>JAZKJV010001358.1:0-600000 GCA_037367405.1 Ottelia alismoides | reverse complement strand
GACGACCGCACACATCTCCCTCCCAAGCTAGCCCTCGATAAACATCTCACCGCTGCCCTCAGCATCCGCATTCTCCTCCTCTTCTCGAATCGCTCCAGCTTGCTAGTCTCCCAATCGGATGCATCGGCACGGTGTCGCTTACGGGAGAAACAACGCAACTGAGCTTTAACGCAACTGGGCTTTCTCCCTCGATCTTGCAAATCTGACTCTAGAACCTGAGCCTCTCCTGCTGGTTCTAAGGAGATCGGCGCTGCCAAGCACCTTTTTATGCCATTGGGTAGACCCCTCTACCATTGTGTGTCGCAGCTTATCCTCAGCCCAGCATTGTGACCCCAGAAAATCCCTATGAGAGCTCTCAGGTGGGGGCATGTCGCCATCCGACAGAGCACTAAACACCTTAGGGTAAGAAGCCAGCACAGCCCCTGACCCATCGGAGCCGTTCAGGTGTGAGGCAAGGTTGTTTGCTTGAACATCTCCTTTTTTATGCTGATAGTTAGTGCTCTAAGCCTCTAACTATCATGGTGGATAGGACAATTAGAGGTAGCTATTGCGTTCAATACAATTGGGAGGAGATATCGGTACCAATACTGCAGTACATCAATGATGCAATTCTGTTTACAGAGGGTGGGGCCTCAGGTTGCATAGGTCTCTCGACAATTCTAAAGCTATTAGGTGACTTGCCAGGCTTGAGGATCAATAGGAGTACATCTGCTTTATGTGTGTTTTGGCTTGAGTATTGAGGAGATTTTGTTATATGAGTCCTGATTAAGAACTCCTAGGACAAGCTTGTCATTGACATATCTTGGGTTGCCTCCAATCTATAGGAGATTGAGGTAAGCTAGGTGGCTACTGTTGGTGGAGGAGATTAGCAGGCTGGAAGTTGGCATGCTTATCCAAGGGCGGTCACCAAGAGTCATGCTTGTCAGTGACATATCTTGGGTTTCCTCCAATATGTAGAAAATTGAGGCAAGATGGTTGATTGTTGTTGGTGGAGGAGATTGACAGGAAATTGGAAGGCTGGAAGTTAGCATGCTTATCCAAAGGTGGTCAACCGGTGCTGCTTAGGTTTATTCTAGCAGCTATCCTCGTGTTCTTCCTTTCATCTAGGATTCATCTGATTGTATTAGAGACATGCTAGAGCACTTAATGAATAGATTTTTTCGGTCCTCCTTGAGTGATTCCTCGAGAATTCTACAGGTTGAGTGGAATATGTTTTTGACAGGTTCCCTCAGTAGTTTACTTTGGCCTTGGACCATGAGGCTCGGGTTGCATGCAGTTGGAATGGCAAAGCTTTCTTCTCGCTTTTCAGATCTGATCTTTCTAGTCAAATACTTAGGAATTGGTATCTTTTGATGAACTCTTTCGTTGAATGTGACTCACCCTCTTTTGGTAAAGACCATTGGACCTAGTGTGACAATCTATTAATAAATTTTATAAGGTCCTTTTTGAAAATGGGTGTTTGACTGCAGGGTGCACATCGAATTACCGAGGGTTGTGGGGTGAAAAGTCCCAACTCGGGTAGCATTTGAGACACAAAAGAGTGATGACATGTGTGTGCCGTGATAGGCTCTTTCAAAGCGCTAATGCTTCATGTATGTGCTGCTCGTATAAGGTTGAAGACGAGGACCACCTTTTCCTCGGGTGCGTGAAATCTGAAGAGGTTAGGAATATGGTTACCATTATCGGGACTTGTATAGATGAAGCTTCCAACTTTTGTACTTTTATAGGCTCGGAATGGAGGGGCTCTAAAAGGGATAGAACATTAGCTCTTGCATTAATGTGGTTCCTCTGGTTGGCTAAAAACAAGGTGCTTTTTTGTCAAGAAAAATTATAGGGTAAATTACAATTTGGGTCCTCATCTATGGGTCCAATCTCAAAATGGGTCCTGATCTTTAAATTGTAACGATTCGAGTCCCAGGACCATTAATGTAAGGAATTTTTTGGGGCTAATGACGAGCATGCCCTTGTTTAAAACTTGGAACCCAACCCCCATTCCCTTCCCAACAAGGGTATATTCGTCATGAACCCCAAAATTTCCATTTCCTAAATGGTCCTGGGACCCTAATCGTTACAATTTAAAGATCGGGACCCATTCTGGGATCGGACCCATACATGAGGACCCAAATTGTAATTTACCCAAAATTATATGCAGCAAATATCATTGAGTATGGGCTAAGGTCTTGTCGGAGCCCTCATCTTTGTAATATTAGCTACATCTTTTTTGTAGCACTATGACCTTTTGTAATATTAGCTACATCTTCTTGTAGCACTGTAAACTTAATATTGTGAATAACTGAAGTTTTTGGATGCTCACCTTTTCATTAAATGCACTTTTCCTTTAAAAAACTCCATTGTATACTCGTCAACTTGATAATGTGGTAATTTTCAACTTTTTCCTCACATATTCCTTTATAGGATATCTATTATTATTCTCTATTCATCTAGCATTTTTTTAATGCAACAAATGGTGTCAAGAAAAATTGTGTGTGCAAAGGAATAGTCCTATCTATTTTCCCAATATCATTATATATTTAAATGTCCATTTTGCTTATAATAAATAGGAAGAAGGGCTAATGGTGATGGAAAAAATAGAAATCTAATAGTGAATAAAAGATGTTTTTTAATCAAGAATGAAAAACCACATATTTGCATCAAGCTTTGAGGGAAACTCGAACTACTTTTTTATCAAGAGAATGTAGTGTGTATTGCCAATCTTTGAGACGGTAGATAAGAAAAAGATGCTTTTTTAAAGCACATGGATTTCTCCAATTAAAAAATGACTTAGAACGATATAATGTTCCATTTATAGCATATGAGGAAACTGCTATTGATTAAAAAGTTTGCATAAATATATATGAGGTTAATGGGGCTGCCCCCGCGCCGTTTTCGGCGTTTTGTTTATTTTTTTGAAAAATTCCGCCATGTATATTCATCCCTATATCCCTCCTACATGCCATTCGAATTTCGTCGGAAACAGAGACTCCTACGGCCTCCATCCAGACAATCATTTTTTAACGGTAACAGGATTTGTTAAATCGACACTATCTCGATGGAGGCCGTAGGAGTCTCTGTTTCTGACGAAATTCGAATGGCATATAGGAGGGATATAGAGAGAAATATACAGTGATATTTTTCAAAAAAATTAAAAAAACACCGAAAATAGGGGGCGAGGCAGCCATGTTGGCTGCCTCCAGGGGGCAGCCCCATTAAATCCAATATATATACCAGACAAACTTTTCCCTTACGTTATTTCCAATTAAGATACTCACCCTTCTCCACAGCTCCCCCATTCAGCATCTACAATATTCTTCAATGATTCCTCCTTTGTCCTCATCAATACTAATTCATCATCATCTAGGCCATCAAGACTGCAAACAGCAAGCATGATTATCAGCAGAGAATCGAGAAGGGTGCCACTTCAAAACAGGATAAATGGTTATGAGCTATTGACCTTCTTCCAGTACCTAATGATCATATATGTGATTTTTTAAAACAAGTTGAATGTGCAACAACAACAAAAGCTATGATTTTGATACTGTGTTCTTCACCAGTTTCATTGGAATGAATTGGCTAGGATATTACCAAAGAAAACTAAGATTGAACTTGGCAACAAGTCGACCCACTTCGAGGGAGAAGCGGCCATAAAAGAGAAGTTTTTATTTGTCCATCCTTCTCAATAACAGTACAAGCGTAAACAATATCACATGCACATGCACACAAAATGAAACAGCCCTCTCAACATAATCTCTTATATAGGACTAAGAAATTCCCATAAAGAACTATATAGATCCAACCATTTGTCAATAATAACACAACCCTATTACCCCTCAATTATAAAGTTGATCTTTTTCAAAGAAAGTATGAAAAGCCCATGTTTACTCCTGTAGTAGCCATCCATGTTTTTGTCAAAGTGCATACACAGCCTTTTAGAAATAAATGGATAGATTTTGTAAAAGACAGCAAATCAACTCAGGAATTAGTTGAAAAAAACTTACACGTGCAAAGACAAAAAGAATAGTGTGGTCTGAGTGATGAAATCGGCTGTTGTCTCTGTCACACGTTCAAAAGAAGACTCGACTTTTCAAAAACAAACACGAAGATTCTTGATGAGCCATGGCATGCAACATATGTCAATCTGCAAATGGAAGTAACCCTTCTGTCCTCTTGCCAGGAAAGATGATTTTTCAGTGTCCGTTGCATGAAAAATCCTTATATCTTTATCTCTGACAAAATGGTGTTTACGTGAGTTCCGCCCATTTCAGCCTTTCCGGTCCTGACCAACCAATCAATAAGAATGTTAACAAATCCGATTTGTTGCTTGAATCTTTTCATAAAAATGGTCTGATAAAGTATCTTGGCTTCCTCGATATAACTATTTCTGAAAAGCCCGTTCAACATGATGATGTATGTAGCACAGTCAGGGCCTACTCCATAGTTGTTCATGTTGTTAAAGAGCTTTACTGCATCACGAACTTCACCAAAATGATATAATCCTTTTAATAGCGTATTGTATGCTACAACATCTGGCTTAGGACCATGTAAGAGCATCCTCTCAAAAATCTGAATCGCGCTATCTAGTTTGCCAGCTTTGCAGTGATTGTTCATTAGAATGGTGTAAGATGCAACACCAGGTATGAGCCCAGCAGAAACCATATCCTCCCATGTTTTGTACACATTGTCTACTTGTTCGACTGAATAATAACCACTCATGAGAGAGTTATATGAAACCGTATCAGGGTTTTTACCTGTCTGAACCATCCGTTTCAGTACCTCATTTGCTTTTGCCAAATTCTCCTGCTTACAATGAGCATTGATGAATACATTGTACGTTATAATATCGAAAACAATTTCTCGTTCCGCCATCTCATCCAGTATACATCTTATATGTCCATGTTCACCGAGCCGGAAAAGCTCGTGAAGTATGATGCTATAGATGGCAATCGTAGGCCTCAATCCATTCAAATGCATGTTTCTATACATGTCAAGTGCATCATCCATTCTGCCATTCCTACAATAACCAGTTATCATCACACTGTAACAGTGGATATCTGGCACCATTCCTTTGACTTTTATCGACATAAATACCTTTGCCGCAGCATCCACCTGGCCTGTCAGGCAATAACCATGCATCAAGATACAATGAGAGATAACGTCAGGCTTTTCACCTGTTGCAGATATCAGATTAAATAGGGCATGCGCCTCTCCCATTCTCCCCTGCTTGCAAAAGAAATCCATCAAGGTGCTAAGGATGACAGTGTTTGGGGAGTACCCGTCATCAATCATTTCCTTCAACACATGCTTTGCCTCATCTATGGCTCCTCGTTTGCAGAAGTCATCGATAATTACGCTGTAAGTAATCATATCGGGTTTACAAGTACTTCCTTCACTTGCCATCTTTCTGTAAATCTCAAAAGCCATTGCGGAGTTCCCTGTCAAGCAGAGGCCCTTTAGGAAAGAAGTACTCACTCTGGTATTTGGAAGGCATCCTACGCTAGTCATTCCATGAAACAAGGCCTCTGCATCATCGATTCTGCTATCCAACGAAAGCCCATTCATTAGAGCACCGAAGATAACCAGATTGGGAAGGCAACCCTTCCTCAGCATGTCTGCGAGAAACCCAAAACCCAAGTCCGCGAAACCCATGCGGCAAAAACTGTCGATAAGTATACCATACATAACAGCATTCATGGCACATTTCATCTCACGCATTCTCCTGAGCAAAACAGCAGCATCACTAACCCGACCAGCTGCACATAACCCAGCAATAAGCGTGCCAAAGATAGCAGTGTCTATATAACAGCCTCTTCGCAATGCTTCTCCTAGAAGTCCCAAACCTAAGTCAACTTGACCCGTTCGACAACAGATGCTAACCAGAGTTGTATATGTAACAACATCTGGTGGACAACCCATATCGTCCATTCTTCTGAACAACACAATTGCATCGTGAAACCGGTCTTCCTTACACAATCCCTCAATCAATGAACTCAATATAACCACATCTGGACAACACCCATGTTTCATCATCATAGCGAGCACACTGCATCCAACCTCCACTCTACGCATTTTGCAGAATCCGTGGATCATCACACAGTAGGCAACAGCATCCAGCACACAGCCCATCTCAACAATCCTCTTGAAAACAACCGCCGCATCATTGAAGCGACCTGATATACAAAGCCCTCTCATCAAACTGGTCACAACCACCTTCCCCATTCGATGTCGCCTCTTCAGGATGTCACCTAATATACCGAGACCCACATCAACCCTCCCCATCTGGCAAAGGCAATTCACCAGCATCCGATATGTGTGCGCATTCGGGGGCACCCCTTCCTCGTGTACCATCCTGTTGTACAAAGCTACCACCATCCCGTATCGTCCAGAACATTGGATCCTCTTTAAATGCTCGTTGAATTGGTGGGTGTCCAAGCTAGGCCTCGCCGTGAGCATTTCGTCGAACACCTGGTGTGCGTCATCAAGA
The DNA here is from genome assembly GCA_037367405.1 of Ottelia alismoides. Taxonomy (NCBI): domain Eukaryota; kingdom Viridiplantae; phylum Streptophyta; class Magnoliopsida; order Alismatales; family Hydrocharitaceae; genus Ottelia; species Ottelia alismoides. The sequence goes on along the minus strand of JAZKJV010001358.1, from coordinate 593,522 downwards.
CGGCGCCCACTGCAGAACCACCGGTTCAACCGGCCCAACCGGGCAGCACATAGATGGTTCAAGGCCTCCGGGATTGAGGATTGTGCAGATGGCGACGGGAAACCGGACGAGAACCAAAATTTCAGCCGTCTGAGGCAGAGGGAGAGGAGGGCGTTACCGCGGCGAGAGGGGGCGAAAGGCGGGATTTTGGGAAGAGCCCATTTGTTGGCGGCGGAGATGGAGGCGGCGATTGCTCGAAGGAAGCGGCGGGGGGAGGCGGCGAGCGGCGGCGCGGCGGCGGCGGTCATGGTCGCGGCACTGTGGGATGGGCTCTTCCTCCATTGGCAAATGAGCATGTGAGCGTGGATACTTTGTGAGCACCACCGTTCAATTTCAACAATTAACTTTTTGACTTTTTTTTAATTGATGGGTTCTGTTTGGTTGATTATTTACTCTTTCTAGGAGCCTTTCAATACGAGTGAATCTTCTATCCTGCTTTGTAGAATATTTACCACCACAAAGCTTACGGTGGACATCACCGTTGTTCATATGTCGTACATCATACTGCAAAGCTCACGGTGGACATCACCACTATTCATTCGTGATCGGATTGATTGACGGTGATTGATACATATCGCAACCTCTTCGATGGTCTTATTTCTCAAAAAAGGGATGGATTCAAAAATATTCTCAGAATGGGGATGTATCGACGAACCATTTGCCGCTGGACTACGTGGCGCAGCAAATGGTTTGTCGTCGCATGCTCCGGGCACAGTCGACGAGGCCTAAGCTTCGATCTTCGAGGGTGTGGTGAACGAGGCGATTTGACTACACACTGCAACGGCAAACCGTTTGCCACGACAGACCTTATCGGCGACTAGAGGACCGCAGCAAACGGTTTGCCACGACAAGCCCGCCCACATCCCCTATATATAGCCCCCTCCCCTCTCACTCCTCACTCACTCTTCCTCACAACTATCTCCTCCTCACTCCATCTTATTCACCCGCATATACTCCCTTCATCCTCACCTTAAGGTATGTTCTATTTTTTAAAAATTTTATAAATGTTGTTTTAGTAGATATTTTTAATTCAAATGTAATTGTAGATATAATGTTGCTTTCAAATTTAATGTTGGATTGAAATTAAATTAATAACACAATATTAAATGTCATTAGCTACATAGATATGCAAATATCCATGCGTGCTAGTAATGTTAGTTTGGTATTTGGATATATGTGCTAGTGATGTTAGTTTTGTAATTGGACATATGTGCTAGTAATGTTAGTTTTGTAATTGGACATATGTGCTAGTAATATATCTAATATCGTAAGTGTAGTGTGTTGCCAATATTCATAATTCTATTTTCGTTAAAAATATTAAAATTGTAAATAGGTTCTATTTTTTTCTTGAATAAATTAGATGCTTGATTTTAATCATTGATCTTGATTATTAATTTTGAATTAGTATATAGCGGGCATTTGCATTGTAAATGTAGTTAGTATCTTAATTAAGTTCCAATGTAGTTAATATCTTAATTAAGTTCATGAATTAGTACTTGAGTGATTAGTGCTAGTAATTGATGATTCTTACCTAATAAGTGGAAATAAAACCATAATATATGTGTTCTGGAGTATAATGACGAACAAGGTGGAATAGAAACAATGACGAACATGATTCTTGCCCAATACTTTGTAGAATAGAAACCATGACGAATAAGGTGGAAATAAATGATTTTTAGGGAGTATAAGTTTGTAGGTCTTTTAGTGACTTTTAGCGATGTATATGAAATGAGGATGTTGCTGCACTATATGAGTTCTGGGGCGGACAGATTTAATATGTATTGAGATTGGTTACAAAGGAGGTCACATGACATGATCGGAGTGCACGTATCTGGCTGTTATAACGATCTACTTGCTTACATATATGAGCTTACTAGATATACACCCGACATTTACGATGTTAAGATCACATACAAAGTGGCCGACAAGTGTGAGCTTGTTCCGTCCAATAGTGATTGAGGCAGATAAAATTACAAAGTTGATGTTACAAGTGAGTCGACATGTGAGAATGATAGAGCTACTACTTGAGGTGACGGAGATCGCTCCATCACAAGCTGGTGTGGGAACATCATCAATGCAATGGGTGGACCTTAACCAGTCCATATACAAAGAAGATAATGTTGAATATGACTTTGAAAATAATGGTGAAGATGGAGATAAAGATGAAGAGGATGAAGAAGAAGAAGGACATGCCGAAGAGGGGTGAATGAAGCTAAGAAGGGAGTGAGAGAACAAGTTTGCATGAAGAGTATAAGTACGAGGGTGGGAGTACTGACCAGTCACGGTCAAGAATCTCTTCTTCGTTCAATAAAAAACCAATCTTTAATCCACCTGTGGACTGCGGGATGGATTTGGATTCTATGGATGATCTGTCGGACTTCTTCAATTTGGATGATTGGATCTTTGATACCTTTGCGGAAGAGGTGCCATTTTTAAATGAAGTTGTTGGTCCTCCGACTGTGAGCATCGGGGAAAGAGTATTGGTTGAATCGGTCTTTCGACTCAAAGATGGCCCTAGTCGATGAGTTGAGCAACTTGGAGCATGGCAAAGTATGTAAAGTTTAAGGTAAATGCCCCGAAGAGCACCCAATACGCAGCAAGTTGCGTCTTTGAGGATTGCTACTAGAGGTTGCATGCAGCGTACAACAATCATCGAGACAGTTGGCATGTTTGAAGTTATCGCGTGGAACACACTTACCGTAAAGCAATACTGCTTGTTGACAATCGCGCTTGCACTGTGAAATTTGTTGGGAGGTTTGTTCTTGCCACTCTCAGATCCAACTTGACACTGGCTCCAAGTGTCATCCAATCCCTTGTCGAGGAAAAGTACAGGGTCCACATATCTTATAAGAAAACATGGAATGGGAAGCGGAAAGCCTTGGAGATATATTCGGAGTATCGTTGGGTCATATGCAGATATCCGTTGGTTTATGTGGCTGAATAGACACTACAATCCCGCATCTTTTATGAGTTCGAACATCAATCAATGATCGATAGTAAAATCAGTGCACATATAGAAGGTAAAGATGTCTTTTTTGTCTGTTTTGAGCCTTCGGCCCCTCAATCCAAGGTTTTGCGCATTTTCGTCCGGTGCAAAGCATCGATGGCACCCATCAGTGGAGAAAATATAAAGGGCATATGGTAGCTTCTACCGTAGTTGATGCCAATGGTCACATCTTCCCCATTACATTCGCTATAGTAGAGAGTAAAAGGTTGGAGTCATGAGGGTTCTTCCTCCATAGATTGTCTGGTATCATTGGTCACGACGGAATCTGCTTCATCAGCAATAGGTTTTCTGGTATGAAGAACTTGTTGCTCCAATACTTTGAGCTGCTACCGCAGTTGATGCCAATGGTTTGAAGAACTCGTTGATCCCATGTGAGATGCCTTGTTGTTCAACTGATTTAGAAAGGAAACCTTACTCTGTGATGGATAACACTATCCTGAACAAATGAGGTGGACACCCTATGAGGACCAACTTGTGGTGCGTCTACCTCCAATATGTCGTGAGAATCAAGCTATATGGTGGTCCAAGAAAGTCATGATATGCTTCAACATTGTCACCATGCATGTCCCCGATCGGGTAATTAGGCCATTCGGGATGCGATAACACATTCTGGAGGCGATGCCACAAATATCCTCCGATGATAGACATACTAGACCAGGAGATGATGAACCCTATGATTGGGGTTTACACCACCAAGATCGTTTGGCCAAAGGGCACCGACGAATGGATGACGACATTGTGGAGAGAGATCTGGACAATGCAACGACTATTGTTTTGACTGATTATCTTACATGATATTGGTAGATTATACATCGTTGGATCGTCACGCCATACCACCGTCTCGACAAGCTTACGAACCATACGAACCAAGGTGAAATTAGTTGGTAATTTTTCTCATACAAGATAATTATATAATCAATAATCATTTTGCAACTTCTAATTGAGATGTTAATTCCATAGATAAACTCCTTATTTAGCGTAAGGGAAATGATGACAGAACATCAAAGGAGTACGGAAATGCAACAACTGATTGGTTACGTTGATTACACAATTCAAAACACATCACTGGTGTATCCAAGCATGCACGATGTCTTGCTCATGTACACATCATACACCGAGCCCTCAACATTTCTATCTCAACAGTGGGGGGATCAATACACTTCTTAGACGGATGAGCATGGTCCGTCGTATGACGTGCTTCCCACTCAGGAAGTCCAACCAACTTAGGCTCAACAATATTGGCAGATGGGAAGTCTCACCCATTTGGCTTTGGAGTAGCGACGTGGGGCATGGGGGCAGCACATATGGATCTTTCCAGGGCATCTAGTGCAAGCATACCTACAACGGTTACATAGCTAGAGCCACCCCGCACCTCAAATGTAACAACTCAAAGAAGGGGTTGCAGGCCCACAACAGGAGGAGAGCATTCACTCACGACTACACCTGGAAGGGGACAAGGTGATGCGGGGAGGGGTTCATCTGGCATGGGAGAAATGGGAAGGGTGGAGGCAGGTCGGGGAGTAGGAGAGATGACCAAGAAAGGAAAAGGAAAAGGATCTTCTTCTAAGGGGTCAAATCACATATTGTACAGAAGTGGTTTTTATGATCGTATAGGTTATGGCGAAAACTCGTATTATAACTCGCAAGTCGGTGTGCCTTCCTGACAACCGTTCCTACTAGCACACGCACCAACTAGTTGTAGAGGATCACACCATGCAACGCGCCCTCTGCCATAGTCGTCGTAGCCACCTCCTACTGTAGCACCACTAGCTTTAGAGGAGGTACGATCACAGCCTCAGACGGTACAGTCCGACTCTCAATTCACCCCTTACTCACCGCAATCTATGCCCCCTTTTATGGTGGACTCCTCACAGAGATATACTTCACTACCCACAGAATACTATGATAAAGAAGAATATATGTACGTAGACCTGACAGATTTACATTACACAATTGCATTGAAGTATGCACGTCCGAGCTTACTTCGTAGAGAGCAGGTGAGGTCGAGGTATTGAGTTAGGTTTCTTTAATGTGATGGAATTTTCTGTAACTCTGGATAGATATGTGCATTTTGATGCGAGACTTCACCGTCCACATAATACTATGATGAAGTTGTGTTCTATTTATTTTGAGATTCTATTAGTTAAATGATATATGCATTTTGATGTCATGTCAGTAGGCCCAAAAAGTAAATAAAACTTTAATTTAAGATTTTATGGATTTATTTGCCATTATCAATTACATTACTATTAAGTCAAACCGGATGTTTGGTCCCGAAGAGAATGAAGGGATATTCTAAAAATGGGTTTTTACGATCCGATAAGGAATCAGACTTATTTAAACGTTCCGGTTATTCTACATTTTCTTGAAAAGGTGGTCAACATACAGAAATGATTAATGATACTTTAAGATGGCAAAATTATTTGAAGAATTCAAATTACTTACATCAATAATCATTTCGCGACTCCTAACTGAGATGTTAATTACACATGTGAACCCCTTATTCAGCGTGAGGGAAATGATGGCAGAACATCAAAGGAGTACGGAAATGTAACAACTGATTGGTTACGTTGATTAGACAATTCAAAACATGTCATTGGTGTATCCAAGAATACACGATATCCCACTCATGTACACATCATACACCGAGCCTGCAACATTTCCGTCTCAACAGTGGGGGGATCAATATACTTCTCGGACGGGTGAGCATGGTCCGTCATACGACGTACTCCCCACTCAGGAAGTCCAACCAACTCCGGCTCAACAATACTGGCAGATGGGACCCAGTCAGAGTCAGCCATCTTACACCCGTCTCCCTAATTATGACATTGGGTAGCTATTGTCTCACCCATTTGGCTTTGAAGCAGTGACATGGAATATGGAAGCAACATATATGGATCTTCCTAGGGCATCCAGTGCAAGCATGCCTACAATGGTTACACACCTATAGCTACCCCGCACCTCAAATGTAACAACTCAAGGAGGGGGTGGTAGGCCCATAGCAGGAGAAGAGCATTCAACCACGACTGCACTTGGAAGGGGACGGTGTGATGCGAGGAGGGGTTCATCTGGCATGGGAGAAACGGGAAGGGTGGAGGCGGGTCGGGGGGTAGGAGAGATGGCCAAAAAGGGAAAAGGAAAAGGATCTTCTTCTAAGTAGCCGATATCACATACTGTATACCACACAAAGAAGTGATTTCATTGAGTGTCACATGTTATCCCTATTGTATAAATGAGAAAAACTTTAAATTTTGAATTAGTACTTTACTTTATTATTGTTTGTGATTATTGGTGATATTAATGTGATTTTTTAATTAATATTTTGAAATGTTCTTATGCCCGTACAGGTTATGGCAAAAACTTATATTACAGCTCGTAAGTCGGTGTGCATTCCCGACAACTATTTCCTAGCAGCAAGCATACCATCTAGTTGTAGAGGATCACACCATGCAGCGTGCCCTCTGCCACATTCATCGTAGTCATCTCCTACTGTAGCACCACTAGCTTCAGAGGAGGTACGATCGTAGTCTCAGACGATCCACTCTGACTCTTAGTTCACCCCTTACTCGTCGCAATCTATGCCCCCTTTTATGGTGGACTCCTCACAAAACGAGACTTCACCTCCCATAGAATACTACGATGAAGAAGAAGATCTGTACGTAGACCTGGTAGATTTACATTACACAATTGCATTGAAGTATGCAAGCCTGAGCGTACTTTGTGGAGAGCGGGTGAGGTCGAGGTCTTGAGTTAGGTTTCTTTAAGGCGATGGAATTTTCTATAACTCTGGATAGATATGTGCATTTTGGTGCTAGACTTCACCGCCCACAGAATACTATTATGAAGTTGTGTTCTCTTGATTTTGACAATAGACTTCACCGCCCACAGAATATTATTATGAAATCGTAAAAATCATTTTGTGATTCAATCAATTAAATGATATCTGCATTTTGATGCGATATTAGTAGGCCCAAAAGGTAAAATAAAACTTTAATTTAAGATTTATGGATTTATTTGCCATTATCAATTACATTATTATTAAGTCAAATTGGGTGTTTGATCCCGTAAAGAATGAAGGGACCTTCTGAAAGTGATTTTTTACGATCCAATAATGAATCAAACTTATTTAAACGTTCCATTTATTCTACATTTTCTCGAAAAAGGTGGTCAACATACAGAAATGGCTTATGATACTTTTAAGATGGCGGAATAAAAAATTTCAAATTAATTTAAAAATGTAACCAAAGAACAAAAATATTTATTTATTATACCTCCATTGATTAATAATACTTGGTTAATTAATTTAATACAATAGATATTCATATAATTTAAATTTTAAATATTATAAAAATGAACTATTATATAAAAATTATAAAACATAAAGTAATAGTATATTAGTTGTTATAGGGCGGGAACTCTGGCGGCAAATCGTTCGCTGCTGCTATGATTGGCACGACGAACGGTCTACCGCACCAGAGTTAGCCGCAACAAACTGTTTGAGTCAGCTGCGGCAAATCGTTTTCCATGTCACATAGTTCAGCGGCAAACGGTTTGTCGATACATCCCCATTTTTGGAATATATTCGTATCTGTACCTATTAAGGGAAATATTTTCTCTCTCATTCTTTTTCGGGAAATAACTCTCTTCGGTGTGTCCCACCACAACATAGGATCAACTCCCATTTGAGATGCATTGATTATTGTTATTGGACACATTTGTAGCAGAGCATAAACTCTGATTTGAGATGTGTTGATTATTATAATTGGACACATTTGTAGCAGTCAGAAAGCACAACTTGAGATGTGCATTATTTGTGTTTTGAAGAAAGCTATATATGAAATTATAATAATGCACAATTTGGAATTTCTGATCCATCTCCTTTACTTTCTCGTTCACGGTCGAGGTGCCAATGCTTACCTTCTCAGTCAGACCTATCTTTTGGTCAAGAGAAGCCACTTTTGTGGTCGTGATGGATGTCAGTTGGTGCCTCTCGTCGAAACTCTTTGCTTTGTTAGTATGTTCTTCCCCAAGATGAACCCCTTGGCGAGCATAGAGGATACAACATCCTCAGCTTTCTGAACAACTGCTTCTGTATTGCTGGGAGCTTTATCATCCTTTGACAAGATATCACGATGCAAAGACGTCATGATCGCCATTTAGACAAATCGAAATGGTATTGAAAATAAGGATACAAATATTACCATTGTAGGAGCTGAAGCAGAAGCTGGCAATTCGTAATCCTCAACAAGTGAGATTGCGATGGACATGTCCACAATCGTCGCCCCCTGTAGAAAAATAACAAGATTGATCTTAATATGCTTCACACCGTCCAACTTGTAGAAGCATTAAGTTTGGCAAACAAGAAAGTTGTCATACTTTAACTATGATACAGATCTTGCGCAAAAATCATTGTATGAAAAGCATTAAAAAGATTTCACAATCGTCTTAAAAGCGTAAAGGCCTTGATAGAGTCAATGAGAGATCGTAATGCAACATATTGATAGCAGAATTGTTGTCTCAGTTCCATGAGGATATCTGAAAGTAACGTATGCGATTTAGGATTGCCCATCCCTGCAGAAAAAGAAGCAAGTTCAGAAGTACGTGTGAAAAAGATCGCGCTAATCAGCTAGATACATGTAATTGAATAGTACCTCTTCATTTCGACATATTCTATCTTGCATGAAAATGAGAAGAACCCCTTGATATCTTTTTCCGATGCTCCCAACAAAACATTGCTAACTTTCACGGTCCTTATCTGTAGCCAAAAATCATGCCACCGAAATTGAAAGCAAGAAGATCATTATCCTAAGCTTGAAAACAAATTATTTACAATGACCACATTCAATCAAACCCATGGTAAGTTGGTAAATCCATGGTTTCATGATGTGTTTGCATATGAGTATGGAATTCACATGTAAAGACTAGGCAAGAGGTTGTTTTGCCACGCACTCAAGAGTATGATTGTTATTTTGTCACCATAATCACTCCAGAGAACAGTTAAGATCGATTTCCCACAAAAAATCCACAAAATCATTGGTTAATTTTATCTAATTTCTTGCATTATATGTGCACGTACAAAGAAGTTTTCCCACAAATATCATTGCAAGCATATAATATAGATAAATATGTCAATAAACTCCATATCATACATATATTATTGTAGAAGGATCCAAGAACATCACAACCGCCGTCAAATTTGGGAATACCCACCTAATGAGTAGGATAAGATTCGACGTGCTTATATTAAAAGTGGAGCATATTAGCATTATCTGTTAGAATATCCATCATCTGGTCGTGAAAATCATCAACGTCGATTTCAAGCATCTTGGTTTCAGAAATATCCTTCATGGTTAGAATATTCTCCTGTTAAGGATGCGACATTTTGTTTGCCATGTTTTGTTTTCAATAAATTATCCACTGGACGATTTAGATCAAATATCTTTACAGATGATAGTTTTTGCAATTGGAAAAAATTGGAGGAAAAGATTGTGCATTTTTATATCACATTGGAAGTGATCCATGTTCACCTCATAATATAGCTGAACAAACTGAATATTCAAACAATGCATATTGATAATGTGATACATCGACAGACATTGGAGGAGATTAAATGCAACAGACTACGATTGAAAACATCAATTGATTGTGCTAAATGGCTAGCTTTTCAAGCATGTGCTTTTAGAGGCCACGATGAATCTGCAGATTCAAAGAATCAGGGAAATTATATTGAAATGATTAAGTTATTGACATCATATAATGAAGAAGTTGCAAAAGTTATTTTAGACAATGCCCCTAAAAATGCAAAATATATATCTCCTATTATTCAAAAGGAGATATTAGATATTATTTCCACTAGAGTACAAAAGGCTATTCATGATGATATCGAAAATGTAAAATATTGCATTATTATTGATGAAGCTTACGATGAATCTAAGAGAGAACAAATGGCTATTGTCATCCGCTTTGTTGATATTAATGGCTTTATTGGAGAAAGATTCTTGGATATTGTTCATGTCAAAGATACAAGTGCAACTACCAACTACATTAAAAAAACACTTCAGATGTCCTTTCTCACCATAATCTCAGTATTCAAGATATGTGTGGATAAATTATGATGGTGCGAGTAATATGCGTGGAGAGTGAAAAGTACTACAAGCACTCTTTAGCATGGATTGTAAGTATGCATATTATGTGCATTGTTTTGCCCATAGACTCCAGTTAGCATTGGTTACAGCATCAAGAGAAGTCGTTTTTGTTCATCAATTTTTCCCTAAGTTAACATTTGTCATTAATATTGTTGGTTCTTCTAGCAAGAGGAATGATGAATTACAAGATGTTCAACCGTTTAAACTGGATGAAAAAATTGCAGCTAATGAAATTAAAATAGGAAGAGGTTTTAATCAGATTGGGACACTACAATGTGCAGGAGATACTACATGGAGTTCTCATTTCCATTCAATTTCTAGCATGATAAGGTTGTTTAATTCGACATGCCTTGTACTTAATCGTATCGTGAAAGATGGTTCTACATATTCTCAACGTGGGGATATTGATGTTGCTTACAATTCAATAACATCCTTTAAATTTATATTTATTTTACTCTTGATGAAGGATATTTTAGGATCTACAGATGTATTATGTTGTGCATTGCAATATCGACCAAGATGTTGTGAATGTTATTTGTTTGATTTCTACTACTAGATCTCTTATTCAAGACATGCACAGAGATGGCTAGAATAGATTCTTTGACAATGTACAATCATTTTGCTCAAAGCAAAATATTGATGTTCCAGATATGAGTCTTCCTTATTCCAGCAAAGCACGTTCTCGTCATCAGAAAAACAACATTACACTTGAACATAATTATCGAGTGGATATTTTTATGGCTACATTGGATCACAACTTCAAGAGTTGGATCACGGATTTAATGATACAACTATGGAGCTCTTACGTCTTAGTTCTGTACTAGACCCACAAGATGGCTACAAAAAATTTAGTATAAATGATATTTGCTTTCTTGCAACAAGCTATTATCCACAAGATTTCTCTGATAGTGAAGGAGATTTGTTACAGTTTCAATTGATGCAGTATCAAATTGATGTCCCCAATCATCGAAAGATGAAACATTTGAGTAGAATATCTGAATTATTGCAAGCATTGGTAGAAATAGGAAAGTCACGAGTCTATTATTTAATCGATAGATTGATCCGGCTTATCTTGACTCTTCCCGTCTCAACTGCTACAACTGAACGTGCATTTTCAGCTAGGAGCCTTGTGAAGTCAAGGCATCGAAATAAAATGGAAGACAGTTTTTTCAGTAGTTGTATGATTGCTTACATCGAGAAGGAGATAACAGAAAAAATCATCGTTGAAGACATCATTGATGATTTCTATGTAATGAAAAATCGTCAAGCGCAGCTTCGATAAACTATGTAAGTTTATGCATCACCTTTAAAACTATGTACCTCAATAGTAGTATTTTCAGTTATTTATATATTTCTAGATGTAGGCCCCACCTATAAAATGATTCTGACTCCGCTCTTATGTGTGTGTGTGTGTATATATAGGGAATATATCCAATAAGGTGCGCATTTCCTGGGTGCATGGAAAGCACACCATCTCAACCATCCGTAACTAATCTAACAGATCCAATTAATGCCTTTTTAATCTTAATTTTTTTAATGTTGACCATCTATTTTAGTATTTTTACCTCATTCTAAAAATAGAAACCTCCAGCTCTCTTTTTCTGGACTCCATCCACCATGAAAAATAGATCCTTGATTTCACTCTTACTGGAATGGGTTCCTCGTCAATCCTACGCTAAACTTTTACATTTGGACGGAGCCTGCTATACCTCTTTCCTTCCTCGTCCCTTCCTGATTCCTCCACCTTAACCCTCCTTTTAAATCCCGGTCTATTTCTCTTCCATCTCCTCACATGCGGTGGAGAAATCATTTATGGATTGAAATCCAAACCTTTGGCCATTCTCATATGTCTCTCTCTGCATATTGATACAGGAGATCCTGATGACTAATGAGAAACCCAGAGTTACGTGACATGAAGGCATCAAAATTACAACAGGTTCCTGGTGCTCTTCCTCTGCACTGGAATATCGAAGCAGCAGTTCTGGTACAACGCATTGACGATAGCCGGGTTAGGAGCATCCCGCTGGATCACCCTCAGCCATGGATTACCCTCTCCCTAAACCCTTGCTGCCTCTGGCATGGCTACGTCACTCGTGCGCAACGCACGATGCCCAGAGAGGGTGTTGTAGTGTGTTATCACGGATAAGAAGATGCAATTGACCATGCACACGTGGTTCGCTTTTGCACCCGTTGGAGCTGATGGTGGTGGAGGGAAAGGTGTTGCACCAGTTCAACTGATTTTCAATCATGCATGCGGCCATGCACGTCAACTTTTTAGATCTGAATTTACATTTGGATCATTGATTTTACACATCGATTAATTACTTTTTACAAATCAACGCACTCTTTTACAATATATGCACATATTTTACAAATATATGCAATGATTTTGCAAATCTATTCATTGATTTCTTTTATAAATTACCGAACAAAAAAAGACCTTTTACAATCTCAAGTATTTTTTTACAAAATCCAATCATTTTTTTACAAATCTTAAATGCTTTTTATAATATCATATTATTTTTTACATGTACTATTTTTAATCAAATCTCTAATAATCTCATATCATTTTTTACAATTCAAGATCGTTTTTACACTTATCTCTTTCCTCTTAATAATTGATGATTTATTAACTATTGATTTTTTGCAGGTCTTCTTACGGATATTATAGAACGATCATGATTTTTTAAAAAAGTATCATCAAAATTGCAATTACATCAAGATAATATTATTAATCATGATTTTTATGTTACAATGCAGTATACCGTTTTATATTGTCAATGCGAATTTTACAAAGAGTTTTGACATTCTGTGTAACGCGAAAATGCTACCATGTTGACGAAACCTCGTTGAATAAATAGCAACAGAAAAAATACCAAATTAGATGAGATAAAAATGGAAAAAAATAAATAGACTAAATGAAATTCATATTCAAAATGAAATTCAAATTCAAAATCAAAACATATGGACTAAAATACCCTTTTGGATGAAAATCGTTAGATTGAGATCTAACAGATCTCGTGATAGGCTTTCCGTTGATATAGGAAGGCTACACCTGTGTGCGTATATATATATATATATATATATATATATATATATATTGAAGAGCCACATACTTTAATCTTTTTCTTAAAAAATGGAATTTTATCCGGCATACCTTATAAACTTTGGCAATTATCTCCACAACCTTTGAAACAACCTAATTCTCCCCTCAACTCCGTAAACTTGCTCCGTCTTGCCCCACAAACCATGCTATCATCTTTAACTTTATTGGAGTCAATTACCTGAGTTAATCAAATCAAACAAAATCAACGGGGGATATTCAATCTCCCCCTCTCCTTCCTTCTCTTCCTTCTTCATCCTCTTCTTCTACCCAATCAAACGGAAGCTCCGGAAGACCTGGAGAGCGGCAGCAGTGCCCTTCCGGACACTAACGACGGGAAGACGGCTGGAGATGAGAGCGGGGTAGAGCACGACCATACATCAGACCCTAACGGCGGAGGCGGAGGCAGTACTCGACCAGTCCATGTCGGAAGCGCCCAAGTCCATCTTCTAGAGCCCACCTCCAGCAGCAGCGGTGTCGCGCCCAAGTCCATCTTCTAGAGCCCACCTCCAGCAGCAGCGGTGTCGTCCCCGACGCGTCGAAGTCCAAGCAGCACTGGAACCAATCTGAACCAATTCCCCAACCCTCGGTAATGGCAGTGCGGACGAGCGTCTCCCGATTCCCCCTGGCCCCAGATGCCCAGGGGTCATCGGGCCTCCCTAGGGGTTCACACTCACCCCCTTCCAATGTCCATGATGCCATCGACCGCTACTCCTGCTCCCACTCCCCCTTGCCGAGATGTACTATTCCTTCATGATCTTCTCCTCCCATACGAGGAAATCTTTGCCCTCCCTCGCCCCATATATGTCGCCGCCATCAGCTTCTCCAGTCCGATTCCACCTCTTTCTCTCCATTGTTGTCCGTAACCGAGGAGAAATCATAGATTCACATTTCTTTTTGTTTATGCCTATGTATCTTCGAAGGAGTTTCTCGATCTTGCGAAGAGCGCACTTCTTACAGCGTTGGAAGGTACGGTGATGCTTGAGATGTTGAGATGATTCCATTTTGTTGTGGTGCTTGTTTTAATGTTTGGGGATCATTGGCAACACTGGTGCCGGGGTCATTATTCGACTGATGACATTCAGTCATAAGATCGGGGTTGTATGACATGCATGGTGCAATGCTAGTGGTGAAGAACATTTTCGTGCCCCCGGAGTCCGAGGAGGGAATGATGGTGGACCTTGAGGATGCTATGCCACTGTTATCTTTTCTAGAACATGTCTTTTACTCTTCGTGATGTTCGATTCTCTACTTCTTTAATTAGTAGCAGAATACGCAAATGCAGGCAAATGGAGGAGCTAAGGAAGATGACGGGGCTGGAGTGGCTGCTGTAGGGGCCGATGAGCTTGCGCTCGACGAGGGTGAGGCGGAAGGCGACGTCTATCGTGCGGTTGTACCGGAGGTGGGCGAGGGCGGCGGTTGTCGAGGAGGTGGGTGGGTGCTGGGTGGGGAAAGGGAGATGAGGAGGGTGAGGGGTGACACTCAATGTAAATTTGATAAACAAAATAGGTATAATGTAAAAGAACATAATGGAGTCCGATTAGTTTTAACGGGTAAATGGATGGGGGTTAACCGCAGGGCCTGTAGGGTAAGAGTTAGCAAGTTTACAAAGTCGAGGGAGGGGGGGGGGGAATTAGGTTGTTTCAAAAGTCGTAGAGGTAATTGATAAAGTTTATAGGATCTGTCGAGTATATATCCCTAAAAATGGCAACTCAGATTCTCTCTATCTGTTTTCAAATTCGCATTTGTGGGCATCATGACCTGATCACAACACCCAAAAGAAAACATCCCGCATCGATCGGATTGGGGTTCCAAAAGAACAGGGGGATGAAGGTGGAGATCGAAAAAGGGACGAGATCGGAAGCAGTTGTGGATTGAAGCAGAGGGAGAGATGGGCTCACCGACATCGGAGTAACCTTGGAGAAATGGCATACGAGAGAGGTGTTCTTCCTTTCTTTCTGATGATGAGATTGAACGGGAAGAGCAAAGAGATGTGTGTGTGCGTTCCTTTTTTGATACGGGTCCTGTTACTTCGGAGGTGCTGCTGCACACCATGTCGCGCCCACAGACACGGGAGAGCGGATCGTCTGCCGTAAGTTATTTGCAGCAGATTCTGTTGCAATGCGGGGATGGGCGACATGTAGCGGTGCAAAATCCAACGGCTAGCAACATTTGGGAAAGGTTCTAAAACCCTCCTGAAATCCTTCCCTCAACCGACATTCCCCTCCTCTCCCATCGATCGGCTTCCATCCGCCCACACCTTTACCTCACCTCCATCGCCTTCAAGTCAGAGAATGGGAGTAGCTCGGGCATGACTTATCCTTCTCCTATCTCAAAGCCATGCACAGTGGAAGATGTGCAAAAGTTGATGCACAACAAGGGGGGTGGACAACGATGGATGGAGAGGAGGGTATGGGGGAGGAGGGTTTGATTCCCTCCATCGTGCATTCACCTCCCCGCGCCTCCCACATCCGTTACACATCCTCCTTTTGGGATCACCAAAAACCCACTTCTCTCCCGCCTTCTCCTTGTTCACCCGTTTCACCATGAGTCAAAGATGTATCCAGGAGCTCCTAGAGAAGAGCATGAGCCTTTCCTCCAACAGTCCTTCCTCTACGAGAAGCGGAGTCTTCTTCTCCTCAAACAGGAAACCAGAGCCCACCATTTACTCCTCAGACAAAGCACTTCCATTTCTTCGAGAATCTTGAGGAAGCTTCATCGGCAGAAGAGGATAAAGAAGAAGAGACGAATATTCTCATTGTTGAAGCGGTTCTTTCATAGCTTCACGAGCTTCATCGATTCGCTTCCCACAACAGTTAGGAGGGAGATGGATATGCATTGCATCACTGTGTGCTCGATGAAGCTCGTGAATTGCAAGTTCCACCCTGTCAGATGCCAGGCCACCATCCCGCTCTTATTGTTACTCATCAGCATTCTCATGACCTCCAATCAATTTTTCATAGATTTTCCAGAGTGTAAAGTAGTGTTTTAAATTATTGTGTATTGTGAATTTATGTTGCATGAGTATTTCATTATGTAGCTTTTGTATCATTGATTTGACTTTCATAAAAGTCCTAAAAATTCATGCATTCATTATTGTGTTGCATTCTTGACCTCGATACACTTGAAAGAACTTAACCTATGTATTTAGACTTTAATTAGATATACTAACGCGCTCGTATATTTGTGTTCGACCATGGACTTATCCAGGTTAATTTAGCCTCGATCTCTTCACAGAGATTCAATTATCGATGTTCTGACTGATTGTCTTAGGATCATATTACAATGAGATGAAATTAACATAGCTGAAAGATGATTAATCAATATGGTCTTTATAAAAAATACAACTACAATAAAGTGAATATTATTCACATGAAGGAACACATCACAACTGAAAAATAGAGAGGACGCTTGAAAATATATTTATTAGATAAGATAAGAGATGATAGTTTTAAAAAAATAACTTGATCATTTATGGTTGATCATTAAGTAAGATCAATCGATCAAAGGACTTCATGTGAGCGATCACATGAATTGAATTGATCGATCACTGAAATGATTCTAATCAAGAATAAAAATGGCCATTGAATAAAATATGATTGTTGGATATGAATCTCATAGATTAATCGATCACAAAATAAAGTTGATCGACCAAAGATCAAGACTGATACAAGGTTGATCGATCGATAAAACAGACGGTAAGAAAAATTGATTAGTCGGATCGACAAAGTGATTGATTAACAAAATAAATAATAAGTCATTTTGATCTAACATATCAACCAAGTGATCGATTAACACATAGATAATGAACAAAGCCCATCGGTTAAAATCATTAATATGATTAATCAAACTCGAACTCGACATATATGAAATAAAATTATAGAAAATATCTTAGCATGCCTATATGTTGCACATACATTAAGAATCCTTTTACAACTTGATTGGAAATACAACTAAGCTTGTTGCAAAGGTATTTTTTTCTTTTTCTTTGAGTAGTCCATAACTTTCAACATTTTCTTTAATCATAGCACGTGCTTGAGAGTTTGAGCTACTTTTTTGTCCTTCCTTCTCAATAAATGCTATATATCCCGCTTCATTCTTGGAGTAGAAATATAATAAAATGTGAAATATTATATGAACCTATAAATATCTAATATCATAAAAATAATATTATAGCGAGGAATGAGGATACATAGAGCATACTAACATCCTCCCACTTTTTATAATGAGAAATAAAAAAACTTGGAGATACATATATTTATTTCTTTTCCTCTTTCGACGCGAAAAAATATTTTTGAAAATATTTTTATTTCTCTCTTAAAATATTTTTGTCTAAAGATAGATATTACTTTTGAATTCCAATGTTCTCTTTTTTTTAAAAAAAGTGCCTTACGATGCTTAAAAAATATTTAAAAATAAAGTTGAAAAACCCATACGATACCATCTTCATATGTGTTCTTGTATACATCCACATGAAATTGAGTTTTTTTAACCTCACATGTATTTATTGATATTATTTTTTATAATCCAGGGAATTCTTTTTGGTAAACATGAAGGAATTATTAACGAAGTTCACACACTAGCATCTCATGCAATGCAACTCATGAGATTTCAACCCATATCTTTCATGTTAAATTCAAGTGCTTAAACCAGTTGAGATACGCCATCGTGAGCAATAATAATATTTGTTTTGTTTTCAAATCTACGTGACAAGCAATAATTTGATGACTTATGTAATAAAATGTATTATTTGGATTTTTATGCTTGTGGCTATTCGAGTTTCTGCAAATACACTCACCACAGGGAAGTATAGAACATACAACGTCCGTCTTTGAGAGGATGACCGTCCCCTTTGATCAACGGGTATGGTCACATGACTATATCTACAGGTCGCGTCCCATTTGCTATAGGGGACGGTATTTACCAACGTCCCTCTATAATTACACTTTGGGGACGATCGCGACCGTCGTCGATACTTCATTGGACTGTTCCCTATGATTCTCAAAGATGGGATAAGTGTACCTTAGACCGTCCCAATTGATTCTCTACTACCAAAAAATTGGTTACACGCTGCTATGACCTTTATTTTACCCTGCATTAACTAATATTGAATATTCATTACATGTATCAATATAAACTCTTCATCATAATGAGAAAGATCAAGAACGAAATACACATTCATTCCACATACCAAATTACAAGAAATGTTATGAAAGGAGTAATGTTGAGAAATCCAAATTAAACTACTCTACCTTAAATTGTTCAAAACAATGAAACAACAAACTAAACTACTCTACATTATAGTATCCAAAGTAATTATACAATAATTAAACTAATCATTCATTGCTTTTTGCTTTGCCTCTCCTCTCCACTCTCTCTGCCTTGATATCCCTCCCGTGGATGATGATTTCGTGACAAATTGATCAATACGTCGAGACGCTAAATTGCTCCTCATCTTCATTGTCGTCATCATCTTCGTCACTATGATCATCTTTCTCATATATAACAACGGTCATCAAGTCATTTTTGGGATCCGACATCTCCACTATATATGATTTTCCATCTTCTCACATATGGTTGAGGAATAAATCAAAGTAAGGATCCTTACGATCACCATCGTCTTTGGGTATTCTCCCACAAGGCCTCATCTTTGCACAAGTCTGAAATTTAAAATGTCATGGAAAAGATAATAATAATAAAATCAACATAACACATTTTTAAGACAAAAAGTGAAAAAAGAACATACATATTACACCATACACTCTACCATGGATTTCAACCAATTGCACCATACAATACCCACATCCTACTGAGACCAAAAAAGGTCTAAAATCTTAAAAAATTTAAAAAATAGAAAAAACATCATCGAATACTACTTGTATCTTTAAAGTCCGCAACTTAAAAGATTAAATTCATAAGTATTTTAGAAAAATGATCTTCCACATTGAATACCCATATCACCTTTTTCCTTGTTTTCCTTTAGCAAGATAATATCGGGTCATGATGAATGTGAATTAACAACCTAAGATATGCCCCGAGGCCATTAATGTGATGCCATAGAAAGTGCATGACTAATATGTCATAGACCTTATTGAGTAACTATCCTCTTATTAGTCTAAATCGGGTTATATGATTACCTTTTATAAAATCGCTTACCTTCCAATATAGTCATTTTATAGAAAGATACTTTCTTGAATATTGTGTAACACAAACAATTGACTAGAAGAACTCCTTATCAATTGTCTCAAATATCGTCATAGCTGCCTTTTTGTTTAGTTGTCCACTTTTCTAAAATAACCACATACCTAATAGCACCGAAAGAGCAACTTGTTTCAATATTCCCTTTGATCTCCGTACTCCTTTAAGTATCTCATCAAGGGTGTTTTCTTCGTATGACTTCAATGTAGTCAAGGGTGTTTTCTTCTTACATACCACAATCCATATCACAAATAGACATACCATGATGCATGCCACAATGTATAAACAACTTATATACCACAATCAATGCATTAATACCAAATCATTTAATATTAAAATAAGGTAATATAATTCTAAAAAACTATTACGTCAAAGGAGATACCTCGAGTATGGATAAGTGATACATTACACAATGAATACAATGTACAAACAAGTTATATGCCACAATCCATATCAAAATGTAATACATTACACAAGGAATATGATGTATAAACAAGTTATATAACACACGTAGATATTGAAATAATGTAATAAAACTCTAAAAATAACTAGGTCTAAATTGATACCTCACGGAGCAAAATGGACGAGAATATAGATAAAAGGACGTTGGCAATCACCACTAGAACAAGTGGGAGGAGTCCGACGACTACGGGAGGCTCAACGGTGGTGAGGGCGGAACAAGGGAATTTGGGTAAGAATGAAAAGAAATGAGGCCCGCTGGGGTTTTTTTCAACCTGACCATCAGGGACGGCCGTTACGACCGTCTCCATCCCCGATGATGACTTCAAGTGAAAATATCTTCACTACGCCATAGTGGACGGATTGTCCCCTATAGTCCTTGATGGGACGATCGCATGCAACTGTCCCTTGTATATCATTATGGGACGGTCGCTACGCCCGTCCCCTACAGTCATAGATAAGTGACACTGTCAAAAGTGTATTGGGGACGGTCGGAACCATCCCTTTAGGCCTCCCAAGTACCTGAAATTGTGCCAGTGAGGGGGCAGGGGCAATGGTGAGGGAACGGTCGCTTGAAACATTCTCCTAAGGCCCTAGCCCCATAAACAACACTGGCAGAAGTGTATTGGGATGGTCGGAATCATTCCCTTAAGCCTACCAAGTACCTGAAATTGCGCTAGGGGAGGGGGTGGGGGTAGAGGGGATGATCCCAGTCGATCATCCCTTTAGGTCCTAGCCCCATAAGCGACACTGGCAAAAGCGTATTGGGGACGGTCAAAACCATCCCTGTAGGCATCCCTAGTGGGTGAAATTAAGTCAGTGAGGGGGCAAGGGGAGAGGGGAGGGTCGCATGTGACCATCCCCTATGCTTCATGACTGAAGGAGACGATGACTCGTGGCCCGTCATATAGAATGAGCGTATACAAGACAGTCATTGGATGATTGTCCCCTATAGTAAGTAAAGGGGACGATCATTTCTTGACTGTCTCATGTTCTCATCTCGGAAGGCACCATTTCCTATAGTGACTCATGCAGTTACCTTCTTTTACATTAACACTTGTACCCATGTATTCTTATAAAATTCACAGCACTGTATTATGTTAATGTAATATAAGGACATAAGTGTAATAAAAAAAGGCAGTGTTGTGATTTTTTTAAGAATACTTGGGTACAAGTGTTATTGCAAAAAGGGTAGGTACATAAGTGTATTTGCAGAAACTCTAGATATACACAAGTGTAAAAAAAATCATTTTAATATATAAGGGGAATACTTATGCCCTTTGGTAAGCTTTAACTGCTCTTTTGTGTTGAAGTTAAACACTAACTTCAAATGTTTTGTACAATCTTTTTTAAAATGAGACCTTTACTTGGAATTGAGACATAGTTGATGTCTTTTTTTGTAATTCACCTGTATTATATTATAAAGAAGAATATATTATAAGTATATAGGTATCAGATCTATTATACATTTTTTAAGATAAACATATAACTAGTGTTATTATGTTACAAGTGAGGTAAACGACTGAAATATAGTTCTATCCCAGCATCCCGACAATCATTTTGCATAAAAAAAGTTGCGCGTTTATGAGCATAAACCACATTCTACATTGTAAGAAAGTTAACTGGATATTTGGCAAATTCTGGAGTATGCGTTGGTATGCTTCAATCCTTCTATAGATCCTCCAATCCAGGTTGGAGATTATGTTGATATGATTAACCAACATTTCGTAATATGTAACTATATGTACCTTACCGTGCTCATGGAATGCTGTGACTTATAACCCCTATTCAATAGCCGAAAGTTTTGCCTCATGTTCTGAGGTATAGAAGGAGGGTATCTTGGCCCCTAGAAAATCAGTATTTGTGTTGAAGCATACAATTATACAAAAGACAATACCTGCAATGTAGGTATGATGAACGCGAAATCCACCTCTTTAATAATCGTAAATTGTAGTATAGGAGGCGAATTTCGGTCGATCAAAAACCACAAGCTTTGAATGTTGTGGAGTATTTTTACTTGGTAAGTGTACCAAGGTCGAACACAGGGAACGGATATTTTTAGTTGCGTGGTTTTTAAATCAAATTAAATAATTAAGAAATGCTCGATTAATTTTTGTGTTGATGAAAATATACAATGCAATGATGGAGGAGCGATGCAAAGAAAATATACAGAGACGACTGTTCAGCACAGGATCTGTGATTAATAATTCAGCTTCAATATATGTTAATCAATAACCTCGACAATTATCACAGATCAAAAGCTAAAGTTCAGGAGAAATAATCAGAGCGTAAATAAATAATCTGGGGGATCTGGGCTCTGTTAAAAATTCCTCTTAATTTCCCTGTAAATTAATCCTCAATCGATAACCATCCTGTTCTAAATATACAAGCAAAATAATGTATCAATCTTCCTTTCCGAAACTCCTGCACAGATTAAATCCTCAATAAACAATTATTAAATGATGCATCAGGATTTATTGCCCAAGCTTTTCTCAATGGAGTTCCTGCATAAATATCATCAATTTCTCTACAACACAACGATGTTAAAATTGAGCCCACATGTCACATTAGATCCTTGAAGAATAATTGATAGTAAACAACCACAGATCTATCCACAATGTATGCCAAATGATAGAGCATGAAAATAGCTTCAAAACAACATATTATATGCTAAAATCAGAGTCCGTATGACAAAGATATGATAAAATGAAATTTCAGGGACTAAAATGTAAATAAAATAAAGTTTTCTTTGCAAAAAGGTCCCTGGGAGGACTTATCTAGTAATTTATAGAAACTTGAGGGGCTCCTCTGTAATTTACCCCTGGCGGGGGTATTTTTGCAAATTCTTAAAGTGCCAGGGGCTTGAGTGCAATTTTCCCAAGAGCGCATGTGCCCCCAGCCTGAGGGTCGGACGGGGAGGCGCGAGGCTCGGGTGCGGGGCTCAGGCTCGGGAGCCCGAGCCTACGTGGCAGATGGTGGTGCTTCGGGGGCCCCGGGCCTCGAGGCTGGGGCCGAGGCTCGGGGGGGGGGGGGGGGGGGGAACGTGGCGGGGCACGGACCGTTGGATCCCCCGATCCAACGGTGGTGAGGTGATGGGCGGAGTGCCGAGGCGGCAACCTCGGTGGCGAGAGGGAGGCAGCGCCTCCGCGCGAAGGTGGAGGGTGGTCGGGGCGACGAAGGAGGCGGTGGAGACCGAGCGTCGGTGGCGAGGTCCCGAAGGTGCGGCACCGTCAGCATGGCCGAGGGCAGAGGTGCCGTGCGTGCGGCGCTGCTCCTCGGCCGACACACGACGCGAGGAGCGGCACGACAGAGGGGCGAAGGCCGTGGAAGGCCCAGGCGGAGGCGGTGAGGGCGAGCGGCGGCGGAGGCGCGGGGGTCGGCGAAGACGGTGCTCACGCGGAGGCGGAGGCTGTGGGGGCTGAGCTTTGCAGCGGAGGTGCGGGCGCGATGGAGGCACGGGCGGCCGAAGCTGGAGCTCGTATGCTCGGGGGTGGTCGGAGTGGCCGAGCGCGGATGGCGGAGAAGGAGTGGGGGCTCCGTCGAGGTGAGCAGCGAGCTGGTGAAGGCGAGGCGGCGGAGGCGATTATGGGTTCATGCAAAAGTTAAGAACAAAGAAGAAAAACAATTTCGGGGCAGAAGGGGGGTTGTGTCGCCAGAAGTTGGAGTGGCGTTGGCCTTCTCCTGGTTTTTGCTTCAGATGGTCGGCGAGGGGGCCTCGGAGCTTGCGCAACCGTAGGAAGCGACTGCTACGAGGTGGGTGGTCACCTCGGATCACGCCGACGAGGGTTTGCCGCTGTCACCGGCACCTTGGTTGAATGGCGGATGCCGGAGACGAGGCTGGTGGGGGAGGTTTTATAGGGGCTGTCGGGGGGGGGGGGGGGGGGATGGTAACGGCCGGGGGTGGAGGGTAACGGCCGGGGGGGGGGGGAGGGGGGGGCGTTACATGGGTTGGAAGATGGCGCAAGGAAGAAGAAACGACTGGAGAAGATGAGGGGGGGAGCGGCCTGGAGAGAGGGCGGGGGTGCCACGTGGCACGCCTTGGGGCTGCCACGTGGCACCCCAAAAAAATTCAAAATTAAAAGCAAAGAAAAATAGAAAAGAAATAGCAGGAGACCTCGAATCGAAAAATTTCCTTCACGAAAGTTGTTCGTCTTGTCGAGATCTACAACTTTCATGAAGGACCCAGGAGCAAAAGAGGTCACTTGTGCAAAGTGGTATTTTTGGTGGCTCTCCATGTGTATAGAAAACCGATTTTTGGGGGTTTTGTATTTTTTGGTGGTTTTAGAGGGGATAAAAAATATAAAAAAATACGATAAAATACAAGAAAATTAATTACATATTAATCTAATTTTTTTGGATTTTTAATGGATAAGAAATTAGGAAAATAAAATAGAAGTAAGAAACACACAAATTTTGTACAGACAGACAACGGACACTTGGACTCGGTCAGTTTCTTTGAATTCAGTTTTGATATGGATTTGGATTTTTGTGTTTCTTATTAAAACTTTCATCAAAGGACACAAATGAAAAAGAAATAAAATTAAAAGGATTAAATATGTACATAAAAACTCAGGTCAAAAACAGCAAAAAGTCAAAATGTGCAAAAGAGGCCCAAAACCCAACTTTCACATATGAGCTCCGAATTTTATGAAATTGGTCTTGTTTTGAAGGTATTTAAAAATGGAGTACTTTAAAAGTGAGTAGACCAAAATCGGACATTGTATGTGGGAGATATGCTCATTTTAGTCTGTCAGATGTGAAATTTGACTTTGGGATTATTTGACATTTATTGGGGTTAGTAATTTTTTTGTATTTTTTATTTAATAAGGTTAGTAATATCTACGCAATGGAGGTGGTTTTGGGTTAATCGGAGTTAGGATGAATTAATTAAAAATGTGAGAAGTTAGCGGCTTTTTGGGCTAATTTACACATGGGATTTCTAATGCAATTTATGCAGATGAAATGCAGATATTATTCACACATGCATGATGGTTAATAATGCTCTATTAATGATTAATTACAGGTGAATGATGGGGAACATAGCCTAAATGACCAATTTTAGCATGATGAATACGAGATTCATCAAGGTAGCACCTACTTCAATATGAATGTCGTAATAAGAAAGCTAACAGAGTGTTGTTGCTCGGGGAGTCTCATGTTGAACATGTAGGCTGAAGGAGTCTTTGAACATGTAATGGTAAGAAGCTAGGACACTCTTGACTAATAGAAGGGGGTTGGCCTTCCAACCTTTGTTTTTTTTTCTTGCATATGGCTATCCATATGCTAGGTATCAGGAAGCAAGCCGTTGTGAAACTGAGCAGGTAATTGTCCACCAGCGAATGAAGTGAAAGAATGATGTCCTAGATGCCTTGTCAGATCTGATCAGAATGAATCCCCATTGTGAATCGCACTGCTCCAGCCAATGAACAATGTGAGAAGAGGTGTCGTTAATCCTCTGATTTGCCCATGTAGAGAGGACCTATGTCTACGTATTTGGGTATTTTTCATCTCAAGGTAGCTCCAAAGGGAAGGGACGAGTTGATCACTCGCCACAGTAATAGTTTGATTCTTAGAGCCAAATCTTTAGAATTTTAAATCATCTTGTTAGGCGTTGTAATAGATTTGGGTTTTAGGGCAGAGAAAGCACGAAAAGAAGAAGAAACAAGAAAGAAAGGAAAGAAGAGGGTAAAGGAGTTTGCCTGAAATGGGTCTCCTGGGTTGGAGGAGTTAGACTTCTACTCCAATCTTGGCCTCAAGAGTTGAGGCGATGAACACAGCTCGAAGCTCTGCAGCTAAGTGAAGAATATGTGATTCAGCATTCTAAAAGAGATTAATTAAGCTCGGTTCCTCAAAATTCATTGGCATTTGAACATATATATTGCATGATTAACATTCATGCATATATAAATAATAATTGCATATTATCATGTATTATTGCGTTAAATAAGAAGCCAAGAATCCAAGGAGAAATTGACCTGTAAAATAGCTGACTTTCACGTTTTTTAATTAATTCAGGCTAACTCCAAATCACCTGAAACCACCTCCATTGTGTATATATCACTAACAAGAATAAAAGAAAAATACAAAAAAAGCATTAACAGAATTAAATGGCTCACAAATCACAACCCTAATTTCAGACCTGTCAAATTAAACCACTGATATCTCTCTCATGTAGTGTATGATTCAATCCTAATTACTTTTGAACTAATGCACATTCAATTATATTCAAAACACGACCAAGTTCAAGTGAATCGGAGCTCGTATGTGAAAAGTTGGGTTTTTGGTCTCTTTTATACATTATGTATTTTACATGTTTTGACCTATTATTTTATGTACATAATTAACTCCTTTTATTTTATTTCTTTTCATTTATTATCTTTGAAAAAAGTTTTATTAAAATATGTAAAAATCCAAAACCAAAATAAGCTTGAAGTCAAAGAAACTGACCGAGTTTGAGTCTTCATTGAGAGCCTACCCATTAAGTCCTTTTATTTTATTTCTCTATTTTCTTAATTATTAAAAATAAAAAATAGATTAATGTGTAAATATTTTTTTATTTCTTATGATTTTATTTCAATTTTTATCTCATTTAAAAATGACAAAAAATTGTAAAACTCAAAAATCAATGTATTCTATGTAGATAGAATACATCATAATATCACTTTGTGCAAATGACCTATTTTGATTTTGATGTTTTCATGAAAGTTGTAGATCTCATTGAAACAAACACTTTTGTGAAGAAATTTTTTGATCGGAGGTCATTTGCTATTTCTTTTCTATCTATCTTTATGTTTTTCTTTTTTGAATTTTCTGGGAGTGACATGTGGCAGCTCTTGGAGCTGTTACGTGTCACACATTTTTAGCCTTTTTATATTTAGTCTTCTAATTTTAAAAATAATAAAAAATTGCCATGTGGGGGCTTCGTGGGCCATCCGATATTGACCGATCAGACCGCCCACGTCCTTCTCCTCCCTTTCCCAATCCACGCCGCCACCTTCCACTTTTGCTCTAGTGTGCGCCCTCGTCTCTGGCCACCTTCAATA
Source organism: Ottelia alismoides (assembly GCA_037367405.1). Taxonomy (NCBI): domain Eukaryota; kingdom Viridiplantae; phylum Streptophyta; class Magnoliopsida; order Alismatales; family Hydrocharitaceae; genus Ottelia; species Ottelia alismoides. Next base: position 566,528 of record JAZKJV010001358.1, on the reverse strand, counting down.
TTCGGTCACCGCCATCACCCGATCTCCTTTTTTATTCAGCTATCGTACTATCCCCATCCCCGCATCAATCAAATCTCCTTTGAATCCCCATCTCCCCCTCGTCTCAAATAACCTTCCCCCAAAGGGGCCGAAACAATGCCGACTCTCTCTACTATATAACCCATCACCACCACTCGAAACCCTTCATCCGTCGATAGCCCTAAGAATGAAGGATCCACAGGTGGTGACAACCCACCCCTTCATTTTTTATTTGATTTTACCCTCTCGTGGCCGCTGCAACATGCCTCCTCCACACGTCTGCTTTGCTCCAGCATCATGACACTGTCGAGCCTCCTCCTCCAGGTACCCCCTTCCACCTATTCACCTTCTTCTCATCCGTTACTCTTCGCTCCGCCTCCCTCTCCGATCTCCATGCGCTACATCTCCACCTCGATCATACTGCACAACCATTAACCTTCCCCCAAAGGGGCCGAAACAATGCCGACTCTCTCTACTATATAACCCATCACCACCACTCGAAACCCTTCATCCGCCGATAGCCCTAAGAATGAAGGATACACAGGTGGTGACAACCCACCCCCTTCATTTTTGATTTGATTTTACCCTCTCGTGGCCGCTGCAACATGCCTCCTCTGCATGTCTGCTTTGCTCCAGCATCATGACACTGCCGAGCCTCTCCTCCAGGTACCCCCTTCCACCTATTCACCTTCTTCTCATCCGTTACTCTTCGCTCCGCCTCCCTCTCCGATCTCCATGCGTTACATCTCCACCTCGATCATACCGCACAACCATTTCCGCTCATCACCGCCTCTTCCTTATCTGCCCAGCCATCCTCCGCTCTCTACCTCAAGCACCAGTAGAAGGCTCCTCCGCATCATCAACTCAAAGGTTCGAAGCCTCCATCCACCCGTGATCCATCGCTCCAGTATCGATACCTCTTGGATAGAGCCAGGAGTCTCCTTCACCGATGCTCCTCCGCCATCTTCACCGGCTTCAGCACATCCCTGATCCTCCAACTTCACTGCCAGGAGTTCGATGAGGATACTCTTCCTTCGCCAGGAGCATCGTCGACTTGGAGCTTCGAGCCTCTTCAATTGCATCTGAACAAGGCCCCCACCTCCTCTTCATCGCCATCTGGAGGCAGGGTCGACCATCCTATGCTACCCCTCTGAAGCGATTGTGCTCTGCCGCCTTGACACACAACCAAGGAGGTGATCGGTCCCTCTGTTCGCATCTTCACCGAGCGCCGGGCACAAGTCCTGAGACCCTCCCCCATGTGAGGTGCATGTGCGGGGAGGGAATTTTGCAAAGAAGCCCCTAAAGATTCTCCTACTCGCATCTAGATCCAGCCTTCCAGGGGTCATGTGAGGTGCATGTGACCCACTGGAAATTTCGCACAGGGCCCCCTCCAGGGGTCGATAATCTCTTTTCAATCTCTGTTATGCAATTTTTATTTATTTTATTATTGTAATTTGCATTGAGAACCATGTCTTTCCTTTGCATTCTAATCCTTTATTTACATCATTTTATTTTTGAAAAATTTTAGCACATTATTCTATACTTATTTCTTTACTTTATGACACTTGGATTATAATTTTCTGATATGTGGTTAATTAATTATTAATACTTTGATGAAAAATTGCATATTTTACCCATTCAGTGTTATGAAATTCATGTAAAATTAACCATAGCTCTAAATGACCAAAAATTCAGATTTGCTAGATTTAGTCATATTTTACTATGTCCCAAAAAATAATCGCATTTTCATGCATATTTTATTCTATAAAAATTATTTTGTGACTTTAAGTAATTAATTTTTAATAAGTAGAAAACTTCACATTTTTAGGATTTAGGATTTTTTTGAGATAGATCACATCGTGATATATCTTTGATAATTTTATTTCCTGGAAATAAATATGTTTGATACTTATTATAATTAATTATTGAGAATCACATTTTATGCATAATTTAATTCCTTAAATATTCATATTGCATCAAAAAAATTCAAAAAAAATAGAGTGCATTCATTTCATCATATTTTACATTCTGCCAAATTTCATAATTTTTGGACTCTTTTTAATTGAAAATCACATTTTAGTCCTTAAGATTGGCCACATTTGCATTTGCATCCATTCATATAAAAATACAAAAAAACCGCCTCGAAAATCACACATTAAATTTGATAGACATTTACCTAGATTGTTCCTTTACCTCCTTGAGTTCGACCCGGAGACTTGCCCAAGTTAAATAAACATAAAAACCACACCCGGTTTAATTGATTAATTCATTGTGGTTGTTTTTGATTGATCTCTAATTGCCCGACTATAACATAAGAATGACAAATTAATTAGGGTAATTTCGGAGTTGTCACCGAGACGACTCTTGGATGCAACGAGGTGGAAGAAATCACCTCGGATGATGAGGATGGCTCATCGTCGCTCGACATAGAAGAAGGAGCTATCACCTCAAGGATTCGACATGGTTAGAACTTCTCTCGTAGAATTACAGATAAAGTTGGAAGGTGGAGGTGCATGGGTTTTAATCGAGATGGGAGAATGTGATCGAGTTGCGTGGGTGTGTGCATGGAAGTTGGTAAGAGAAAGGTGAGACCTCTGACATCATGGGCAACATGGAGGAGTAGTTGGAACGAAGGTGGAGGCATGGGGTCAACCTGGTGGTTGTGTTCTCAACAAATATCATGGGTGGAGGTTCCACTTGACACGTGGGTCAACTCTTGAAAGGAGCTGGTTGGTGGATAGAAAGAGAGGCAGTGAAGGATCTCTACTGAGTTGGCTAAGTGGAAGGAGTGGCGAATTGCATATGACCAAGTGGCTATTGACTGGAGTAGATGTAACCAAAATAATAGAAAAGAAAGAAAGAAATATAAAATAAATAAAAGGAAAACTAAAAAAACAACCAAAATAAAAAATACAGATCCAACTAAGATCTATAACTTTCATTAAGCTCTCTAAAACTAAAATAAGAAATATGTACGAGTTGCGTAAAATTTGTAGGTATTTTAAAGGCTTAAACACCAATGTTTGAGAGTTTTATATTTTTATCTTTGATTTTTGATATAAAATATATACAAGAGAAAATATAATAAAATACTAGAAATAAAATAAAACCTTAGCTAATTTTTTATTTTTAATATAAAAGAAATGTGAAATAAATATAAAGAAAGAAATAGTTTATACAATAAATTCAAAGTCAAAACACAACTTTTTATATGATTTTTAGTTTTTTGTTTAATTTTAATGTATTTTATTAAAAATCAAACAAATAAAAGGAATTAACAAGAATTAAATTAAAAAGGGTTAGTTATTTACATAAAATCATAAATCAAAGTTAGTGATTATTTGCAAAGTACAATTATGTTCCAAACCCGACTTTTTACAAACAAGCTCCGATTTCAATGAAACTATTGTCATCGGATAGATGATTATATATTATATATAAGTTAAAAGTTGAAAGTGAGCTTGGTCAACTTGGTTTTCATATGGAGTATAAATTCAACCGAGAAGTTGGAATTTACGACCTTTTCGGTTCAAGATATAAGAGTATTTATTTAATGAGGAAATTGTTTTGTATATTTATATCTTTGTATACATTTTTATATACAAGCTATAAGAAGAATTAAGTCAAAAGGAGTCAGTATGGATTTATTAAAAATCAGAGAAGTTTGATTATCTAAAGGGGATTATTTACAAACAACTTCAACTCTTTTATTTTATTTTATGGTTTTTATGTTGAATTATTTCATGTACTTATTTACATGATAAATATACAATATTAGTCAATTTTTATTGCAATTACTACTTTGTTAATCTATTGAATTAAAGGTATTTATTTGGTTGTTTAGGGATTTAAGCTAAAATTAAGACATTAAGATGATGAATCACAAATTCGTCATTTAATGATCATATATTCTTCCTTCCGAGACCAGAGCATGGTAATCCAACTTGGTAGTGCAAGTTAGGATGCGGCATCCATATCAATAAGTCTTCAGAATCTTTGTTATTTTTGAGAGCGTGAATCTGTTATTGATGCTTATAAGGAAAATGCGATGGAGAGTTGAATCGTCCCAGCCTCCATGGTGATTCATAAGCTTTGTTACCCTTGAGGGCATGATAAAATTCGCATTCGCTGAAGATAGGTGTATTGCCTCGATGTCAGTTGTCTCACCATATGTTAACCTTTTGTCCATCCCCAACTACCCCCTTGTAGTTTGAATACATTAATGGTCTTAGACCGATCATGACTGACCGCAAATGGGATTGCAGGTACATGTAAGGGGCACTCCAAAATCCTCTTTCCCACAGTATTTCATTTTAATATCTGGCCTACAAACTATTTGGTTCCTTCAGAAATCTTGAAACTAGTCTTATCATGAGAGCTCATTTTGCAAGAGCCGACATCTGTATATCAATGCCACTAAGATGCTTTGGGACAACAATATTATTCCATACTACAAGATAGCAATGTTTTTCCCTCATGTGGAACCCCCACCAGAAATCCCTAGCAAGAGCATCTAGGGTCTTACACATGCATTCTTGAATTTGACAAGTCGACATAAGATGCAAAGGTATAGAGGCCAGAGCAGGAGTAATAAGGAATGTTCTACCTGCTTGTGAGAGCAAATTTCACATTCAGCCTTTTAGTTTTGAGGAGACCTTCTCTCTAAGCATGTGATGGACTATGCTACCTCTCCCTTTTTTATAAAGGGGCTGCCCAAATATATGTCATCGTGTAAGGAAGCTTGAATGCTAAGGTCTTTTATAGTGTTGGAAATGTGACTCGGGGTATTCTTGCTGAAAAGAACCCTTGATTTCTCATGGTCGATAATTTCCAAGCCAGATAACCGTAATGTTGGAGAATATCGATGAGGGAGTGTGTCTCGACTAAATATGCTTTCCCGAAGATGAGGGTGTCATCTGCGAACATAAGATGCATAATCAACTATGCTGTTTTGGACACCTTATAGCTTGGAATGATGTTAGCATGGCGAGGACTCTAGGCACCTCGAAAGGAATTATGTCACCAGGACAAAGAGGAAGGGAGGTAAGGGCACCCTTTATGAACACCTCTCGTGGGATTGAAATGCGAGGAGCAAGAACCATTTATAACTAAAGATATGGAGGTTGTAGAGAGGCACAAGAAGATATGGCTAATCAACGAGTAAGGGATATTGAGTTGGGCCAGAAAATTAAGTACAAACCTCCATTCTAGTTGATCAAAAGGCTTTTTCATATCAAACTTGATTGCCATATGAAATCTCCTCTGTGACTTCGTTGCCATAGAGTGAGTAATTTCCTTAGCCGCCACAAGATTATCAACTATTTATCTTCCTTTCAAAAAAGGCACAGTGGTTCGCAACAATGACTCTATGGAGGATCAGTATGAGCCTCTTCACAATCAGCTTAGGTGCTAACTTATAGAGAGCGTTGGTGAAGCTAATTGGCTTGCAGTCCCCCAGAATCTCACAGTTTTGTTAGTTGGGAATCAACACAATGTATGTCTTGTTAATCTCTTTGAGAATAATGTTGCTTTGGAAGCAGGAAAGCACAAAGGATGTGATCTCATATTGCAAGAGGGCCCGATTACCTTGTTAGAAGCTCGCTTGGTAACCATCTGGCCTGGGACTTCTACTAGGATTCATAGCAAAAATAGTGCTCCGAATTGCCTCCTCGGTACGATGGAAAGCGAGCAGTGCCTACTCCTCGTTATTCCCTTGATATTTAGCTTGAATATGGTATTAGTGTAGCAAAATCTATTAGAGTGATATAATCTATTTTGGAAATTAAGAGAGAACATTTATTCGATTTTGATCTCGGACCATGTGTGTTATCACGCTTTTCTCGGGTTTTTATTTAAATGAATTATGAATAAGTCGTTGTAACCTAATCAAGCGTCAATAAATTTTTTTTATTTTATTCTCAAGCTGAATTATGTACAAAAATGTGTAGCAGGAGAATTTTGCTATTTATTTTACCTGTATAGCAACATGATCAAACATAGGGAGGCTACAAATCTTGAGGGTTATTCTAATAATCGAAAAAAATCAATTAAAAGAAAAGGGAATATCAAATGCAAACTATCTTGGTTTTTGTAAGATTTTTATCTTTTTAATTTTTAATTTTTTAATTTTTTATTTTTATTCTGATTTTCAAATTTTTAATGATTTTCAAAAATAACTAATTTTACAAACACATTTATACATGAAAGAAATGCATTTTTTGGATTTATCAAATATGATAAAGATGATAAAAAATTCCTAAACAAAATATTTTTGTATTTTGATGATTTTTTTACTGGTTTTATAATTTTTTTGAAGATTTTTATATTTTTTTAGGATTTTTAAAATGAATAAAAACATGGAATAATGAAAGCAGTGAACAAACATGATTATTTTGCAATTTAAAAATATAAAATGAAATCAAAAATTTCTGCAATTATTTTTCCTAAAAACCAGAAGAAATTAACTACAATCACTTAGTGAAATCACTATTTTTGGATTTTCCCTATAATTTTCTGTGGCTTTTTAGGATTTTGATATTTTACATTTTTTTGTTTTAAAAATATTTAATGCACGAAATTTGTACAGAAGATAAAACACACAAAAAGAAAACTATTATAATTTTTTTAGAATTTTTGACACAATGTTCATTTTTTATGATCATTCAAATTTCAAACAGGGAAAATACGATGTTATTGATTTTTTAACAATATAAAATGAAATAAAATGCAATAAAAAAATTACACAATGAAGAGACAAGCAGCATGAGTGTAATTTTATTTTTCTAGAATTTATTGAGCATGTAAAGCATTTATTTTAACAAGAAAAAGCAAAAAAAAATGTTTGGAAAACATGGATTAAAAAGCAAATGTTTATTGTTTTGGCATCAAAAAATAACAAAACTATAATGCAGGGGAAATACGGTAATTTACCCAGGGTAGAGCATGCATAGAACACGACTTGAAGCTGGTGGGTTCTTTGCGCGATTTCTGAAATGACTGGGGGCTGAATGCAAATTTTCCAATAAATTATTTTATTCCCTAGGGTTGTCCTTCGTTCTTGAGATCCAAGCAGAGGAAAAGGGGGTCATCGCCCCTTGTGTTTCTTCTCGTTCCCACTCGCCTCGCCGGCGGCACGAGTCAGTCTTCAGGGAAGGTGGTGCGCATAGTGGCCTTCAGGTGGAGGAGGTAATGACAAGATGGTGGTCGGGCTTGAGAGCAACGCGTCGGCGTGGGGTTTGCGAAAGGGTCTCTCCAGGCGGTGTGTGGAGATCGAGGAGGGCGCGATGGTCGGCGACTCGCAGTGAAAGCTGGGCCGACGGAGACATGTACACAGGTGGACGTTGCGTGTCGGTGCTGCGCCTCGATCGGCAGAGGAAGGCACGACTGGCAGATGAGGGACTCGCTCCGGGCAGAGGAACTCCTGTCGCAGTCTAGCTGATGGCGGCGAATGGGGCTGCAGCGGGGCGACACACGCCTTCGACGGCTTCGTGATGGAGGACGATGATTGGACCTGGAAGATGATGCGGTTGGGCGGCCTGCAGACGGTCGATGGGTGGCGGGTGCCGCCTGCGGTTGGAGAGGCTGCGGGTGGCCCCAATCCTCTTTTTTTTTTAAATTTATTTTTTACACAACAATTTTTCCTTTTTCTTTTATTTTACTTTGTAAGCAATAGCTGTATACATACATACATATATTTAAAATCATTGTAATTGCAATAAAAAATGACAACGTCTGACTCGAGCACGACGACTCGATCTACAAAAATCAAACACAGATTAGTGGGTGAGGAGGTTTCGACGGAGGTGGTGGATTGGAACCGAGTCTCCGGCCACCGTACATGGCCGGAGTTGAGTGGTTGCGTGAGGTAGAATGTGAACGAGGATAGATTGAGAAAATGAGATGAAAAATCGGAATCGAGGATGGATCGGATCGGATGTGAACTAATACAATTAGCTACGATTAAGAACTACGATCTAAAATTATGACAACGAAATAAAAAATGCAAAAAAATTAAACTACGATTAACCTAGACGAAAAATGAGAAATGAAATTGAATCTCACCGTGGGAGCGGATAATGCCGTGATGGCCTCGAGAAGGACCGACTCACTGTCACTGGACGACTCGGAAGCTGGGCATCTCTCTACAACAAGAATGCTCTTGGAAAATAGGCTCCTCTCACCAAAGATTGATCAAGTGAGAATGAGGGAGGAGGAGCCAATTAATTAGAAAAATAGGAATTTGAATTTCAAAATTTGAATGGAGAGAAAAATAAGGAAGGAGGTTAGTGGTGGAATTAATAAAATAAATAAATAAATAAAATACTTTTCAGAATTAAATTAATCAAAATAATAATAATAACCAACAACTTAACGAGCTACTTTAATGGCAGGTTAATTAATGAATTTATTAAATTATATACATATGGTGTATTATTTACATAAATAAATTATTTTCATCACTTTATTAATTTAAATAATAAATCTTAGTTATTAATTTTTTTAGTGAGGGTTATTTAAGGAAATCAATTATATACATATACTATATACATATGGTGCACTATATACATAGTTAAATAAGGAAATTAGTTTATTTTTATTTTTTTTACCTTTTTTAATTTTTTAATTTTATTTTAAATAATTATTAAAAAAATATTTACAACTATTTACAAATACATTATATATAAAAATAAATATAGATAAATATATACAATAATCAAATGGTAAAATTGCAAAAACCACCTAGAAAATTGTCTTTCAAAATGTAACTCCAAAAATTATGAAACTATTGTCATCTTAAAGATAATTTAATTTAGAATACAATGGAAGTGAGTTTGATTCAATTTGAGTTCATATGGAGCCGGAATGAGTCTTTCTTGCTTTACAGCTTTTTCCAAGTGTAGTTATCTTTATTCTGTACATGATTTTATTTTGCAATCATTTTTATTATTTAGAAAACATTTTTATTTACAACTTTTGTTTTGAAAATTATTTAATTTGAGGTGAATTTATAAACAAATAAAATAGTATAAGTTTTATACAAATATACACAGAATAAATTCAAAAGAATGAAAAGTATTTACAAATATTATTTTTTGAATTTTTTGATTAAAGACCCTATCTCCCCCTACTTTATTCCTGGTCAATCAGGTCAAGTCTTGACCTTCTCTCGAGGTTCGGGTCAGCCTGTATATATTGCATATATATATATCGTATCATTATTTTCTTTATTTTCCCTTTCTTTCTTTCTTTCTTTATTTTAGGTTAAAATAGTAATAAATGTACAATATTTACACACAGATGCATGTTAGTAAGAATATGAATTTATCAATTTATACATGTGTTTTATAATGGAATTTAAGCTAAAATAAATGAATAAAGATGATGAAATGCTGATTCATCAATGTGTAAGAACCATCAACTTGCTTGATCCAAGTGATTGCATTATTTGTTCTTCTACCTGTTATAAATAGATGGCAGAATTTGGTGTTTAAGTCCCCTTGATTGATCCATCGATGTTTAGATCTTTGGAACCGATATTGTTCTTCTTCTGCCAGGACTTCATCGTATTGCAGTTCAATTCCTTTAATTCTTACGTTCACATCAATAGTTGGTTCAAGGTCCTGCAACTAATTGACCTTTGTTTCAAGTTGTCTCTTCCTTTTTTCCCCATGCATAACTTCATAATTATCCCAGTAAGAGAGATCAGATTTTATGTTATGGAGCATCAAAATATCCGTTCTGTTTTTCTCTCTCAATGAGCTCCTTAATCTTCGATTGGAAAGTAGACTCTTTTGTCCACCATATTGTGCAGTTTGCGGCTTTCCTAGAAGTTCTAATAAGAATGGGGCAATGATCACACTAGAGTCTGGGAATGTGAAGGATTGTTGCATGAGGGTAAAGATTGCACCATGGACTTTATGTCAAGGCTCTATCCAATCTTTCCTTTATATGTTTCTCTTTCTTCTATTTGTTTGATCAAGTATACGTCGAACCTGAATAGCCAAGGCCCGCTAGGCCTAATGCATCACAAAAGCCATTGAGGTGGGGAAGATCCTGATGTATGCATTGATTACCTCCGTCTTCATCCTTATTGGTCAGTAGTGAAATTAGTATCTCCCATAACAAGCAAGTGCTGAGAGAATGGTTATACATGAGCTTCCATATCTTTCTAGAATCCATTTATATTTATGATCATAACAGAGGAGATGCCACTTATGATCAAGTCCATTTTTAGTTCAACCAAAATGTAAAGCTGACCAATGAACACGATCCTGGATAAGAACATGTTGAATTTGAGAAGTTATGCTTCAATGCTGTGGATTTCGGAGATGAAGCGGAGCAAAGTCTTAGTTGAATTGATGAGGTTTTGTAAGTGCCGAATTGTAGAAGCACCTCTCAGATCTCTAGAATTCCACGAGAGGAGATGCATTTGGGCTATTGCAATTGCAACTATGCGGTGTCGGATACCAGAGGGACATCCACCTTGACCTTCTCTGTGATTGTTTTGTTGTTGATGTTCTTCCCTTCCTCCAAGGAGAAAAAGTCCTTGGTTGATGCCTTTGAGCTCTCGATCACGGGTTGAGATGCTTGGCCAACTGTTTACGATTGAGGATCTCCAGTTAGCTTTGAGGAATTGGGACTAGCAGCTCTCCTCGAGGGAGAGGAACCATGAGCTCTCCGCGAATGAGAGGGACCACTGGCTCTCCACGAGGGGAGGAACCCTCGACTCCTTGGAGGGAGAGGAACCACCGGCTCTCCGACTTGCCTCGAGGGAGAGGAACGCCGTTGACTCTCCATCACAGGAGAGGAACCAACCGACCTTTTAAGATGTGGATAAATTAGAATTTTGATAAGTTTAGAGAGTAAAAAAGCTTGTACTTAATCATTTGAAAAGAAAAAAGAAGAAGTTTTTTTACACTTGTGCCCTTTCAAGATTATGCAATTACAGTTATGCTCTTATTTTTTTAATAATAATATTTATACACAAATATTTTTACAAAATACATAGTTCTGACCTTTTGTAGTTACACTACACACATGCTCCTATTTTACCTGAAAGGAAGTATAGAACTGTAAAATTTTGTAAGAATTATTGCAAAAAAGATACGAGGTTCCCTATAATTGCAGAATCTCGGAGGGCAAGGTGAAACCCCGAAAAGAAGACGGCGGGGGGAGGTTTACGATCAAGATTACAGAGAAGGCCAATACTTCTTCGCTCCACCAAGAAGGGGAGGGAGAGGGAGAGGGAGAGGGAGAGGGAGAGAGGATGAGCTCGCCGGCGAGGTCGTCGGCATCGGCGACGAGCGTGGGGGCGCAGGGAGGTGGCAGCAACAGTAGCAACCCGGCGTTTGGGAGCGACGATCCATCGGGTTTTCACTTCCCCACAGATCTCGTCTCCACTCAGGATCGCAAGGAAGAAGCCCTCGCTGGTATTCTCTCTCTCTCTCTCTTCCTGTCTCTCCTCTTTTTTTTTTCTCATCAAGATTTACTCAATCTGGATTTCGATGGAGTATCCGATGCAAAGACGGATTTTTTGCTTTGCAAATGATCTCAAGGTTGGACTATATAGAGGACATGGGAGATGGAAGTGGTGAAGGAGAAGGATATGAGGGTGGAGATCGATCGGAGACCTTAATCCAGATAGATACGGTTGCGTGAAGGAGACATAGGAACCAAAATTGGGAACTTCTCTGCGGAGAGATTGTTGTTGCAGTGGTATGCGAGTTCTTGGATAGGAATTTTGGTCTCAACATGATTTATTGTTTCTACCCATTTCTCCTCTTTAAGAAGGCGATGGCATCCATAATTGAGCATTACATGCCATCTGCACTTTTTAGTGCTATATACCACATAGTGGCCGAAGTACTGGCTAATCAATTTGAAATTTTGAATGGTGATTGATGACGTGAAATATCGATGTCTTGGGTGTTTTGGTATCCCCATGCGTATCGACTTTTCAGATATCAGTGAGATATCGACATATCAATTCGTATCGGTTGAAATTTGAACTTTTCAACATAACTTTTTCCCGACATCAACCAATATAGATGTATGCCATCAATATTGGCCATATATCACTAGTTATCACCCATTTTTAACTTTTAATGACAGATTTTTGAGATTTTACTTTCTTACTTGCTCCCAGTTTTAAAATTACATTATGATTTATATATTTTATTTCAGATCGGGGGGCGCTTTCCTCGCACCCCTATAGGGGGAGCCGACCTGCTCTCTTTAGACCCCCATGTATTGATTTTCTTTAGTTCAATGTAGAAAAGTTTTATTTCCAATAGATTTTAATTCATATTCTTTCATTCAAAAATATTATTATTATTATGAATGATGTTCTTTAAAAACTATATGTTATTATGCTCATTTGCTTGTTTGTTTGATTTTCCAAAAATATATATATATATATATATAATGTGCTAAATATATGTATTTTCTATCTCTAAGTTGTTATTGTTTGAATTTCATCATTCCCTTCAAATATCTCTCATTATTCAACAATCAACATTGACGACTATCGACATGCGCGGTATAATGTGTATTAGTGTGCTAAATACACCTCATTCTTGCATATAAGTGTATATTTGTATGTTATTTATTGATTTAAGAACGAGGATGATCTTACTTCCTGAAGAAAATCATCTTTTTGCGTTATTTTTGAGATATCGATATCGTTGATGTATCCCCGATATATCTCTTTTTGGGTTGACCATTCCGGCATCGATATAGATTTTTTAAACCTTGGTCTCCCAACTTTTGTCAAAGGAGTTATTCCCCTCCACCCGTTCCCCTTTTACACACCACCTCGAAGTACTTTAGCTGTTCTTCACTCGCCACCTACATCCCGAGATCCATTTCCTCGTCCACTATCCCCATCAGCCGCCCACCTCTCCCCACTTAGCTTCGCACTTGCCCTTAAGAACATACGTCAGCTTGTAGCCAAACTCTAGTATACCCTGTGATCTCTAATCAACTAGTTAGTTGGCTATATTAAACAATTAGTTGGTTAGAGATATTTAAAGTCCAAATTAGTATTTTATTTTATTTGATTTTATCTTTTTTCTATATTTGTAGTCCCGCCCCTCCTATATAAAAGGGATGGTAGTCTAATGTTGAACTCAATTAAAAATCAACTAAAATATGAGATTTATCTCATTTATCTCTCTCCCTCTCTCTTCTCCCTCTACACAATCCCCACGCTTCTCCAAATCCATCGCAACCGGCGAGTTTTCTCTCCTTCTACCCTCCTATTTCTTCTACGATATAAATTTCCACCTTCAAAAAAATATTTTTCACCGTTGCAGATCCCATTTGCATCAATTGGTATTAAAGCATGGACTAAAGATCATCCTCACGATCTAACGATCCATCCAGGCATTCACGCAGACATAAATCTAAAGACTTGCTCAACGGATCGTGCATGACGTGCTGAGGTTAGAAAAATACTATCCGATATGCTCCAAGTGTGTGCAGATATGCAAGCTTTGGCGAGAGAAATGCGAGATCTATGGAATATTGGATTGTTAACGCAGCAACTAGAGGATAATGCCCCAAAACGTTATAGAAGCTGCTGTCCAGGTTTCTGAGGAAGAAAAAGAAGAAAAAAGCCGTCATCGATATTCTACTTGATGTCCAACACGTTTCAGATCAACTGCTGCCGAAGGAGCCGACTTCGCCATCCCCTCCGACCGCCCCATCACCTCCCCCGACTTCTCCAGCCCTACTATAAGCCTCCTTCGCCACCCACGCATCACCACCTCCGCTTTCCAACCCCCTATCCCCGCAACCGCCACCCTCCCCTTTTCCGCAGCTCTTCCCATCCACCCCAACCTCGCAACCATCACCGGTTCCCGCTACTCCAGCCCCACCGCCCCTACTTACAACCGTGCCACCACCTTCGCCGACTCGCTCCGAACCCACCTATCCGACCAACCCCCATCTCCAGCCTCACCACCACCCACTCCCGTCACCCTAAAAACCCCACTCACGCCCGCGGACATGCTGCAACCCCCCGCCAACCCAACATCATTGCCTTTCCTCAACATCACCGCCAGCCGGACCCCTCCCTCGCGCAACCGCCAGCTCCTGCATCCTCCCGGTGCCAGCACCTCCCCTATACCAGCACCCGAAGATGGCCTCCACGTTGAGAGATCGTCATCGCCACCGTCATGGGAGGAGATAACATCTCTGTACCGTGAGGCCAACCCCCATCAACTTCGCCCATCTTACCGCTACCATCGGATTTGGAAAGCCCAAACCCTAGCAGGAGAAGGAAGGGGTCCTTGGTTGTGCGGCCACTTGTTCTCCAAGAATAAACCAAATATCTACTGGAAATATTGTGCTCAAGCTCCCCATCCAAAAACCTTTTATAAAAGGTAATGGTAAGGAATAAGCCAAAAGGGAAGTTTGCTTGTGAAGGGGTACGGATTTTGCATACACACCCTTCAGAAAAGTATTAAGAGTACACACCCTTCAGAAAAGTATTAAGAGAAGGATGAAATAGGAAAGGGTCAATTCATCCTAATCCTATCACAATTTCTATTGGAATTAGGACTATTACTCCTTATATAATAACCTGTAAGCCAAACCTTTTATTTGCATCTCTCCTCTTGTAGTTTCTATCATCCATGGCCTCTCCAAATTCCATTATCCCACCTATGAAGATGCCACACCAGTTTTTCCTACATGACAACTCTATGAGAACCTCTGCCACGCCATGGATACCTCCGCATGCGCCACATCAGTCCTTCGATCATCGTTTTCTCCAACAAGATTCTACGAGCAATGCGATAACAACTTGGATCCCGCTACATGCGCCACATTTTTTCTTTCCGCACTGACTCCAGTACATCGCAACTCAAGGCAAAGTAATTCATATGGAGATGAGTTTTTCGAAGCGGCAGAGAGTTGGTGCAACGTGAAACAATTAAATAGGACTTTATTTTTTTCGTTTTGTTAGAGATTGCAGAAGATTTCTTTCTTTATATTATTGTAACCCCACGAGGGCTTTTATGTTAAGAGAATATTCTATGTAGCTATTTGTTAAGAGAATATTCTATAGAATATTCTCCTTTGAGCCCTCTAGGGTTTAGTCCTATATAAGGACCCCTAGACCTCTTGAATAAACAACGAATCATCTTTTCTTATCATCCTTTCACATGGTATCAGAGTAGCGGTCCTAGGCCGGTGTTCTGACCTAATCACCCCTCCGCCACCGTCAGCCCTCCAAGTCCTTCTACAGCCGCGTGCCGCCTCAGGTCCCTGTACCTCCTACCTTAGGCCCGCGCTGCCTCGGGTCCCCAGGCCCTGCCAAGCCTTCTGTACACGCGAGGGGGTTGGGCTGAGCATCGTCAGGCTGCTATAGGGAAGCCAGGTTCCACTGCCAGGCCGGCCAGGCCCGCCTCGCGCCTCCTCGCGCTGCTAGGCACCTCCGCCAGCCCTCCCAGGGCCTGCTTGCGCCGCCAGGTCCCTCCAGGGCCCCGTTGTGCCGCCTTGCGTCGCCCAACGCCGTTAGGCGCCTCCACTAGGCATGCCAGGCCTCCCAAGATCTCCCCTTTATGCCGCCTCGTGACGCCCAGCGCCGCCAGGCGCCTCTGATAGGAAGGTCAGGCCCTACTCTCGTAAGGAGGTCGACTCCACCAGGCCCGCCAAGACCCCTCTTGTGTTATCAAATGATCATTGCCTCATCCTTCTTACTCCTTGATGAGGGTTTAGATATTTGATGATAAATTGAGGCAAGATATACTCTCTAGGTCACTTTTTCTTGACCTAAGCTGCCACGATGACGTCTGCCGAGATCAAGCCCACGTACCCTACTTCTTCTTTGCTGGTACATGGCACTTCTATCAAGTTGAAGGGCTCCAAAAATTATGTTTTATGGTCTCGATCTTTCAAAGTGTTAGTTGATGGCCAGCGCAAGAGATATGTTCTTACAAAAGTTCCACCTGCGGAAACAGATAAGGACTATGAAACTTGGTTTGTTGATAATTGCCAGGTTATCACTTGGATGACGAACAATGCCTATCCAAACATTGCTGCGGATCTTCTTTACAAAGATACCGCTAAGGCAATGTGGGAAAACCTTGAGCGTACATATTCTCAGATGACGACTAAGTGTCGTCTGTCAGACATATACACAAGGATTTGGTCTGCTACTCAGGGAGAATCAAGTCTTATCGAATAATACATGCTTCTTACAAGCCTCTTTGAGGAACTCCTTATTTTTCAGCCTGCATGTTGTGATAAACAAGTAGGAGAACGTGCTGAATGACAGGTTTACAGATTTTTCGAGACTAAATCCAAAATATAAGCCTGTGAAAGATCAGTTTCTGATGGCGGATACTCTTGAGGCTCCAATTCAGCACTCTACCTACTCTTGAGACAATCTTCGGACGCTTATAGGAGCTAGAGGCTCCAATTCAGCACTTTACCACCCACACCTCTACAGAGACGATGGTCCACTATACCTCCTCAGGATACAAAGGGCATCATAACTATCAAGGAGGATGGGGAGGTGACTCAGGGCGTGGATGTGGTTGTGAATCTGGACGCAGCCGTGGCTCTGGACGTGGACGCGATCGTGGACGTGGTCGTGATTCTTCTGCTCGGTATCCAGCATGTGTACACTGTGGACGCTGGAATCACCCTTCTGATCGCTGCTGGGCAACGTTTGGGATGTAACCTAATGCCAACAGTGCCTATGATGAAGTATCGTATGATGCAACTGCAGAAACATCTACTCAGCGAACCAGCGAGGCACAAACCCCATTCATTGCTTCTGAATATGCTCGCCTACGACAACTGCTGCAAGAATCTAGTCCTTCTGATAGTAATGCTTCTGCCCTACTGCTAGCCTGGCTACTACCTCGGGTACAGTAGCAACTCTGTCTCTGCCTCTAAGCATGCATGGATTATTGATTCTGGAGCCTATACCCATCTGATGGGAGAAGGAAGTTTGCTAACCTCCTCCCAACCGTCTTCCTCTGTGAAGGCTGTTCGTGTTGCTAATGGGGATCATTCCCCAATGACTGCTGTTGGTACTATCAACTTTTCTTCCAAGCTGCATTTGACAGATGTTCATTGTGCCCCTATTTTTCCTCTCAGCCTTCTATCAGTACAGAAGCTATGCCGTCAGCTTAACCGTCGTGTTATTTTTGATGAGGTTTGTTGTTATTTTCAGGACATCCGGACGAGGAAGATTTTTGGTGGGGGTTATGAGAGGAACGACCTCTATTACCTCGAGATCCCTTCTGATTCCAACTTTGCTGGTGCGGTCTCCATTTTAGAAGATCCTTTTCTATGGCACCTTTGTCTTGGCCAAGTGAGGGTCCCTTCAAAGAAATATGAGGCCCGGGACCTCTTCTTTCTATAGGAAGAAGTTCAGTTCCAACATAGTTGTTCTTCCGCTTTTAGCTCACCCTCCCTGATCTCTGGTTCGCTGGATCGAGAGATGGACCGTGGACTGAGAGCCTGACGGTGTCCTGATAAAGCCCGGCATCTTGCTTGCTGACTTCTCCGCTACCCCTTGACTATCGTTTCGTGGGAGTCTCATTTCTTTTCCGGACGCGAAGATCTTGCACACAAGAAGACCCGTAGGCTAGGGGGTAGTAGAGGAGGACCCCTATCACCCAGTGCAGCATGTCTTTCTGTCTGTGCGCTGATTTTGCTTCACATTTGTCTGGATCCCCGCTCCTGGTTCTAGGGTCTTCGACTGTTCGAGAAAGCGGCTTTGAAGTGTGTTTTTTTGTAATGTGAGTCTTTAAGTCGAATAGGCAAGCTTATATACAACGAGCTGGTCAAATCCCTCTATAAAAACACACCTTCTGATTCCAACTTTGCCGGTGCGGTCTCCATTTTAGAAGATCCTTTTCTATGGCACCTTTGTCTTGGCCACCCTTCTGCTAAAGCTCTCTCAATGATGTTCCTTGAACTTTCTATGATGAAACCCTTTGAGTGTGAAGTATGTCAGTTTGGGAAACATCTTTCCTGCACGGAATGAGCCTCGTCGCCGTACTCCTTTTGCACTTGTTCACTGTGATATCTGGGGACCCTGTCCGGTCCGAAGTCTAAGTGGTCATAAATATTTTGCTGTCTTTGTGGATGACTACAGTCGATCATCTTGGATTTTCCTGTTAAAAGAACGTTCAGAAATTAACAATATTGTCAAGAATTTCTTTTACTATGTCAAAAACATCTTCTCCACTACTGTTAAAATATTTCATTCTGATAATGTATTGGAATTTACACAAAATGATTTGACATCCTTCTTTGCTTCCCAGGGTGCTATCCATCAAATCTCTTGCCCATATACCTCCCAACAGAATAGGGTAGCCGAAAGGAAACTTCGACATCTCCTCGACATTACCCGCTCTCTTACCCAAATGAAGGTCCCGAAAACCTATTGGGGAGATGTTATTCTCACTGCTGTCCATCTTATCAACAGAGTTCCCTCTGTCTCCCTAAATGGCTCCACACCCTTTGCCTTATTGTATCCAAATGACTCACCATTTCCTCTACCTCTGTGGATTTTTAGATGCACCGCCTTTGTTCACAACTTTCATACTGCAGACAAATTATCGTCACGTGCAATTTTTTTTTGACGCTAAAAAAAGGGGGAAGCACTCATCGGTGTTCGCCCCAATATCGTCACGTGCAATTAAATGTATTTTTTTGGGTTATTCCCAAACAAAGAAAGGGTATAAATGCTACGATCCTTGTGGTAAACACTATTATATATCGGCTGATATCACCTTTTTCGAACTAACTCGCTTCTTCAATCAAGATGTATCTGACATACCATTAGAACTTCCTCCTCCGCCAATTTTGTATAAAAGAAAACATGTGTCCCCTCTTGTTCATGTTCCTCTATCTGTTCCTTTGTTGCAGGAAAATATGCCATCTTCAAGTGCCCCCACCAACACTACTCCGGATGATCCTCATGAACTTCCTATTGCCCTACGCAGAACAAAGAGGCAATGTACTATTCATCCTATGTCTAATTTCACGTCCACTGATAGCCTATCATGTTCTGATAAAAGATATGTAGATGCTCTTATGACAATCTCTGTTCCAAGAGACTATTACAGTGCATTACAGGACCACGGGTGGCGACAAGCTATGAATGAAGAATTGAATGCTTTCAATTCCAGAGGAACATGGGATCTAGTTCAGTGTCCCCGAGGTGTCAGGCTTGTTGCCTGCAGATGGGTCTTTACTACGAAACATTCTCCAGATGGTTCTATTGACAGACTGAAAGCAAGACTTGTGGCAAAAGGCTTTACACAGACATATGGAGTTGATTACTTCGAGACTTTTTCACCTGTTGCCAGGATGGGGTCTATTCGCACTATCCTCTCTGTAGTCGTGAACAAAGACTGGCCTATTTTCCAACTGGATGTCAAGAATGCATTTCTATATGGTGATCTTGAGGAAGATGTTTACATGATGCAACCCCAGGTTACGAAGTCGAGGAGAAGTATGTTTGCCGACTTCGCAAAGCAATTTATGGTCTAAAGCAAAGTCCGAGGGCATGGTTTGACAGACTTAGTTCAGAGATTAGCACTCTGGGCTTTCAGAGAACTACATCTGACCATTCTATCTTTGTCAGAAAACGATCAACAGGTACTGTCATGCTAGCTATATATGTGGATGACATGGTTGCTACAGGTGACGATGATAAAGGAGTGCTAGAAGTGAAGACTTTTCTGCAAAAAGTTTTTGTCACCAAGGATCTGGGGCAACTTCGTTAATTTATGGGTATAGAAATCTTACGCACCAAGAAGGGGCTTCATATGTCACAAAGAAAGCACTGCTTAAATATACTGACTGAGGCAGGACTACCTGGGTGCAAGCCCTTTGGCATATCTGCAGAACCAAAGAAACATTCTACACCAGATGATCCTGTCTTTGAAGATACTACAAGATACAAACCCTGGTTGGCAAGCTTCTGTACCTTACTGTTACTAGGCTAGGTATATCATATCATATGCTGTGGACAGAGCTAGCTAATACATGGAGAAACCATGCTACAACCACTGGCAAGATGTTCTTCAGATCCTTCGCTACCTGAAGGAATCCCCTGGATGTGGTCTATTCTATGCGGCAAATGGATACACTAAGGTTGCTGTTTATGCATATGCTGATTATGCAAGCTCACCCGAGGATCGCCGTTCTACGACGGGCTATGCGATGATGGTAGGAGGTAACCTTGTTAGTTGGAGGAGCAAGAAGCAGACGGTGGTTTCCCCGATCCAATGCGGAGGCAGAATATAGGGCAGTGGCCCAAGTCACATGCGAAATTACCTGGTTACCGTCTCTTTTGCAAGAACTCAATATTGCTATCACCATAGTTGTTAAGGCGTGCGCCTAGGCGGCCGCCTAGGCGTCCAGGTGCCCCAGGCCGTGCGCCTAGAAAACACGCCTTGCTTTCATATAAAATGGCGTACGCCTTGGGTCGCCTGGGCGTCAAGGCGCGCCTGGGCGCCTAGGCGACTTTTTTATGCATACTACACATATATCGCATTTTGAAAATGCGATATACATAGCGCATTCACAAATGCGATATACATAACACATTTTCAAAATGCGATATACACGTCGCATATATACCCGTTCAACCCTATATTACCCCACCGCATTCGATCCGACTCTCATTCAACCCTATTGCCCTTGCGTCGTCCCTGGAGAGAAGAATCTCCTCCGCAGCCGCCTCCCTACCTCCTCCAGCGACCTCCCTCCTCCTCCGACGGCCTCCCTCCTCCTCCGGCGGCCTCCCTACCTCCTCCAGCGGCCTCCCTCTTCCTCCAGCGACATCTTTCCTCCTCCAGCGGCCTCCCTCCTCCAATGGCCTCCCTCCTCCTCCGGTGACCTCCCTACCTCCTCCAGCGGCCTCCCTCCTCCTCCAGCGGCCTCCCCGCGTTATCTTGCTCTCCCCTTGTAGAACGACTTCAATGGAATCCTTGGATGGGGATGCCATTCCTAATCCTACTACACCAACCCCATCTACTGTGCAAAGGCCTGGGGAAATTGATCCTTGCTTCACTGACAAGATGAATGATCCATGCTTGAAAGCGGTGTCGAAGGATCCTGGTTGGAAGTACTATTTTTGGCCGAATACTCTAGACAAGAATAAGGTGCAATGTGCATTATGCGGCCACATTACTAATGGT
Source organism: Ottelia alismoides (assembly GCA_037367405.1). Taxonomy (NCBI): domain Eukaryota; kingdom Viridiplantae; phylum Streptophyta; class Magnoliopsida; order Alismatales; family Hydrocharitaceae; genus Ottelia; species Ottelia alismoides. The sequence goes on along the minus strand of JAZKJV010001358.1, from coordinate 545,334 downwards.
GGCATCAAAAGGCAGAAGGAACACTTGATTGATGGTTATCGGGATGTATATATGTGTCCAAAAGCCACTGTGGGGATTAAGAAAGAGATGGCTGACTTCAAAAATTGTAACAAGAAGAGGAAGGTAGTCGTTGATTACAGATATAGTGGAGCTGATTCAAACATTCCAGATGCAGGTGACCGTGATCGTGGTGAACATGTAGTCATCTTGGATGACTCACAACCTACGGCTACAACAGGTAAAAACGTTAAATCTGGTTTTGGTTCATGTTCTGCAAATAGGCAACCTGTACGGAAGTATCCACACGGCAAAGGTCCTATGGACTCGTTTAGTTCTGCTAGCCAATGGGAGGTTGTGGCACAAAGGAAGGCAGCAAGGGCTCGTGGTGAAGCACAACAAACTACAATTGAGTTTGCTTTAAAAAAGGATGCTACACAAGTGACATATGATGCCATAGCTGAGCTATTCTATACATGTGGCATCCCTTTTAATGTTGCACAACGAGAAGCATTTGAGGTAGTAGTGGAGGCTATTGTCCAAGCTGGGAGAGGCTTTGTTCCTCCATCATATCACCAATTGCGAAAGCCGCTACTTGAAAGATTATATGCAAGGACCAAAGATTTGCAGGTAAAGCATGAAAGCCATTGGAGGACATATGGATGCACGATTATGTGTGACACATGGACTGATAAACGACAACGAAGTCTGATAAACTTCCTTGTTAATTCTCCAGAAGGGTCATTTTTTATTTATGCAAAGAATGCAACATCCGATGTACACACTGGGGAGTATGTGTTCAAATTGATAGACAAGGCTGAGGAGATGGTGGGTGAGGAGAACGTTGTACAAGTTGTCACCGACAATGTAAGCAATTTTTTTTAGCAGGAGTTACTGATAGAGAAGAGGAAAAACCTCTTTTCGACTCCATGTGCTGCACACTGCTTGGATTTGATGCTTGAGGATATTTCCAAGTTATAGAAATTTGCAGGAGTTATCAAGAGGGCTAGAAAAGTAACAACGTATATTTACCAGCATATTCAGTTGCACGATGCCTTTCTACAGTTCAGCGAGGATCACCAAGAGCTGTCTAGAAGTGGAGTTACCCGCTTTGCTACCAACTACTTAACCCTTATTAGTTTGCTAAAACAAAGGAAAGCATTGGCGTCTTTGTTTATTTCTGAGGTGTGGAACACTAGTTCTTGGTCGAAGACACATGATGGGAAATATGTCTATGAAACTGTGATGGCGAATGCTTTTTGGGAAAAAAATTGAAGATTATCTTAGAGACGTGCAACCCATCGTTACTGTGTTGCGTTTAGTGGATGCTGACGAGAAGCCGCCCATGGGATACATTGCTAGGGCATTTGACACTGCAAAGGAAATCATTATTGAAAATTTGGCAGGAGGGAAACAGATTACATGCCTATTTTACAAATTATTGATTCTCGCTGGGATAATCAGATGGCTCGTCCTCTATATGGTGCAGGAAGTTTCTTGAATCCTGCATTTTATTATAAAGTGAAGGACAACAATGAGGCATTGATGGGGATGTATGAAGGTGATTTCATATTTTGCCTTGAGAGGATGGTTGATGATCCCGATCAACAAGACGTGATATGCTATGAAATGGAGGTCTACAAAGGAGCTCGTGGTATCTTTGGCAGGGCAATTGCTATTAGACAGAGGGAAAAAAACCTCCATGTAAGTTATTTTCAATATTTATATTGAATGATTTAATGAAAAGATGTGTTTACATTATAGACTTATTGTGCAGTGGAATGGTGGGATACTTATGGAAGTCTCACCCCCGCTTTGAAGCGGGTGGCAAAGCGTATTTTGGGACTATGCTGCACATCTTCCTCTTGTGAATGCAATTGGAGTGCTTTTGACTTTGTATGTATCAAAAACACTTATAAATTTACAAAAATACCAACTTTATACTTGTAAATTTACGTAATACTTGAATGAATGTGCAGATCCATACAAAGAGGAGGAATAAGTTGGAGGTTGCTAGACTTTCCAAGCTTGTTTACATCCAATACAACAAGCAACTTGAGGAGAGATTCAAGAATAGGAGGCTGGGGAATTTAGCAAAAGATTTTGATCCAATTGCTCTTTCAGAGTTAGATTGGTCGAGTGAATGGATGACAGATCTTTACGTAGAACCAGAAGTTGTACCGGGGCTTACACTGAGGGCCATTGATGAAGCATTATGTGCTTCTCAAGCATATGAAGGTTCTCGTCATAGAAGGAATCAACCACAAGCACAACCAAACACTTCAGCACGTGGTGGTCTCCGTGACCGTGGTCGTCGTGGTACTCGTCGTGCACATGTGATTAGGCAACAATATGTACCTCCTCATGTTCCAGACGATGAGGAGGAAGAAGACGAGGAAGATGATTTGATGGATCTAAATGATGATGGCCAAGAGCAAGATGAAGGACATGAAGAAGAAATTAACCTGTGTGATGATGATGATTGAAGCATTAGATGATTGTCTTTCAGTCTTTGAAATGTTGTGTTATGCCAAACAATTTGTCTTTATTTTTACTACATTTCCCCCCTTTTTTGTTGTAACTGGATAGCTTGTTTAATTATCTATGTTCTGGTTCCTTTTTGTGTTGTGATTCTTCATTCTTGTGATTAATCACTAATATTGATTAAATGACATTTATTACTCTAACTCTTTAGATACTATGTATTTATAAACACAAAAGTTCTTAACAGAAATAAATCCAATACCTACTGCAATTTTTTTTTAAAATATATTAACTAATGTCGCATCTCCAAAATGCGACATGCACTTAAAAAAATAAAAAATGAAGTCGCATTTGAGACATGCGACATCCATTTGCTTTAAATAATTATATGTCGCATGTCTCAAATGCGATACGTAGGTCACATTTTGGGAAACGCCTAGGCACGCCTAGGCGCCCGGACGCCCAAGATTAACGCCTTGTCGCCTTGCCGCCTTAATAACCATGGCTATCACTACTCATGTTGCTCTATAATGCGATAACAAATCTGCCACTTATATTGCTACAAATCCCGTGTTCCATGAGAGAACTAAACACATTGAGATCGACTGTCATTTTGTTCGTGATGCTGTACGAGAAGGCAAGATTTCTAGACCACATATCTCAACAGACCTTCAGCTTGCAGACATATTCACAAAGGCCTTATGAAAGAAGCGCCTTTCCTGGATATCTTCCAAGTTGGGCATGATCGATGGATATGCTCCAACTTGAGGGGGAGTGTTAGAGATCGATGGATATGCTTTTATGTTAAGAGAATATTCTATGTGGCTATTTGTTAAGAGAATATTCTATAGAGAATATTCTACAGAATATTCTCCTTTGAGCCCTCTAGGGTTTAGTCCTATATAAGGACCCCTAGACCTCTTGAGTAAACAATGAATCATCTTTTCTTATCATCCTTTCACACATCTATTAATTAAGTTTAATTAAATTAAGGTCGAGTTAGGTAGTGGTAGTACAGTGTGTCTACCACCCAAAAGATCAGGGTTCAAATCCCACTCTTACAGGGGTTGCGTTAGGTAGTCGATGGCCAGCGTTAAAAATAGTCGAATCTTTCAACATGGATTTGAGCAAGTATCCATGTAGCCGACCCTACTTATAGTGGGAGAAGGTTTAGCACTTTTTTAAAATTAAGGTCGAGTTAATTTTATTGAGTCCGTTGCAATTTTATTTTAAATAAAGAGATTGCATGTGATCTCGAATCAATTAGCTAGTTAATTATATTAAGCAGTTAGCTGGTTAGAGATATTTAGAGTCCAAATTAGGATTTTTTTATTTGATTTTATCTTTTTTCTATTTTTATAGCCCCACCCCTCTTATATAAAGGAGATGGTAGTCTAATGTTGAATTCAATTAAGAGTCAATTAAAATTTAAGATTTACCTCGTTTATCTCTCTCCCTCTACGCGATCCCCGCGCTTTCTCCAAATCCCTCACAACCGACGAGTTTTCTCTCCTCTACCCTCCTATTTCTTCTACCACATAAATTCCCACCTTAAAAAAAAATTTCACCATTGCAAATCCCATTTGCATCACCGTGTTTAGCTTCCCTCCATTTCACTTGTCCACATGAACTCTTCTCGTTTGCACCTCTTCTCTCATTTTGAGTTTTATAGAGCTTGGTTGAAAGCTTTATAAGCTCATTTTTTTTGAAAGGATGGGATGAACCTCCAATAGAGGCCCATTCAAAACTCACCCTTGAGATTCGAACCCTGGTCTCCCGTATGGTAGAACCCACCGCTACCAACAGACCATTCACTGGGTTCCTATAAGCTCATTTTTTTAGCTCAAAACTGTGAGAACTTCACTCATTTGTCCATCTAAAGCTCAACATCGATTAGTGTTTTGGTGTGTGTTTGACTGTGCTCGATCAAGTTACCTGCAGGTATGGCGGGGCTGATGCAATGAAGTTCCAACCATTATATTTCTTCCATGCGAAGAAAAATGTGCCTTCTATGTCATATCAGGCTTCCTTGACAGTGGCTCGGAGTTATGAGCATAGTCGTGGGAAAATGGCCCACCTCTCTCGCCCGAGACCATGATGCTACCTCAGGAATTAGTTTTGAGCTTGAATGAAGTGGAGGGGGCAAAGCTGGAGGTCCCTGACATCAGGAGGAAAAGGCCAACATGGGCGAATTAACTGGAAGGCTTGAGACCGGGTCTATATTAGCGATTGTGTCGGGACCAAAGGTACGGAAGTTTTTTTTTTTGAGTCAGGTGGGTGAGGACAACCTGAGGCCTCCGAAGTGGCAGATTCAGTGTTGCATATTGGATCTGCTGCATTACTAGGGGCATTTGCGCTTTCTAGGAGATTGGGGTCGTGATTGGCGCCTTCTTTGCAGTTCCTTCTCAACTGTTTCTAAGTAAGATACTCGGTTGGAACGTCTGAGGTTTTTGCAATTCAGTGAAGCGTAGGATTGTGGTTGGTTTCCTGGCGGAGGGGTGGTTGTGATGTTCTGCTGCAGTAAATGAAATCAGTGTCTTGTGGCACCCTACTGTGAAGGAGATTCCTTTAGCGATGCTGGAGAGGAGATTCTGTAAGCTCTTACTAATATGGGGATAAAATTGGCAATGCCTTTGATCGTTTGGGTTATCTGGTTACAAACGAACAATTATGACATTTGGTTCTTCTAGGACCCATATGAAAAATGTATTTTAGTATTCTTCATTTGCAGGACAGTGGGAGGGGTAACTTGTGGTTGTTCTTATCTGTAGGTATTTTAATTTCATGGATGATTGCTACTCTTGGCGTTTCAAATTTTTATTAGATCCACAATTTCAACTACAAACATAAAAACATACGATTGCAAATTGCTCAACTACAGACATAAAAACACATGATTGCAAATTGCTCAATATCTGATAAAGTAGTCAGATATATGCCAAAACAAATGGGGCCTGTAAAATGATAGGATGATTTGGTAGATATGTTGCCCATGATGCTAATCTAAGGGACAAACGAATGTTGCATTTAAAATAATAGGACCATTTGGCAGATATATCGTCCATGACGCATACCAGGGTTAGAATTGTTCTGGTAAGGCATATATTTGTAATTATTAGCCGAAAAAATGCTTTTTCAGTCATGGTTCACCGTGATTCTATTAGTTACCATCACATGCAGCGATTTCCATTGGCCTTTAATTAATCATGAACTTATGTTCTTTAACAAGGTTAAGGGGTTTGCTTACATTACTCTTTTCAACCACACAGCTTTGAAGGAAGATTTGATGAAGTCACTTGATATGGTGGTTAAGTCATTGGATGAAGACAACTGGAAATTTGCCGGCCCTCGCTCACAAATCCACCTTGTATCTCAACCTGGTAATAATCCGGAATCTGTCATTGTTGCAAATCTTCCAGGGTGCCTCGGACATTTTTCAAATCACATTATTACGATACTGTTGTTTGCATCTTAATCCATCTGAAAGAACATTTACAACCCAAAAATTCACGTCATTTTCCAAAGAAAAGTCTAATGTAGCGTTAGTTTGTATTTTTCCGTTTAATTTACAAGGACATTGAAATCTGTAAATCAGAGAGCAGTTTGTCAAGATGCAAAATTCAGGGGTTTCCTTCAAAAATATTCTATCAGTTTACCCAGAATTCTATTAGCTGTTAATTTTTTTTCTATCTCGAAGAACTAGTTACTCTTCATTTGTAGCCTTTTTAATTTGATTATGATGAGCTGATATGACTAATTTATGGGCGTATTCTGATGAAGTTGTGGTTCTTCTGACAATGTCTGACTGAAGGAAAGCTCATGATATTTAAAATTTTAAATTCATCCTGTTCAATTTTTGCCTATTCCATGGTCTTGACTTGTTCCTTTTGTCATTACCTCTATCTTCTCTCTTGTATGTGATCATATAACTTCCTTTAATTGTTGAGATATACAAAATCACGGTGATAGTACTTTCATCCAATAAGATGGTGCTGATGTTTCTTCCATCTGTTTTCACAAACCCGCTAGTCCACACTCATTGCTGCCTGTTTTTCTGTCCAATTGTCATCATTTGCTTCCATTTAATGAAGCAGATGGTCCGAATTGACTTGATTGTCATAAATGTTCATTGATTACGGTTTGTTCAGTTTCCGAAAAAACTCCGCATTTTTAGAAATTCCTAATTTTTATTAACATTTACTGCTTTTTCCCTTGTTGCTTAGCTGACGACATTCTTTCTGTCTTGTTTCTGTTTATCCTGTGAATCTCTGCTCAGGATTGTTTCCTTGGAAGCCAAGGGGAGGTGCACGAAGGTGAGAGATCCTCTGTTTTTTTTGTAGAAATCACTGCGTAGATGGTGCAAACATTTAATGCAGAAAGCCATATGAATCCTTTGCCATCTTCCTTTTCATTTATGATTGAACGCGTAAAGCTTATATTATGCCATCTGCTAGTCAATTATTTTAAAAAGACTGAAGGATGCCTGACAGGTATTTTTTATCAGAATTATTTCTCTCCAGTTTCTTATATGAATCTAATCTCGACATTGACTTGGCTGCTGGTTTCCAAGCGCCAGGATTTCACATATGCAAAATGGATGATGACCGAGTTTTTTAGTCATTGTTATAAAGGACCTTCGTATGGTCTCTTTCCAATACTTCTTGGGGACGTACGAAGGGATCTTTGATTTTTGGATATAAGCCCAGGATTGACCCAAGATAGATCTGAATGGAGGCAAAGAATCCATGTAGCCGACCCTACTTAATTGTGGGAAAAGGATTTGTTGTCGTCGTCGTCGTCGTTGTTGTTATAAAGGACCTTCCACGTAGTACCAACCATAAAAATGGGAAAAAAGTTCACGATGTATGTTCAATAATAGTGGACCTTTTTTCTTGGGTGATCAATGCTCAACATTTTACTAATTTATAACTGGCATACTGATTCGAGGATGAAACTGGATGTGCCCATCTTCCCGAGTACTTTTTATGAGCGACACTCAAATTTCATCAAGTTATAACTGAAATGCATCTTTGAGAATAGTTGGAACAACATGATGTAACCATCTTCCCCATTTCATAGAATTCAGAAAAGCAATAGCTTAGGAGTGGTATCTCGATACCTCCTCCTTTTAGATGATGAAACGTGATCTTGTCGGAAAAATTGCTTAGGAGTGGTCATAAGAAACAAAATTCTTTTACTATATGTATAATAATCTCTAAAAAGTTGAGTGAATTCCTGCATTCTTTTCGAATGATATTTCACTTTCCATTCTAGTTTCTTCTTTGTAGTCGTAAACACTGCTTTCTTATATTAAAAAAGAATGTTTCCCTTTTATTCTCCGAAGATAGTAGAGAAGATAGTTCAGTTCTTCTGCCTCAAAATTAAAAGCAAAAACTTCTGAAAAAATACCATACTGTAAGATGCAAAATCCCCCATTATCTGCTCCTCAAAACTTAAAAACAACATATGTTTGCACATATACCACTACCCCACCTTAATTATCTGCCAGATGTTCACTCCTTTTAGCTCTTAGAGCATGGCATTTAACTTTGCTTTTTATCCTCTTTTTTGTTTCGGATCATCAGGAATGGCGGACTTACAGACGCACCGGATCGTATATAACTCTTTACCATCTGCTGGAACCATCTAATAGCCTGCAGCGAGATTCTGTAAGCTGTTTAGATGCTAATCCTCCTTTTGTGGGAATGCGGTGCATTGGCGCTCATAGTCTTGCGTGGTGGTATTGCTGATCGCATATACGCAAAGTTTAAGTGGCTCGCTCATGGTTCGCAGTTGAAGGAATGGCACATATGTGATTCAAAGCTTGATGTCGATGATATCATGCTGATTATTGAAGCTATTAAAGACAACCCTCATGTGGTGGTTTGGCATCACAAGTTGAACTTGTAGGTTACTATCTATGGTTTTCTGAGAAAAAAAAAGACAATGAATTGCAGCTAGCTTTATACTTGAGATTAAGCACTGGTCGGAATGGATTGAAGATTTGAGGTGAATGCACTATCAATTATTGTCCTTTTTTTCCATCACTTATTTTATTTAGAGTAAAAAACAAAAAAAGGGGCATACTTGTGCTTCAAAATCTCACATACGGGTCTTCTTGCATCCGAGTTTTTTTTTAAAAAATATCGAATATGAGCTTTTTGTGAGACTCCAGGACCCTTTTATGTGGACTTTAAATCATAAAGTTGAAAGTTTAGTACCTTATTTGTTAGATTTGAAAGTGAAGTATGTAACTGAGTCATAGTTGGGACTATTTTTTTGTTGTAAACTGCCCTTTTATTTAACATCGTTCACAGGCACAATCCAATTTATATGGGTTGGTGGTAGATTAAGGGAGCCAATTAGGTTTGCACATCACAGAAGTGTGGAGATCGAATCATATATGATATCGACCGAATAGTCATATTAGTCGATGTGGTAGCGGGATTTATTTTTTTCGATGAATCACATGACATGGGAATAATTTACTTGTCATTTCATCAAGATCACACGAGTAATATGATTACCTCTTAAAGCGTGATCGCAATTCATAGGTCTCTAAGAGAAGAGACCCTTTGTCTCAAGTTCAACCCGACATAGAGAACACTTGTGGGTGCATGGATGAGAGCGTGCTTCCTACAATCGAAGCGATGATCTGAGCTTGGTATATCTTGATTTCGTCTCACAAAATTCATTGTCTTCTTCACATGCACGAGACATCGAAGAAGATGGAGAACCATGAGCAATTAGTCCGGCAGCACGACGACAATGCGATGACGATCGCACTCTCAATAAGACCTTGGTGGATGGCAATAAGGAGTTGAGAGAGAAAGATGTGACGTAGAGAGATAGAGATAGAGAGAGAGAGTTGTTTCAACATCTGCTTCAACCTAATTGTATTAAAGAGAGTTAGGGCCAACATCTCTTTTATAGAATAATGGATGGTGGAGATGCATCCTATTTAATAATCAATGGTCGAGATTAAATGATTTTACTTGCGTTCCAAGTAAAATAGAATTTATAATAAATAAATTATTAATTCACACTCCAAAATGTAAGTTCTCTTGAATAAAGAGTGGAGAGAGAGTCTCATTCCAAAAATGAGAAAGGAGACATCCTCCTTCCTCGTTTGCACCATGGACGCTGAGAGATATTTTCTCCCCAATTATCTTGAGGTAATCTTATCAAACCAATCCTTATTCATAGAATTATTTTATCAACAATATATCACCTAATAAGTTTCACATTATTTGTGATAGTTGCAAATAGACATTGATATTTATGAATCATATCCATCCATCTAAAATTAAATGTAAATCACAATTACATCTAATTGTTCAATGCGAATCTAATTCACACTAATATTTAAATTATGAATACTATTCACTATTAATTCTCTTTATGATATTGTGGATCATATCCATATTATCAATAATTATTGTGTATAGTATTATCCACATTAATTTCATATATGATAATTAAATCTAATTTAATTATAAGAGGTCTCTTTACAAATTTCTACACAATGTGAATCATCTGCATTACTTATGATAATTAATCCAATTTAATTGTCACTATTTCTCTTTATTTTCCAATGCTCAGATATGATCTAATAAAACTATTTTTGAACTCTTTCAAAGATAGTGTGCATTCTCTCCTGATACTTGAAGATAAGGACATGACGATTGTATATTCCATGTATAGTGACTTGGATAGTGAGATCTAATCTCACTTCCAGATCTCGAAGACCTCTCAGAGATGTCTAATCAAGTCAGACATAATATCCAATCTTCTCATTGCATCCGAATCATATTCAAAGCAATATCCAACATTTGGACTAAGATTGGATAACTAGTCTATTGAGTGAAGTCACTAAAAATTCAAACCTGTTTCATCACTCCCTCGGAATGCAAGCGTCATGCTTATACAATCGATTAAGATCACATCACTCTCAAGTATTCCCAAACCCGTATATCCTGCATACTGGAAGACTTAGAATAAACCTAAAGTTCTGATCTTATTTAAACTGTCTCCTCTAGGGTTTTATCGTTAAGTTTCTCATTCGATCATTAGAAGTGGGTGTCGATCAAATGCTTTCCAAAAGTATATATCATACCATCAAATCTTGTCTTCTTTCCAAAACAAGACGACTAATGTTGGAATTTGATTTATCCCAATATCTTATGAGTGAGCTCATGTCTTTCGGTTCAGTAATGAATATGTATGATCCCTCTTAAAGATCGTATTATTCATATGCCTTTGTATGCACACCAGCTCGTCGATGTCTAGACATTGATTAGGTCACCAACCTAATGATCTCCTTAATGTGCATACCTAGATATATAGTAACACATTCGTCTCTAGTTAGAGGATGTGTGCCTATATGTGGCAACATACGACACATGTCTTAGTTATCTCGATCTCACAAAATCAACTCTTTGACTTAGCTCATCCAACACCTCGGAATCTTTATTCCTATGCAGAGGATCTTCATCAAGAGGTTGGTCGGATGTCAGCCTTTGGAGTAAGGATTGCCATCTCCTTCTCAGGCTGGAGATCCCTTCTTGATAATCGCTTAACGGTGTGATCGAGTCCTCAATCTAACTCTTTAAATTAATAAACTCTGCACCAACCTCTATGATCCAATATTGAATTTACAAATTGATGATATCAAGATGGCCATGGTAAATAATCCTATTTGTACCAAGGGACCTATTATGCAAATTAGTTATTCTTCATTTCAGATTAATGAATGATCTGCAATGACTTTTATTGCATAATGGATCATCGTGGGCTCACATATCCAATAATCTCTCACTGGCCCAAAGAGCCATTAATTAGTTAGTCTTTAAATCCACACTCATGTGCTAATCACAAGCCATATATATAAATAGCTTGGTCAACTGACTAGTCATTCTGTCTCGAGAGACTATGCTAAGTCTTTTTACAAACTTGCATATCTCTTGGTAAAAGTGCTGCATCCAATGAGAATGTTGCATCTCATGCAACCGATACTCAATCTTATTAAAGTAGTCACAATACCTTACATCTTGCTAGTTTTAGGACACCACAACTCAACAATTGCTATAACTACTAAGGACTTTCTGTTGTCCTTATTAGAATACCCTTATGCTTGGAGATCTCTGTCTCTTTAGACTAAGACATAGTCTTAAGTCTTGTAAGATATTTGTAGGTAAGATTTTTAGATCACTATCTACAAAGTCTTAAGTTCTTGAAGGTAAGACTTTGAGATCACTATCTCTAAAATCTTCTATCTTTGAAGATTTTATTATTACTGCAATTAAATGTTTTACTCCATAGTATGATTGGTAATAATTTACCACTCTCACTACATGACAGACATCTTATTTTTGTACACATCTGGCATACACCAGGCTTCCTATATATGATTCACAAGTGCATGAAGCTATAGCATTCACATCCTCAACATTTGAGGTGTTATCCCTTTAGATAGGTCATACCCACATCTTAAGGAAACTAAGCCTTCCTTGGAATTTCCTAAGTGGAATCGTCCAAGATGTACCCATAATGTGACATTCCCAATGCCCTCTTCTCTTTGCTTATGAACTCCTTCAGAACTAAGATCTAATATGCATCCTTAAGATCTTTAATCTCAAAGGTATGTGATAATCATATTATAAAATACTTATTATGATTCTCATATCATTTCAAATGATTAAGATTTTAGAACAATGAACACAATGGCACTTCTTCTAAGCTTCACATGATTTATTGAGATTTTGTCTGAAATCATAACCTTTTCCAACTATAAGAAGCTTGTTTGAGCCCATAGATGAAGTATCTTAGCTTGCACACCTTGCCTTCCTCAACTATGAAGCTCCGGGGCTACTTCTTATGAATATCCTCGTTGAGGTATTCATTGAGGAATGCAATCTTGACTTCCATCTTCCATATGCCATAGTCAAGTTGTGCATGTATAGTTAGCAATATTCTGATGAGTAAGCATGGTTACTGGAGAGCAAGTCTCATCGCAAGCGATGTCTTCTCTCTGTGTGCGACCATTGGATACGAGCCGTGCTTTGAATGTCTCTACATTCTCATCAGGTTCCCTCTTTCTCTTGAAGATATATTAACACTCAATGGGTTTGAATCTTATAGGTGGATCCATGAGGGTCTATACACAACATTTATGCATGAAGCATATTTTAAACTTTATTGCCAACTTCTATTTCTCCATGTTTGATGCTAAGAAGCTTCATTATATGAATGCAGATCATTGTCGGAGATCATTGTCAGATTTCTCTGACACATGGAACCCATACTCTCTAGGTGGTCTTAACATCCTCAATCTGATTTGAAGAGGTATGGGTGTTTTATCTTTAATTATCCTGTCAGTTTTCGATTGTAGGGTCCTCATTATCCTTCTAGGATTCGATGAGTCCCTTTACTTTATTTTACAATGAATCTTAAGGAAGTCATCCTTGAAGGATATGGAGAGATCCTCAAGCGCATCACGGAAGCGTGAGCGTCGTATCGGATACGACGAAGAACGACTAGTCGTACTAGTTGTTCGGTGCAGCGGAATTTAAAAATTTTATTCGATGAAACCACATGATCCAAGAACCATTCTCGGATCGTTTCATCTATAACCACAACAAGTATAATGCAATACCTCTTGAAGCGTGGTTGATCGAGTCTCTAAGAGAAGAGACCTCCTGTCTCAAGTCCGATTGTCGGATAGATCGCTTGCGAGCGCGGGGATGAACCGCGGTGTCCTTGCAATCCAAGAAGTTGATCCAAGCACGGTTGCTCCTGATCTCGTCGCACGAGATCGAACGTCTCCTTCGCGGGCGAAGCACTCAAAGTAGACGGAGAACCGCAGAGCGTCAAAGCGGTAGCACGAGGGCGCGGGCGTCGACGTTTCTCTCCACCAAGGTGGACGGCCACCAAGGAGAAGGGGGAGAGAGGGCTGTCGAGTATGAGAGAAAGAGAGAGAGAGTTTTGCTACAATAGCATGTTTCAAGAGAGAGCCAAGTATGCCTCTCTATTTATAGGGTTTCGGGTCCATGGATCTCAATCCATGTGTCACATAAAATCAATGGTTGAGATTGATTTATGTCAATCAAATGGTCAAGATTGTTGTTGGTAAAAACCAACAACTTGTGATTTAATTTGATAAAAATATATTTGATAAATCAAATAAATATTAATACCAAATCTAAATCAATCAAATAAGGAGAGAGAAAGCAAAGGAGATGCTCTCCTTATTTGGAAGAGAGGACGGCCACCAATTTCCCAAGGGAATTGGGTGCCGCCCCCCTCATTCCTAATGAGGAGTGCAATCTCATGATTCCCATGAGATTGCACATCTCCTTAATTTTCTCTCTACTTATTTTCCAACAACAATTTGTTGGTATTTTAATTCACCAAAATAATTCTCAATTAATTTTGGGAATATTGCAATCTTGACATTGGAATATTGTGAATCAAATTCACAACCCAAAACAAAATGTAATTTACATTTTCAATTAATTAAACAATGTGTATCCAATACACATTAATAATTAATCTACTAATATAAATTATATTTAACTCTCTCTAATACATTATAAATCACATTTATAATATATAAGGAATAATTGGATATTACTATCCACATTATTCTTATCCATAATAATTAAATCACATTTAATTATATTGGATAATTTCTCATACATCATGTTAATTAAATCACATTTAATTATCAACTTCTCTTTGCTCAGATCTCATGGAATTGTTCTCAAACCATTTAAGAACAATGCTATTTCTCCTCAGATACTTGGAGATAAGGACAGGGCGATTGTATTGTTCCACGTATAGTGACTTGGATATTGAGATCACATCTCAAATCTAGATCCCATGGACCTCTCACAGATGCTTGATTAAATCAAGACCGTATACCTAATCTTCTCATTGCATCTGAATCTCATTCAGATCAATGTCCAGTAAATGGACTAAGATTAGGTTACTTCTCTAATGAGAGGAGTCACTAAAATCCAGACCTGTTTCATCACTCCCTCGGAATGGAAGCGTCATGGTTATACAATCGTTTATGATCAAATCACCCTTCAGGTATTCCCAATACCTGCACATCCTGCATACTGGAAGACTCATGATCATCATGAAGATAAAGATCACTTTTACAGTGTCATCTTCATAGTCTGATCATTAAGTTTCTCAATCTTGGTCCTTGGGATATGGTACAGATCATATGCTTTCACAAAGCATATATCTTACCTTCAAATTCATATCATGCTTCTAAAGCATGATGACCATGCATGGAATTTGGTCAATCCCAATACCTCATGAGTGAGCTCATGTCTCCCGGTTCACAAGTGAACCTGTATGATCCCTTTGAGAGATCATATTACTCATATGCCCTTACATGCACACCAGCTCGCCGGTGTATAGACCTTGATTAGGTCATCAACCTATTGGTCTGCCAAATGTACATGCTCAGATATATAGTAATATATCTGTCTCTGGTCAGAGGATGTTTGCCTGTGATGTGACAGTATTCATCATAGGTCTTTGGTTATCTCGATCTCGTTAAGTCAACTCATTGACTCAACTAATCTGATACCTCTGAATCAATATTCCTATGCAGAGGACCTGCATCAAGAGGTCGATCAGATATCAGTCTACTGAGATGTGATTGCCATCTCCCACTCAGACTGGAGATCACTACTTGTTAATCATTGATGATGCTTGATGAGTCCTCTATCTAACTCCTTAGATATTCATCCAAGCATCAGCCTCTATGATTCAATCATTGAATCAACAACTGTATGATTATCAAGTTGGCCATGGTACATAACCCTTATTGTACAGAGGGACCTTATAGTGCATTCATTCATTCAATATCAGAAAGGGAGTGAAACAAAATCAATAACTTTTATTGATAAATCATCTATTACAATAACATTTATTGTAGGAATGGTTCGCCTCGGGCTCACATTGCTAACAATCTCCCACTAGCCCTCAGAACCATTCAGGAACAAGCCTTAAACCCATACTCATTACATGCTGGTCAAAAACCTTCTGTGTCAGAGGTTTGGTAAGAGGATCAGCAACGTTGTCGGCGGAGGCCACCTTGGTGATGATGATGTCACCACGCTTTTGAATCTCCCGAATGATGTGGTATTTCCTTTCTACGTGCTTGCTCTTCTGATGCCATCTGGGTTCCTTCGCCTGGGCAATGGCTCCTGTGTTATCACATAGTAGCGGGATGGGAGTATCAGAGGAAACTACGCCAAGCTCCTGGACGAACTTGCGCAACCACACCGCCTCCTTTGCAGCATCCGATGCGGCAATGTATTCGGCTTCTGTTGTTGAATCTGTTGTAGTGTCCTGCTTCTTGCTTCTCCAGCTCACAGCACCACCGTTCAACAGGAACACAAACCCTGATGTCGACTTTCGATCATCAATATCTGATTGGAAGTCAGAATCTGTATATCCCAAGACTTGGAGATCACCATCTCCATAGACCAAGATGTAATCTTGCGTCCGTCTTAGATATTTGAATATGTTCTTTACTGCATTCCAGTGTTGTTCTCCATAGCAGGATTGGTAACGACTTACCACTCCCACTGCATGGCATATATCTGGCCTAGTACACATCATGGCATACATTAAGCTTCCTACGGCTGATGCATAAGGACATCCAGCCATGGCCTTCTTTTCCTCAACAGTTTGAGGAGCCATTCCTTTAGACAGGTGGATACCATGTCTTAAGGGTATGAATCCTTTCTTGGAACTATCCATACGGAATCGTTCAAGAATCTTCTTAATGTATCCTTGTTGTGACAATCCCAATATCCTCTTCTCTCGGTTTCTGAACAGCTTCAGACCCAAGATGTAAGAGGCTTCTCCAAGATCTTTCATCTCAAAGGTATGGGACAACCAAATCTTTACATTGGTCATCATCCCTGTATCATTCCCAATGATAAGGATGTCATCTACATAAAGCACGATGAACACAATGGCGCTCCCACTAAGCTTCTTGTACACACAAGGTTCATCAGGATTCTGCACAAAATCATAACTCTTTATGGTTTCGTCAAATCTGATGTTCCAGCTACGAGAAGCTTGCTTGAGCCCATAGATGGATTTCTTCAGCTTGCATACTTTTCCATCCTCAGTCATGAAGCCCTGGGGCTGCTCCATGTAGATATCCTCCTCGAGGTATCCATTGAGGAAAGCTGTCTTGACGTCCATCTGCCAGATGTCGTAGTCAAGATATGTAGCTATAGCTAGCAATGCCCTGATGGATTTAAGCATAGCCACAGGAGAGAATGTCTCATCGTAGTCGATGCCTTCTCTCTGTGTGTAGCCCTTGGCTACGAGCCGTGCCTTGAAAGTCTCTACTTTCCCATCAGGTCCCCTCTTTCTCTTGAAGATCCATTTGCACCCAATGGATTTTACCCCTTTAGGTGGATCCTCTAGGGTCCATACACCATTCTTATGCATGGAGTCAATTTCTGACTTCATTGCTAGCATCCATCTATCCATGTCATGATCTGCGAGTGCTTCATCAAATGAAGTAGGATCACTGTCAGTTTCACCTGACACATGGAATCCATACCTTTCTGGTGGTGCAACCACCCTCGAACTCCTTCGAAGAGGTATGGGTGTATCATCTTTATTTACTTCTTCAGTTTCTGGTTCAGGAAGCTCAGAATCCTCAGGAGATTCAATGAGTTCCTTTACTTCATATTTATCTTGACCCTTAAGGAAATCATTCTCCAGAAATTTCACATCTCTAGAAACAAAAACCTTCTGAGTCTCAGGGTCATAGAGTTGGTATCCAATACCATCTCTAACATACCCTATGAAGTAACACTCACGAGAGCGAGATTCTAGCTTGCTTGCATCCACATTCTTTGCATGGACCAAGCAACCCCAAACCCTCAAGTGATTGACATTAGGTTTGGTTCCATACCAGAGCTCATGAAGAGTCTTAGGTACAGATTTGCTAGGAATCTTATTCAGGATATATATTGCAGTCTCTACTGCATATCCCCAGAAACTAAGTGGTAAATGTGCTTTGCTCATCATTGAACGAACCATATCCATGATGGTTCTGTTGCGTCTTTCAGCAACACCATTAAGTTGGGGAGTTCCAGGAGGAGTGAGATTGGAAATAATTCCATTCTCTCTAAGGTATTCCTTAAATTCATCTGATAGGTACTCGCCACCTCGATCAGATCGAATTCGTTTAATCTTCCTATCGGTTTGGTTCTCAACCAAAGCCTTGAATTATTTGAACTTTTCAAAGGTTTCAGACTTATGACGTAATAGGAAGATAAATCCGTATCGCGAATGGTCATCAATAAACGTCAAATAATATCGATATCCATTTCGGGTCGTGGTACTGAAGGGACCGCATACATTAGTATGTATTAGGTCAATAATACCTTCACATCTTGTAACCTTGTTACGAAAAGGCATCCTGGTCATTTTTCCTTGAATGCAATTCTTGCAAGTAGGCAAAGGTTGAACCTGTAGAAAGTCTAAAGGTCCATCCTTAGTTAATCTATTGATCTTATCAACAGACAAATAACCAAGCCTTTGATGCCAAATCTCATTTGAGAGATTTTCATTCTCCCTGGATCTTTTAGGATTTTTATTAGTGCTTGTAACATTCATAACACATTTATCAATGCACAATTCATAGAGTCCTCCAGAAGTCAAAATACCATCTGTAATATATTTATCATAACGGTTTATGACTAATTTATTACAGAACATGAATGAATACCCACTTCTAACTAACTTAGATACAGATATTAGATTCCTTCTGACTTCAGGTACATAAAGACACTCTTTAAGTACTAGGACTCTACCACTAGATAATGATAGTCGACAAGTCCCGATGGCGACTGCTGCAACACTTGCATCAGATCCCATCTGGATGACTATCTCCCCTTCTTCAAGCTTTCTAGTTTCCTGAAACAAATGCAACAAATTGCGTACATGAACAGAAGCACCAGAATCAACAACCCAACTTCCTTCTCGTCCAACGAGAAAGCTGGTTTCATGATAAATGTAGATTTCATACCTGCTGGGGCTTTACCTTTGTCGATCGACTTCAGGTAATCTGGGCAATTACGCCTCCAGTGCCCCGGCTTCTTGCAGTGGTGACAGACGTCGGTTTTCTTCGACACCATTAAAGTGGATGCATTGGAAGATGAGGCAACACTTTGTCCCTTCTTCTTTCTGTTCTGGGCCGGGCCCTTCCGAGAACCTTGCTTCCGACCGCGCTTCCCTTTGACCTGTGCAACCATTGCAGTGCCAGTGGGACAATCTTTCTTCATTACGTCTTCTGCAGACTTTAATGCAGCAAGAAGCCCAGCATTTGTCAGTTCCAGCTTATTCATTTGGAATGACACCACAAAGTTATTGAAAGATTTGGGCAATGACAGCAGAATGAAATCAGATTGCATGTCTGCATCCATCGTCGCCCCCAGAGTCTCAAGCTCCGACAAGTACCCAAACATTTTGAGTACATGCTCGCGGACCGAGGTCCCTTCTTGCATCTTGCAGCGAACGAGTTCTTTCATAACATTGTACCGCTGGGTGCGGTTAATGTCACCAAACATATCCTTTAGATTCTGCATGATATCATGGCAAGTACTCATCTCTACATGTTGCTTCTGAAGAACATTGGAGAGAGAACCCAAGATATAGCACCTAGCCAAGACATGATCTTCATCATACTTGTCATTATATGCTTTGTCTTCCTTAGATTTAGGGTTTTCAAGTTTGTTTTCAGAGAGCACATAACTGATGCGCTCTGCCGAAAGCACAAGCTCCAAATTACGGATCCAATCCGAGTAATTTGGTCCGGTCAATTGGTTGACCTCCAGAAGCCTGCTCAGTGGGTTCATGGCCTTCATTTTCTGAAATTGAGAATGCACTATATTAGAACATATAATCATATATTCAATTTAATTTTATTTGATTAAGGCATTTTTAAATCAAATTAGTCTTGCTATGTCAACTATGAATGTTTATTCCCTTATTCACTTTCAAAGTAGGAGATATACTTACCGATATATCTCAAGCAAGAACTGGGATCTCCTCTTTATCTTTGTTACATCCCAATAATATGAGAAACTGTAACTCCAATAAAGAGAAGCGGGAACACATTCCGCCTTGCAAGTCCAACTTGCATTCCCAATTCGGTCTTTAATACCCAGGCCCACCACCCCTAAGGTGATGTTGACCTGTCATTAATTGAACAACCGTCAACAGGATTAGAACTCGCTATACGCAATCCAATATCGCCCTAATAATATGAGGATCCGATATTGGGGTCACTACGCATACAACCTTACTCTTTCGAGAAGCAAAGAGTCCGATCCAGATGCGCTTGTATATAGGAGCTGTCACTACGTACAGGCGTCTCCTATATACAATCCCTGGCGACGGAAACCCTTCGCCTTGACGGGAGACCATGGATGTCACTTATGTGATCCTCCACCTCTTATTCAAATTTAATTAATTAATATGAATCACATTCATATAATTAATTCTTCCAAGGGAATTATTAACTCTAATCATATTAGAGTATTCTCAATTGGATATAATTAACTTAATCATATTAAATTAATTATCAATCCAATTTAATAAATCAAACTTAATTTTATGCTTGAATATATATATATGATATTAATCTCAAAGTACGTATTAATTCGTATTTTAATAATTAGAAAAATACATCATAATCCCTCGGACATTATCCCGGCCCTACCCGTTGTCATGGCCAGTACCGACGGGAGTGGGGCGGACCACATACATTGCAACCCGCTGACCAGCGATCCCCGACTAGATACCATATCCACCTCGGGAAAGGATAATGCCAAATTGATTATTTTGTACTTGAGATGATCATCGGTTCTTCAACCGAAATTATACCATATAGTAATCAAAACAATTTTGATTTTAAGGAAATTTGCTAGGCAAATTTCCAAGTCCTATTCAAGCAAGAAGTTTGATGATTGTAATTCCAATTAAGGTTTAGATCAAATCTAATCAACTAATTGGTTGGGGCCAAGTCAATTAGGCAAATAATCATGTTTCAATATTTCACAAATATTTTTCAAGATTATTTCACGAAATTAACAATTAATTTCACTAATTGACAATCACTTGGTTCTAGATTAGGAAAGCAGCAGTGACCCCTACTTACTAAAATTGGCATATCTCAATCATATTAAATCCAAATTAAGCAAAGTCAATTTCTAAAGTTTGCTAATTTGATTTAGGACAGAACCTAAGTGATGTTTCACGCATTTCGAGGCAAGTCTAAACAGTAATTAACATTTTAATCACGTTCAGAATCACAGTTCCCGCTACAGTGCATACATGTTCATTAAAACGACCATATCTCGAGCATACGAAATCCGATTTACGCAAACTCAGATCCTATGGTTTCCTTATTTAATGGGGAACATAATCCAAGTATAAAATTCGTGTTTAAACAATTTAAACAGTGCCGAATTTATTTACTAAACAGATCTGCGAAATCAAATGCGATGAAAACTTTCGCGACCTTAGCGAACCCAAGTCGTCCTTGGTTAACGAATCACGATTCAAAACCGTCGACCTAAAGCTCTGATACCACTTGAAGGATATGGAGAGATCCTCAAGCGCATCACGGAAGCGTGAGCGTCGTATCGGATACGACGAAGAACGACTAGTCGTACTAGTTGTTCGGTGCAGCGGAATTTAAAAATTTTATTCGATGAAACCACATGATCCAAGAACTATTCTCGGATCGTTTCATCTATAACCACAACAAGTATAATGCAATACCTCTTGAAGCGTGGTTGATCGAGTCTCTAAGAGAAGAGACCTCCTGTCTCAAGTCCGATCGTCGGAGAGATCGCTTGCGAGCGCAAGGATGAACCGCGGTGTCCTCGCAATCCAAGAAGTTGATCCAAGCACGGTTGCTCCTGATCTCGTCGCACGAGATCGAACGTCTCCTTCGCGGGCGAAGCACTCGAAGTAGATGGAGAACCGCAGAGCGTCGAAGCGGTAGCACGAGGGCGCGGGCGTCGACGTTTCTCTCCACCAAGGTGGACGGCCACCAAGGAGAAGGGGGAGAGAGGGCTGTCGAGTATGAGAGAAAGAGAGAGAGAGAGAGTTTTGCTACAATAGCATGTGTCAAGAGAGAGCCAAGTATGCCTCTCTATTTATAGGGTTTCGGGATCCATGGATCTCAATCCATGTGTCACATAAAATCAATGGTTGAGATTGATTTATGTCAATCCAATGGTCAAGATTGTTGTTGGTAAAAACCAACAACTTGTGATTTAATTTGATAAAAATATATTTGATAAATCAAATAAATATTAATACCAAATCTAAATCAATCAAATAAGGAGAGAGAAAGCAAAGGAGATGCTCTCCTTATTTGGAAGAGGGGACGGCCACCAATTTCCCAAGGGAATTGGGTGCCGCCCCCCTCATTCCTAATGAGGAGTGCAATCTCATGATTCCCATGAGATTGCACATCTCCTTAATTTTCTCTCTACTTATTTTCCAACAACAATTTGTTGGTATTTTAATTCACCAAAATAATTCTCAATTAATTTTGGGAATATTGCAATCTTGACATTGGAATATTGTGAATCAAATTCACAACCCAAAACAAAATGTAATTTACATTTTCAATTAATTAAACAATGTGTATCCAATACACATTAATAATTAATCTACTAATATAAATTATATTTAACTCTCTCTAATACATTATAAATCACATTTATAATATATAAGGAATAATTGGATATTACTATCCACATTATTCTTATCCATAATAATTAAATCACATTTAATTATATTGGATAATTTCTCATACATCATGTTAATTAAATCACATTTAATTATCAACTTCTCTTTGCTCAGATCTCATGGAATTGTTCTCAAACCATTTAAGAACAATGCTATTTCTCCTCAGATACTTGGAGATAAGGACAGGGCGATTGTATTGTTCCACGTATAGTGACTTGGATATTGAGATCACATCTCAAATCTAGATCCCATGGACCTCTCACAGATGCTTGATTAAATCAAGACCGTATACCTAATCTTCTCATTGCATCTGAATCTCATTCAGATCAATGTCCAGTAAATGGACTAAGATTAGGTTACTTCTCTAATGAGAGGAGTCACTAAAATCCAGACCTGTTTCATCACTCCCTCGGAATGGAAGCGTCATGGTTATACAATCGTTTATGATCAAATCACCCTTCAGGTATTCCCAATACCTGCACATCCTGCATACTGGAAGACTCATGATCATCATGAAGATAAAGATCACTTTTACAGTGTCATCTTCATAGTCTGATCATTAAGTTTCTCAATCTTGGTCCTTGGGATATGGTACAGATCATATGCTTTCACAAAGCATATATCTTACCTTCAAATTCATATCATGCTTCTAAAGCATGATGACCATGCATGGAATTTGGTCAATCCCAATACCTCATGAGTGAGCTCATGTCTCCCGGTTCACAAGTGAACCTGTATGATCCCTTTGAGAGATCATATTACTCATATGCCCTTACATGCACACCAGCTCGCCGGTGTATAGACCTTGATTAGGTCATCAACCTATTGGTCTGCCAAATGTACATGCTCAGACATATAGTAATATATCTGTCTCTGGTCAGAGGATGTTTGCCTGTGATGTGACAGTATTCATCATAGGTCTTTGGTTATCTCGATCTCGTTAAGTCAACTCATTGACTCAACTAATCTGATACCTCTGAATCAATATTCCTATGCAGAGGACCTGCATCAAGAGGTCGATCAGATATCAGTCTACTGAGATGTGATTGCCATCTCCCACTCAGACTGGAGATCACTACTTGTTAATCATTGATGATGCTTGATGAGTCCTCTATCTAACTCCTTAGATATTCATCCAAGCATCAGCCTCTATGATTCAATCATTGAATCAACAACTGTATGATTATCAAGTTGGCCATGGTACATAACCCTTATTGTACAGAGGGACCTTATAGTGCATTCATTCATTCAATATCAGAAAGGGAGTGAAACAAAATCAATAACTTTTATTGATAAATCATCTATTACAATAACATTTATTGTAGGAATGGTTCGCCTCGGGCTCACATTGCTAACAATCCTCTAATAATTAATTCCTTAGAGATGATTTTTAGGGATCTCATGATCATAAAGTAAATATCCAATACCATCCTTTATATACTTAATGAAGTATCACTCTCTAATGCTAGATTCCAGCTTACTTGCATCCATGTTTTTGTCATAGACCAAGCAACCCTAAATTCTCATGTGTCTAACACCAAGCTTGGTTCCAAATCAAACTTATGAAAGGTATTGATCTGCTTGTAATCTTTTAAGGATAGGGATATTTACACCCATAACCCTGAGTAATATCGTAATTACCCCAGATACCCTCGATAATCACGAATTACATGAGAAACCCCGAATATTACTCCGTTTCACACCCATAACCTTCTGTCAGTTTCAACCGTTAGTCTTAACCAAACCTTCGAGTTAATCTAACCGAGCACCAATCCAACGACCCCCTTCCTCACCCAGGAACCCCGACCCGCACCAGCTCTCCTTCGTCTTCTTCCTCGACAAGAGACTATCAGATCTTTCTTGCAGGCGTCCGAGGCAAAATGAAGTCAACATGATATAACGTCAGCGTGAGGGTCGACGCGATGGGGAGGGCTTGACACGGTGGGGGCTTTTGCCCGAGCAGGCGGTTAGGGGATTGGGTTCGATCTGAGAGTCGGGCAAGCAGGCAGGGAGGGAGGCGTCGAGGAAGGGGGCGGGTTGTGGGGTGGGGCTGAGCAGACAGGGAGGCGTTGGGGGCGGGGGGGTCTCGACCGGAAGCTGTGCGGGGGGAGGCATGGGTTGCGCGGGGGGGCTGCGTAGGCAGGGAGGCGTCGGGGGCGGGGGGGGGGGGGTCTCAACCGGTAGCTGTGCGGGGGGAGGTAGGGGAGGATTGGGTTGCGTGGGGGGGTTGCGCATGCAGGGAGGCGTCGGGGGCAGGGGGTCTCGACCAGAATCTACGCGGAGGGGAGGCGGATTGGGTTGTGCGGGGGGGGCTGCGCAGGGAGGGAGGGACGCGTCGGGGGGTCTCGACTGGAAGCTGTGCGGGGGGGGGGGGGGGATTGGGTTGCGCGGGGGGCTGCGCAGGGAGGGAAGGAGGGAGGCGTCGGGGCTGAGGGGTCTTGACCGGAAGCTGCGCAGGTGCGCAGGCAGGGCGGGAGGGAGGCACCGGGGGCTGGGGGGTCTCGACCGGAAGCTGTGCGGGGGGCAGGGGGCTGCACAAGCAGGGAGGGAGGGAGGCGTCGGGGGGTCGAGTCGGTGGGGCAGGGAGGGGCGTGGAAGGGGGCGGTGGGGCCGTGCACGAGGCAGAGGACTGGGGTTGCAGCCGGAGGTTGGGGAGGGGGGGGACGGAGGGAGACGGGGCGACCGGTGGGGGGGTGGGGCGGACGGAGGGAGACGGGGCGGCCGATGCGCTGGGGGAGGAGGATGTGCAGCTTGGAGGACAAAGGGGGAAAGAGGAGGAAGGGGATGGTCATTATTGTAAATAATTAAAAGGTAAAGGGTACAAAATATAAAATACACAACGGATATCGTTATTGTTAACGGAAAATTGGATGAAAATTAACACAGGGTTATGAGTGTAAGAGTTAAGCATTACTCAAGGTCTTCGATGTAATTCATGATTATCGAGGGTTTCTGGGGTAATTATGATATTACTCAGGGTTATGGGTGTAAATATCCCTTAAGGATATATATTGCAGTCTCTACTGCATATACCCATAAACTAAGAGGTAATTATGCTAAGAGTTATCATCGATCAGATGATGTCAAATATGATCCGATTGCATCTCCCTACAACTCCATTGAGATGGTGCGTATTAGGAGGATTGAGATGCGAATAATATTACTTTCTCTATAAGGTATTAAATTCATCTAATAGGTACTGACTACCTTGGTTGGATCGAATTCTTTTTATCTTCTTTCTAACTTTGGGTCTCAGCCAAATTATGAAATCTTTGAACATTTCAAAAATTTCTAATGTGTAAAGAAGAAATCCCATACCAGGAATAATCATTAATAGATATCATATGCCATTAATGTTCATTATGATATAGAAAGTCCACATACATCAATATGTATGAGGTTTTAATAACTCGACATCTTACACCATTCCCATAGAAGGGTGCCCAGGACATTCCACTCTGAATACAGTATTTACAAGTATGTAAGCTGTGAAATTTTAGATGATCTAAAGTTTTATTTCTTATAAGTATTGATCTTATCAAACATATGTTCAAGTCATGATGGCATATCATTGTCAAATGATTTCCATCCTCGTTTTGATCTTTTAAGGTTTAATTTCTAGTATTAGAAATATTAATGAATCATTCATTAATATTCTAATTTAGTAGAGTCCTCTAGATATGTTTACCATCTGAGATATATCCATCATCATTCTTTATGTTAGGTTTATCTCAAAATGCATGTCTATTTCTAGAAATAAACAATGAATCTATTCTAATATCTAGTTCATATATATATGTTTATATATATATGTGTGTGTGTGTGTGTGTGTGTGTGTGTGTGTGTATTCTTTAAGCTAATGGCTTTCCCACTGAAAAGAAGTAGTCTATCTATCCAATGGAAATTAGTGCAATAATTGCATCAAATTCCATGTGGATGACTATTAACCTTAAGATCAAGTTTTCCAGTCTTCTAAAACATGTGCAACCAATTGCAAGTGTTCATAGAAGAATGATATATAATTATCAGACTTTAATCTTATCTAATAAGTAATTTGATTTCAATGATAATATGTAGATGTAGAATATGACGATGCTCTATCTGAGTCCTTCTCAAGGATTCTTGTTAGTCTGGATAGTTAAAATATCAGTATATCGATTTGTTGCAGTATCGACATTCATCCAACTCTTTGTATGTCATAGTTGTGAAGTCACAATAGTACAATCAACTCTTCGACTCTCCTTCTTTTTACATGAGTTGGACCCATGCTTCCATTGAGCTTCCTTTAACACTTAAACAACCATTGCTTAAGATAAAGGACTTCAATATGAGATTATTTCAACATTTACTTACTTCATCCCATTCATATAATATGAATATTATGAAGCTTCATGAAGGACTATCGATCCATATGCACCTGTACATTGGAGGTATGACTTCTATAAGCATCTCCACTGCACAATACAAGACGATGGTACCCTCCGCCTTGACGGGAAATCATGGATGCCAACTCATGATCCTCCATACCCCATTCAAAATTTTGATTAATCATTTGAATCATATTCTCATGATCAACCCTTCTAAGGGAAATCCAGTCTTACAAAATATAGATTGTGTATTTTAATAGGATTATATTCATTTAAATATATTAAATAAATATTAAATGCAAACAACAAACAATTCTTGCTTGACATTACTATATAATATATACCCTCACTTAGTATATTTTATTTCAATTTAGTTGTTAAAAGTACGCAGAGACTTCTCATGCCACCTTTCTTTGAAACATATCTGGCCAAGTCATACGACTTATGCTAACAGGGAGTACTTCCACTCCAAATGCGGTGTATGGTACCAATTAGTTAACCCATTAGCATATCCAGACGACATCATCACCGTTCCAATTCGAGACAATACAATTGGTATAAGTTGTACTAAGGGATTGAATCAATCTTTCGACGGTATATGATATTATATATTAATCACTCAGAAATCGCTTTGACATAGGCTTCAATCTAGTAGAAAGGAGAAAGAGAAACCCGACCCGCACATATAAAAATATATGTTTAAAAACTATATTTAGATATATTTAATAGAATATACTTCAAGTTTTTATTTTACATTATCAATATCACATCTTATTTTATAGTTTACATGCAAAGTTACACATATTATGGTTACTTGGATTAAGAAAGATTAGATGATGCTAAAAAAACTTAATTATCTTCATAAATTTGATTAAAAAATTAGTAAAAAAGTACTTCACATTCGGCCCATACCTGGGACGGGCTTGGGCTTTGAAGTATGGCCCGTGGACCGGGATGGGCCGGGACTTGGACAAGGGGTTTTAAAACCTCGGCCCGGTCGGCCCGGCCTGGCCCGGACTTTGGCCAAGTCTAGTCTCCAGTCAGAGGATGCATGCATATACGTGACAACATACGACATTGATCTTAGTTATATTTATCTCGCAAAGTCAACTTTTTGACTTAGCCCATTCGACACCTCCGTATCTCTATTCCCATGTAGATGACCTGTATCAAGAAGTCAGTCGGATTTCAACCTTTGAAGTAAGAATTGCCATCTCCTTCTTAAGTTGGAGATCCCGTCTTAATCATCACTTGACGGTGTGGTTGAGTCCTCAATTTAACTCTTTAGATTATTCAAATATGCGCTAGCTTCTATGATCCAGCCTTTGGATCAACAACTGTACGATATCTAGATGACCATGTTACATAACCCTAGTTGTACTAAGGGACCTATTATGCAAACTAGTTATTCTTCAATCAGATTAATGAACAAGATGCAATAACTTTTTTACATAATGGCTCATAGTGGAATTACATGTCCAACAATAGAAGAATATCTGTAATTGGACTTAAGCTCATGGGTCGTTATCAAGGAAACACTACAAACTGGACAGCCTTTGGGGACGGTTATTGGGGACGGTCACTGAGCAATCGTCCCCTATACAATTTTAGGAGACGGTTGTTTGCTGCCCGTCCTCTCTGTAAAGTTTTAGCGACGGTCGGTTATGATCGCCCCCTTTTACATGACAATTAGGGACGGTTACATGACCGTCCCCGGCACCGGCCTTTAGGGGACGGTCAAAACTGTCCCTGTTACTTCACTGTGGCCGTCGCATATAATGGAAAGTAAAGGGGATGGTTACAACCGTCCCATATAGTTAATTTTATGGGACGGTTGCATAAACGTCCCTAAAACCTCTGTAAATGGCACGCTGGGGAAAATTTCTGTAACCATAGGGGACGGTCTCCTCGCCACCGTCCCTGATTATTATTATAAGGGACAGTTGTAACCGTCCCTTATAATAATAATCGGGGACGGTTTAGTAACCGTCCCTAAAAACCACCAGAGGGGACGGTCCACTTATAACCGTCGCCGATTATTATTAAAAGGGACGGTCGAACGACCGTCCCCGATGGTAATATACCCATCCCGGCGAACCCATCTCCCTCATTCCTCCATTCGACCCCCAGCGGCAACATCTCCCTCAAATCGCCTCCGGCCTCCTCATCCTCCCTCCGGCCTCCTCCACCGCCCTCCGGCCTCCTCCTCCACCCTCCGGCGTCCATCCTCTCGCCCCTTGCCCTCCGGCCTCCGCCTCCACCCTCCGGCGTCCGCCCTCTCGCCCCTTGCCCTCCGGCATCCGACCTCCGGCCTCCACCTCCTCCTCGGCCCTCCAGCGTCCGCCCTCCGGCCTCCTCCTCGGCCCTCCAGCGTCCGCCCTCCGCCCTCCGGCCCCGGCCTCCACCTCCTCATTTGGATGTAAGTTTTTTTTAAAGTTTTTGGTAATTTATTAATATATTATGCTTGCTTTAATTTCATAATCTTATTTTGGATGTATAGATTTGTAAAAGCATTGTTTATTGTTTATAGTTAACACGAATGTATTATATTTTAATAAAAATAAAGGTGTATAGATGTTATGATGGATTGCTGATGATGTGAATATGAAGATGTTTTAAGGTGCATAGATGTAAATGTAAGTATAATATATGAAAGTGCATGCATATGATGTGAATGTAAAGTTGTTGGGAATGATGGTGTATAGATGTGAATGTGATGATAGTATGTGAAGGTGTACAGATTTGAGTTTGAGGGTAGTATGTATAGATGCGGTGGTATGATGGATAAACCATGTTCATTGTTATACAAACACCAAAAGGTGTAGATGTATGATGTGAATGAGAAGTTGTATGCTCTGAATGTGTAGAGGTATGATGTCAATGTGAAGGTTTATGATGTGAACGTGTAGAGGTATGATGCGAGTGTAAAGGTGTATGATGTATATTTGTTCATTAAGTAGATGTATATGTGAGGGTTGCAAATGTGAGATTACTATGTGTGTGTTTGTTTATGTGTAAATTGTATGTATATGTGTGGATGACGATAGAATATTTGTGTATAGAGTGTGATTTTGTGTGTGGGAGATGGGTGTGTGTGTGGGAGATGGGTGTGTGTGTGGGAGATGGGGGTGTGTGACGATAGAATATTTGTGTATAGCTGATTCATTTTCCTTCGAGCCTACGTGCCGCAGCCTGCCCTGCCAAGAAGCGCTGCTCCTGAACCCAATTTGTCGGGAGGAGGAGGGGTAGACCGAGACCGGACTCTCTGGATCGAAGGCCAAGTGTGCCACATAATATTTAGTTAGGTTGTAAAACCTGTTAGCTACCCTAGTTAATAATGATGTCATGTTGTTGTTATGAACATATAATGATATATGAACATTGTTAGATCAAAAACAAAAGTTGGATCAAAAACATATAGTTGTATAAACATATAATGATATATGAATGCTTATGATTGTAAAGTAGAGGTTGTAAAGTAGAGGTGCTAAATCAATTCTCCCAAATTAGTTGCTTCA
Source organism: Ottelia alismoides (assembly GCA_037367405.1). Taxonomy (NCBI): domain Eukaryota; kingdom Viridiplantae; phylum Streptophyta; class Magnoliopsida; order Alismatales; family Hydrocharitaceae; genus Ottelia; species Ottelia alismoides. The sequence goes on along the minus strand of JAZKJV010001358.1, from coordinate 515,147 downwards.
TTATTGTGAAGTAGATGTTGTAAACTTTAACCATATATGCATAAATAGTTTCTAATGATTTAATAGTTGCTTAATAGTTTAGTTTAGAGGATCCAAAAAATATGTTCTAAATACAACTATGAAAATTAACAAATATTTTTGAAATTAACTTTGGATCTTACCTTTAGGCAATGAACGAAAGTTGGATGAACAAAAGATTCGATGACTATCGGACATATAATAAAGGAGTTATCGGATTCATATTGTAGGATGTGAAGGAGATAAGATACATTGTCCTTGCATAAGATGCAAAAATACTTTGACCCAAAATCGAGCCATAGTTTACGAGCATTTGATATTAAATGGATTTTGGCTATATTATACGAATTGGACATATCATGGTGAAGGAGTTAATTTAGAAGAAGATAGTAATGTCCACGGTGATACTGAAAGAGATGTCTCAGAAATACAAGACCGTGATGCTATATTTGAGATGATAGATAACATTCGAGGACATGACACCGATGAAATGTTGGATTCGCTTCCGGATACGTTACTTGAAAAAATACAAGATGCAGAGAAGCCATTATGCTCAGGAGTCAAAATGTCTCAATTACGTTTTCTTCTGAAGATGTTTAAGATAAAAGTGAAGAATCGGTGTACATTGATTACGATGACAGATGTATTACTTTTGATTAGAACATTATTAAATAATCCAGAAAACTTTCCAAAGGACTGGAAGGACGCTAAGTCTAGATTTCGTGCACTTGGACTGAATTACGAGAAAATTGACGCATGTCCGAACAACTGCATTTTATATTGGAAGGATTACTCAAAGTTAGATATATGTCCTGACTGCAAAAGTAGCAGATATAAGAATAATGATAATGATTCGAAGAGGAAAAAACCGAAGAAGATTTTACGGTTCTTTCCTTTAATTCCCCGATTACAACGATTGTATTCATACGAAAGAACAACTGAAATGATGATATGGCACAGTAATATCAAAAAGAAAGATGTAACCGGTATTATGCGATATCCATCAGATACAGAGGAGTGGAGCAAGTTTGATAAAATTTATCCATCGTTTTATGAAGAAGTAAGAAACGTATGATTGGGTCTTGCTTCTGACGGCTTTAATCCATTCGGAAATATGAGTACGCGTTACTCTATTTGGCCTGTGATACTTGTTACATATAATCTGCCACCATGGATGTCAATGACATCTTCCTTTCTGATGATATCGTTATTGATACCTGGTCCTAAGGGGCCAGGTAATGCGATAGATACATATATGCAACCTTTGATTGACGAACTAAAGATTCTGTGGAATTCTGGAGTGAGTACGTATGATGCGGTAAAGACAGAATTCTTTACAATGCGTGCTTCTTTATTGTGGACAATTAATGATTTTCCAGCATATGCCGATTTATCAGGATGGAGTACGAAAGGTAAACTCGCATGTCCGATTTGTATGGATAAAACACATTCGACATGGCTAAGTGCGAGTATGAAACATTGTTATTTGGGACATCGTCGTTTCTTACCGGTCAGTCATAGATTGGTAAGAAGTGAAAATAATTACAAGTTTGATGGACAGTCGTTTGGACGTCGTTTAAGTTTGAATCGCCGATCAGGAAGCACAATGTGGATGGAACAAAAAAATTTGGGCAACTTTTCTCTAGACCGATTATCTAAGAGGAAGAATACTGGTGGATGGCGAAAACAAATTATATTCTTTCAGGAGCTACCCTACTGGCATACTTTACAGGTCCGTCATAACTTGGACGTGATGCATATAGAGAAGAATGTTATGGAAAATATTCTTTCAATTTTGAATATCTCTAATACTGCCAAAGACAGTTTGCGAGCCAGACATGATCTAATACAATTGGGTATCCGACCCGAATTACATCCGATTGAGTCAGACAATTCTAAAGTAATAATTCCCGAAGCAGTGTATACTTTATCCAGTGCTGACAAAGATAAGATACTCAATTTTATTAAATCAATAGGGTATCTGATGGATTCTCCTCTCAAATTAGCAGATGCATAAATATGACGGAAAGAAAGATATCATCATTAAAAAGTCATGATTGTCATATACTTATGCAAGTTCATTTTCCGTTGTCAATCAGAGGAGTTGTACATCCTGATGTTTTGCAGTCACTAATTGAACTCAGTCAGTTTTTTAAAGCTTTGTGTTCGAAGACTTTAGACTCGGAAGTATTGTTCAGACTAGAGACAAATATTGTTATAACTTTATGTAAGCTGGAGCAGCTCTTTCCACCTACATTTTTTGATATAATGGTTCATCTAATTATTCATCTTGCTAGCGAAACCCGGATATGTGGTCCTGTGCAGTATCGATGGATGTATCCAATTGAAAGATATCTACGAAAATTAAAGAATATGGTATTTAACAAAGCTGCACCTGAAGGTTGTATTGCCGAGGGATATTTATGTGAAGAATGTATCACATTTTGTGACATGTATATGGGTGATGGAAAGAGTATTAGATTCGATAGGTTCGAACGAAATAATGATGGTGAGTTGTGGACAGAAGATTCAAATAAACTTTGGATTTTTCAACAAAATGGCCGAGCTATCCTTAAGAGTACCCGTCGTAGTATTTCAGACAATGAAAGAGATCTTATTCATTATTATATTTTGATGCAAGTAGACGAGGTCGATTCTTTCTTTAAAGAGTTTCAGTAAACAACCACTAGCAAATCAGACTTTCTGAAATGTTTCGGGGATAAAATTGAACTATTAAAAGTTACCAAAGATGAATGGTGGAGCGCAAATCTCGATATAATTTACAGGAGTCCATACTCATTAATAATATCACATTCTGACTATATCGTTAACGGATTTAGATTTCGAAAGAAGTCAATTGATGAAAATAAAGCGTCACTGCTTTCAGGAGTAATAGTGAAGGCTGATCTCAATGCTGAAATTGACGGATACTATGGCGAGATTATTGCTATTCTAGAAATCAGTTTTACACATGATACAAGGTGTGTTCTATTTCATTGCATCTGGTTCGATGTGGGTCGAGTTGGAGTAGGTTACAAGAAGGATAGAAATGTGGTTCTTTCTTTAAAGCAAACAGGTCGGTTACAAACAAATGAACCGTATACGCTTGCCAGTCAGGTCAAACAGGTCTTTTATGTTCCAGATAACTCAGTTAGTGGATGGATAATACTAATTAGAACAACACCGAGAGATTTCTTCGACGTAAACAAAGAGGAAGATGCACTAGACAATGATGTTGCATATCAAAATAACTCCAATGATTTTTTCCATGAAGTATTAGACAACGACGTTGGAACTTGGAACTAGCAATTTCAGGTAATATTTTTTTATTTTCAATTTCTATTAATTGAAATTATTGTCATCTATCGAAATGCATATTTTTGAAATAACTCTTTTTAAATTTCAGACATGACTCCTAAACCGAGACGTATTCGGGAGGTTCCCGAACCTCCTCAGCAGCCACATGCAGGTTCGTCTGATGCAGGTAGTGGAGGTACCCCGAGACGACGTGGACCGTCTTAGTGTAGATTTTTGGATCGTCTTGCACCCGGGCAGACGTTGCATGTGCGTATTGTTGGCGGGGATGCGGTTGGTGAGAACTCTACGGAGTTTCAGAGCTACCTTGGCCAGGTTTTTCGTGCGCACGTCCCAATCACTACACAAGACTTTCGGCAGCTTCTTTATGCTGTCAAGGCTGTCATACTATCTGACTTGGAGGTATTTTAAAATCATACAACCATTTTTTATTAAGTTTTTGTACTAATATTTTGTATTTTTTGTTGTATAAGGCTGTCTTTTCATGGGAACAAAATGCCCATATCGATTCTCAAATTCTCTCCCATGCTGCTGAGATGTTGCGTCGATACAAGGAACGCATAAAGGCGAAGGTAAGAATATTTTTTTACTTTTTAATTCGGAAGAATTAAGATTAACGATATTTATTTTTCCATCATTAGTATTACAACCCCCAGATTCCATATGATCAGCTTGTGCAAAACGCCCCACCTGGTGTTACACCAGAACAATGGAGGACGTTGATTAATTTTTGATCCAGTGAGGAATTCACGATACGTACAATGTTTACTTTTTACTTGATTTATGCTTGTAATAACGTTTTTTAATTACAGTCGATTTTTACAAAAAATACGTCGAATCGATCCAAAGGCTTCCGGTCCACCCATAAGATGAAAAGGAAGAACACTAACCAGTTGAAGGATGACTTTGTAAGTATTTAAATATTTTCTGTGATTATTAAGTTTGAGTGGAGAATTGATTTTAAAACCTTATTTAATGTGTTTTTTAGTTGAGGGATAACGAACGAGAAATGACTCGCATAGAGGTTTTTGCTGGATCAAAGAGTCGTGATTTAGGTGGAGAAGTGCAGTGGGTTGATGACGCCTTCGCACCAATTCATGTAAGTAATATTTACTTTTACTTTATATAATGACTTAAGTTATTACATATATTGACAATATTTATAATATTTATACACACAGGAAGAAATGATTAGCTATCTACCACCCCCTCGCTAGACAGTACGGGGACGAGTACTCTCCCGTTGTCAGCCGATGATGCATTCCGTCAAGCCACTGGTCCGGAACACAGTGGACGCATCCGTTGCGGAGGACGTGGCGAAACGATCCGTACATGGTACGGAATGGGTGGTGCAAGTGGTTCCCACTCATCCTCCCAAGGGAGCCAGAGAGAAAGAGAGACGGAGAGGGAGCTGCGGGAGGTAAAGGCAAAGATGTCTGCACAAGACGAAGAGATGGCGAAGATGCGTGCTGAAATGGCGAATGTCCTGTCCGTTATAAGACGTCTTCAATGTCAAGCCACGCCACCTGTACAACCAACACATCTCGGCAACGATGACGAGAGTGAGGAGAGTGGGGAGGAGAGCGACGAGAGTCAAGGATCCGAATAGATAACAACTCTTGTAGTAATTTTAGTTTTTAAATTCCTGGACATTTTATTGTAATATTCCTATTAAGAGTATGTATAAATTGATAAACATTTTCTTTAGAGGTATAAAGTGTCGTATTTGCTTCTTTCATTTTGATTATGTGGACTGTGATATTCAATTTCACAGGGGGGGCGTGAACAAAACACAATGAAGCTAGTATTTTTTTTCCAGGCAGAGGTCAATGGGGACGGTCATAACCGTCCCCAAAATTGCTACAGAAACGTCCCCCTCTTCTTTAGGATAGCTCACGGGACGCAATTTTCCATTTCAGAGACTAATGGGGACGGTTGAAACCATCCCCTTTACGTTTCTGTGGCCGTCCCCTTTACTTATATGACACAGAGGGGACGGTTACAACCGTCCCCACTTCTAATCAAGGGGGACGGTTCAATCCGTCCCTTCAGAATGTTAACAACCTTCTGTCCTATTTTAGCCGCCAGAGGGACCAAGGGGGACGGTTTAAACCGTCCACTATACGTTTCTGTGGCCGTCCCCTTTAATCTATGACACAGAGGGGACGGTTACAACCGTCCCCACTTCTAATCAATGGAGACGGTTCAATCCGTCCCTTCAGAATGTTAACAACCTTCTGTCCCATTTTAGCCGCCAGAGGGACCAAGGGGGACGGTTGAAACCGTCCCCTATACGTTTCTGTGGCCATCCCCTTTAATCTATGACACAGAGGGGACGGTTACAACCGTCCCCACTTCTAATTAATGGGGACGGTTTAAGCCGTCCCTTCAGAATGTTAACAACCTTCTGTCCCATTTTAGCCGCCAGAGGGACCAACGGGGACGGTTTAAACCATCGCTAATAGGCTTCTGTGCCCGTCGCGGAATGGTTGCAAACCATTCGGGACGGTTACAACCGTCCCTCATGCTTCACAGATGGGGACGGTTATAACCGTCGCGACTAATTGCATTACTAGGGACGGTTGTAACCGTCCCCAATGGTTACACTTAAGGGGACGGTTGGAACCGTCGCCAAAGGTTTACTAGAAGCGACGGTTGTCAGAACCGTCCCATCTAAGTAAATGGGATAGTGACAGAAGAGACGGTTGTGGGACCGTCCCCGATACGCAGAAGGGACGGTTATGACGACAAAGTGGACGGTCCTTGACCGTCCCCTTTGTGCCATCCGCCTGTAGTGAAACTAGCTCTAACAACTTGTTTGAGCAGACTTGATTGAGTTGTTGATGCCATTAGTTCATATAAAACTTACGGATTTTGAGAGTGTTATAAGAGCGGGGATTATTACACAACTTGAGCTTAACCATTTTAGATGGTTGTCAACGGGTTCAATTGAGACCGACTCAACAAGTTGTAAGCATCAGTTTTTCGCTATAATGGTCATGGAATCTAAGCCCGAGTGTTACAAAAAGTATTGGAGCGGGTTCTCTTTGATAGTGGAATACGCTACTCGAGAGATGGAGCGATCCCTACAAAGAGATAGGAGGAAAGACTACCCGGTATGTATGTTTGTCATTGTTATTGGGAATAAGTAATGGATCATATCGCAACGAGGATGTTGCAAATATAAGGAACGGAGGTTGTAATGCCCAACCATGCTCTCACATTTAAAACTTACAAATTTTGAGCGTATTTATAACAATAGGATATTACTACTTGACAACTTAACTTTAAGCATTTCGGGTAATTGTTCACATGTTCAATTGGATCCAACCTAACAAGTTGTTAGTGCTAATTTTCCTCAATAATGATCTGGGACTTAAGCCTAGCAAGTTATATTATATCTATCACGTTGGTTCACATAGTTATTGTAATGCAACTTTTACTTTTACATGAATTAAAGTGCAATTACAAAATGTTTTAAGTGATACACCCCTAATTTGCATGGTATTGGTCATTAGTGGATATACACATGGATACATGTTGGAATCTTGGGACACGTGTGTTTGGTGCATTTTCTATCAGCAGGCATTGCATTGGTAGATGTTGGTGGATATTCTCCCCCAGTTGTTTCCATCCACATGCAAGTTAAACTATGCGTTATATTATATATATAGACTCTCACGTCCAGCTTCTAGAAGAACCAACCTGGCTTTTATAACATGCATCACTATTTTAGATGCAACGGGAAATATTTCTAAATTTAAAAGTGTAATTTTAATCGGAAAATAAATGTTTCGTTTCAATCAATCTAATAAATTAGATGCATTGGTTCATTCGTACACGAAAGAAACCCGTCCTTAAATTACACGGATCGATAATTCCGATTCGTAGCATTTAGAACTTAGGGCCCGCTCGGTTCGGGAATAAGCAGGAATAAAGAGAATAAGGGTCTATTCTTTGTCCGGCTGGAGAATAGGAATAAGGAGAATAAGGTGAAATAGAGGTAGGTAAGGTGGGATAAAGATAGGAATAAGAGTGAAATAAGATGGAATGACGAGGAATAAACGTACCACAGGAAACCGTGTCGGATGGAGAATAGGCCCCTTATTCTAGGGCATATTCTCCAAACGAACATGCCCTTAGATTTCTCTGAAATACAGCTAATCTTCCATGATGAGATTGGGATAAAAGGTTAAGATTGAAAAATAAGGGTTTTATCAGTTGTGCCCTTCTGAGATATTGCAATATCAGTTACGCCCATCCCTTTTTTGGAATATCAATTTTGTCCCTACCTTCTTGTAAAATTCACAATTCTGTCCTTCTGTTAAGGTAAAGTAGGAGCATAACTGATATTATATAAGGGTAGAACTATGAATTTCGAAAGAAGGGAGGGGCACAACTGATATTCCAAAAAAAAGAAAGATGCATAAGTGATATTGCAATATCTCAGAAGGGCACAACTGATAAAAAACCCCCAAAAAAGGAAGAACACGGACTGGATTTAAAATTGTTATCAGCGGAATCATGAATCCTAAAACGATTTGGATTGAGTGATGGCTCAACGACGAAATAGGAATAATTTAGTGTCAACGTAAATGAAATTGGAATATTTATATTAGTTGTTAATAAATTGCTTAATGACATCCGTCGATCTTGGATATATCCCTATTTCCTTCACTAGTCTACTTTTAAGATTTCCATTTGTAAGAAAAAAATCACCTTGAATCGATTTCTCCTTAAGCAATATGTTTTCATGAAATATTCTTCGTTACATGATGTCGATACCGGATTAATTTACTTGATGGACGACTCGAATATCGATATAAAACTTAAAAAATAACATTTTTTTTAAATATGCAAATCAGAAATTACATTTACAAGACACAGAGACGTAATCCGTAGAAGAACATCATCGTGTACGTATAAAAACAATCCCAACTTTTTTACAAACACAAATCCAACACAATCGTCATATCCATTCATCATCAGTTGTACTCCTGAACATCCTTCAGCTCGAAATCGCCGCAAAGCAGCTCCGATATCCACGGATTGTACACCGTGGTGACGCCTCCATCCGTTGACGTCGAGCTCGCCGAGAAGCTGGTGCTGCTGGGAGCAGCACTCTCGAGCTCCGGTGACGGCCTCGCGTAGTAGCTCTCGCCGCTCGTCGGTGCCGTAGTCGGTAAAGATGTATCAGCGATGTTAATCCCCATATCATCACCACTGCTGAACATGTTTTGCATCACATGATTATATTGCTGATCATATGCATAGAAATTAACAAGATGATCTGGAGGCAATTGATTTGAATTGAATAGTTGGTGATCGAGATCGAGGATTAGTGGATCGAAGATATTATTATTGGATGGGGGTAGTATAGTGGGAGTGTTGGTGCTGCAAGACGTGAGGATCTGGAGGAGGTTTTGGATGATCTTGAGCTTCGCGAGGTCGGCGGCATTGGCGTGGAGTTTCAGGGCCGTGGCGTGGTCGAGCGAGGAGGCTGTGAGGGTGGAGAGGAGGTTGGGGAGGGTGGAAAGGAGCGCGAGGTCGGGACGGGGCTGGTGCGTGACGGGGTCGATGCCTTTCTTTAGGAGCTTCTTGCGCAGGTGCGTGTTCCAGTAGTTCTTGATCTCGTTGTCGGTGCGGCCCGGGAGGTGCCGCGCGATCTCCGACCACCTGATCAGGTTCATCAATCACAAGCAATTACAAGTCCATTCATAAGAAATCACTTGAAAGATATGTTAAATGATGAACACCCATCCGAAATGTTTAAATTGGAATATTTTTTCGTGATTTTTCAAATATATTTCAGGGAAAAAAACTAAATTCTTTGCAATTTTTGTAAGTATTATCTACACTAGAAGTCAAAAACTGCATACCCATTAACCGAAATAACTGTAACTTTTCTACCCCACGCATAGTTTCGTAATCTCATGTTCTAAAAGAACCATATATTCATCAAATTCACCTAATTAATCTGCGACAATTAGCGATAAGATTAGGAAGATGATTACTTGTTGCCCCTGAGGGAGTGCAGATGTATGATCAGCCTCTCCTCATCATCGGCGAACTTCCCTCGCTTGATGTCCGGCCGGAGGTAGTTCGTCCACCTCAGCCGACAGCTCTTCCCGTCGCGGTTGAGGCCCGCGATCTTCGGGAGCGCCCTCCAGCTCCCATGCCCGTTCTCCTTGATGTGCTCCCTGAGCTTCTCGTCCTCCTCCGCAGTCCACGGCCCTTTCTTCAGCTCGCTGTGCTCGCTGGAGCTAGGCGGTCTCCTCATCCTTAATCAAGTTAACTCTAATCACACTAGCTAATCCTGAGGTTGGTTTTATATATAACGAGATGAGGGGTATATTTGACTTGAGATTCTGAGATTTCGGGATTATGATATGGCCAAATTGCGACGTTTCTTTAAGACCAAGTTAGATTAAGTATGATTTGTATGTATATATGCAGTGAGAGCTTATCTGTCATGCACGCAACGCCCCCCTCCCTCTTGTTTCGATTAAGATTTCGAGTAATTACCTTGGCGTCTAAATTATGTTGGGGGATTAGTGGCTAAGATTAGGTTTTACTTGGGTGATTAATATTTGATGCGGTGTTGTTTGATTGTACGTAGATGGTATCCGTGGATAATATAATCCATGTTAGCTTATATCACAGGTGTTATCACTGCTTGGTAATCGAGTACTCGGATCCGATTCAAATTCGCTGCAGCATAATGACTTTATAGTTACGATTTTTTTTCAAAATCTAGTACTGTGTCGTCGGTTATTAAATATATAATGACTATACCATTCGCTGCAAAGTTATTTTTTATATATTACAAACTATTGACGAATATCATATCCGTTGCTATATCATCAATGGAGGTGTATACAGCAACACATATCCGGTACTATTTTTCAAAATTTTAACTAATCACCGTTATTTTTTTGTTCAAAATCTAGAGATGGTTCGTTAAGTTTTTGAAAAATAACAACAGACAAGCGTTGATATATGATCTGTTACTAGTGATATAGCAATGGATATGATAATTATCACTAATTTCAACTATAAAATATAATTTAACAAGGGAAAAGGGAGCCTACACCCATGTGTAGGTAACTTACCTACACCCAACTCTTTTTCCCTCAAAATTTTTTATTTTTTTGAATTAATTCCTTGGGGAATTTAGATCACAATATATCACCATATCGTCATTCAAATTTCAACTTATTTTGAGACTTCTAACTTATCCATCATGACAGTCAAATTTTAACAGTCTGAGATTTGCTGAAATCGACCCCTTCCGATGGAGCTGTTAGGAATGTATGTTTTATATGAAATTTGAAACACATATTCCATTTAATATTCTAAGTAAATCCACTAAAGATCCATTTCAAAAAAAATTAAGAAACAAGAGGTGGGTGTAGGTAAGTTACCTACACATGGGTGTAGGCTCCCCAATCCCATTTAACAATGGATAATATCACTGTTGTAAGGCGACATAGTGACGGATTAAAAATATTCACTGTTGACAGTTTTCGTTAGCGATAGCGAAATATTTTAGAGTCCCGCGTTAAATATGAAACAACAGATGTTAATTGTGAATTTTAAGTATCAGAATTTTTTTTCACAATCGATATATTTGTTATTATATATTTAATGACAGATCTCGAAATATATGTTATTACGTGTACTTTTAGTGTTGTTGGTTAATACACTACAGCAAATTAAATTGACATGTGATAAAAAATCTGATATTCGTTGGCATGTCTTCCGAATTAAATATATACCAACAAATATTATTCATGACTTAGTTTTTTCCACATTGAATATAAAATTTATGCTTATATTTCTAGCACTTAAATATATAATGATTATCCCGACTTTTATTTTAACTGTTGCTAAGTTAGCAACTACTAGTACGGATTTTTATGGAAAAACCAATTGATAATCGTTGTTATATGAAACATTCGCAGTGAATATGATAATCGAATCACAAGAACAACAACATAATTAGAGATGAAAACGAATATGAATATATTCATATTCATATCTGATATGCTATGTTTAGTCGACTTCTACAAGGATCTAAAATAATACCCTCACGGAGGGCGAAGATATATTGTCGTCAAGGCGACTGCTCAAAAAAGTCGATTAAAACAACAATCAACTCATACAATGTAAAGATAACGTAATTCAAGCAAGTGTGAATCAAAATTTATTATAACCTTACAGTGAAATGTGTATAGTGGACAAGCAGGTAGGGTATTGAACACATGGAGAACGGAGATATACAACAAAAATTGACTAAAAAGACAACAAGTGTTTTTGAGCTTTTGAGGATTTTTTGAATTTTTTGTAGGTTTATATATATATATATATATATAATTTTACAAATTTTATTTTCTTTTAAATTTTTTTGATTTTTATTTTTTTATAATAATTATAATCAGTAATATAGATAAATATACCTATATATGATAATGTACGATTCTATATTTATGGATATAACTATAAAATTTCAAAAATCACTTAATAAACTATTTTTATCTTTTTATATTTTCTCTATTTTGGTATTTTTTATCATTTTTAATCTTTTTTTTTATATTTTTAATTGAATTAATACACAAAACAGTAAGTAATATTAATAAGCCAGAATTTTTTGGAAATTAAAAATAGCTAAATAGTTTAAAAAATCAAAAATTATGTTTAATTTATAATATATTATATAAATAAAATCCAGAAATAGAAAAACATATTTTTAGATTTTTATAAAATTTTTATAATTTTTATAAGGATTTTAAAGGTTTTTAATTTTTAGTTTTTTTCTATTTTTAGGAATTTTGGTTTGCAGATGCAAAATAGGATAATAAACAAAATATAATTTCTTGGGATTTTTCAAAATATTTTTATATTTTTTTGTATTTTTCTAAGTTAAAGAGGGAAAAATAGCTCTATTTTTTTAATAAATAAAAAATAGGATATTATACCTCAATAAAAATATATGTGATAGAATAATAAATAAGATATTGATCTTAATTTTCTACGAATTTTTATTATACAGGAACTATTTTTAACAAAAATAAAATCTACATAAAGAAAATACATCCTCGTAGGAGTATTTTTACAAATATTTGAAGTTAGAGCATTGTTTCCAAACATCCTAGAGAAGTTCATGATCAAAATAATAAATTTCCTAAATATTCCCAATAATCTATACCTGGAGGAGTATTTTTGCAATTAATACAAAGTTATATGGGTGATATGCAAAATATCCAGAAAATATTACACTAATATTTCAAAACTGTGGACTAAAATGAAATATACAAAATCTGAGGGTTCATGTGCAAATACCTAGTTCCCTCACGCGCATGGGCACGTGAGGTGACGTGGATTGAACCTAAATGCAAATATAAAAAGTATAGGGGATTAAATGCAAAATATCTAAAATATTTTATGCCACAGACGGAAGTTTAAATATTATCCATCGGTGTGATTCAACGGCTTTGTTCTCTTCACTTGACACGCATCGATTGGAGGGTGTGCGATGAAGTATCACCTTTGACACATGGGATCAGATCTCCAGAAGAGATCTAACGATGATGAGGGTGCTCAATTGGACATCTACGATTAGACATGGGACACAAGGGCGATCAGACAACAGATGGGGGCTCTGGAAGAACTTGAAAGAAGCTCTTCCTGAGTGAGCTTCCTTCGGTTGAATATCCTCGCTCTGGTGCTCGATGTTGCTTCTTAGATTCCTCGGAAGGTTGATGGAGATGTTCCACAGTTGGTGGATCCTTCAGCAAGGTCCTAGGAGCTCCGACAAGGTCAAGCAAGGTCAAGGAAGCAAGGGAGCTCCAAGACCTTGTATCTTGGACAAAATTGACCCCCCCATGAGTCCTTGACCTCGATATCTACAATGTTAGGTACAACGAAGAAAGGGGGAGGTTTCAATGGTCTGATTGTCAAAGATGGGTGAAAATGGAAGCGAGCGGAGGTCTCCGGCAATGGGCGACGGAAGGAGACTGATTCTTCTGATCTTAAGCAAGATCAAGGGGAATGAAGGTGGTTGGGGCAAAGAAGCGACAATGGGGAATGATATGGAGATGGTTGGTGGGTCAGGGAACAATTGGAACGCAGAGAGGAGGTTCGAGCTCCGGCGAACTACGATTTTGATTTTTAACGAAATAAAAGTGAAATTAATCATAAATAAAACCTAATCTATTTTAATGCCAAGGAACAAAAAATGCAAAGAATAGACGCTCAACTTCCTGGAGGAGCTGGGAGCGAAGCTCACGACAGAGCTTGCCGTCAGAGCTTGGATCTCAACCTCAGGTCCTCTTCCTCCACGCCAAAGAATTCCTCGGCATTCCTGTTGTCACCATGATGTCTCACGGCACGAGCTTCGGAGATTTTGAGGGGCTAAGGGAGATCAAAAATCAAATGAGGTCCAACGAGAGGTATATGTACACTGTCAAGGTTGGCTCGAAGATTGTGCTTGATTCAGACACTCATCGATTGATAAGATAATTGGGCGTGAAAGTCCATTAAAAGTCAAGAAGACTTTGATCAAAAATAATAAAAGAATCAGGGGGCAATTATAAAACAAATAACATCATGTCAGAATAAACGGCAAAAAAATATATCCATATTATCTTTGTGGTAGGTAAATATAATTAATCTTTCATATTTTTTCGGCAACATTATATATAGACAAAAATAGAAACACGGGTTTCACAACGATCGACATAACTAAATGCTAATTAATCCTCTTATATCAAATCACGACATATAAATATAGAAGAATCACGTCATGCAAATCTTTATATAGTTCGCATATAATCTCTAATTACGTAGAGAACTCGTTCCGGAGCTCCCTGCGCGTTGCCAATCACGTAAATTTATTTATTTATTTTTAAATATCGGTGAAATCTGTACAAATCTATTTCGATCGGGACTACTGCTCGGTCTTTCTCTATCTTTTCCTTTTAGTTGATATGGACAGTACTCTGTCATCGTAATTAAATTAATTAATTACACCATCATGTGGGAAATTTAAAATTAAGAGTTTAGGTGTCTCATGAGAGGGACAGTCGGAAGGAACGGTTGACGTTTCTCATTACGTGGGTTGTTAGGCATTAGTTTATGTTTACGGATTATTTAATTGAGGTGATTGATATGTGCTTAATTAATTCGTGTTTAGGAGCGTACTGTCCATATATTCATACGGAGCTTCCCTCGATGCAACCTAAGTCTAACCTAGTCGATATTAAAAATTCTGACGTGCATGAGATTGATCTGATATATATTCTTGCCGTGGAAGCCTATACATATGTCATTAATTATATCAAATTAGTTGACAATCGAGTAGTTAACTAGTTGCGATTCATATATAATTAGTTTGTTTAGGGTCTACTTAGGTACTCTAACGAATTAGATGTAGGTTTAATTCCAACATATATCTAACGTTCGTTAATTGCCACAGTGTCGTATCCTTCCTCGTACCATAAATTAACAGCAACAACGTACTTCTGCGTATCCATTCAAATTCCCTTGTGATTAATTTGTAATATCGTACTTGTAAAATGGATTCGATTATCTCTAAAGAGATATTTTTTGCTATTCGAACCAATCGAGTTTCCTCGTGATTAATTTGTAATAACAAACTTAGGATAACCAACAACAGATACTTAATCATGACGTGACCGCTTATCTTATGATAATTTATCCTGAGATAAATACTATTTATCCGAAATAAGGAGACCATATCCTTCATTCAAAAAAGAATAAGCCACCAAAGGGTTCAAGTGATTAAAAAAGGGCAATACAACAATAATGGTTATAGTGACGATTAGATAACAACATTGAATCAAATTCATCGTTATATTTACAAACTTATAAATATAGCGACGTGTATATCTATTCATGCTATTTTTATTAGAAATAGTGAAGATTTTTTGAATTCGTTGCCATTTTATTATAGCAACGAATGGATCGTTGGTAAAATTTTAATTCATATTTTTTTACTAGGAGTTAACATGCATTTTACTATTTTCTCCATAAAAATACGGATGGTATGATAAACGAAAGAAATTATATATAATAATAAATATTTTTTTATACTAACTACTTGTTTTATACACACACCCAAAAATAAATGTTTCATTTCCAGGAGGGAAATACCTAATTTCCAGGAGGGAACCACCCCTTCCCTCATTCCTCATGCCAGCCATCGCCTAAATTCCACATAGACCCTTGTATGTAAAACACTATCCCTCCCCTCTCCTTGGCTCTAGCAGCAATCCTCGTGATGGTTTCCCTCCCTCTTCTCTCCTCCATCATCGATCTCCATGTCACGAGATATATATTATCCTCCATTGGTGTGGTCTAATTTCAAATATTTTATCATTTCTCAACTGGTCCTCTTCCTCCTCTGGATTTAGGGTTTGAGGCAAATATCCGCGAAGGTAATCTTATTCCTCGCGATCGTCATGACAATATCTTCCAGTTAATATGTTCGTGATCTGGTTGTTAGCAGTACGTGTAGCTTTCGACTAGGGATGAGCATTGGGCTGGGCCGGCCCGGCCCAGCCCGAAGCTCAGCCCAAAAAGCCCGGCCCAGCCCAGGCCCAAAGGAATATCGGGCCGGGCCTGGGCCCAATATTTAGGCCCAAATTTTTTTTGGACCGGGCTCGGGCTTGGCTCGGCCCAGCCCGACCCGGCCCAAGGGCCCGACCCGAAGAGGGTCCGAATTCTTTCTCACATCCTACATGCATGAAAACTCCCACCTATTTCATGTGCACTCTCATCTTGTATCATGTCTTCATACGATGTTTATAAATCAAGAAAGTTAAGCGTGTGTAATGAGTTGATGATCATTGTATTTCATGAAGAATTAATTTTCCTTAATTAGTATTTGGTTTAGATTCTTTTGGTTATTCTTGAATTTGTTAGTATTTATTTTTTTTCAATCAGGACATTTTCTATTATTGTAAATTTGTCCAATATGGTATGCCCATTTTTTAACATATAGGATCTGGTGCACCTGTTATTGTTAACTGGGTAAGTTTGGTTCACTCTTTCAATTTCTATAAATGAGGGACATTCATAATATCTAGCACTCAACCTTGAGTGCACATGTGTAAAATGAGAAATCTTCGGATTTGGTAGAATTGAATTTTAGTTGTTTCACAAGTATTATGGTACATGTTTTAATCAATTTTGGCTTGTGTAACTTTAGTTGAGATTAACTTGAAACAAAAGAGTCAAAGTTAATAATATTTAATTAGGAGATGGGCCGGCCCGGCCCAAGCCCGGCCCAAAGGAATTGGGCCGGGCCTGAGCTTGGGCCAAACAAAAAAAAATTGAGGGCCTAAGCCCGGCCCAAGGCCCGAATTTTTTAAGCGGGCTTGGGCCTGGGCCCTTCAAAGCCCGGCCCAGCTCGGCCCATGCTCATCCCTACTTTCGACTGATCTGTTGGGGGCATTGTCTGCTTCGACCAATCGCAATGAGATGATTGGTTGATGTCTCGTTGAGATTGGATTGTGTTTCCATTCGTGATTGTTGTTTTGACTATGTGAATGGGCTTTGGATCTGAAAGATCTCAGCAAGAACAATGGGGGAGGGTAGAAATTGTAGGGAGTTTTGGTTGCGAGGTTCGACTTGAGTTGTTTTTCTACGTATTTGGTTCCATCTTGTTGAACTTTTGTGTGTCACGTTGGATTTTGTGGATCTCCTTGAGAAATTAGAGTTTGATACATGTCTGTTGTTGTGTTATCTTAAAGAGATCTGAGCAATTTCGAATGAAGCGTTGAATGGATCGGTGGTAAAGCCACCGTTGACTTTGTCGCCTTTGCGGAATTCCAAAATTTTCCAGGTAATTGCCTTACCTTGTTGTAATAACAGTGATTATATAAAGATCGGTATTATGTTTGCAAATGTGTAATAACTATCAATTATTGTTAATATTTTTCCTTTGCTTGATTTAGCGTAGATAGCTATGCCGATAGCGATTTGAAATGATTCTGTACTCTATTTTCCTTGGTATTCTTTTTTTTACGTTTTCAAAATTTTTAGATGCCATTAGTTCTTTCAACACACTTATAGGTGGCATTATGTGGGCATTTTCTTATCTAAAAGAATAAGTTGCAATGTAATTCGTGTATAAAAATGGCCCTTCTATCCGCGAAGGTCCATGTTGTCATTTTGTGTGCGAGCATATTTTTTATTCAACGTTATTCTATATGATTGTTCAATTTTTATAATGCATGCATGCTAATCTTCGAATTCTGATCAGTGGAGGAGCTGGCTTCATTGGATCGCACCTTGTGGATAAATTGGTGGAAAATGAAAAGAACGAGGTATCTTCTTTCATGTATTCTACTTTAAATCCAGAGGAGAAGGACGAACATTTAAGACCTCTGGATAAAAAAAATGTTATTTGGCATACTTTTGCCCTCCACGCTCTTCCCTTCCTTGCCAATCTCACCTCTAATTACCCCAACCAAAAATATTTACAAGTTTATGTTAAATTCTCTAATACACCATATAAATTTCATTATCATATTCTAATGTTAAAGTGGTTGATTAGTCTTATTGTGTTCAATGTTTAATTATGGATACCCTTAAAGTTTGTATTGGATTTCTTGTCGCATGTATCTTGTTGAATTCAAGAGGGGTTTTGAGAGAAATGATGTTGCTGTGAGCACTTTAGTCATAAGTAGATAGTTAACTTTTACTTTTGTATGTAACAAAATTTATATTAAGAACATTATGTGCTTGCATGTATGAATATAAGTCGATAGCGTGTCTTTTTTCATTGTCGTAGATTTTTTTTTCAGGAACGTTATGTGCTTGCATGTGTGGATTTTGATATATGGAAAGTATATAGATTTAAAAACAATGAATTATCAAACGCTATCAATTGTGAAAGATTTGCTCACCTTTAACAACTTTTCTTTTACTGGTTTGATGCAAAGAGTTCCTTCATTTCATAAATGAGAGTGCTTTGTTGCAATTTTCAAAGAATACATCAAGTATATATACATAAATATGTGTTTTATAAATGTGTTAGTGTAGAACAGTTATCGAGTTAATATTACTAAGAGTTGAGCATTGCAACACTAATGGTTGATCATGAATCTAGTTGTTTACGTAATTCTTTATTAGTCTAGTTGATTTATCTAATGAGATAATTCATACTTGATTTTGCTTTGGTTTACAAACGATCGATGCTGCTCGCGTGTTAGTAGGGTCATCCTCAGCGAAGACAGCACAGTCCTGGATGTCGTCGTGGCAGCAACGCATCTTGGTGTGCTCTGTAAATACGTATGGAATGCTTTGTGAGTATTGTTTTAACTCCTAAAGTCTTCTATTTTTAGTTTTCTAAAATTGTCTTCATTTTTTAAGCATATGTTAGGAGGGTCTGACACAAATAGACATGATGAGTAGAATTTTGTACTTAAATTTTATATTGTTTGGATTAAATATAGTCTAGTAGAGTTGTATGCACTTCACACATTTTACAAATTCCATGTATGTAGGCTTAGAGCAGTCTTTGCCTTAAGGAAGAAGAGTGAGGAAGATGGTTGGACCTGGCTAATGCTTACTTCTATCAACGTCATGTCTACCTACGTCTCGACAAAGGTGTATTATGGTTCATTTTTTTACAAATTTTTGTAGGGGAAGAAATGTAAGCCATCAAAGTATAAGAACATCACTGTTCTGTTAAGGCGTAAGGCGGATAATGCGTTATTGGCGATCAGCAACGTATATGGCCCATGCAGCGGAGGGATCTTTTCGCAGTTAGTGGATGAGCTGGTTCTGGCACGGGCGAGATTCGACGCGATCCCTTGGATCGTGGCGGGGGATTTTAATGTTACCCTGCACCCAGAGGACCGACCGGGTGGCCGTGGAGGTTGTGACGCGGGTTCGCCTGATCTTTGGAGGCTCATTGCGGATTTTGGGATGCAGATCGTGGACGCGTCTGGGTGCGCATACACTTGGCGTAACTCGAGGTCGAGATCGCGTTTGGACAGGTTCCTGCTCTCGGGAGAAGCTGTGGAGGTGTTTCTGTTGGCTAGGGCGCGCGCTTTACCGAGAGCGCATTCTGATCACACGCCGTTGTTATGGTCTTCCGGGGAGGATGTTCGGCCTAGGTCCTTCTTTCGTTTTGAGCAGGCGTGGCTACTTGAGGCTGGTTTTCGTGAGACGGTGGCTTCTTTTTGGGCTCAATGCCGTCCTGGTGGTTCGGCTACGGCGAGATTAGCGGCTAAGTTGACGGCATTGAGGAGACATTTGATGGATTTCAACCGGATCAACCGGGCGCAGAGGAGGTCCAAGCGAGCGGCGGCTCAGGACGAGGTGTGCAGACTTGATAGGCTGGAGGATGAGAGGGAGCTCTCGGCGATGGAGGCTGCGGAGAGGAGCGGTCACTTAGAGGATATTCTGCAGGAGGACAAGAAAGAGGAGATTGCTTGGAGGCAGAGATCGAGACATCGTTGGTTGAAGGAGGGGGATGCGAATACACGGTTCTTCCATGCCATGGCTAGTGGGAGAAGACGGAGAAACTATATCAGCTCCATTGGGGTGGGAGGTTCTGTGGCACAGGGGGATCATGAGGTGGGAGCGACGCTCCGTTCTCACTTTCTGGAGTTTAGCAGGCGGCGTTCTCG
Source organism: Ottelia alismoides (assembly GCA_037367405.1). NCBI lineage: Eukaryota > Viridiplantae > Streptophyta > Magnoliopsida > Alismatales > Hydrocharitaceae > Ottelia > Ottelia alismoides. Next base: position 495,150 of record JAZKJV010001358.1, on the reverse strand, counting down.
GGCAGGCTGGGGATGGCAGGGTAGGGGTGTTTCGAGATTGTCTGAGGATCAAGCAACGTCTCTTGTCCGAGCGTTCACGGAGGCGGAAGTCAAGGATGCAATGTTGCAGCTTAACGCTAATGGGGCACCTGGTCCTGATGGATTCTCGGTTCGTTTTTACAGGGAGTTTTGGGACGTGGTCAGGGAGGATGTTTTGGAGATGGTTCACGAGTTTAGCAGTGGAAATCAGAGGTTTGACAAGCTAAATAAAGCGTTGATCTTTCTTTTGCCGAAGCGGGAGAACCCATCCTTGGTGGAGGACTTCAGGCCCATCGCGTTGTCGAACGCAGTTTACCTCATTGTGGCCAAGTCTCTGGCCAACCGTTTGAGGGCGGTGTTGCAGGGGATCATTGCACCGGAACAGTCGGCCTTTGTGCCTGGGAGGTGCATGGCGGACGGGTTGGTGGTGGCGTTGGAGGTGATCGCGGACTGGAGGAGAAACAGAAGTAGCGGTTTGCTATGGAAGGTGGATTTCACGAAGGCGTACGACTGTTTGGATTGGAGGTTCCTATGGTGTTCTTTGGAGAAGAGGGGGTTCCCTCCGACGTGGGTGGCATGGATCAAGAGATGTGTTACTACGGTATCTTACACGGTTCTTGTCAATGGTAGGCCTGAGGGGGGGTTCTTTCAGCCGCAGAGAGGGATCCGTCAGGGATGCCCTCTGGCCCCAATGCTTTTTGTGATTGCTGCGGATGCGTTGGCGATCCTGATGCGGTTGGCAGCGGAGGGTGATTGGTGTGGGGGCTATGCTGTTGGGGATATCTCGGTTCCATTGTTGCAGTACGCTGACGATACCATGATGTTCCTAAGGCCAGATTTAGGCAGAGTTCGACGGGCTGGTAGGATTCTGGATATCTTCGGTGACATATCAGGGTTAAAGATAAATCGGCAGAAGTCAACGGTGGTGCCTTTTGGGTTGGAACAGCGCGAGGCGGCTGAAGCGGCGGCCACTCTGGGGTGCCCTCTTGGGTCTTTACCGATCACATACTTAGGGCTTCCTTTGGTGGCAGGTAGGCTTCGGGCGTGTGATTGGCGGCCTGTTTTGGCGAGATTAGAGGGGCGACTGGCGGGCTGGAAGGCATCTACGCTTTCTAAGGGTGGGAAGTTGGTGTTGCTGAAGCATGTTCTTTCTGCTATTCCGATCTTTTTCTGTTCTACGAGGTTGTTGCCGGTGGGGATCAGAGCGAGGATGGAGGTTCTGATGAGGCGGTTTCTCTGGTCGGACGGGCGGCAGGAGAAAAGGGGGATCCATTTGGCGGATTGGGAGTTGGTCACAAAAGCGAAGAGGATGGGGGGCTTGGGGGTGGTGAGGTTGAGGGAGATGAATAGGGCCCTGGTGGCAAAGTGGGTAGTGCGGATATGGGGTAAATCGGAGGATCTTGTGTGCCGCCTCTTGCGGAGGATTTACGGTGATACCTTATCCATGGAGGCATCTCGGGCTAGGGCACCCTCTATGTTGTGGCAGGCTATCGTGCAGGTTCTTCCGACTATGGCAGACAAGATGAGGCCGGTCTTGGGAAATGGACAAAGCTTCAGATTCTGGTTAGATGACTGGACGGGGGATGGAGCACTGAGGGACAGGTTCCCTAGTCTGTTTGGTTTGGCAACTTCTAGAGAGGAGGTGGTAGCTGAGAGATGGGAGCAGGATGGTTGGTGCTGTAATTTGAGTGCGTTGCCCTCTGCCCGAAGGAGGGAGGAGCTCCAGAGGATGCAGAGAGAGTTGGCGGATGTTGATGGGCCCTCCATGGGGCGTGACCATTGGATGTGGAGCGATGGTAAGTTCACGGTGAAGAAGGCCTATCGGTTCTTCACTGGTGAGGAGGGGCACGGGATCAATGAATTCAGACTTGATGCAAGGCTCATTTGGAAAAGCAGAATACCCAACAGAGTGAAGGTGTTCGTTTGGCTGTTTAGGCATGGGAAAGTGCTTGCAAAGAGCCGTCGCAGCCAGCTGTTAGGGGTGGAGGATCTTCAATGTGGCAGGTGTCAGCAAGGGATGGAAGATTTAGACCATCTTTTCTTCTCCTGTCCGCACTCTATGCGTGTCTGGAATGATGTGAGGATCCCTTGGATTAGATTGGAGAGTGGCTCCAGCTTCTGGAGCAGCATCAGATCGGAATGTGGTGAGGGCCGAGCGGAGACGTCACTTCCTTTCGCCATCTTGTGGGCGATCTGGAGAGGGGGGAATGATACTCTATTTAGAGGGAGTTTGTTTTACTCTGAGAATGTCCGTGAGCATTGCAGGGCGTTGTGTCTACCATGGAATCAGCTGGTGTAGATCAAAATGATGTAATTTAATTGCCTACCTATATAAATATATATTTCCCGTGTGGTGGATCCCAGGTTGGGACTCCACCCCTTCTTCATTCAAAAAAAAGTATAAGAATAGATGGCAAATTACAATGAACAAAATTTCTTTCATTCTGCATCAAAGTCATCCAAATAGAGTTCCTCATGATAATTCTAAGAGTCTTCCCTTGGTGCAGGCATTTTTATGGCTTGATTTCATAGATTCAAGATAATGTTGCATCGTTTATGGCTTGGATTTTATGGTTTCAAGATAAAAGGCAATATCCATGTAACTTGGTCTACCAGAAAATGATCTTACTCTTTTTTGGTAAAATATGTGACATGGCAATTAGAGGAGATGTATTTGGAGTACTAGCTTTTGCTTTGGTTCTTCCAACTTCTCATAATTGCCAGAAGAATCAGAGGTGAAAGTTTTCTTTACCTTTTGCTGCTACTCTCTATTTTCTAGCATATATTTGTGCCTTATTGTGCTAGCTAATTGAATGACTCCGGATGATATGATGTTTTCTTATATAGCCACGGTTTTTACAGCGAATCATGAATTCGTTACGAGATGATTTAGTGATGTTTATTTGTTGTTCTCTTAAGAAAAACGTTATTATAGATCTTAATTATTGTAGTGGGGATTTTTGTATAAAGTTGAGATGTTTGATTATGGGTGCTTGGTATTGACCAAGAAAACGAGCTCCACATTGGATCATAGTTAGCATTCCTTCGGATACGTTTTACATATAATAATAAATGCATGAGACTCAAACGTCTCAATTGTGATTAAAATTTCAAGGCAATTGTAGTCTAATAGCTTGTCTAAGTTGTCCCCAACACAAACAAGTGGGATTAATTTTAAAAAGGGATTTTTACATTCATAACTTTGTAATTTCGTAATAACATTCATAACCCTGCATAATCGCGAACTACATGAGAAACCCCAAGTAATTCTTAACTCTTACATGACATAACCCCATGTTATGTTCCGTTTAAGATGTTCGTTATATTAGACGGTTTCCATTAGAAAAAGACAAAATTGTCCCTAATCCTCATTCTTATTTGCAAATCATGCCATCATGTTCTCTCTCCATCACTTTGGAGGAGCTGGCGGCCGTCGACCTTCGGGACCCACCCCCGCACCTCTGCAAGCCCCCCTCCCGCGATTGCCGTCGACCTCTGTAAGTTCCCCACCGTAGCCCTCCTCCCACGTTCGTCGTCGAGGGCTCCCCCCCCCCCCCCCCAACACACACACATACACCTGACCACCCTCGTCAAAGCCCCCCCGGCCGCCCCCGTCCTCCTCCCGCCGGCCGCCCTCGTCCCCACTCCCCCTGCGGATCGCGCCGCACCTCTGCAAGCGACAATCTCACCCTCCCCCCTCCCTCCGGCCGCCACCGTCACCCTCCCCTGCAAGGTTCCCCCCGGATCGTGCCTCTCAAGCCCCCTCCCCCTCTGCAAGCTCCCCCAAGCCGGCCCAGTGCCTGCAGGTCCGCTGTTGCCCAATCCCAACAAGGCTTCTCCCAGATGCTGGCTCAAGAGAAAGTAGAATGCTTTTTCATTTAGGTTAATTCCAGCCGTTAGATCGTTGATTGCTGAGATTAACTCAATCATCTGGTTGAGTTAATAAAGTAAAGTAACAGAAGGTTATGAGTGTAAGACGACACACTTATTCAGGGTCTTGAGCGTAATTCACAATTATGCAGGATTATGGATGTTATTACGAAATTACTCAAAGTTATGGGTGTAAAAATCCCTTTTAAAAAAGAGAACTTGATATATATATAATTAGGAACGGAATATATGAAGAACGGACACACATTTAGAAGAATTTTCCAACGAACACGCAACTTATTAGGATCATAACGAGCTGTAATGCACACCTGATGGATACACGATACTCAGTAACCAATCTGTAAACTTCACATCCACATTCGGAATACGGATTCAACATATAAAACAATTGTTGGATAATTAACCAAGCAAGGCAATGAAAAGAACTAGCATAGTTTCCATTTCATTTACATTACCACATGCATAACATAAGAGGCGCCAAAATATACCATATCCACAAAATGTACATAACATGTAGTGTATTAGAGTATATATACATGGACAAGTCTCTTAAAAAGTACCATAACTGAAGTATAGTGACCGTTACGAAAACTACCTGAACGCATCTTGTACGGTGCAGCTACACCTGACAGCTCCTCCTCAACAGAGCCGCTCACTACAGCGGTAGCGGGTCTGCTAACCTGTTGGACTACATGGAAGATGTTACGTTATGATCGAAGTTGTTTAATATGGATTTATTCCTGTAAAAGATAAAGCAGTAAACGTAACTGTGAAGAAGTAACTAGCTGTAGAAATTAAAGCAAGTAAACAGTGAGTATGAACATTCTCTCGCAAGTGAATTCTACGAGTAATCCATGAGACTTAGGTTATTATTTGATTTTGGGTTATAACTACCATCATTACTATTGTCCATTATTTTACTTTCATATTGTGTGACCACGGGATCTCACAATATGACTCTAAGATACTAAATGTCTTAGGGCTTGGGTGCTTTTGTAGGCATGATATGAAGTAAAGGCTTAAAGCAACCTAACTAAGTTCTCAACACTATCCTTTACTAATCACTTCAAGTCCACCCATTCTACTATTTTATTCATCAGATACACTTTTGATTTTAACACAACCCATGACCATGTAAACACCACAAGCTAAGGTACAATAGTGAGGCGGCTCACTCGGGAAACCGCAACTACATGTCGATAAAAGTCCTCGAGTATAGGCACAAATCAAGTAAAGATGTATGATTTAAGATTTGATTTACCATAATCATTATAGACGGAAGCTTACACCTACCTTCCATTTTTCTTTGGATATATGGCAAACAGGGTAAGAACACCTCCTTCGCTAACCATATTACAGACTCCCATCACAGAACCAATACGAGTAACTAACTCGAGTGTACGACCCTCATTAGCCACTTGTCTTAATCCTATTACTGAAAGCGAAGAAAAGACTACCTACCACGCGTCCTGGAAGGACTTATTGCAACCCCTCGGGACACATGCGGATTTATGTGTCATCCAGTCCTCGCAAGGTACTGGGGTCGAGGACGTCAAGTCTCCTAGAAGGGGACTCAAGGATGTTAGCCCATCCCTTCCAGTCACTATCACCCAGTAACCAAGAACCACATAAACTGCACTGTGGGCACCTGTAACGACTTGTTTTTTTTAGAAAACAATTCCAAAGCATTATAATACTACCTTATTTGCCATATTCATTGTCAAATTAAATTGTATTTTAATAGCCCATGATCTCCCCTCAATTGATTACCTTAAAAGCCCCTCAAATCTCTTTTGCCATCAACGTGAGAGCAACACTAACCTTGAGAGAGGGGGGGGGGGGAGGGGGGGGTGGGAGATAAATCTCCGAGCATCCTTCTTCGTCGCAGGAGAAAGCGGCATTGAATCGGAGGAGGAGGAGAACGTGGATCCATGATCGAAGGAGGCACGACGACCTCGTCAAGGGGAGTTATGCGTCAGACATAAGGTATGTATCAGTTTTAGGATTGCATATAAATCAAGATCAAATTGAGATACAATCTATAGATGTATGTTCCGGCATAGGATTACATACGAGAAATGATCAATCTGAACTACGACCACTAAATGTATGAGTCATATCCGTAAGTTCATATACAAAAATAATGATATAATCTGAATTATGGCCTTTAAATGTAGTTATCAGACTTATAGGATGATACTTGTTAATTGTGATCAACCTAAACCATAGAAGCATTATATGAGGTCTTGATTACCACCTTTGTTAGATCAGATAATGTTGAATCCATGTTCAATTATTTTCCATCGAATATAAAATTGATGAAGTAATAGGAATTCGTTCTGTATTTTTTATTGTTCCGAATAATGCATGTAAATAAAAGTCTAAGCAAGTACATAATTCACCTTGATTTCTGCATATATGACCATCTTTGAATTTTACCCATATATGGATTTTCATTGATTACATGTAACAAATGAGCACTTATAAATATATATAACATCTGATATTGATTACTGATGTGTATAAGTCACCAAAGATAACTATAAGATTTTGGCACCAACACAGATTAAGGTAATTATTCTCACCATTATGAAAAAGTTGGTTGGTGGAAATGAAAGAATATGTATATCTGTATATGACTATTGCATGGAAAAGAAAATGCTATTAAAAGAATTGAAATTTTCTTAAATGAATAATGGCATGATGATGATAAGCGGAGATAAGTGCTAAACCTAATGGTGGGAGCCACCTCTAGAGTTCAATTATCGTATACCCAAAGAGGGCAACACCGCAAGGGGCGTATGATTGCAAGGAATCACAGAGGCAAAAGCTAAGTCCTCTACAGTTGTAGCTACACTGTCATGTATGTTCATGGATCGCTAGTACTAGCGGTAAAGCCAGCAAAGCCATCAAAGCCGCCTAAGAATATAACAATCACGCCAATTCTAAACATTGAAAATGTTATGGGTATATGTGCAATGATGTTAATGTCATGGGTATATATGTAATTATGTTAATGTTATGGACATATATTTAATTATGTTAATACCATGGGCATACGTGCAATTTTATTAATGACATAGGTATATGTGCAATTATGTTAATATTAAGGTATATGTGTAATGGATTGAAAAGTCGTGCAAGAAATGATTTATAATTGTAAATGGACTTTGGGTCAAAAGTTACCGGACATCTGATAGTCCGTGACATCTGAAATACATGGCTTCTCTATCTTGGATCTGATTAATCACAACTCTCATGTCCCCTTCAACCATCCTTCCTCGGATTCGCATAACGCTTCATCCGCAAGCGGTGTGCACATTTCAAACAAGATTTCGGAGAGGTCTCTCTCGCTTCTCGGATTGCAAGGGAACCTTCAGGAGATCGAGCACGACCAGGCTAATTTGGTTTCTTTTCCTGCGGGCCCTCCTCCTACAGTGGTTTGCAGCGATGCTGGGGATCCAATATTTTGCAATGGCACTGGAGTGCTGATGGTCGACCTGAGATGCTTCTTTGCCTCGGAAAAACAAAGTTTAGGCAGTGGCGGGGCTTGGTATCTTGACGTCGCAGAGTGGTAAAGTAGTGGGCAATCTTGGTTTGACATCGCAGATTGGTAAAGCAATGGACGGTCTTGAGGGTGAAGAAGGCGCAGATACAGGAATCGCCTCTCATGACTCGACTGAGGGGTCTACGGTAGGGGGCTACGCGCAGCTCCATAGGAAGTGATACATACCTTGGAAGGAGAAATCCAGAAGGGGCGGGGAACTTGCCACCACTACACCGCAAGTTTCGGCAAGGGAGGCAGTGAAGTTGAGTTCGGCTAAGGTGGCGGGCGTGATCCCCGTCATCGGGAAAAATAAGGTTAATAAATGAAGCTGGTCTCCTAGAATGTACGGGGGTTAGGGAACCCCAAGAAGAGAGGTTCTATAGGTTCTCGACTGAATGATTGGTTGGCAGATATTATTTTCTTGCAGGAGACAAAGCTCTGTGATTGCTCAGACTTGTTATGGAGTCTTTTGGTTTGAATCGAGTTAACAATTTTCGATGCTTAATGCTATGGGGAGTGCTGGTGATGTTGCTATCGCGTGGGATGGGGAGTTGTTTGAAGCTGTGTCGGAGAGAAGGGGCTTTTTCGTGCTGACGGATGAGCTCCTCATTAAGATTTCAGGATCCAAAATGGTGTTATCTTGTGTCTACGGACCAAATGATTACGCGAGTCGTTGTGGCCTCTGGGCGGAGTTGCGGGATGTGAGAGAGGCTTTCCTTGATGCGGCATGGATTGTAGTTGGTGATTTCAATGTAACATTGTTCTCTACTGAAAGAACAGGGCAACGTGGAGGGCATGATCCAGGGTCAGATGCTTTGTGGAGCTAGTTGGAGATTTGGAGCTGGAGGTTCTTGACGCAATGGACATCAAATACACTTGGAGAAATTCTGGGTCTCGATCCAGGATAGATCGTTTCTTAGTATAACCAGAGGTGTTGCAGCTATTCCCTATGTGTGGTGTTTCCTCGAGACTGAGATCTAGGTCTGACCATTCCCCTCTCATTTGGGACTCTAGTAATGGGGATGTCCCACGATTCTTTTTCAGGTTTGAGAGGGCTTGGCTGCTTGAAGATGGTTTTCGTGAGTTGGTGGCCGGTCATTGGATGTTGGTGGAGGGTGAAGGTTCAACAGCATCTCATCTTTCACAAAAATTAATAAGTCTGAGGAAGAGGTTGAGCGAGTTCAAAGGAGAGGTAAGAGAGACCAGGAGGGCTAGCAAAACAATGGCTGAGGAGGGAATTGCTCAGCTAGACAGGGTAGAAGACTCCAGAGATTTGTTGGAAGACGAATTGAAAGAGAGAAGGGACTACATGAAGATTGTCGTCATGGATGATAAAAAGAGAGTGGTGGAGTGGAAGCAAAGGTCTAGACAGAGGTGGATTAGAGAAGGTGATGCGAATACGAAATTTTTTCACGCTGTGGCAAGTGGGAGGAGAAGGAGAAACTTGATTCGAGCTATGGTGGTGAGGGAGTCGAGAGTGGAGGGAGAAAAGGAGATTGGGAGGGTGCTGGTCAACTACTTTCACGATCTCTCAAGGAGGACGGAGCCGAGATCTTGGAGGTGGACGGGACCCGGGGCACCCATGCTCTTGCCTGGGCAATGCGAACGGCTGATCAGACCTTTCTCAAAAGAGGAATTAAGGTGGGTTGTTTCCGTTTTGAATGGCGACGGGGCGCCTGGTCCGGATGGCTTTCCTGTTCTTTTCTACAGTGAATTCTGGGAGGTGGTAGGGGATGATGTGTTCGTAGTCTTGGAGGAATTCAACAGATGTAACACATGATTCAACAAAATCAACAATGCTCTTCTTTTTCTTCTTCAAAAGAAGGAGGCGTCAGATCGTGTTGAGGATTACCGTCCCATCGCCCTCTCTAATGCTATATATTTGATTATTGCCAAGATTCTTGCTGAGAGACTCGGTATAGTTCTTGATGATCTGATTTCTACTGTACAGTCCGCTTTCATCTCTTAAAGACAAATTGGGGACAGTTTGGTGATGGTCTCTGCGATCATCGCAGATTGGCAACGTAGACAGGTTCGGGGGGTGATGTGGAAAATGGACTTCTCAAAGGCATATGATAGTGTTGACTGGCGTTTCTTGTGGTCTGTCCTGGCCAAGAGGGGGTTTCCATATCTTTGGATCTCTTGGATGAAGAGATGTGTGACCACTGCGTCGTACTCAGTTCTGATCGTCCTGAAGGTGGATTCTTCCAACCACAGCGGGGGGTTCATCAGGGTTGTCCTCTGGCACCACTCCTCTTCGTGTTGGCGGCAGATGTTTTTCCTCGTATGGTGAATCAGGCAGATGATACTATTTTTATCAAGGGCGGGGCTGTTGAGATGAGGGGAATGTCGCTGGTTTTGGAGGTCTTCGGAGAGCTCTCTGGTCTCAAGCACAACAGAGAAAAATCAAGCTTGATTCCCTTTGGTCTAATGCCTGAGGAGGTGGAAACATATAGTTTGGAGTCGGGTTGCTCATGCAGTCCGAGGCCTATTAGATACTTGGGTCTACCGCTGGGTCGTGGCCACTTTCGTATTTTGGACCGACTTCCAGTGGTGGAGAAACTAGAAAGGAAGCTGGCGGGTTGGAAGGGCTCCTTACTTTCTCGCGGTGGGCATTTGGTTCTGGTGAAGACAGTCTTGGCGGCAATTCCAACCTTCTTTATGTCAATGAGAATTCTACCAGTGGGGGTTCACAATCGGCTTGAAAAAATTATGAGGAGATTTTTCTGGGGCAGAACAGGTAGGGATGGGCACACTATGCATCTCATGGATTGGGAGACTGTTACTTTACCCAAGGAGGCTGGGGGACTCGGGGTGTCGAGATTGGAGTTTATGAACCGTGCACTTATATTAAAGTGGGTTGCGAGAATTTGGAGTGACAAGGAGGACATTTGTTGTAAATTGATTTGCAGTATCTATAGGGTCGATGCGCACTCTATTAGTGGTTTTCGTCCCGTGAGGTTTGAGTCGGCATTGTGGAAGGGTATTCGTGCGATTCTACCTGATCTTCCCCATCTTTTCCATCTGTGTCTTGGTGGCGGCAGGAATTTTTTCTTTTGAACTGACAATTGGATGAGAGAAGGACCTCTGACTGCCCGCTTCCCTCGTTTATTTGCTTTGGCGGAGGACAGAAATGCTCGGGTTACGGATGTTTGGGTTAATGATGTATGGATGCCTGCCTTCACAGGCGATATTTCTGAATGTCGTATACAATACTTGCTGCAATTGATGGAAGCTCTATCTAGGATCGAGGGCCCCACTTCTGGTATTGACCATTGGGCGTAGAGAGAAGGCATATTATCTGTGAAGGAGGCCTACAGTCTGCTGATCAAGGGAACAAAACCGCTTGAAGATAATCTGGTTATGGGATGCATGTTGATTTGGGAGTTAAAGATTCTGTCACGCATTAAAGTCTTCCTCTGGCTACTGAGACATGGGAGATTACTCACAAGGGGGCGACGGGCCCACATCTACCGCTCAGAGGAGAATATGTGTATTCTTTGCTGGTCGTTGGCTGAATCGGTTGAGCACTTGTTTCTTGGTTGTGAGAAGGTGAAAGATTTTTGGCGGGCACTGGATATGGCTTGGATTGATCATAACAATATGCCGTCTTTCTGGAAATCTCTACTCAACTCTCGATTCCGTCCAAATGAGGAGAGATTAATGCCGTTTGCGGGTTTATGGGCATTATGGCGTGCTAGGAATGATGTAATTTTCCGCTCAGAGAGGATTTATGTTGAAAATGTAGTCCACCATGCTCGGACTCTCCTCGAGTCCTGGATGTTATAATTATATTTTTTAAATAAATGGGGCGGACACCAACGTGTGTTTCCCCCTTTTCTAGACTCAAAAAAGATAATTGTAAACCATTATACGTATACAAGGAAATGGTTTGTAATGGTAAAACATTGCAAGTTATGAAAGATATGTTTTATAAAGGTAATCCATTGCATGTTATGTAAGAAATTTATTTAATTAAAGATAAACCATTATATATTATACGAGAAATGGTTTAATAAAGAATAAATCATTACATGTCATAGAAGAATTGGTTTAAGAAATGTAAGCCATCAAAGTCATGGGGGTTAAAGTGCAAAGTGAATTATGATAAAAGAAACATGGACATGTTATGAACCTTATGAAATATGCCCCACAAGATAAAGGATGTGTATGCTATTTATTCTTATGCTTATTACATATGTATACTCATGTTTATGAAAGAAGCTAAATTACCTATGTTAGGGAACAAGCTAGACGTGCATGGGAACAATTAGGCACGTAATGATGTTATTCCATTGAGAGTTAAGTACATGAATTATAACATGTTAAAAGACCATTAGAATTCCCATGCATGGACCCCGATACATACTGAGCATTAGGCTCATGAAAAATTGTGTTTACTTATTTCAGGTGAAGAGCAAGTTTGATCAAGTACTCATGTTCGTGTGGCAGACTCAACGAGACATTGAACGTAGTATGAATAATTACATGGATTAAAGTGGATATCTGTATGCCCACTGAAACAGAGAGTCACATTGTAAAACTAGTTAATTTTTCTTTTGCAACTATACCCTTGTGGATGTTGTCATAATGGAACTCTTGCGTATATCGGATTTTATGGTTCCTTTTAGGAATGAATTTTGTTGCTCATTGATTACCATGCATGAATCGGTAACGGTTCGGTCGTACGACTTAATGTTGCATGCTTCCGCCGATCAACCCGATCCGTTCCGTTACAGCACCACCATCAACACGGGAGCACACCTCCATCGTGGAGTCCGACGAACCAAGCAAGAGAGGTCAAGGTTCCAACCATGCACCTCAAAAAATTCATATGATCACAATAAGTATTAAGAACTAAGATCTGTATGAGATGGATCATGACTTCATTTTAATATTCATCTTATTCTAATCTAAGTTATAATGTAGTACACCTACGTTTGATTTCTCTTTTTGACTAATTAGGATCGAATACTATAGGGTTTAATGTAGGTTTAATGTAGTTAAGTAACTGCTTAAGTAATGACATTTAGATATTCATGATAGGGAATTACTCCTTTCATCTATTAGGATTTTCGTGTATAATTATGTTCAACGGATCAGAAATGAGTGATTTCACCTTTCCTTCTCATCTTTGCCTAATTAACCTTTCCCATCATATAATATCAACCTCGAAATTTGTAGTCAGTAAAACATGCATACATTTAACATGATTAATCATTTCAGATCCTTAGTTAATTCCAATTTCAACTATTTTTTATCAGTATTGATAGATCAATGCTAATATGAGTGAGTTGGTGCTCCGATTTGATGCCAATATTTTTATCTCTGAATTGAAAGTAAATTAGATGTATGGATAGATCATTCAACAAAGATAAATCTGATATAAATTTCGTATTTTTCGAATCATAGAAATCCTCAGAAATTGCGAACAGAGCGGGTGGTCCAAGAGGTTCATAGGACTTACCGCTGCAGTAGAGAGCAGTTCTGTTCTTGAGGACTTACTGGACCTAGGGGTGTTCATGGGGCGGGTATCCGCCCCATTCACACATAATCCAACCAGAACCACATTGATGGATCAATGGTTTGACCCGCTCCAATTGAGATGGTTATCCATATGTATGGTTATCCATTGCATGCGGCGGAAAATGGATTACCCGCGGGTACCCTCTATGTACTGGAATAAGTAACGTTGAGAAAAAGGTTTTTGAATAAAGTTAATGCATGGTTAACTGTAGAACAACATGGGTTGCCATTTTTCATTGTTAAATGGAAGGAAAATGTCATATTTTGGGTTATTTCGGTGGACCTAATGCAGTGCAACGAATAAATTCAGAATGAGAATATATAATTTTGAAGTTGGTTATTATTTAGGAAAGAATAAATCAATGACGGGTAACTTTAAAGTGCAATGCAAATGTTATATTATGTTAAAAATAATTGAATGAATGCCCAGATCAAATTGTTTTTGGGAATTATTCGACTATTATAATTATGCATATGTCATGACATCCTATAAAGCGAACCATTCGCGAGCTAAAATCTATTAATTGATTTTGTTCTAGTACAAAATGCTTGTACTTAATTAGCAAGGTCTTAAATATAGGTTTCTTATAACACATCAGTGATGAATTGGAATCGAAAATTTGGCCGAAATTCACCCGAAATTCGGCTGATATTTCAGCCATTTTGATGATGATCCCTATCTATCGATAGATCTCAAGGCCTCAGATGTCGGAATTTCGTGTCGATTCAGCCACTTGTCGAAATCAAAATTTGACTGGATTTTAGCAAAATTTGATGCAATGCTAATTATTTATCTAGCAATGTATGTGCAGTTAAGATGTAACGATAACTACGTTGGATTGATTTTTTGAAACGGGGAAGAACATCTCATCTTTTCTTTTCATAATTTTTCAACCATGAACCTATGTTCTCAAATTCTAAGCAACGACTCTGCAAACGCAATTTGAAAACTCACAGTCAGCGACTAGTCCTCAATCAGTCGACAGTACGCTAGATCAAGCTCGGATTTAAGTTCCAATGTAGACATGATGAATACATCTAGTGCAACAACGGACTCACAGATTTTCTAGATAAATTAGATGAAATCCAGAGCCCTATGAGGAGATTTTGACGCATCAATGATGGACTTGCTGGCTGGAAGCGCCCCAATATATCCATTACAATTGCATCTGGGAGGAGAATCAATTATTGCAGATGGGGCATGACCACCGGATCACGTGTGGATATCCAGGAAATATCCAGTGGGGCACCGACCAGAAACGAGTTAAATGTTGCTGGTAACCCGATCCATATAACTTTATTGGATATCCATGAACCTAGGGTCAGAGTGCTTGAGTTGGATCGGGTATCCATGGGATTCATCTGCCATGAACACCCCTAACTGGACCTAGTTGCACCCCATATGATGCGTACTTGTGATTTTTTATAATGCTTACTTTAATTCAACTTGCGTACATTTTGAGAGGAAGAGTTTTGTACGTATATATATACTCTAATGTATATTACTGGTTTTGTATTTTTTGTGGACATCGATATTTCTTTTGTTATATCATGTGGATGAAATGGAATGGAAACTCGTGCAGTTCTTTTATTTTTTTTTTGTGCTTTGCTTATTCTCATTAGGGGTGCACATGGATCGGATTGGTTCGGATTTTAGTTTAATCCGTTTCCAATCCAACCTTAATGGATTTCTATTTTTTGGAATCCAATCCAATCCATCAAATATCCAAATCCAATCCGATCCAAACCATCGGATTATGGATTGGATCGGATTGGTTCGGATTTCTACACTTATATTTTCCCGCTCAATAGTCTACTCTTGCATGTTTATATTTTTATAAAACACTAGCCCTTGAACATACAAACAATGACTTAAAAACCGAGAATATGAATAGACGTAAAAAAATAAAAGAAAAATCACATAATCAAATGAAAGTTGAAGAACTCCATGAATCTATTATAAAAAGTTGAAGACCACATAATCAAACTAACGGATTATATTGAATTTTAAATTCAATTTTTTTCCTGACTATTGAAGTGCTAAGAAAAAGTTGATCTTCATTGCCAACGATTAGTCCGTCGAAAAAAATTCATGAATGTTACGATTAGTTAGCCGTCATAAATAGTCATCACTTATAGTACATTTTTCATAAGTGTGTATTTAAGTTTGTATGTATATGTATGTATGTATGTATGTGTGTATGTGTGTGTATGTGTGTATGTGTGTATGTATCTACATGTGTGTGTGTGTGTGTTAACGGATTAACGGATTGGATCGGATCGGATTTTGGTAAAGATCCGATCCAATCCATACTTTAACGGATTTAAAAAACTCGGATCTGATCCGATCCATTAGAATGATAAAACCAATCCAATCCAATCCAATAGCATCGGATTTGATCAGATTACGGATTTTATCCGATCCGTGTGCACTCCTAATTCTCATGCATTAAATTATACGTTGACGTCGGATGTGAATGTGACGTTTACAGGATGGTTGTTGAAAATCGTAGATCCGTGAAGTGTGACACGAGAACCTTCATTTGTACAAGTTTTTACGTTCACTTTGATAAAATGTTTGTTATTTTTAGCATAAGTGATGATTTTCGTTAACAAACATTAAATTAATATGAAATGATTGTATTTTTATATTTCTTTGGAATAAATTTAAGATTTATTTTTAGATTTTCATCATTATGTCGTTCTTAGCTTCCGCAATACCAGTTATGCCTCTTCTTTTTTGTATATCAGTTGTGGCCCTGACTCCTTACAAAATTCACACTTCCGCCTTTTCGTTAAGGTAAAATGCAAAAGGGTAGTATTGTGAATTTTGTAAAAAGACAGGGGCACTCTTGATAATACAAAAATGAAGGGACATTACTGATATTGTAGAAGTTAAGAAGGGCACACGTGATAAAAGCCCCCTATTTTTTATGGAAATGATCATTTTTACTAATAATAATATAACATTTGTAAAATAATTTATATATTCTGGTAAACATTTAAAAAATGAGTATGTTCGTCATAATCCTTACGAGCGAGGTGATCATTTGAAAATTTCCATGTGAAATTAAAGAAAATTGCTAATTGCTTGAAACAAAATACATGTCTCACACGATTCTGCTGGAACTTGATCAGTTGAGATGTTTTAAGTGATATTGTGATAGCAGATTCTGTTGAAAATAAGATTACCAGTTCATACATTAAACAGTATAATATCGGATCCAAATGAATTAACAGAGAAACGATACAGATTAAAATCATATTAATCATATGTTTCCCAATCATTATCCGATTATTCAATGCAAACAGGAACCGATTAAAAGAACAGAAACAAAAACACGGGCATGATCCAGAAAGGGTAAAGCAATAAACGTATTGCGGCAAGCAAAATAAAACAAAGATCAGTTTAGAAGTCACCGAAGCGTCCATGTAATGGACTGTCCTTAGAGAAGATATCGCCCCCACAATACCGGTGCGTAGGGTACTGGCGATCTGCTCCCAGGATACGACGGTTCACGATCGTCGTCGGCGCACACCAACGGGATCGTCCTCGATTGTACCTCAGAGAACTGCAGCCGAGAGAGGAAGAAGAAAACGTTCGTCCGTGAGAGGAAGAACCAGTGAGAAACGGCGTGAGAGGTTTTTCTTGCGAGTGAAGTAAAACCGAGTTGAGTGAGGGATATAAATAGAGGGGCTCGCGTCCTAAAAACGCGACCTTTGGTTTCCAAAAATGCGTCCCGAAAACGCATCCTTTCGGATCCCAAAAAACGCGCCCATAATGACGAGTTGAATTCCCATTTAAGTCGACTTACCAAATTAATCGTGTGATTAATTTAATCGACTTACCAAATGAAACCCACAGCAAAAGTATCGAGATCCGAATTGACTCTCCCGAGTCCGAGACGGAGACGGAGTGGAGCGGAGCGGAGCGCGCGCGCACGTGTGTGGTCCTCCATTCCTCCTCTCTACTATTGCTACAAGAGCTTGGGGTGTGGACTCATATATAAGTCCACCAAAAGTTTAGATCTCCAAGGTATGGTACTAAACCTCCACCCAAATTCAACCATGTTTCAAATTTGGGAATTCCTACTTTCCCTCCAAACCATTTGGTCTCCCAATTGAAACCAAATTAATACTAAATTGTACTTAATAGGTTTTCCAATTAAAACCTATATAAATAATTTTAATACAACAGATTCTACTCCTTTGTACAAGAACAATCACGATATTTGTTGCGAATTTAAAGAATGAAGTAGCAAATTAAATAATATTCTTAGATTTAATCACAGATATGGCAATAAACATTAAACTATTCTTTGCCATACGTAAACTCTATCGTAGTATCGTTGCTCTGATCAGAACGAAAAATTTGTTGCACATAATATCTAATATATTCTTCAGCAACCTTTTAATCTTATAATGGCTACGTTTCCAAAGATCTAAATGCATTCAAAATTCTAGATAAATAAAAAAAATCACGACTTACATTGCCACAATCTTTTCGTATTATTTTCAGATTGAGCTTTCAAATTGTTGATCATTTTGCATGTTGATTGCATTTTGCATATGATACATTATGAAAACAAAACCGTAGAGAAAGGGGCATATAGGTTAATCGGGAATAATATCCAATGACATATGTGTAACATAAGATTTCCATAAGTGTCAGTTGTGACAAAGAAAATCTTTTGAGAGGTATATTAAAAATCCCAAAGTAGTAAAAAGAACATATCCATTAGGGCCCGTTCGGTAGAAGAATAGGCATGAATAATGATAGAGAATAAGGGGAATGAGGGTCTATTCTCTGTTCGGCTGGAGGATAAGAATAAGGAGAATAATGTGAAATAAAGATAGGTAAGGTGAGATAAAGATATGAATAAGAGTGAAATAAGATGCAATAATGGAGAATAGTCGTACCACTAGAAATCATGTCAGGAGGAGAATTGACCCCTTATTTCAAGGCCTATTCTCCAACCAAACATGACCTTAGAGTGGAAAAAAGAGACGGTGGCGATATTCGCGTGACCACGACAGATGCATTTTTCCAATTGAAAAATTATTTAGAGACCGCGAAGAAGAAAATATATATTTTCCTTCCACTAAATGCCCCTCTTCCCCATCTTCTTCTTCCACCAACCAATTGCACTTGGTTCCACATGATGGCCATCAATAACCACGTGATCTTGCACCTCCTTCCACATGATCCCCCTCAATAGCCACGTGATCTTGCACTTCGTTCCACATGATCCCCCCGTCAATAGCCACGTGATCTTCCTCCCGTCCTTCGCTCAAAGCACCTAAACATAACTAAAGTAACATATTTTAGGAGGATTCACACGCAAATTAGATTCCTTTGGGGGTACGCATGCAAATTTCGGGAATCAGATTCTTAACTCCGGCTTGGCTTTATGTCGCAGTGCGCTTTTCACAATTGGATCCTTGTGCCCGTGGAGATCAGTTGTGTGTCTGGGGTGAAGAGAATCAATCGACCGAGGATGGCTACGGAGGGCGCGGCGTCGGAGGAGGTGGCGGTCGCGGCGCCCGCGGCGGCCGTGTGGGGCGTCTACAGCACGTTGGAGCTCGCGAAGGTCTGCGTGGAGGCCATGCCGGATTTCATCTCCAAGGTGGAGGTGGCCGAGGGGGATGGAGGAGAGGGCTCTGTGCTTAAGGTCTACTATGCTCCTGGTCAGCGTAATCATGATTAATGGTGATTAGTTGGCTTAATTATATATGCTAATAATTGTACAGTGTTTGGTAAGCAGGAGTTCCCGGGAAGGGATACTTCAAGGAGAGATTTGTGGAGATGGATCACGAGAAGCGCGTGAAGGCGGTGGAGCAGATCGAGGGAGGCTACCTCGACATGGGCTTCCTCCACTTCCGCGTGCGTTTCGAGGTTCTAGAGAAGGACTCCTCCACTTCGATCGTGAGAACCACCGTCGAGTACCGGACCGCCGACGAGTCCGCTCTTGCCGTCGTCGGAGCGGCGATGTCATCGTTCGCGGTGCTTGCGGAGGCTGTTGGGATGCACCTGGAAGAGCCTAAAACCGATGCTTGAGAGAATGTCGAGATGAGGACGAATAAGGAATTAATCGGCCAGGTTTATCCCTCGTTATTGTTTGATTTTTTAAGAGTCAAACCGTCTGAGAAGGATCGTGAAAGATATATGTATTGAATGATGTAGACATTAAGTGATCACCTTGTTCTACAGTTGCACTGAAGAGAAAAAACTATTTGGGCTGCTGTTGAAAACAATTGCATGGATTACATTGATGATCCGGGAAAAGAAAATACATAAAAGATGATAAAGTTAAGGGTAAATTTAAGAAAAAGAATTGATCTTTACATGGATTCTCAAATTAGTGACTGATCTTTATATTGTAACAAATAGAGGATCCAAGTTTAACTTAACGTTCTAGTCCCCAACGTTGTGAATGACCGGCTTAATCCATAGCTTGAGTTGACAAAATTACCCCCGTCTCTTGCGGTTGGTCATTTTGATACCCTTGTCCACTTTCTCTTCCCAATTTAATGCCCCTTTAGTCAGAATCTGCTCCGTTATCATATAGCCAAGACATCATGCTCTCTATATCCATATTATCTGGGTCCTTATCACAAAACATTATTGCATCAATATCAATATGGTGGTATCACGATTAAGATATATACTCTCTATGTGTTCCTGTGGTTGGACAGAGTCCAGTCCATAATCAGAATTTGATCGCCTCTTTTGAATGCATTCTAAGATCTCTGTTAGAAATATCAGCACTTTTTGAAGCTCGAGATCTGCAAGAACTGCAAGCAGATAGGCATCTTATCCACCTAAATCTCCACTAGCACATTTCCACGAATTTCCTCCATTACAAAATATATGACCTTCTTGAGATGTGACTTATAAAGCCCACTTAAAGAAATGAGAGAATGTAAAGCTGGAATAACTAGAGGTGTCATTAAACTTAAGATTGGGGCATCTAAAACAAATCCACATGTGAAAGTATAACACTCTTCTAGCGAGTTCATAGAAAACATTAAACTTAAGATTGGGGCACCTGAAACAACATATTGTCAGCAGTGGTTCTTGCGATCTTCCACACCGAACCTTGAAGAAATCTCTCATCTGCTTCTCATGCATACTCTCTCTCCTCTCTGCCTCTGCCCTAGCGCCCTTTCCGATCACGCCAACAACCCTCCCTCATTGGTTCCCGACCTCCCCCTCCTCGACTGCGAACCCTCTCTCAACAACACCAACCCCTCTCTCAAACCCAAATACCCGAACAACACATCAATAGAAAGAAAGAAAAACCCACATGTTCGGTGCAGACAAGCTTCAAAGGAGATGGTCATGGAGATGACAACGTCCGCCAAGCCGTGGCATCGTGTGGAGTCGGAGAAGGTCGGAGCAGTCCACCGTGGAGGAGTGGGGGAGACTTCTTTGGTTAAGTGTGTGGGGCACAAATTTGGGGAAGTGAAAAACTAAACCCTATTTGACAAGGCTAATTTTGTCAACTCAAGCCATGGATTAAGCGGTCCATTCACGACATTGGAGACTGGAACGTTAAGTTAAACTTGAGTCCCCTATTTGTTAGAATATAAAGACCAGTCCCTAATTTGGGAATCCATGTAATGATCGATCCCTTTTTTGTAATTTACCCTAAAGTTATCACCGAAATAAATACATAGACATTGTATGCATCGATTTAATGTGGAGCATATTTTAAAAGCCATCAAATAAAAAAAGATGTCTAAAAGAAATTATGTTTAAAAATAATGTGAGCGTCAATAATTTTTTATTAGCTTATACTTTTAAGTTGGCATAGTCATATTTAACCATTTTAAATTTTTTATATGTATAATATATCTAGAGAACAGGAAGTATGCACTCAGGTGCGTGTAAGTTTACATGCACCGGAGGTCTCTAACTTCCACTTTTTTTTTACTTTTTTGAAATGATTTTTTTTGGGATGTATACCAGTGCAAGTAAACTTACATGCACCTGAGTGCATAATCCCTATTCCTATATATATATATATATATAGAGAGAGAGAGAGAGAGAGAGATGGAGGGAGAGGGTTGATCTTGTGACTGTGAGAGCAATGATTCTGGACCACTAAATTCTATCAACTCTCTCCACATTGATTGCAGGAGGAGAGAGAAGAACAGAATCTAGTCGTCCATATTCACTACTCTCATATATTTTGTCTCTCACAGGATCAACCCTCCCCCCTCTCTCTCTCTATATATATATAGGACTGATCATGTGAGGTGTAATTTTGTGAGATAGTGAGATGGAAAATTCTGAATCACTAGTTTCAACCAGGAGAGAGAAGACATAATCTAGTGGTCTAGAATTTTCTACTTCACATCTTGACGAGTCCGAAAATGCCGAGTTAAAAGAGTTGTTTTTATCTTCGAGTGTGAAAATAATTAAAGTCGTTCGTTGTAGGCGGCGATCGGAAACAGTCAAGAAATAATCACAAATTTTTAATCAATTTCAAGCAAGTGGTTTTTTTGTTTATTTTACTTGGGCAAGTCCCAAGGTCGATCACAAGGAGGCAAAGGAACAACCTAGAGATATGTCTATCTAATTTCGTGTTCGGTTTTCAAGGTGGTCTTTTTTTGGAATTTTTAATGCAAATGAGGGATGCAAAATGCAATTTCGGCCTATTTTAGGGACTAAAATGTAAATTCCAATCAAACGATGTCCGAAAAATATGAAAATTGGTCACAATGTAAATGGTGATGAAATGAATGCACTGTAATTCTTTTTGGAATTTTTGGATGCAAAATGAATTTTTTATGAATTTTTAAATGCAAACAGAATGATTTTCCATATTTAGTAATAATAAATATTAAACCTATTTATTTTCGAGAGATAAAATTATCTAAGATCTATCACTAGGTGGTGGATCTCAGAAAAATCCTAAATCTCAAAAATGTGGGTCTAATACCTATTAAAAATTAAATAATTAAATATGCAAAATGATTTTTACAGAGCAAATTATGCATGCAAATGCAAAGATTTTTGGGCATAATGTTAATCAAAATAATCTCTACAATATGTGATTTTTCGAGGATTTTTTGAACAGCGATTAATCAACTAGAAATTTTAGAGCATAAGATGGGCAAAATATATCAATTTCTACAAAATAATTATTTAATAATTAACCACTAACCATAAAAATATCCACGATATGTCAAAATGTAGAGAGTCATGTGAGGAACATTATGCAATTTTTAAATAAATAAAATAATGAAATAAAAAGGTCCAAAGTTGCGGGGGAACACAGGGGTACATATGCAATTTAAATAAATAAATACAATTAAAAATGCAGAACAAGGACCTAATTGAAATTACCTATAACTCGGGGGGTTTCTCTGCAAAATTCACCAGAATCACGTGCTTTACACGTGCCTCTGGTTGGCTGGGTTGGAGCGCAAATAGGAGGACACTCAGGGGGGTGACTGCAAATTTCCCAACGGGTCACGTGTGCAGCACGTGACCCCTGGGAGCTGACGGAGGCTGACGTGGGTGTTCCCTCCGCATGTGCGCCTCACGTGGGAGGGCCTCGGGCTCGGAGCGCCCGGCCGCGCTGGTGGCTGAGTAGCGGAGGAGTAGGCGGAGACGGTCGACGTCGTTGGCTTTACGGGTTGCCGGAGCAGCGGCCGGGCGCCGCGTAAGACGATGGAGGCGTCGGAGATGTAGCGGTGATGAAGATGGTCGGTGGAGAATCTCCTGCAGCGCCGTCGTCGTCGATGCGTGAAGGCGAAGGTGGAGGCCGTTTGCTGGAGACGAAGAAGAAGTCGGTGTGGCGGAATAGCTCCAGGCGGAGGCGATGAAGACGAAGGCATTGGCGAAGCTTGAAGCTCGGAGGTGGAGTAGCGTCGGAGTAGGCGGTGTCGTGGCTAGCGAAAGGTTGCAGCAGGTGGTCGGAGTAGCTGATCGTAGGTTCAACGCCAAGGCGGAGCTAGGGCAGTATGAGCGAAGGCGTCGCTGCTGCAACGGCCGGGAGGGTGGCGGCCGGATCTCGTCGACGTCGAAGAAGCCCGGGCTGTCACTCCGGACCTCGAAGCGCTATCGCCGGATAAGGGCGATTGGGGGTCGACGGTGGAGATTAAATACGGCTGAGGGAGGCGGCCGGTGAGGAGATAAGGGTCGGCGAGGCCGTTGCGGGAGGAGGTTGCGAGGATTAGGGAGCGGGGACGCGACGATAACGGGGAAGAACCCGGGGGCCGTTGGGCGTCGCGGCGGTTGCGGAAGGTGCGGAGGGGGCGGAGCGGTCAAAGGGCGCAGGAGAACGATGGTCAAGGGCCGTCCGATCGGCCGAGATCGGACGGCCCAGGATGGGCCACGTGGCGCTGGCGTGGGAGGAGATGGGGCACGTGCGGAGCACGTGCCTGGGATGGCACGTGCGACGCACGTGGTCTTCTTTTTTTATTATTTTTTTTTATTTTTTAATAATTTTTTAAATAAAAAAGATATAAATAAAGGCTAAAAAACGATGACACGTGGCGGCCTCTGGGGCTGCCACGTGTCAGCTCCAGAAAAATCCGAAAATAAAAGATTTGTAAAATCGATAAAAAAATAGCAAATGACCTCGGATCGAAAAAGTTTCTTCACAAAAAATGCTCGTCTCGACGAGATCTACAACTTTCATGAAGACATCAAAGCCAAATTCGGTCAAATGTAAAAAGTGAATTTTTTGGGTATCCCATGTACATAGAATACCTTGATTTTTGGGTTTTGTATTTTTTTTGTCATTTTTAAACAAGATAAAAATCCGGAAAAAATATGAAAAAATCAAAGATAAATAAAAGACACCTAATTCTATTTTTTTGGATTTTTATTGATAAAGAAAATATATACATAAAAAAACAAGGTCAAAAGCCGCGAAAATATACAATGTACACAAGAGGCCCAAAACCCAACTTTCGCATACGAGATCCGATTCACTTGAACTTGGTCTTGTTTTGAAGGTAATCGAATGTACATTAGTTCAAAAGTGAGTAGGATCAAATCGGACACTAGATGGAGAAGATATGGGGTTTTTAGTCCGAAAATCCTGAAATTAGGGTTTGGGTTTTTGGTCCACTTAACTGGGTTAATTATTTTTTTTGTATTTTTTATTTATTCTTGTCAGTGATGTGTACATAGTGGAGGTGGATTTGTGTCATTCGGAGTCAGCATGAAGGAGTTAAAAATAGGGGAAGTTAGGCTATTTACAGGTCATTTTTGGCTTGGATTTTTGGCTTCTTATTTTAGGCAGAAATTAATGCTAAAATGCAATTCTTATGAAATCATGCATAAATGCTAATTATGCGAAATAAATGTAGAACTGCAGTTGATTTTGAGGGACTTGAGCTTAATTAATGAGACTTAGAGTGATGAATCCGAGATTCATCATCCCCCTATACTTAAACCATGCTCGTCCCTGAGCATCAAAAAGAAATGCCATGAAGTGAAATGAGACTGGGTTCCATACCAAGACCATGAGCTGAAGGTGAAAATGAAACTAGACTTGACCTTTGGATTAATAGTGTGTCGGAACTTCTGTGAGACTTAGAATTTTAAAATCAACAACCCTCAAGTTCTACACATCATTGACACAGTTTCGGCTCAGAAGTCATCTTAGATCAATCCTCTTCCCAAAGTATACCCTATGAACATTGAGTAACCGACTCATGTGTGTGAAGGGTTTTAGCTCTTCCTATCCAGAATGCCGGACTACCATGCTCCTCTCCTCTCCAATAACTCGTCCTCGGGGAGTCAGGTATTTCCTTCTAAGGTCTGTCGTGCTGTGTTCACAATCGAATGAGGGAGATGATAGAAGAAAGAGAAAAGAACTGGAGGGTGGCCAATGTAGTCACCTCTCCTTGTGAAGATGGCCAGTGTAGCCGAGTCTCCACCAAGATCTGCAGGTTTTTGAAGCTTGGACCTTTTTTGGTCGGATTTTTATTTGGTAGAATGCTTCTTTGTATTTGGAATTTTTGGTGGTTCTACTTGGATCTTGTTGTGCCCCTACGGATATAGAATCTTTTTGTTCCGTACATTTTTTGGGGTCTTAGAAAAAATTGTGCCCAGCCATCCATCCCTTTTCCGAAGCTTTATTTCAACCCGTACTCCGGTCTTTAGATTTCCACGCTACCAGAAAAGAGACTCACACAATCTTCCAACATCCCGTCTGGGTTGAGCTAAGTGCATAGTGCGAGAGTGCGAATTAATTCCCTATTCCAGAGTTGTACCCAAAATGAAGAGACCAGATTAGACACTAAAAGTCAAACGCTGCACATTGTCATGTGGAACTTAAGGAATTAAGTCAAAAAGACCTGAAGCTCTTAAAATCCTATTTCTCGGTGAAGTTCCTCTGAAAATTAGGTGGATTAAGGTCAAGCCCAGACCACTCTCGGTTTCTGCTCATAACTCGGTTCAGAACCCAATGACTTTTTACAGATGCAAATGCATGTGATGTTGGATGAAGTGCCGGTGTGTGCAATGCAGACACATTTTTTTGAAATTTTTTTTGTTTTTACCTTTTATTATTTTGTTTTTTTTTTGACATTTTATGCAAGGGTTTTTTTTGCAGAAAATGGAATAAGAAGCCTTCTTTTTTTTCAAAATTTTGGCACGGTTAGTGTTAGTAGAAAAACCCTTTTTTTGTGTGTGCTTGTTTGTTTGTTTTTTTTAAGTTAGTACCCACCCCGTAAATACATATAGACTTACGCGAAAGTACGAGATATGGGTAAAATATATACAAAGTATATATACAGACCCCCCTATACTTAGCGAGTGCTATGTCCTCAGAGCACAAGAAGCGGAACGAAGACATAGCTCGGGCTAAGCGTAAGGGAATGAAAAAAAGAAAAATGAAGCGATCAGGATATGTGAATGAGGAGAGTATCAAGAGGTGGGTGTTGGTTCCCCCTATACTTAGGCCCTGATCAGCCTAAGTATGGAAGAATGGTGGAAATGGAGCGATCGAGAGTTAGGAGAGGAATGATATATACAGGTGGCATCGGCCCCCCCTATACTTAGGCCTTGGCCTAAGTAGAGGAAGAAGCTGTACAAGGGAACCGATGTGGTCGGGAGGGAGGGAGGGTAGCCGATGATTAAGGCGGTTTTCGGTTGATCTTCTTGTGAGCCTGTGGTGGGGGATCGTAATGATGAGTCGGAGATGAGGCATATGATTCCCAACTACAATCAGTGTCATCCTCAGGAAAATCATGACGGATAATAGTTGAAGTGTTTGAGTTAGATGAAAGATATCCATCATCAGAGTTATCCTCAGAGGAATAGTATTTGAAAGTGGACATACTCCAAGTATTCTGGTCTTTTTGTTTCTTCAATTGTTTTCTCAAAATTCGTTCCTTCCTGGGGTCAAGCGGTTTGTCCTCGGATGAATACTCAGAAGCACCGGTTTCAGTCAGCTCATACGAAATAATTCCAGTGTACTTGAAGAGTGCAGGAGCATCAGCTTTGGATGAGTAGTAGTTAGGAACGGGAGTTGTCCAACGAGAATTGAATTTTGGATCCTTACGAAGATATGGCTTTAGGGCTGCCGAACAGACTTCACTCATGTAGACCATCTTTTCCGGACCTGATGAGGGATCATCAGCTGATTCCTCTTCCGAAAGGTCAAAGGTGGCTCTCTTTTTATTTCGTCGTGAAGGTGTCAGTTCACTCGAATATCCAGATGAATAGCCATTAGAATTTTCCTTGGTCGGTGCTCGGTATGCGTGCTTGTTCTTAGTCTCTCGAATATTTGAGCACTCTCGATTTGGGATGATTTGGTCAAGATATTCAGAGAATGTTGCTCCCGGGTGTGACCATGCTTATGTCTCAGGATCGTAGTAGAAAGATTTGTCTATTTTGAGATCCTCGGGGATTTGAATATTGGGGAGAGTCTCTGCATGTTCTTTCTCAATTGATTTGATGTTGGTGCATTCCTGTGTCGAGTTGATGTAATCTATATAGTCATAGTAGGTTGACCCAGGGTGTACCCATGCATAAGTCTCCGGATCATATGATTCATATACATGATTGTCCATGGTGAGAGCGGATGGGAATGGAGCAGGGGGAGATTTTCTAAACCAATAGTCTCATTAACAACCGTTGTCTCAGGTGTGGCTGCGGGGTAGGGCTCTTTTACCGTTTTATGGTTACGGTTGTCGGGGACTTCGTGGGTTGCCTCAGAAGATCGTAGTTCCTCAAAGATAGGGTCGGATTTAAGTGCTTCCAATGCTGTGAAATTGATTTCCCGAGTCTCACAATCGATACTTGCCTTGGCCAATGCCAAGAATGGCTTTCCGAGAATGATTGGAGACTGGGTGAATTCTCCTTGATGCTCAATATCAACGATCGTGAATTCTACCTTGAGCAGAGCACCTTGGAATTTCATGATGACAGAAATAATTCCTCTCGGCCGCTTTATTGATCGGTCCGCCAATTGAATAATCTCTCGTATCTTCCGAATCGGTCCGAGTTGGAGTTCGTGAAAGACAGAGGTCGGGAGGATATTAATCGGTGAATCGTCATCAATCCGAGCATGGCTGAAAATTATGTCTTTGATTTCGCAGTCAAATCTGGGCAACCGCTTCACTATGTGGCTCTTGGTTTTTCTCCTCAACACCAAGGAGGAGGCCATTGACAAGATATGTCTCTCGATCTTGGTTCTAATCCTGCCTGACTTTTTCATAGTTAATTTTTCCGTTAAAAATCTTTTAAGGTCGGGGAAGTGTTCAATGTCCTGTAGAAAGGGAAGTTCAAAAATCAATTTCTTTCCTAGTGCTTGCCGTACAGTCGGATCCAAATTCCTCAGATCGTCTTCAGTCTCAATTTTTATGAAATTTTCTGAATTTTCAATTTTTTTGTTATTTTCAAATATTTCCATTTTTTGGTATTTTCTGGGTGGTGTGGGGGTGTGGAGTGTTCTTTAGATGAAAAGGGGCTCTGGTGTTCAGGGTGAGGGTCAATTACATAGTCATTTTCAGAATCGTCCCTAGCTCCCTGAATATCCTCAGAATTTTCAATCTCAGATCCAGTTATTTCCTCATTCATTTTACTGTCCGAGCCACCATAGAATGCGATGAATCGATCGGTAAATTTTTGAAATCTCTCCTCTATTGAATTGAATTTCTTATTTATCCTCGAAATATCCTCCTCAAGATTCGTTTCATGATTAATTATGAGAGCAGTAGGTGTATGTTCGATAATTTCCTCTTCCATTTTTCCCTTTGTGCTGAAAGGAGAGTTTCTTGGAATATCCGAAATATGATCATTATTTTCTGAAAATTTCTCCTCAAAAATAATGGAAGGAGGCTGCTCATATGGTTCAGACATGTGTAGTTGATTGGTCAGACCTTGATATTTTGGAGTCAACATACAGGATTTATGTGTTTCTAGGTCTGTCCAGTCCTCTGTATGAGTATCATGTCTGATGAGGGATCTATCATGGTCAATCCAATGCCGATGATTATTCAGTGCATGTCCTTCCATCTGAGTTTGATTTCTCTGCCAGTCATGAGATTTAAAGGGATTTTGATCTTGAAAAGTTTCATTGGTAAGAAACTGAGAATAAGACGATTCAGTCCAAGATGGTAGGTAGTCATTTGCGGTTGGATGGTTCGAATAGAAATTCAATGAGGAGGCTGAATTTATCTGCGGGCGAAAGCCTCCCGCAAATGTTGGAGGATTATTGAAAGAAGGGGATTTAGTTGATTTGGGTCTAACCGAAACAAATTCATTTTCATAGTATAGCTCTGATGGGTGTTCGGTCATTTTTGAGAGGAATGGAGGGTTGGATCTACGAGAGTTTTTGGATAAGAGTTCCATTATGAGGTTCAAATCAAGAGAGGGAAGAGATGATTGCACGGGATAGTCAAGAGAATTTTTATCGAACGTGCGGCTATTGATCTTGAAATCAATTCACGCACACCAATGCAAACACAATTCAAACCTCGGGTTCACCAACTCGCACAATGAAGCCGTAAGAGTTCGGTTATTATCTTTTCAATTTTAGTTGGTGATAAATTCAATCTCGGTAAAAATTTAGCGAGCTGAGATTCCGGATTTGGGCTCTATCCTTAAGTGTCGTCTCTCGCTCACTCAGAAAAATAAAATCATCCAAGGTCGGGGTTGTCTCCCGCAAAAATTCTTGATTTTATGGGTTTTTAAGATCGGCTATATTTAGCAGTCCCAATTTTTAATGAGGTGATCACTGAGAAAATTAGATGAGCACAAATACACGTCTACCGTCCAGTCCCAATTTCCTTTTAAAATTATGTGATAAATTAAGAGGGAGGAGTTCGGGAAAAGCCGATGCACGTGGAAAACAATGATGTATGCTCAGTTAGAAGACTTACAGTGCCTCCTCGCAATCTCCATGTGGGATGCTAGACAGAATTTTAAAAATTACTCTAATTGAATGCAAGCCGATGAAAAGCCGCACCTAAGCAGAAAGTTCTATTAGCGGGGAAGAATTGAATTAAATTTGGCTAAGTTGAATGATCTATGTGCGTCTTGATTAAAGTGAAGTGTGCCTTAAGATCCTACGAGCACAATAAAAAATGAAAATGCTCTGAGAGCCGTATGTGCAGGTCTATCCTAATCGCCACTCAAGTCGGGCCCCACCCTCGCCGGAGAGTGAAACAGGCCACGACACACCACAAATAGAGTTCAAGGTCTTCTTACACACGCGAGAGTTCGAACGGACACCCCTATAAATAAGCAGAAATTAAAAACCTAGACTATATGCTCTCTCACAACTCGACTCGATCTTAAATTAATTGCGGTTTCTTCGGGTGTCGGTGAAGATGCGCCGGTTTCTTGAAAAACCGCTCCACGTGCACCAGGTACCTCACAAGAAAAATAAGAGAGAATATGTCAAAGAGTGACTCAAGAAATAATAAAATAAGAAAATAAATGCTGGAGAAAAAAATATGGGATTTACAATGAAAAATTCGGGGGTCAGACTACCCGAATTCGGAAAACCGAATAAAAATTTTTAAAACAAAAATCTAAGCCATTTGCGTCCTCGGCAACGGCGCCATATGACGGTTCCGGAGACGCCGAGTTAAAAGAGTTGTTTTTATCTTCGAGTGTGAAAATAATTAAAGTCGTTCATTGTAGGCGGCGATCGGAAACAGTCAAGAAATAACCACAAATTTTTAATCAATTTCAAGCAAGTGGTTTTTTTTTATTTTACTTGGGCAAGTCCCAAGGTCGATCACAAGGAGGCAAAGGAACAACCTAGAGATATGTCTATCTAATTTCGTGTTCGGTTTTCAAGGCGGTCTTTTTTTGGAATTTTTAATGCAAATGAGGGATGCAAAATGCAATTTCGGCCTATTTTAGGGACTAAAATGTAAATTCCAATCAAACGATGTCCGAAAAATATGAAAATTGGTCACAATGTAAATGGTGATGAAATGAATGCACTGTAATTTTTTTGGAATTTTTGGATGCAAAATGAATTTTTTTTATGAATTTTTAAATGCAAACAGAATGATTTTCCATATTTAATAATAATAAATATTAAACCTATTTATTTTCGAGAGATAAAATTATCTAAGATCTATCACTAGGTGGTGGATCTCAGAAAAATCCTAAATCTCGAAAATGTGGGGTCTAATACCTATTAAAAATTAAACAATTAAATATGCAAAATGATTTTTACAGAGCAAATTATGCATGCAAATGCAAAGAGTTTTGGGCATAATGTTAATCAAAATAGTCTCTACAATATGTGATTTTTCGAGGATTTTTAGAACAGATATTAATCAACTAGAAATTTTAGAGCATAAGATGGGCAAAATATATCAATTTCTACAAAATAATTATTTAATAATTAACCACTGACCATAAAAATATCCATGATATGTCAAAATGTAGAGAGTCATGTGAGGAACATTATGCAATTTTTAAATTTATAAAATAATGCAATAAAAAGGTCCAAAGCTGCGGGGGAACACAGGGGTACATATGCAATTTAAATAAATAAATACAATTAAAAATGCAGAACATGGACCTAATTGAAATTACCTATAACTCGGGGGAGTTTTCTGCAAAATTCACTAGAATCACGTGCTTTACACGTGCCTCTGGTTGGCTGGGTTGGAGCGCAAATAGGAGGACACTCAGGGGGGTGACTGCAAATTTCCCAACGGGTCAAGTGTGCAGCACGTGACCCCTGGGAGCTGACGGAGGCTGACGTGAGCGTTCCCTCCGCACGTGCGCCTCACGTGGGAGGGCCTCGGGCTTGGAGCGCCCGACCGCGCTGGTGGCTGAGTAGCGGAGGAGTAGGCAGAGACGGTCGACGTCGTAGGCTTTACGGGTTGCCGGAGCAGCGGCCGGGCGCCGCGTTAGACGATGGAGGCATCGGAGATGTAGCGGTGATGAAGATGGTCGGTGGAGAATCTCCTGCAGCGCCGTCGTCGTCGATGCGTGAAGGCGAAGGTGGAGGCCGTTTGCTGGAGACGAAGAAGAAGTCGGTGTGGCGGAATAGCTCCAGGCGGAGGCAATGAAGACGAAGGCGTTGGCGAAGCTTGAAGCTCGGAGGTGGAGTAGCGTCGGAGTAGGCGGTGTCGTGGCTGGCGAAAGGTTGCAGCAGGTGGTCGGAGTAGCTGATCGTAGGCTCAACGCCAAGGCAGAGCTAGGGCAGTATGGGCGAAGGCGTCGCCGCTGCAACGGCCGGGAGGGCGGCGGCCGGATCTCGTCGACGTCGAAGAAGCCCGGGCTGTCACCCCGGACCTCGAAGCGCTATCGGCGGATAAGGGCGATTGGGGGTCGGCGGTGGAGATTAAATAGGGCTGAGGGAGGCGGCCGGTGAGGAGATAAGGGTCGGCGAGGCCGTTGCGGGAGGAGGTTGCGAGGATTGGGGAGCGGCGGCGCGGCGATAACGGGGAAGAACCCGGGGGCCGTTGGGCGTCGCGGCGGTTGCGGAAGGTGCGGAGGGGGCGGAGCGGTCAAAGGGCGCAGGAGAACGATGATCAAGGGCCGTCCGATCGGCCGAGATCGGACGGCCCAGGATGGGCCACGTGGCGTTGGCGTGGGAGGAGATGGGGCACGTGCGGAGCACGCGCCTGGGATGGCACGTGCGACGCACGTGGTCTTCTTTTTTTATTTTTTTTATTTTTTTTATTTTTAAATAAATTTTTTAATAAAAACGATATAAATAAAGGCTAAAAAACGCTGACACGTGGCGGCCTCTGGGGCTGCCACATGTCAGCTCTAGAAAAATCCAAAAATAAAAGATTTGTAAAATCGATAAAAAATAGCAAATGACCTCAGATCGAAAAAGTTTCTTCACGAAAAATGCTCGTCTCGACGAGATCTACAACTTCATGAAGACATCAAAGCCAAATTCGGTCAAATGTAAAAAGTGAATTTTTTGGGTATCCCATGTACATAGAATACCTTGATTTTGGGTTTTGTATTTTTTTGTCATTTTAAACAAGATAAAAATCCGAAAGAATATGAAAAAATCAAAGATAAATAAAAGACACCTAATTCTATTTTTTTTGGATTTTTATTGATAAAGAAAATATATACATAAAAAAACAAGGTCAAAAGCCGCGAAAATAAACAATGTACACAAGAGGCCCAAAACCCAACTTTCGCATACGAGCTTTGATTCACTTGAACTTGGTCTTGTTTTGAAGGTAATCGAATGTACATTAGTTCAAAAGTGAGTAGGATCAAATCGGACACTGGATGGAGAAGATATGGGGTTTTTAGTCCGAAAAGCCTGAAACTAGGGTTTGGGTTTTTGGTCCACTTAACTAGGTTAATTATGTTTTTGTATTTTTTATTTATTCTTGTCAGTGATGTGTACACAGTGGAGGTGGATTTGTGTCATTCGGAGTTAGCATGAAGGAGTTAAAAATAGGGGAAGTTAGGCTATTTACAGGTCATTTTTGGCTTGGATTTTTGGCTTCTTATTTTATGCAGAAATTAATGCTAAAATGCAATTCTTATGAAATCATGCATAAATGCTAATTATGCGAAATAAATGCAGAACTGCAGTTGATTTTGAGGGACTTGAGCTTAATTAATGAGACTTAGAGTGATGAATCCGAGATTCATCACATCTCACAAAAATCCCATCTCACATTATCAGCCCTCTCTCTCTCTATATATATATATGGGTTAAATGGGGCTGCCCCTTGGGAGGAGCTAACTTGGCTCCCCCCGCGTTATTTCGCCCGCTTTTTTATTTTTATTTTGAAAATTTCTTCCGTGAAATTTCATCAATATATCCCTATATTATGTCATTAAAATTTCGTGAGAAACTGAGACTCCTACGGCTTTCATCCAAACAGTCATTTTTTAACAGTAACAGAATTGCTAAAAACGATCCTCTTTGGATGGAGGCTGTAGGAGTCTCTGTTTCGCACGAAATTTTAATGACATAATATAGGGATATATTGATGGAAATCCACAAATAAATTTTCAAAAAAAAATAAAAAAGCCGGGCGAAATGGGGCGGGGAGAGCAAGTTAGCTTCCCCCATGGGGGCAACCCCATTTTACGCTATATATATACACGAGGGTTGATCCTGTGAGAGCCAAAATCTGTGAGAGCATGAGAGCAATGAATCTGCACCACTAGATTATGCTCTTCTCTCTCCTTCTGCAATCAATGAGGAGAGAGATGATAGAATTTAGGGATTTTTACCCGACATGTCCTATAATCTTTTTAAATTACCTCTACGACCTTTGAAACATCGATATTCCTCCCTCGATCCTGTAAACTTACTCCGTCTTAACCTACAAACCCTGCCGTTAATTTGAAACTTTTTGAGTTAACTAGCTTGGGTTTAATTTAAGTTAATCTAACCCTGACAAATCCAATGGTGATGCTCAAAGGTGATCAAATCAGCTACAGGTCTTCGACTCCAGATGATGGCTTCGATGTGGAGGTCTCGATCGAACCTATGGTGAGGTCTCTGATCAGATTCGATGAACTGCGATGTTGCTAACGCTTCAGATCAGGCCTGCGATGCTTGTTCAGGTCTCCTCGAAAGCAGTGGTTAATCGCGTGGTTGCTTCAACCAGATCCAGATCTCGATAATGGAGGAAATTGTGTGTGGAGCTTCGTCTTAAGATGAATCAATAATCAGCTCCTTTTTCAGGCAGCTCCGGTGAGTGCTTGTGCAAAGAAGCTGCGCTCGATTAGCTGTTGCTCCAGGTTTATGTGCTTGTTTGACAAATGAAGACGTTCAGCTTCTAGACGGTGTTGTTTCTCGATGATTCAGATCTCCCAATCAAGACCTGTAGGCGACGATAAGGCTCGGAGGGCCAGGGGCAGAGGGTGGGAGGGCGAGGAGCGAGGGGTGTAGGCCTGAGGGCGGGGGCGGAGTTCGGGAGGCGGACGATGGGGAGGGCGCGGGTCAAGGGCGAGGGGGGTGGGAAACAGAGTTAAGGAGGGAGAGGGGAATGGCATTGAATGTAAATTTGATAAACAAAATGGGTATAATGTAAAAGAACGTAACGAAATCCGGTTAGTTTTAAATGGTAAATGGATGGGGGTTAAACACAAGGTTTGTAGGGTAAGGGTTAGCAAGTTTACGAGGTCGAGGGAGGAATATCGATGTTTCAAAGGTCGTAGAGGTAATTTAAAAAGATTATAAGGTCTGCCGAGTAAAAATCCCTAGAATTTAGTGGTCCAGAATCATTGCTCTCATAGATTTTGGCTCTCACAGGATCAGCCCTCATATATATATATATATATATATATATATATATATATATATGGATTTAATGGGGCTGCCCCCTGGGGGCAGCCAATATGGCTGCCCCACCCCCTATTTCCGACGTTTTTTTTTATTTTTTTTGAAAAATAAAACCATGTAAATTCATCCCTATATCCCTCCTACATGCCATTCGAATTTCGTCAGAAACAGAGACTCCTACGGCCTCCATCGAGATGGTGTCGATTTAAAAAATCCTGTTACCGTTAAAAAATGACTGTCTGGATGGAGGCCGTAGGAGTCTCTGTTTCCGACGAAATTCGAATGGCATGTAGGAGGGATATAGGGATGAATATACATGGTGACATTTTTTGAAAAAAAATAAAAAAGCGTCGAAAATGGCGCGGGGGCAGCCATGTTGGCTACCCCCAGGGGGCAGCCCCATTAACCTCTATATATATATATATATATAGAGAGAGAGAGAGAGAGAGAGAGAGAGGGCCGATCCTGTGAGATGGGATTTTTGTGAGATGGTGAGAAGGAAAATTCTGGAGCACTAGATTCTGTCTTCTTTCTCCTAGTTGAAATTAGTGATCCAGAATTTCCCATCTCAAATTTCAAATAATCGGTATCTAAACGATCTCAAATTTCAAGGATCATTCCTTGCCTACGTGACCGTCTGACTTCAAATATTTTGTTGCAATGATCACCTTGAAGGAGGACGTCAGCTTGCCTGCAAAGCTAAACCAAAATGTTTAAATTTCTAGCGAACGTCCGAATAGAAAAATGTGATCTTCGGTCTTTGGGTTTCTTTTCTGAATACCTGTCCAGAAAAAAAAGGATGGGTTGTGTGGTTCTAGTTTTGTTTTGAGTGGGACTCTCTGGGTTGAATTAAGCCTGGAGGAAATCTCATGTTGTGGCTTATTTTCTGTAAGCCTAATTCAAGGGCGTAGTAGGGGTTCTTGAAATCCTCCTTTTTTCATGTACTCTCTTTTTTTTATGAATGAAATGCAATTTTATATTGAAAAAAAAAACATATGTACTGCAACGGCTACTATAGTTCCAGTGCCCATTAATTATAATATACAACTAGTACATAGAAAGTATGTTTGAGAAAATAATTAATACATATCTCTTAAATATGTGATTGTGTGATTCTTACCGATGCAAATAACACATCTAAGCACTACAAGGAAAAGGGATTGTAGTGACAGATTTGTGATGACAATAACTTGTGGTGATAGAATTGTAGTTGCTACAACCGTTTTGCGCCAAAACTCTCCCACCATAATCATCTTTTAAGTGAAAATTGAAGAAATACCGTGAAATAATAGACCGGATTTTTAGTTGGGATGGTTACAGCTAGAGAAAATTTCAGTCATCCCCACCTTTAACCTAACTTTGCAAACACCCCCTGCAAAAAATAACCCAGCGAAGTATCTTAAAATCCTATTAAACTTCGAGTTCCCGAAACTGCCATCCTTCTTTTAGATCTCCTTCGGTGGGCACCGCCCGTAACCTCACCTGCGTATCTTCCCATTCGCCTCTGCTCCCACCTGAGCTCCCCTTCTCCGGCATCATATATAAACACCCCATCCCTTCCTCCCCCTCCTCTCTCACGCATTCTCACCCGCAGTGGGGAGGACTTCCATCGCTGTGCCCTAATCACAGCCCTCGCGTGGGTGGCGATCGCGGCTTGCCCTGCCAAGGATCAGTTGGTCAAGGCGGAGCTTCCTGAAAATGGCACACCGGCGATGCCATCAGGAGGAGGAGATCCAATGAAGGAGCGAGCTTTGCCGATATGGCTGATCGTGTGCTGGAGGAGTAGTTCGTCGAAAGCGATCAGAAAGCAGGAGGTTCACAGATCTAAGGTGACATTTTTGTGAGATCATCAGTGTTTTTATCCAGATTTTTTTTTGCAATCGGGTGGTTGTCTGAGAGCATCCAGAAGAAACCCTCAGGTCAATGAAGTCATCATTCATATGGGTTATGAGTCTGCAAGAGCTGCGCGAAGAAGAATAAGAAGAGGCTGCTCTGGCGATAGTTAGGTTATGGTGGTTGTTTGATTCCAACATAGGAAATGGTGCGGTGGGGAGCAAACATATGGCATATGAAGGCGAGGCGGTATTTACTGCGATTGTGACTTCTTATTTGAGAAGATGAGGGCGGCGGACTCTGACCGCTGCTTCCCAAACCGACTGATCAGTCCGTTCGATCCCATCTGAGATTCTAGACAATCTATGTTCTTCCCCGTATATAATTTCCCATAAAATGCAGCATCATTGCTATGCGTGTAGCGTGGCCAACGACATAGACTGCAATCTTACCTCGACTTTATGGTATGATTCCATTTCTTGTCATTATTCCTCGTCTTGTGAGTATGTTCCATGTCATTTTCTCTCGTTTTGTCCCTTGTTTTTTTATTATATATTTATTTTAGAGGATTGTAGATAATGTTATTTTTAAATAGCAAAACAGGATAATTGTATGTTTAATATGAATATCCTAAAAGCTACTCAGCTTCAAGTTGTCAACTGCTCATACATATAGTGGGGCTTATCGTATGGCAGATTACCAATAGTAAATTACAGTAGAACATTTATGATTGTTTAAATATTTTTCATATGTTAATTGGTGGTTTGAGTCAAATGATATCTACCTATTATAGGTATAGATGCATATCAATCTATTGTCTGTTATATTTGAAATCTTAATATGTAGTGATTTGATTTAAAAAATATGAAATGCATCACTTCGTGGTTTCGTCATTAATATAGCAAGATGCACTCTATTGCTGATGCGTTTGCTAACCATGGGAAACCTTATATACAATAGAATTTTTTGATCAGATCTCATCTCTCAAAATCTACTATTGTGATTGGTGGAAGCTGGTAAATTGGTTCTGCTTATTTTTTAGATTGGCATATTCTTAATATGTAACAAAAGTCAAGACTGAATTTCTCATCTTTTTATTCTCATATCCTTTTGGTGGAATAATTACTTTCAAGGACATTCACTAGAAGCTCTATTTCTGGACATCATTCATGTTTCTATTGGGAAGTTATTGAATTGGACAGAGATGTAATCTTCAGAAGCATTTATGTTTGGGAAGCTTATCATGCTATTTAATAGAGTATGAAGGGTTTTCTTCTTCTTGTGATGTCTATGGTCCATGCTGGTGTTATTTGAGTACGCATCTCTATACCACATTTAAAGTAAGTCATGTTCTTTATGACAGTTGGGGATTTGAAAGGATTTTTTTGTTATCAATCCGTCTGTATGATAGGGCAATTCCGTCTATATGGCAACGAAATGTGGAAGGGTCTTTCAAATATAATGATATTATCTGATTCATTCCTGAATGGATTTTTCTGTCAGCGCATGGAATTATGCTATGCATGTAGCTTTCCAGTGTTACTATAGCTTTTCAATTGTTATTTCTGATTTCCTTGATGGCATAATCTTATGATGGACACACTCCATATCCCTTGGGAATGCAAGGACAGAATGAGGTTATAACTTTTCTTTCATTGTCTTTCTTATATTATTTGATTTAAGGCTATGTTCTCTTCATATTGGCCTAGACCATGCATGTAGCATTTGTAGTTTAGTATGCAATTATTTGTTTAAGTGATTAGAATATTCCAGTAAGATAGTAAAATAGCTCAAACACACTTACCTTTAACCTACATTGAAAAAGACCTTCCAATCGAACATCTTATAATAATTAGTTCTTAATGTAACAAGTTTGCATTGCCTACAGATGATGGGGCTGCTGAATTTCCTGGTGATGTTTTGTTGCATTGTTCTTACCAATGATCACTTGCTATATTATATCTGCCCCATGCATACCTTATTTACAAGGTATTTTTATCCCACGAACCTTAGAAACTTTGTCAATTCCCCTACGACCTTGTAAACGTCGTTATTACCTTGTCAACCCCGTAAACTTGCTAACCCTTACTCTGCAGACCCTGTTGTTAACTCCCATCCATTTATCCGTTAAACATAATCGGATTCTGTTTAAAATAAGTGCATATTTCCCTATTTCTTTATCAAATTTACAAAAGATGCCCTCCTTCTCCATCTTCTTCACATCCCCTTCCCCTCCACCTCCCTCGATCGTCCCCAACACCATCCCCCTCCCCTCATCCCTCGATCTCCGATCCTCACCCCTCGTGCCGTCCGACCTCCACCCCTCCTCCTACATTGCCTGACCTCCTACTCTCCTCCCCTACATCGCTCGAAGGTCCAAAGGAATGGAGGTTGTGGTCAACCTTGCGACGAGGCACACCGACTGAGATAAAAGGTTGGTGAAGCACATGTGTTGGCGCGGTCGGGAAAGATGTGACGGAGTTCAACGATGCATGGGGAGTCGTGCGTGGAAGAGCTCGGGAATATTAGGTGAGGTGCAACAACGTTGTGCTTTGAGGCGGTGGATCAAGGGTGACAGAGTTCAACAATGGAAGAAACTCCGAGCTTTGAAGCTCGAAGCGGGAGAGAATGGATCAAACCCTACCACGAATCATCTTGACAGTAGGTGTGGAGTAGACAGGACAATTTCAATTATTTAGAGATGAAGGGTTGCTGGTGGTGGTGTTTGTGGAGGCTGATGACCTGACAATTGCCATGAGAGGTCGGGGCAGTTGAGGCGGAGGAGGATGGGAGGGAATGAGAGGGGATGATGAGGAAGGAGCAGCTTCAGGTGCTCGTGGGGCTAATGCATGACGAGGAGGAAGGGAGAAGGAGGGCCTTGAGGGGTTGAGGAGGAAGAAAGGGAGAAGAAGATATGAGCGGATGCGAAAGGCAATATTTCTTGCTCGTACATTCCGAGTTATCATATGAAAAAGTAACTCAATGATGCATATGTACAATAGTGGCCCTTGGATGGGAAGATATTTATTATTATCAGAGAAGCTCTCAATTTGTCATTTTTTACCAAAATTAAGCTCATTTATCATCACATCATACTCCATGAAATTAAAGGCAAGAATCCATTGTAATTTGTAAGAGATATTCTTTCTGGTAGGTAGTTTACTTAATGTGCAGAAGTATTATTCTATTCGTCAATACATATCGATCAATGTAGATCAATTTTACTACATATTGATCAATGTAGATCAATTTTACTATCTTGAACTTATTATTCTTTGATTTTTGTTAAAAATCCAGTTGTTTCAGCAAGCTCTAGGAAATTTCAAGTCTTGCTGAAATATGGTCAATCATTTCAAGTGTATTTGTGAATTTAGTTGAAATCTTATCATACATTGCACAAATATCTGCAAACGTTTTTTCCTAAATTCTAACATATCTTTGGATTCTTTACTTCTGAGCCTTTTTGCATATTTTCTATATCGACGCCCTACTAGCATCAATCATGAAAGAAAAACTCGTAAGCTTATCTTTTCAAGAATTATATGACTTAACAATAAAACTTAAATATTGTGTTGAAGCTTATTTCTGGAGGCACTGGAACTGGAAGGTTCATGCGTATCATGTGAACTATCGTTCGAAGCGAATAATGGAAGTTGACTTGGAGATATTCTGATTCTCTTCTTTATAAATAAAGGCTGCCTGATTCAATTAGGTATCTTTATTGAACTGCCTTCTTATGATCTTATTTATTTACTTTTTCTTTTATCTTATCATTATTGGGTGAAACAGTTCTTTTTTATTTATTGAAATATCATGTTGAAGCAACATTCTAGATGACAAGAAAAGAAGTATGGTTAATTTTCTTCCAACATCTCGTTTGTTCTAGTTCCACCATCTCTTTCAAGGTTGATAACATGTTTAACATCGTTGATGCGCACATTAGCTCCAAGATCTTCAAGGTAACAATCTATATTTAGACTAGAGTCTTCTAAGACAAGATTCGATGATTGTTTCGTATGACTTTGATTTTTATATGTTTGGTTGCAGGTATGCATGAGGGATGTGCGCAGGGAAAAAATCGTTGTGCTGGTCAATTTTTATTATCTTTAATATCATTTTATGAAGACGAGTTCCCATTTTTCTGACAAAGATATCAGATGTGTTGTTATCTATGTGAATTATGGCATGTAAGAGTGCAAGGTGAAGATCGTGAGGAAATTTGGAATCGTGAGCTGCTCATTGGAGAACATTGCTTCAACTATGAAGAACTCTTCGAAGATTTATTTGAAGAATGTTAACTGTTTTTCATGATTAACATCATGATAATAAGCCGCTTATTTATTCTTTGTTGTTTCATTCAATCTGTTTGTGTAAAAACACTACTATAAATTTACAGGTAAAAACTCCTTGTCTTTTTATTCCTGTCACTATTATTGTATGTATATTGATTTTGATTATATGGCCTTTCTCACAGGTAAAATATCCATTATTTAAAAAAATTCCAGGTTCTCAAGGTTGTGGTGACTAATCGAACTGTTACCACAACTCTTCTGTGGTGACAAATTAGCCATCATGACAGCTCTTTGTGGTGACAGGCTATTTGTCAGAAAATAAATGCAACATTCTTGTTGTCACCACAGATTGTGGTGACCCGACTTTTGGAGATGGGGCAGTAGTGACAAAATGGTTGTCATTATATCCTTTTTCGTCATTACAAGTCTTCTATCCGTCACTGCAAATTTGTCATCACAATCCCTTTTTC
This sequence comes from Ottelia alismoides, assembly GCA_037367405.1. Classification (NCBI taxonomy): domain Eukaryota; kingdom Viridiplantae; phylum Streptophyta; class Magnoliopsida; order Alismatales; family Hydrocharitaceae; genus Ottelia; species Ottelia alismoides. Next base: position 453,848 of record JAZKJV010001358.1, on the reverse strand, counting down.
TTGTAGTGAAGCAACAAAACAATTTGCTAAGCATATGACCAACAACATTAATGGTCATACAAAATCACACGTGTTTATATTTATATCATTAAAACACAATTACGCACACAAAGAAAATGCTCTATATTTTTTCTATATTTTGAAGATTTATTTAGTTACACAAAATCTGCTAATTGTATGTGTCATATTCCATTTACGGTGCCCTAACTCTCTTCCCATCCGTGTTAAGTCCTACCATTGATTTACAAAATAGTCAATTTTATTATTTGACCATTCCTAAACTTAAATGTTTCTTTAAATTAACAACAAAATCTTACTGAAATCAAAACCAAATGTCCCATCGAGGATCTGTCCGTGGACTTTGGTGTTGGTAACAGCAAGATAGGGATCATGCCCCCTTTATGATCTGCCTAAGCATAACATAAAAACCCAATGAATCCAGAGAAAAAAAATGATATTTCTAAAAAAAGATTCTGCTTGTGATAATATATCATTACGCCAAACAATTGGCTCTTGGCTCAAACAATCCAATCCCAATGAATTTAATCGTTATGATCATTGTATGACTGATTATTATTATGATTGATTATGCCGATATAATAAATTTTGATTAGCTTGATATAGGTTGTAATGTGTGGTAGCATTTCACAAATTAATTACTCATAACAACAGTCATGATATTTCGGTACATTGTATTCATGTTGATTGGTCTGAATGCATGTATTCCTATACTAACATTTTATACTCCTAGATGTACCATAACCAAATTATACTTCAAGCAAATGTCGTTACTTTTGAAAGAGGAAACAAACTTGCATATTTGCATTGCAAGTTCACATGAGAATAATATTTGAAGTAAGGAAAATTATCCATAACAATAAAATAAACAATAACTTATTCATAACCACAGAGGAAAGACAGCCTACATACAAACCTAAAGACAGCTTACATGCAAACCTCCATCAGATTCCATCAATGCAACTTTCCTTCTATGTCCATGGGACCATTAGGGACCGTTCGGTTGGGGGGTTATCCCCCAATTTGGGCGGCTCACCCCTCAAACCCCACATTTCTAACCCACTAGTGGGACCCACTCCCTTCCCATCAAAAAGAAATATATATTATACCATCATATCATCTAAAAATCATAAAATACTCAACTTATACTCACTATTCCAAACTTCAATACAATCGCATCATAACAACTACACACTTTTTCAAATTTCAATACAATTATATCATAATAACTATCAAATTTTTGAAATTTCAATACAATGACATCACACAAACCCTCCCAATCCTTAACATACCAACCAAACACACAAACACAAAAATGAATTATCCACCTCCAAATAACCCACCAACCAAACGTACCCTTAGAATTCAATAGTAGAGCAGCTATCACATATAGCGCATCCTCGGCAGAGAGGTGCCTCCCTCCATCCCGTCATGCCCATCAAGTCAATCTCCTCAATTCCTCCCCCGCCCCCATGGAACCCTTCGCTTGTTTCAACTGCCTCAAAAGTGAGCATGTGAAGAATCCTTTTGGGAGTATAAATGGAAAGATCGTATAAACGGAAAGATCTCGAAAGGAAGAATGTAAAAAAAACTTGCTACGGACAAATATAACAATAATTCACCATTTTTTCACCACCTTTGGGGTTTATGCGAAATGGGAAAGGGATGAAATACGATTGCTTGATCAGCAGAAATCAATTTTACTTTATTTAGCACGTGCAAATATGGGCAGGGGAAATTGGAACCATGGTCACCAGACCAGACCATTGAAGTCCTCAGCAAGAAGGTGTGCTTTAGATTTCAGTTCACAAAAGATGGGGAAATCACTGGTAGAGTATGTGTTGGAAAGATTGTACTGCATATTGTGTTCGCTCTACAAGTATCTAGAGGGGGACTAAGCATGTTATGGCTACAAGTCTCGTCTCTTCATAATTAGAGAGGACAGTACATTAAAGAAAAAAAACTACTATTAATTATTTCCCATACATCCATAAAAAAAATAAAATTAATAAAATTAAAAATAACAAATATTAAGGATCTCTCCTTTCGTCCTCTTATTAATTTTTCCTGCACATCTCATTCCATTTTTGCTCCTGTCGGAATATTGCTATTCCATGCTTAGAAATGCTACGAATATTCTCAAGTTCACTAAAGTACCAAGTCTTGTAACGGAATCAAGATAAGTAATGAGAGGGACGGACTTCATTAAATTGCCATGTAAGCGCTTCTTCTGTTCCAAGTTCATGGAAACTTACTGTAATATTATAAATGTGAAAGAGGGCACTGTAACCAAGCTTCTCTCTCCTGATGCAAAATGTGGCGTTGTTATTCCCCCTGGATCACTAAAGCGTTCGATTGGAGAAGAAGATTTTTTTCCACGCTGGGAAACATTGTTGCTACAGAAAGCGTTGGAGATTCAGTGTCTGATGTCGTTTATTGCCCAACCGCATGTCTGGAAGATGAGGAAAATCATGCGCAGTGTTCAAAATGCTACTATTGCTTTTGGAGTCTTTGTAGAGAACGACGTCATCTTGGAGTTGCATGCATGACACCGGAGGCAAAACTTCTTATTTTGCAGGTTTTAGACTTTTTATTCCGCAGGCTGAATATAATTTACATCCATTTGAGATGCTTACTAGTTTTAGTTTATGTCAACACCCTTGGAACCTTATAATGTTGTGTATTCAAAAATAAAGTTAATAAATTAATTATAATATCTCAAAGGTTATGCTCCTCAGGGGATTTCTACAAGGGCATCAGCTTTGCATGTTTTACCGGTGTATATATGTAGAAGATTGTGGTGTATGTGTAGCATCGAACATAAAGAGGAGAAATCATGTAAAAGTTTTTTTAATTACTATAATTTTGTATTTTTTTTCTGGAAATTAGAACTGAATGCAAGATAAGGGGCAATGTAATTGCTCAAGAAGCTTGTATTGGATTCTTGCTGAAATCTTGGGCATCCATCATGTTCAAACGAAATGTTGGATCCTTGTATGCGATCATCAAACCTATTCAGATCTTAAAGTCTACGTGGAGTTGTCTGGGTTTCATGGGTTCCTTGTCACGATGATGTGTCTTGAATTATTCTGCACTCGTCTCTAAAAAGGGTCATGTTTAATGGACCTTTCTGATGTTTCTTTGGATGTCCCAGACTACTTATGGACGGCTCACCATCTCAACTTCCCCACTCCTCAATGGCAAATCTTTCAAACCACGTTGCATGTCTCTCCAACCTAATACTCCAGTGGCGACTTGGTGGTTAATTGGTAATTTCCTTAATAGACATGTAAGATCTGACATATTTAGCTACAGGAGAACCAGGGAACAGAGAGCTCTCCCCCTTTTTCCACTCGACTCTTTGGATGGAGTCACCTGAACTTCATTCTTGTCAAGGTTATCCCTCTTAAATATGTCCACTCAATAGCTCAACGTTCAGCATCTTAAGATGTTGCTGCACTCAACTCTGCATGTTTTCCTATTAGAAATGGTCTCTTCTTATGTGGCTTCTTGAGTCCTAATCTGTGTCTCGGCAGAGACGAACTCTTATCCATATATATATTTTAGTTCTTAGTGTTAGAGGATAGTTTTACTTGTCTGAAACTAGCACTTCTAAAGCAGTACCCTTAATAATTGTACCCAGTCTTAGCTGCAAAAGTTGGTAGCAGTAGTGCAGGGTAAAGTATGCTTTGCTGTTCCTTGAATAAACATGTTTTGTCCGCAATTAGGGAGGCGTAAGGACTGTGATTTATAACTTTGGATGCAGCAATTTTTAATATGGTTTTCTTCATTATATTTATTTCTGGATATTCTCATCGTATGCATTTGCCAGTCGGTTTACTTTTGAGGGTGAGCCTCGCTTGAAAGTGAATTTTTGCAATGCTAAGGTTGACCTCTTTCACTGTTCTTTGCAATGCTAAGGTTGACCTCTTTCTACGACTACATTAATAAAACTATTATATGTAAGAGGAAATTTATGTATTTAGAGTTTTTTCTAAACTCGTGTAATCAAGCTGTGAACCCTAGACACCCAGGAACCTAAGTCTCAATTCTCCCAACATTGTATAAGAGCAGCGATTAAACAAATCGTTCATTTCCCTCAAAATTATATTTAAGTCAATGTCTGCCCATGCCTGTAATAAGTTGTGTTGTATATGTTGATTAGGCTGTTAATCGTGTTATAACTTTTTTGTTTTTTTGGTCACCCTTTGATTATCTTCAATATGTATCGTATCCTTAGCAAAATTTTTAGCATTGTCACTCTACTATAATAGTTAAATCTTGTGCTGAATGATCTGAGGTTTGGCTGTATCACAAATTTCTGCAGCTTGCTGGCATTATATATGTATCCTTTTGGATCTGCATAAATGTTTAAGGTTGAAATTCAGACTGTGGCTACCTCGTATTTATCTTCACTTGCTTAGCCATACTGAAGTTAATCGAGTATTCTAACATTTTGGTGCACATTAAAACTAAGTATGATGTCCCTCTTAATTTCTCGTAAAGGCAGCAACAGAAAGGATAAATGCCAGGATTGTTAATTCGTTATGTTGAAGGGTATTTGTATGAAGGACAGGTGATGCTATTTTATCCTTTTGTTCAAGTATCCTACAATTACTAATTATCTTAAGCAAATTTTAATGGGGAATAAGGTGGATCATGTTTTTGAGAGGGAACAGCTTTGATTTTCCTTGTAAAGATGCATTAATCGCCTCTCATGTGAGTTTTACTCTCGGAGAAAAACTCTATATAGTTGCATGTCTGCTTCAGGAATGACGGAAAATGATTGATACGGCTTGGTTAACCTAGCGTCAACAGATGTTGCATATTGCTTTAAAATACTTAAGGATTTAGCGTTTACATTTATTTTATTGTGGAGCAATGTATGTGATAAGCAGTTCATTGTTTCCGGATTTCGTGGCCATATCCGATGAACGGATTTCATGTTTGTCTCGCAGGTTCATAACAACAACCACATGTTCTGTTGGGCCTGCCAAAGTCACTACTGCGCCTTGTGCTGGAAAACTGTGAAAAACAGCAGGCTACACTATGATTACAATGTCGGTATATGCATCTAATATGGAATATTGCTTCAAAATATTGTGGGAATTCCATGGAGTTGAGTGAAGGGTGTGTTGCGAATCGCGGAAGCAAACAAACACAAACACGATCAAACAAGCAAGACACAAACACAAGGATTTACAAGGTTCACCCGTAAATGGGCTACGTCCTTGGGCGCCGGCGATCGGTTTCACTATATGGAGAAAAATGTAATACAGAGGGTACTGAGAAGGTACAGATATGGGATGAGAAATCGGATCAGAAATGAGGATGCAGTATCTGGTGGCCCTGAGGCCCTTTTTATACTGCAACAGAAGAATACCATTTGTATTCAGCAATCCATCCCAACAGCTCTCAGCCAATCAGAAGACAGGACACAGATCAGACACACCAGCAATCCTGGCCCAACAGCTCTCAGCCAATCAGAAGGCAGGACACAGATCAGACTTGTCAGCAATCCTGGTCCAACAGCTCTCAGCCAATCAGAAGGCAGGACACAGATAAGACATGTCAGCAATCCTAACCCAACAGCTCTCAGCCAATCAGAAGTAAGGATACAGATCAGCCACATCAGCAGTCCAACAAGTGGTTAGGATTCAAGTCAAATTAATAATCTCCACCTTGAATTGAATCCTCATATAGTAGAATGGACCACTACTATTACTCCATCATGAGTTGAATTCTCCACTAGCAGAATTAACCACTGCTAGACTCCACCGGAGTTGAATTCTCATATAGCAGAATTAACCACTACTATAATTCACCACTTAAAATTCAAATAACAGGAATCAAGGAATTATAAACAATTATCACCTTGAAATTTCTCCTCAGAGAAGCTTCGCCAAGCTTCACCGCGTCGCCGCCAGCCCCTCCTTGGGGCTACTGCCAACTGTCGATATTGAGCAAGTCCAAACAACACTTGAACTCATGGTTCGAAAAAACGCGCCTCGAGGCGCACGAGGCGTACGCCTCGAGGCGAGGCGGTCGGAAAACGCCTCTGAACGACCGCCTCGACTGGATCCTAAGAGGCGGTCGCCTCAGTTGGTCGAGGTGGTCGAGGCGGTCGGAAAACGCCTCTGAACGACCGCCTCGACTGGATCCTAAGAGGCGGTCGCCTCAGTTGGTCGAGGTGGTCGAGGCGGTCGAGGCGAAGGCGAGGCGCTCACCGAGGCGTTTTCTTTTTCAAATTATTTTTTTTATGTTAATTCAATTATCCTATTAGCAATTTCATATGTTTATAAAGATGTAGTTGTTTAGGATATAATATATAAGATGAATGCTTAAATTTGGCCGCTTTCATGTTCATATTTACTATTAAACATATTCAATCATGTTAAGAAACTCTTAAAATATGCCCTTAAATATACGAATCCACAAGTATCATAGAAAAAATTACACGTAAAATTATTTTTAAGGAGTTTTCAAACAACGAGACCCCCGCCTTGTTGGGGTATGGTATGGCAGGAAGGGGAGCATACGACGGTTCTTCAACTTAGGTTAGATGTTTAGAATTTAGGGGAATATCAACATATTTAATCTATAATTGGATGGAAAATTAGTAAAAAGACATATACACTTGTATATCTTTTCTTTCAGTGTTCCTATCTTTGTAATTGCATCATATATTATAGTAATTTATATCATATGTTAGTTAGAAAATATATATAATTTCATTAGTATATATTTTGTTGTAGTTTTTATAGGTTTTCTCCTTGTAAACTGAGGCTTACGCCTCGACCGCCTCGAGGCTACGCCTCGCCCAGATTCCAGGGAAACCGCCTCGTTCCGTTTTTAGTTTTTTCAAACCTTGCTTGAACTTATTCCCAGGAATTGTAGACCCTTGCAAGACATATAGGGTCTTCTACTTGTTACCTTTGTTGACAACAACTCCAGCTTTGGCAACCTGCATGACTCCACCTTCATGCATGCGAAGAGAGAACAGACGTTGCTTCAAGAGCAACTTGTTGGTCAGAGACTCCGTCATGTATAGACTTTCAAGTATCAACCACAGACCGGCCGCAGAATCTTCATCGGCAACCTCGACGATAATCTCATCCACCAAAAATAGCATGATCACCGAGTGCGTCTTTTCTTCCTGCACCATCAACTCGGACGGGGCGAGTGCCTTCGCCCGCTCTTGATCTAACGGTGCCCAGATGCCTTGCTGCTTCAGAAGGGCACACATCTTGATCTGCCATAGACTGAATCCATTCTTCCCCGTGAACTTCTCGATCTTCAGATTGTGTGACGCCATCTTACTGGATGATCCTGACGGAACCTGAAGCTCTGATACCAGTTTGTTGCGAATCGCGGAAGCAAACAAACACAAACACGATCAAACAAGCAAGACACAAACACAAGGATTTACAAGGTTCACCCGTAAATGGGCTACGACCTTGGGCGGCGGCGATCAGTTGCACTATATGGAGAAAAATGTAATACAGAGGGTACTGAGAAGGTACAGATATGGGATGAGAAATCGGATCAGAAATGAGGATGCGGTATCTGGTGGCCCTGAGGCCCTTTTTATACTGCAACAGAAGAATACCATTTGTATTCAGCAATCCATCCCAACAGCTCTCAGCCAATCAGAAGACATGATACAGATCAGGCACGTCAGCAATCCTGGCCCAACAGCTCTCAGCCAATCAGAAGGCAGGACACAGATCAGACTTGTCAGCAATCCTGGTCCAACAGCTCTCAGCCAATCAGAAGGCAGGACACAGATCAGACATGTCAGCAATCCTAATCCAACAGCTCTCAGCCAATCAGAAGTCAGGATACAGATCAGCCACATCAGCAGTCCAACAAGTGGTTAGGATTCAAGTCAAATTAACAGGGTGGAACATATGGTGGTTATGGAATTAGAGAATGAAAAGATGATTTATTCTCAGCCCTAGAGCTCTCTTACATAGGAAAAAAGCTCTATGGGTAAATAACATAAACAGGACAAAGAAAATAAATAATACAAATATCGCAACACTCCCCCTCAAACTGGAGCATATATATCTATCATGCTCAGCTTGGAACAACAATTGTGAAAAGGACCTCTAGCAAGAGCCTTTGTAAACATATCCACGACTTGGTGTCCTGATGATACGTGTGATGTTGAAATGAACCCCTTCTGGATCAGATCTCAAGTATAGTGACAATCCACTTCAATATGTTTTGTTCTTTCATGAAAGGCTGGATTATTAGCTATAAACAAAGCTGCCTGATTATCACATTTAAGATGCATAGGTAGAGGTACATCAATAGTTAAATCAGTCAGGACTGATTTAACCCACATCATCTCAGTACTACCTTGGGCCATTGCCCTAAATTCTGATTCCGCACTAGATCGAGCAACCACCGTTTGTTTTTTGCTCTTCCATGATATAGTGAACTGCCAACGAACACAATAAAGCCTGAAGTTGACTTTCTGTCACTAGGACACCCAGCATAATCTGCATCCGCACATCCTGTAACTGAGAGAGAAGTATCTCTTCTAAACAGAAGACCTGCACCTGGAGATGACTTCAGATATCTCAAGATCATAAAAACTGCATCCATGTGAGCCTTCCTGGGTTGCTCCATGAACTGACTAACCCTACTCACAGCAAACGATATATCAGGCCTGGTAATAGTAACATATAATAGCTTCCCCACCAGTTCTCTATATAGTCTCTTGTCCACCTCATCAGACCCATCGTCATAAAGCTTCACATTGGGATCCATAGGAGTAGTAGCTGGTCTACATCCTATCATACATGTCTCAGATAACAGATCAATAACATACTTTCTCTGTGTCATAACCATACCTTGCCGATTTTGTGCAAATTCCAATCCAAGGAAGTAACGGAGCGTCCCCAGGTCCTTGGTGACAAACTGTTGTCCAAGGAAATCCTTCGCTGCTTGAATGCCATGTTCATCACTGCCAGTGATAACAATGTTATCCACATACACCAAGATGACCACACAACCTTGGTGGCTTCTCTTTATAAAGAGAGTATGATCTGCAGTAGATCTAACAAATCCCTTCTGATCAATCAAATCTGAGAGCTTCTGAAACCAAGCCCTCGGACTCTGCTTAAGGCCACATATAGCCTTATGAAGACGGCATACCATACTAGACTCCCCCTCAGCAGCAAACCCAGGTGGCTACTGCATGTAGACCTCCTCCTGCAAATCACCATACAAAAAGGCATTCTTGACATGAACTGAAAAAGAGGCCAATCTCGTACCATGGCAACAGTAACAAGAATCCGTAGGGTAGAGTAACATGCCGCTGGGGAAAACATGTCCTGATAGTCCACCCCATATGTCTGAGTGAACCCACGAGCAACCAACCTTGCCTTGTATCTGTCAACTGTACCATCAGCCCGATGCTTCACAGTAAAGTCCCACTTGCAGCCAACCACAGACGCACCTGGTGGAGGATGGACTACACTCCACGTACCACGCGACTGTAACGCTGCCATTTCCTCCTCCATCGCTAAGCGCCACTGACTACACTGTAGTGCCTCCTGATAAGAGCGTGGTATCTCTATAACTGACAGGCCGACAACAAAGTGCTGAAAATCCTTGGACAGACGTTCCAAGGAAACATGAGAATCAAAGTCCATCCCATATTTAGGATTCATTGTCCTGGCACGTTTCTGCAGTCGAAGAGCAATAAGGACATCTAAATCATCAACATGAGGAGTAGTGATATCATCGCAGCCCTGTACCTCATTCTGAACATGCAAATCACCCATGCCATTAGAAGAACTCAAATGCTCAGTACATACCTCAGGCGTGCCGGATGATGGAAGAGGCGCAAGAGCAGGGGGTCGTCTCTGGTAGACCTGAGGAAAGAACGTAGGTGACGGTGACGGTGGTGGTGGCGGTGGTGGTGATGTAGGTGATGCTGGAGAAGATGGTGGTGGTAATGGAGGAGAGCACGGTAATGACGGAGGAGGAGGCATGTAGATTTCTTCTCCATTTTCTGAAGGAGTAAGTCTGTCACCTGTAGGAGAAAAATACATAATAGACTCAAAGAAGGTGACATCAGCATTGACGTAATACCGTCGCCGAACCGGATCAAAACAACGATATCCCTTTTGGGTTTTGGAATACCCCACAAACACACATTTAATAGCTCTGGGAGAGAGCTTGTCAAGACCAGGAGAGAATTGATGGACAAATGCGACCGACCCAAAGACTTGTGGTGTAAGGGAGAAAAGATCCGTCTCGGGAAATGCAATCAAGAACGGGATCTTTTCCCCTAACATTGATGAAGGCATACGGTTGACTAGATAACATGCAGTTAGAACTGCATCTCCCCAATAGGAATGAGGAGCATGGCTCTGAATCAAGAGAGTTCTAGTCACATCCAAAAGGTGGTGATGCTTTCTTTCAGCCACTCCATTCTGTTGGGAGGTATATGCACATGACGTTTGATGAACAATCCCATGAGACTTAAGGAATTGAGAAAGTTGAGTACTACAAAATTCTAGAGCATTATCAGACTGAATGTACTTAACTCTAGCAGAGAAAATATTCTTTATTTCATTAATAAAGGACTGAATGACAGGACCAGCATCAGACTTATTTTTAAGAAAAACTCAAGACAATTTGGAAAACTCATCTACTGCAACCAGATAAAATATGTGTCCCTGAAGATCTGGGACACGACTCGGACCCCAAATATAAAAATGAAGCAAGTCAAACAGACCATGACTACTCGGACCCTGACGACTCTGGAAAGAAGATCGGTCGGTGATGTTTCCCAAGCTGGCAGGCCTCGCATTGAAAGGTGGAACGAGGAGAAATCCAAGGAAGAACATGAACCATCTTCTGCAGAGGAAGATGACCAAATCGGAGATGCCATGTGTAAGGAGAAACGGATCCAGCATGAAGAGAAGCAGCACCAGCATAAGGAGATTGAACTAGTCTGTAGAGACCCCCTTGCCCACGGCCAGTTCCAATCATCCTGCCCGTGAGAATGTCCTGAAACACAAGAGCAGATGGATCAAATATGGCACGACAATGTAGATCTTTAGTGATTTGACTAATTGAATTGAAAATTCAGGAGCATAAAGGACATTCTGAAGCCGTAATGCAGGGGTCAAATGCACCTCCCCCTGACCAGTAATGGGAGATTGTGTCCCATCAGCTATCACCACTGATCGTCCTGTCTGAGACGGACGAAAAAACTTCAACTGACTTCTGTCACCACATAGATGGTGAGATGCTCCTGAATCCATGATCCACTCTGATAAATCTGCCTTGTAGCAACTAGTAAAAGCATATGCTATACCTGAAGCGGATGCTGAGGCTGATGCAACTACCTCTGAAGATCCTGAAGAACCCGCTGATTCATGACTCAACATAATCTCTCTAAGTCGTGCCACCAGATCATCGAACCTCTGACCAGTTCCATGGGAAGAACTCCCTTCCTGCTGAGTCTGTTCGGCAGCACGAGCTGTAGTAGTAGGAAACCATGCTTGGAATAACATGTTTCCTCAGTATGACATGTTCTGCGACAGTAAGTACATGGCTGCCTAGGGGGTTGACTACCCCCTCCCCTGCCACGGCTACCTTGGCCTCGAAACTGTGAAGATCCTCTCCTACCACGGGATGCTGCCATGGCTGAGGATGTTTGAGATCCACCAGGAGATATGGAGAGTCTACTCAACCTACGATATGCCTCCTCCATAGGAGGTATGGTGGCCTCTGTAAGAATCTGTGCTCTGGCTGCATCATACTCATGATGAAGTGCTTCTAGAAATACTCATGTCAACACTCAGTCCATATATGCTTTGAGTTGTTCTGGTGTAGCTGTCAATGGAATATAACCATGTAACTTCTCAAACATACCCCTTAAAGAGGTATACAGGGTATGAAAAGGACGACCATTCTGCTTCGAAGCGAAGATGTCGTGTTGAAGCTGCAGAATACTCGACTCGTTCTTTGCAGGAGAATATGTAGCAGCAAGTATATCCCACATATCCTTTGTCGTGGGCTGACTCAGGATGTCATTGGCTATCTCCATGGATACCGTGTCAGATAACCACACACGTGCATAGGCATCATCTGCCTCCCATGAGGCATTAACCCCAGTCTTATCAACAGGTTCCTCTTGTGTGAGGATATGCTTCTTGCCATTGCACTGCATCAAACTCATGAACTGCATGGCCCACAATTCATAGTTCGTTCCATCCATCTTCACCATGGGTGCTGGACCTTTGAAGGCACCCAGGGATGGAAAATCTGTCTTGTTGTCCGACATGACAACACCAATTTTCTATAGACTGGGGTTACACATTGTTGACAAGAATGTCTACGCGGACATATGTGAAAGCGATTGTGGGCGTAGACTCATACCACAATCCCTTCCATATCTCGAAAGTGTCTCTGAAGAACTAGGTTGTAACCTTCCTCGAGAGGGCGCGTGGGGCACAAGTTCTCGGAAATGCCCACACGTTCACGTACGGACAGGAGACGGCAGGATCACAGCCACGGGCACGGGAGGAAGAAGGGGCACAAGATGCACGCGATAGGGCACAGCCACGCACGCACGAGATGCGCGCGATAGGGAGTGCAGGCGAGCGCGGAGGGAGCGCGAGGGAGAAGGAGCACGACGACGGCGGCGCTAGGGCTCAGGACCGTCGGTGACGGTGGGGCTTTTGGTGGGGACACAGATTTAGGGCACAAGCTCCGGTCTAGGACCGTCGCTCTGATACCATGTGGAATTAGAGAATGAAAAGATGATTTATTCTCAGCCCTAGAGCTCTCTTATATAGGAGAAAAGCTCTATGGATAAATAGCATAAACAGGACAGAGGAAATAAATAATACAAATATCGCAACAGTGGTAATAAGAAGAGTTGTATCCATTGATATGTAATTATGTATACTATGCAAGAGTCGCATTTGTTCTTTAGTTTGTTACTGAAGAGTGTCATCAATAGTTTTTCATGATGATTTGTTGTTGAGCAGGTTAAATGCGCTTGCAGTTGCATGGGTGAGGTACTGATCCGATTGAAAACCCGGTTTGATATTATGCAATGGTTGGAGTGCGCATTAAGTAAATCAATCACCTGGTCCAATCGTTTCTTGGTCGTTAGCCATCCCATTACCAATCACAGGCCAACTCAACCATAGCATATGTGTAGTTGGATTAGATGATAGTGGTTTCATTTCCATGTAGCTTTGTTTGACTAATTTATACATACCCTAACAACTTATTCCGTTCATATACAACTGGACCGATTGACAACCACCCAAAATATCCTAGTCCAAGTTTTCGAATAACAATCCCCTTCACATATAACTCCCTTTCACACTGTGAAAATTAGAAGTGAGACTATTATCGGTGTGTTGCCTATGGTACATTACTTATTCAAGTAATATTAGTGTTATACACCATGTATAGTCTTTTCCTCTTATCTCTTTGTATGTGTGGCTCAATCTCACCCTTTCTACTCTGATACCATTTATGACTAAGGTAAAGGTGTAAAATAAATGCTAGGTCGTTGCGACCTCAATCACTTGGGCTGAGTAAATCAAGAAAAATAATCAACCACTCGAATAAGATAAAATCAAGCAAGCACAAGAAAGAGCGGTCTAGCTATTAGGTTTAACCTGGTATAGCTCCCAGGGTCGAACTCAAGGAGCACAGATTGGCCTTGCGGCCTACGATGTAGTCAAGTATCCAAGGAAGTCTTTTTTAGGGTTTTTATTTGTTTTTGTATTTTTCTGATTTTTTAAAGGATGAGAAAATGAGAGAAAATGAATGCAATGCAACTTCAACAATTTATACAACACACAAAAATGATGCAAAAATTCCAGAAAATTGGTTTTTATGTTTTAAATGTTTTTTACTGTTTTTGGTGAATTTTTGGAATTTTTCTAATGAATAAAATAATTATTAAAAATCAAACAATGCAAAGAATGTAGGGTACTGTCCAGCAAGGTTAGAAACTCAAAAATAAAATATTTAAAAGCTTCAAACAACCCTGGAGGTAATTTTCCTATAATCTAGAAAGAATAAGGAAAATTTAGGCACCCTACTTAATGTTTTTGGATTTTTAATTTATTTACTCCAATTTTTATGAGTTTTTAGGGGTTTTTCAATTTTTATGGTTTTTAATGGATGAAAAGTGGCCAAAATTGGCTCGAAAATCAATCAACCAGTAAACAACATTACCTAATTTTTTTTAGAATTTTTAAAGGTGATTTTATATTTTTTTTGGTATTTTTAAAGTCAAACAGTGGCGAAAATAGGGGTTTTTGAATTTTTAAAAATAATAAATGAAATCCAAAATGTCCCCAAAAATCATAGAAATTCCTACACCATGGCAGGAGCCATGTGTCAAAATTTCATTGGATTTGGAGGTCGTTTGATATTTTATTCAAAAATAAAGGTGGGGCACTGTGCACAGGGACCTAAGTGCAAATACCCAAAAGTTCTGGGGTCCTGGTGCAAAATACCCAAGAAGTCACGTGCCAAGCACGTGTCTGGGGCACACAGGGACCTAAATGTAATAAAAATAAGTTCCAAGGACCTATTGATAACTCGTATCAAAAGTCCAGGGGCTTATATGCAATTTACCCAAAATAATTCGCACATGTACAAAATCAATGCTCACAGGGGTATATTTGCAAATAAACGAAACATTTCATGCATTCATTAACATCCAGAACTACAAGGGGTCGCATGCAAATAACCCAGAATAACACGTGATGACGCACGTGGTTCACTACTGGCAGGGGTATAAGTGCAATTAAAATAAAGTCCGAGGTCCTTGATGCAAATAACCCAGAAAATAAACAACTAGAATTGAAAATTACAGGACTAAACTGAAATAAGACAAACAGAGGGGGTCCTATGAAATTTACCCCTTTATTAATAGCGACGGCCCGATGGTGACGCGTGGATGATCGGACGGTGGAGAACAAACGCGCCTTTAACGAAGGAAGCGCGGGCCTGATCTGACGGCTGGTATGCGTCCACGTGGTTGATCGGACGGTGGAGCTGCTGCGTGGCTCTTCGAAGAAAACCAAGCCCAGATCGGATGGTCGAGGTGCAGCCACGTGGATAATCGGACGGCTGATAGACGTCGTGGCTTAACCTCGCTGCTCAACGGCCCAGATGAGATCCTCTGATGTATCGACGGCTGCTGCCCCTCCTCAGATGAACGGATGAGGATTAGATCTGGAGCTGGAGCATCATCGGACGGCTCTGGAGGGTCCTCGAAGAACTGATGGCCGGCGAACTTCGCCGGCCTCGTGAAGGTGCCTCCGGTCTCCTCTGCTGCGCCTGAAGGTCGGAGAAGCTCCGGCGTGAAGTTGCGCAGCTGCGGCGGGTCTCCAATGCCTCGGCCGAACCCTGGAAGGCTCGGGCGAGGTCGTCGGAGAAGAAGCTCCTGGCTGAACTGGGAAGGAGGCTCAGACACCCCCTTTGGACCTGCAAAATGGTCAAGAAGCTTCGCGGGTCGAGGGCAAAGTGCCTCGACCCGGTTAGGTGGCGTGAAGGTGGACGGTGCGGCGTGGCGAACGAGCTCCGGCGAGCGGAGGACGGTGAAGCTCGACTCCCAGATCCTGTGCGATCTGGGTTGAGTGAAATGGCGTAGAAGGTGCGTGAGGAGGTTGCGAAGGTGCTGATCGGGTCGGATTGGAAGATGGGTAATCGGAGTGGCCGGAATCGGAGATATGCGTCGGAGGTCGGAATTGGGGGAAATCGGAAATTACGCTAAATGGGAAAGAACTAAGGTTACCTGATGGCTGAAGTAGACTGTGCTGGAGATGGGCTATCTCCGGGTCGTAGCTTCGAAGGACGTCAAGGCCTGAAGCTCGGTGCTCGACGCTGGCGGCGAAGCAAAGACGGCGATGTTCGCCGGATCGATGGAATCGCCCTCTCGCCTCACTGCAACACGGGCAAAAGCTTACTGTCACTCTCGCCTTGCCGATGGAGGTCACGGGGAAGAGGGAGATGGGCCAAAGATGCGGCGCGAGGGCGGCGGAGGTGTGAATATATAAGAGTGACAGGGCGTTTAGGGTTGGAGGCTGACGGCAAAGGAAAGCTTCGATTTGATGGCGGAGGATCCGGCGAGGGAGAGGGATGTGCGGCGAAGAATATGGGCGCGGGGGTTGAGTGGAAGACAGGCTGGACGCGCGTGGATAAATCGGGGAAGAAGGCGCGGCGCGCGACGGCCAGAAAAGGAAAGAGGCGCGGGGGAGTTGACCGGGGTCAACATTCCCCCGTGGCCCAATCAGGAGCGGCCACGTGTAGGCGATTTTTGTTTTATTTTTTTAGGGTAGAAATAGGTCGAATTAGGAAAAACTTAAAACATGAAATATTTTTCTTTTATTTTTTTCTATTTTTTGGTGATTTTTAATTAATTTTTGGAAATAAAAATAGGTTAGCTCTATATATAGGTATATGTACACTACATGAATTTTTATTTTTGATTTTTTTATTTGTTATTTTTTTGTGTTTTTATGCTCATTTTGTATTTTATTTAGTTACAAGATGAAATATAGAATAAAAGAATATTTTTATTTTATTTTTATTACTTATATACAAGGGTGAAATAAATAAATATATATATTTATATACATGGTATAAATACAATGTATTTTTGTATTTTTGATTTTGTGATTTTTATTTGATTTTTGTTTTGTTTCTTTTTATTTATTTTATTTACAAAAGGTAATATAGAATATTTACAAAAAGTTTAGAAAATAAATGAATTTATTTATAGGGTTAAATAAATACAAGAGTGTGGTCTATACACATGGTGAAGGGGTATTTTTGAATTTTGATTTTTATCTTTTTATTTTGTTTTTAATAGAATATACACACAATATGTACAAGTATATTTTTGGGTGAGGAAAATATATAGTTTAATTTATTTACAAATATAAACAAGTGAGCTCCTATCTCCCTCTACTTTGGCTTTTATGCGGTCAGGCCCATGCTGAGCCCTCCCTTGGGTTAGGTTGCTCAATATTTATTCTAAATATTTCCCTCTTTTTCTTTTTGCTCTTTATTCTTTTATTTTGTGCACAAAAACATGCTAATTATAGGTTTTTACACAATGCATGCTTTTGGTATTTATTGGTATTTACACATATCTACATGTATTTGCAAAGGTTTTTGTAGCTAAAATAGAAGAATAAAGAGTGATGAATGGGTATTCATCACCCCCCTATGCTTAACTTTGCTAGTCCCTTAGCAAACACTTATTTGAAGAAGAAGTGAAAAAGAAAGAAAAAGAAAAAGAAAAAGAGGATGTACATGGATCAAGGTTGACTTATTAAATTTGCCTTCATTAAATTGAAATATGGAGCTCGATCAGATCTTTGGATTATTAATGTGTCGGAACCTTGTTTGGACTTAAGCTTAAAACTCAACAGCCTCCAAGTTCCACCAATCTATAGGCAAGACTCCTCAATAAACCAGCTCAGAACAAGTCTACATACACAAACTCTAATGACCATGAATCTTTCCATGCAGTGTAAGTGATATGTGGCTCCCCACCTCAGAAGTGACAAAGAAACAACCTCCCTCAACCTGGTAACTCTAATGCCTCGGTCTAGCAACTCTTTCCTCGAGAAGCGGGGTATTCCCTTCTAAGTTCAAGTGCAACCGGCTCAAGGAGAGGGGGTAGAAGTATAGAGTTTTGGAAGCCTAGCCAGTGTAGCTAAGTCTCCCGCTGCAAGCTTCATGAGATGTAACATGATACCATAAGCTTTTGCTTTTCACTCCGGTGGGGTTATTAAATTTTCAATCCGACCCACCACTTTTTTTGGAGTTCTTTTTGCATTTTTGCAAATTTTTTTTTTTTTTTTTTCAACAACTTCTGTACAACATATCTACATGGTGCAGCATATATAAGAAATTTCCCCTTGAGCCAGTAGACTATCCCTCTTTTGAAGCTTTATTGCAACCCACAGCTTCTGTCTTTAGCTTTCAACACCACCAGACCAAGTTGAGGTGCACTTCCTTCACTATAAGAAGAAGAGAGGTTCCGCCTAGAAGTACTACCCTCATATGCTACCCCAAGCCAAAGGAAACTGCTTCCTCACCACCTCATCCATGGAGAGCCATGTGTAAAGTGCAGGTGCAAGTGAAGCCATTGTCTCTGAGAGTCATGCGTGTGTTGTTAAGTGCTCTACTTAGGCTCATCAAGATGACATATGCTCATAGCCTAGTGGACTCAAAGAATTAAGTCCTTACGGACCTGAAAAGCCTTAAACCTAAATCCTACAAGGTTCCTCTTGAAGTTAAGTGAATTAAGATCTTTTTCAAGCTCCATTTCTCAATTTAATTCCAGGCTCAGTTTAAATGTCAACTCTTATCCAGGAAAAATTATATACATATATGTACACAAGATGCTATTTACAAATATTTTACAATCATGCAAAAATTTTTTTGACAAATGTTTTGAAATCATGAATGAATGATGCATGAAGTGCAAGTTTTGCAAAAAGATATTTACACACATTTACACAAGATTTTTGCAAACTTTTGATTTTCAAAACATTTTGGAAAAATTTTGTACTATATACATAATTTTGATACAAAAATATTTACACAAGCTTTACACAAAAGATTTTTGAAATCATTTTTACAAAAATACTTTATACATTAGCTATGTATGTGCACGAATAAAAGAGGTTTATGCTCATGAAAAATTTTTAATTTTTTGTGAATTTTAGCCATTTTATTTATTAACACACTCACACAAAGTACGAGTTATGGCTAAAGTATATATGAAATATATACACACCCCCCCTATACTTAGCTCGAACGATGTCCTCAGAGTGATCAAGAGCGATGAAGAAGACATAACTCGTGCTTAGTAAAAGGGAAGTGAAAAGGAATGACTAAGTACAGGAACGAATGAATGAATAGAATGAGAGGAACTCGGTGGTTTCCCCCTATACTTAGGATTAACTAATCCTAAGTATAGAAAGCTGTACATGAAGGGAAATCCGAGTGAAGAATATACAGAATCTGCTCCCCCTATACTTAGGGTAAAATATCCCTAAGTATAGGCAGCAAAAACAAGAGCAGAAAGAATGAAAAGAATACTCGCAGGTCCGACATCCCCCCTATACTTAGGGTAAAGTACACCCTAAGTATAGCATAATCATAAGATGAGAAATGGGATGTGGGACTAAAGAATAGAATGATATGGACAACTGGATCTATACAGGCGGAGGAACAGTGAAAATCAGGCGTGAGATGTAAAAGATGTGAGTCAAGAGACCACATCTCACGCAAAATGAATAGCAGCAATAATAACATCCCGCGGCTCATGATCTAGAAATGGTTTGAGCCGCTGGCCGTTCACTCGGAAGGTACTCTCAGAAGATAACTCAGATATATCAATGCTGCCGTTATCGTGTACCTTTCTGACCAAATAGGGTCCTTTCC
Source organism: Ottelia alismoides (assembly GCA_037367405.1). NCBI lineage: Eukaryota > Viridiplantae > Streptophyta > Magnoliopsida > Alismatales > Hydrocharitaceae > Ottelia > Ottelia alismoides. The sequence continues at coordinate 434,360 of JAZKJV010001358.1, read as the reverse complement.
ATTTGCTCTGTAGCTTCCCTGGAAATAATCTAAGCCTTGCATCAAACAGCCATACTTTCTGTCCAATCTCAAAATGCTTGTGGCTGATATGAGAATCATGCCACTCCTTGACTTTCTCCTTATATTGTAGGCTGTTTGAGAAAGCAGTATCTCTAAGCTCTTCCAAGGCGGCTAACTCTGCCCTCCTCTGGTCTCCTATGCCATTTGGATCCATCAATATGTCTGTAACTGCCCAGAGTGACTTGTGCCTCAGCTCAACTGGTAGGTGACAAGGCTTGCCATACACAAGGCGAAAGGGAGATGTACCCAATGGAGTCTTGAAAGACGTCCGATATGCCCACAAGACCGAGTCCAAAAGTTGTGACCAGTTCTTTCGGTCAGGGCGGACGACTTTCTGCAAAATGTTCTTGATCTCCCTATTCGACACTTCGGCTAGACCATTCGTCTGTGGATGATACGGTGTAGCAACACGATGGTCTATGCCGAACTCTCTAGCAAGTGCCTTCACCTGGTCGTTGATGAAATGAGATCCCCCATCAGAAATCAAAACTCGTGGAACCCCGAACCGCGTGATGATGTTCTTCTTCAAAAATTTGCAAACTGTCTTTGCATCTGCGGCTCGGGCGGGGATACCCTCAACCCAACGACTAACATAGTCTACGGCCAACAGAATGTACTCGAATCCCTGACTCTTAGGGAATGGACCCATGAAATCGATGCCCCATGCGTCAAAAACCTCACAGAAGTGAATGGGCTGCATCGGCATCATATCACGCTGTCCACAAGTGCCCATCCTCTGACAGTCAGTACACCTCCTCACGAACTCATCAGAGTCCTTGAAGAGTGTAGGCCACCACAAGCCGGATTGGAGCACTTTCTGTGCCGTTCTCCTCCCAGAATGATGTCCTCCTGCCTCAAGCTTGTGGCAGTAAGTGAGGACACTATGATGTTCCTCCTGAGGAATACACCGTCGCCAGATGCTATCCCCTCCTTCGTGGTAAAGGATGGGATCCTCCCAATGGTAAGACTTAGCCTTCGCAAGGAAGGTCTCAATCCTCTGCTTGGGCCAGTCTTGGGGAACTTTCCCAGCAACGAGAAAGTTCACAATATCGGCATACCACGGGAGTGAGGCGATAGCAAGGATCGCCTCATCTGGGAAGGTATCACAAATGGGATCAATCTGCTCTGTCTCCTCAGGTTGCTCTAATCGGGATAAATGATCCGCCACCACATTCTTGACTCCAGGCTTATCCTTGATCTCAATGTCGAATTCCTGAAGTAGAAGGATCCATCTAGTAAGTCTGGCCTTGGCATCCTTCTTTGTCATGAGGTACCTGATGGCGGTGTGATCTGTGTACAAGGTCACTCGGGATCCAATGATATATGATCTGAATTTATCTAGGGCAAACACTACTGCCAGCATCTCCTTTTCTGTGACTGTATAATTCCGCTGGGCGGAATCCAATGTGCGGCTAGCATAGTGTATCGCAAATGGTACTCCATCCCTCCTCTGTCCTAGCACTGCTCCTACGGCAAAATCGGAGGCGTCCGTCATGATCTCGAATGGGAGAGACCAATCGGGTGGCTGAAGGACAGGAGCCTCAATTACGCACTGCTGGAGAGTCTCAAAGGACGAAAGACACTTGTCATCGACAAGGAACTCGGTGTCTTTCGTCAAGAGGTCAGTCAACGGTCGGGCAATCTTGCTAAAATCATGAATAAATCTCCTATAAAAACCAACGTGCCCCAGAAATGACCGTAACTGCTTCAGATTGGACGGCGGTGTGAGTTTCCTAATGACATCGACCTTGGCCGGATCAACCTCCATGCCTCTGTTGGAGATGATGTGGCCAAGCACCGTCCCTTGAGTCACCATGAAGTGACTCTTCTCCCAAGATAGAACTAAGCGGGTAGCAATGCATCGCTGGAGTACTCGGTCTAGGCAATCAAGACAGGAATCGAAACCGTCGCCATAAACCGAGAAGTCGTCCATGAAGACCTCCAAACACTCCCCTACCATGTCCGAAAAGATTGACAGCATGCATCTCTGAAAAGTCGCAGGGGCGTTACATAGCCCGAATGGCATGCGTCGAAAGGCGTAAGTACCGAAGGGACAGGTAAAGGTGGTCTTCTCCTGATCCTCAGGAGCGATGGCCACTTGATTGTAGCCCGAGTACCCATCTAGGAAGCAATAATGGCTCTTCCCTGCCAGTCTCTCAATGATCTGATCTATAAAGGGCAGGGGGAAATGGTCCTTCTTGGTGGCCTGGTTGAGTCTCCTGTAGTCAACGCAGACCCGCCAAGAGGTGGGTACTCGTGTAGCGATCTCCTCTCCCGACTCACTGATCACAGTCGTGATGCCCGTCTTCTTGGGCACCACATGCAAGGGGCTCACCCACTTGGAGTCGGAAATGGGATAAATAAAATCTGCACTCCACCATTTTGATATCTCCTTCATGACAACCTCTCGTAGGTTGGGGTTCAGTCGCCGCTGGAACTCACGCGACGGCTTTGCCCCTTCCTCGAGATAGATATGGTGAGAACACAATGAGGGACTAATCCCATGGAGATCTGCTACGCTCCATCCAATTGCCTTGCGGTTCCTTTCAAGAACCTCCATCAGACGGGATTCTTGTTCTCCAGTCAGATCTGCAGAGATGATGACTGGGTACATCTCAGACTCTCCCGCAAGGAATCGGTACTTCAACGAAGTAGGGAGCGGCTTTAGCTCTGGACAGCTGGGTGCTGGCAAATCTGGCTTCTGAAGAAGATGTGTGTATGCGGATAATTCTGCCAAATTTGCCTGGGAAAATGATAATGAACTCTCACAAACTGGATCTGGAGAAAGCGGGTCCTCTACATTGTCTCTGATCTGTTCTGCCTCTACCTCCTCCTCATCTGTAGGCTCAGGTGGATCCAGATCTGGCATCTGATCACTACAATCTGCCCAATCAGATGCTGAATCCGAGGGATCTATATCAGACTCGGTGGCATCAGTACCACCGGAGAACAAGGTGGCATCAGCACCATCATAGAGCAGGGTGGCCTCAGTACCACCATCACTGGAAATCGTGTCGCGATCAAGATCCGACTCTGCTGACTCAATAGTATCCTGAACCAGGGCTGTGCTCTCCAGACTATCTTCTACTATCATCTCTGCATCAGCCGAATCTGAATATGAGAGGATGGTCTGTGCTACAGGATCTGCCCAAGCTGCCTCATCATCTGTGATCACAAAATCACAGTCCTGGTGGATGTCTGGCTCTGGGTCTGTCAGCTGCTCTGAATCTGTACTGCCATGTGAGCGGGATCTGGATCTGGCTCTGTGGTCCTTAACCGTCTCTATTTGTATACTCTCGCCCTGGACGCGAAAGTACACCTTCCCGCTATCATGATCAGTCACCGCCTTGGCTGTAGCCAAGAATGGGCGACCGAGGATGATGGGGGAATCGGTCAACGAGTCAGGGGTCTCCATGTCCAGCACTACGAAGTCCACGGGGAATTGCAAACCCTGAATCGTGACGACAACGTCTCGCAACAACCCCTTTGGCCTCTTGACAGACCGATCAGCAAACTGAAGGTATGTCCTGCTCTGTACAAGAGTGCCCAACTCTAAGTGGTGGAGAAGGGCTGCCGGAAGAAGGTTGATAGACGATCCGCTATCTAATAGAGTGCGGTCGAACCTCTGCTCACTAATCTGACATCTGACATACGGGGCCCCTAAATCTTGCCTCTTAGTCGGCAGATGGTTCTGGATCGCGTAACACGTGGCTTTTGTTAGCACATGAATTTCTGCGGTCTTGTTCCTCTTCGTCCTCCTGACTGTGGTCCTGTCTCTCAAGGACCGCTGAAGAAGAGGGATGTGCTTCAAAGCCTCCTTGAGGGTCAGCTGAATGTGAAATCGATCTATCATGCTCTGGCTGAACTCCTCCTGCTCTCTCTTTTTTGGGTCTTTTTCTTTTTTCTTCCCTTTCCCTAACTCAAGGGCTCTAGGAAAGGGGATCACAGGGTCCTTCTCAGATGAAGGACTAGGAATAGGTCTAGATGATTCAATGACTGGATCCTCAATAACATCATTCACAACAGTGGGATCAGAGTAAACTAAACCTTTTCCTTTATTCAAATCAGAGTTCCGAGATACATTTATTCGAGGAAAAACAACATGTCTATCAAAATGAATATTGGTGGCCTCAGTACCACCTCTGGCTGGCTCGGCTCTGCTGGTGGCATCAGTACCACCTCCTCGATGTGGTGAGATGGCGGCCTCAGTACCGCCGGGTAAATCAGCATCTCGGGTGGCATCAGTACCACCCTCATCAGGATGTGCGGCTTCAGTACCGCTCTCCTCTTCCTCATCTGGCGCTCTAGATGAATCCTCGTGTGGTCGCTCAGATGAGGCGCCTCCTGCTGGTCTTCTACCGCTCCTAAGTGTGACAAAATCAGCATCAAATAAATCCGACGAGATAACATCAAATGAGTCACTAGAAGTGGTAGGCTCAGTGTGAACTACCTGCTCAGATTTCCTCTTCAAGTTATTCGGATTAGGCTCGATCTGTGCAGGGATGGCGGCCTTCCCTCTCATCAGGTCCCGCATCTCCTGGCGGAACTCGTCCATCTCCCGTCTAAATGTAGCCTGCTGCTCTGTGAAGAGGCGGGCTATATCATCCATGGCGGGGCTCTCATGGGAGCCCGACGGGTTGCCTCTCTGGTAATGAGGCTGCTGGACATGGTGCTGCTGTGGCTGAGAGGGGTAAGAGGATGGATGCTGCTGCGGGTGAGCCTGCTGCTCACGTCTCCAATTCTGTCCCTGCTGCTGATAGGGACGAGATACGAATGATGATGGCTGGGATGCTGGGTGCTGCTGGTGATCTCTCTGGGCGGAGTACTGCCCTCCCTGACCGGCTGGCTGCTGCTGGGGCTGGTTACCCCCATTCCCCCACCTGAATCCGGGATGGTCTCGTCGGATTCCAGGTTGAGGACGGTCATACCAAATTCCGTTGACATCCATCAACGGCTCTGCATCGTATGGGGCGGGTGGGAGTACATCCAGAGGCTGATCCGGCTGATATACCACCATCTGTAAGTCTGGAGATGGTGGTGCCTGGTAAGAGGGCTGCTGCTGCTGGTACGGCTCTGCCTGTACAAGGTGAACTTGTCTAGGCTGCTGCAAGGAGCTGGAGCGCTGGGACGAGCTGCGGCTGCCACCGGAATCGCCTCGCGACAGAAGACGGGGCTGAGGAGCCGTCTGTGCCTCCTGGAGACACAAGAGCTGGGTCTTCATGTCGCTCAGAGTCTGTGCCATTTCCTCCATCTGAGTTATGCCCTGGCACTGCTTCTTCTCGATGATTTCCATGCGGTCCAACTTCTCGCTAATAATCCCCATGTCCGCAGCGGCCGACTCTGCCTGTGCGGCTGCAACTGTGGACGAACTGGATGGACCTGCATCAACCCGTGCTATCCGCTGATACTGCACGGGCCCTGGCGGCTGTTGAGATCTCTGTGTGTACAACCGAGTCTGGGACATCACCATGTAATTCTCGGACATCTCCTCATAGATGGCCCAGACTTGGTTGTGGTCCTTGGCAAAGTAGGACCCGCCGCAAGAAGCATTCACCAGACCCTGAAGCTCTGGTGTTAGCCCACTGAAGAAGCTCTGAACTAGGTTCGGCTTCGAAATGTCATGGTGGGGGCATCTATCCAGAAGCTCTCTGAACCTCTCCCATGCCTCGTGAAATTGCTCATTAGGGAGCATGGAGAAGTTGTTGATCAGGGCCCTCGCTGCATTCGTCCGCCCGAGTGGATAGTACTTGTTCAAGTACTCGGTGCGGAGCTGATCCCAGGTGTAGACAAACTTCCCTAGATGTTTCAGCCAGGCGGCTGCTCTATCTGCCAGTGAAAAAGGGAAGGCCATCATTCGAATCGTATCTTGATCCACACGACGGTCGTGGACAGTGCTGCAGATCATCAGAAACTCCTGGAGATGGAGGTGTGGTTCCTCAGTGGCGAGTCCGTGAAAATGAGGAAGCATCTGCAGGGTGTTCGGAGGGAACTTGAAATCCCCCACGATAGCAGGTATCACCACCCATTGGTGCATCAGTGTAGATCCAGGGTTGTGAAGCTCCCGCATCGGTCTTGCTGCGGCGGCGGCTGCCGCTGCTGCGGCTGCTGCTGCTGCGGCTGCTGCCTCTGCATCAGCATCAGGGATGTCCTCCGGCTCGCTCGGCTCGTCTCGCTCTCTTCGGAGTCTCTCCAACTCCCTCCTCATCTCTATCATGAATGCCCCCTGATCGCGTAACTGGTTCTGAACTGTCTCTAATGACGCGATCAGGGTGGAGTTAATCGCCCCCTGGTCTAAGACAAAATGTTCGGGCTGGCGATCGTCTGAACTACCGGCTCCAGCCATAGGGATGTCTGCAAAATCAGAAGAGCCCAACTCAGGTTCGGTCAAATGAATTCGTCTTTCCTCGGGCTCATGTCGCTCAGGAACAGAAGAAAGGGGATCGAGGGGGAACAGGGTGGACTCGAACTCGGGCCCAGAGAGCGGGTCTCGACTCTCTCGGGCCAACCTAGATGATGGAGTAGACGCGCCTGAAAGCGGTGCAGCCAGAGGCTGCCTAAGAGATCGTCTACCCATCATCTTGATCTTGGCGAGTTAGGCGGATGGGATCTGGAGAAAATATGATCACAGAGCAAACCCCAGGTTCACCAACACAACACAATGTGAAGACCGTGAAAGATCGGTCAATTTATCTTGTCAATTTTATTTGGTGAACATACAAGATATCAGAGCGATTAACGTGACCTGCTGGGATACCCGATGCTCTCTCAACCGACTGTCCCGCACAGAAGAGTCGGTAATCAGTCGAGATGAGCACCGGAGGGCTCTACCTAGTGTTCGGGTCACTCTCTCGCACAATCAAACCAAACAATGAGGGGGTTGCTCTCCCCAAGACAAATTTTTATTGTGAGTGTCTTTTAGGGTCAATAGAGTTATCCAGTCCCAATTTTTATTGTTTTTCTTTTTAATTTTTTTCAAAAATAAAAACAAGCGGCCTAGCGGTTTTTTCCGATTCTCCTGATGATTATTAATCCAAAAACAGAGGGAGAAGGCGAAAAAGCTGATGCGCGAAGAAATCAATGATGCATGCAGAGAAAGAAATGCGTACCTTGTCTCCAGCACTCTACATGCAAGTGATCCGCGCAGAATTTAAATACAGAAATAAACTACCTAAATGGTGCAGCGGGAAAAACCGAATCCTAGATGAGCAATTTCTATTGATCGTGAAGAACAATAGTTAGCTAATCGAATAGAGTCCGGAGTCCGATCTTGGGAGTCACTCGGTGCCCGCCACAACGGGTCCTGCCAGCGCTGTATGTGACTCCTCACGGCACGTGGTCTCAAATCCAATTTCACTAACTTTTTCAATGAATTTTATTAAGGTCCAATTACGTTCTATGGGAACAGATATTCTATTAGGTGTTGGGGCCTTAAATATCTACGTCACAATCAACAGAAATTCCTAAATCTAGGGGCTAAAACCGCGAGAAACACCGGAAAAGGCAGCTAGCTATGAAAACCACGATAAAAGCCGCGAAAATCCGAATGGGTCCCCCGAGCACACCGGTGCTCAGCGAAACAGACCCGCTAATGTTACAAGTGTCCAAGAATGTCCAAAGTTCAAGTCCTAAATTATTACAACAAGAAATGTTCTCTCTCTCTCTCTCTAAAATGAAAATCTCTTCTCCTCTCTCTCTCTTCCTGCTCTTCTTCCCGTGCGGGTCCTCAAAAAAATGTACTCCAAGATCCAAGCAGTACCTCGCACAAAAATCAAAGAGAGAGAATGGTCAGAAAACAACAATAATATAGAGATAGACAAAAATGGAAAACTGACTACAAAGCCGTGCTCCCCGGCAACGGCGCCATTCTGACCACCGCCCAAATGACTAAGGTAAAGGTGTAAAATAAATGCTAGGTCGTTGCGACCTCAATCACTTGGGCTGAGTAAATCAAGAAAAATAATCAACCACTCGAATAAGATAAAATCAAGCAAGCACAAGAAAGAGCGGTCTAGCTATTAGGTTTAACCTGGTATAGCTCCCAGGGTCGAACTCAAGGAGCACAGATTGGCCTTGCGGCCTACGATGTAGTCAAGTATCCAAGGAAGTCTTTTTTAGGGTTTTTATTTGTTTTTGTATTTTTCTGATTTTTTAAAGGATGAGAAAATGAGAGAAAATGAATGCAATGCAACTTCAACAATTTATACAACACACAAAAATGATGCAAAAATTCCAGAAAATTGGTTTTTATGTTTTAAATGTTTTTTACTGTTTTTGGTGAATTTTTGGAATTTTTCTAATGAATAAAATAATTATTAAAAATCAAACAATGCAAAGAATGTAGGGTACTGTCCAGCAAGGTTAGAAACTCAAAAATAAAATATTTAAAAGCTTCAAACAACCCTGGAGGTAATTTTCCTATAATCTAGAAAGAATAAGGAAAATTTAGGCACCCTACTTAATGTTTTTGGATTTTTAATTTATTTACTCCAATTTTTATGAGTTTTTAGGGGTTTTTCAATTTTTATGGTTTTTAATGGATGAAAAGTGGCCAAAATTGGCTCGAAAATCAATCAACCAGTAAACAACATTACCTAATTTTTTTTAGAATTTTTAAAGGTGATTTTATATTTTTTTTGGTATTTTTAAAGTCAAACAGTGGCGAAAATAGGGGTTTTTGAATTTTTAAAAATAATAAATGAAATCCAAAATGTCCCCAAAAATCATAGAAATTCCTACACCATGGCAGGAGCCATGTGTCAAAATTTCATTGGATTTGGAGGTCGTTTGATATTTTATTCAAAAATAAAGGTGGGGCACTGTGCACAGGGACCTAAGTGCAAATACCCAAAAGTTCTGGGGTCCTGGTGCAAAATACCCAAGAAGTCACGTGCCAAGCACGTGTCTGGGGCACACAGGGACCTAAATGTAATAAAAATAAGTTCCAAGGACCTATTGATAACTCGTATCAAAAGTCCAGGGGCTTATATGCAATTTACCCAAAATAATTCGCACATGTACAAAATCAATGCTCACAGGGGTATATTTGCAAATAAACGAAACATTTCATGCATTCATTAACATCCAGAACTACAAGGGGTCGCATGCAAATAACCCAGAATAACACGTGATGACGCACGTGGTTCACTACTGGCCGGGGTATAAGTGCAATTAAAATAAAGTCCGAGGTCCTTGATGCAAATAACCCAGAAAATAAACAACTAGAATTGAAAATTACAGGACTAAACTGAAATAAGACAAACAGAGGGGGTCCTATGAAATTTACCCCTTTATTAATAGCGACGGCCCGATGGTGACGCGTGGATGATCGGACGGTGGAGAACAAACGCGCCTTTAACGAAGGAAGCGCGGGCCTGATCTGACGGCTGGTATGCGTCCACGTGGTTGATCGGACGGTGGAGCTGCTGCGTGGCTCTTCGAAGAAAACCAAGCCCAGATCGGATGGTCGAGGTGCAGCCACGTGGATAATCGGACGGCTGATAGACGTCGTGGCTTAACCTCGCTGCTCAACGGCCCAGATGAGATCCTCTGATGTATCGACGGCTGCTGCCCCTCCTCAGATGAACGGATGAGGATTAGATCTGGAGCTGGAGCATCATCGGACGGCTCTGGAGGGTCCTCGAAGAACTGATGGCCGGCGAACTTCGCCGGCCTCGTGAAGGTGCCTCCGGTCTCCTCTGCTGCGCCTGAAGGTCGGAGAAGCTCCGGCGTGAAGTTGCGCAGCTGCGGCGGGTCTCCAATGCCTCGGCCGAACCCTGGAAGGCTCGGGCGAGGTCGTCGGAGAAGAAGCTCCTGGCTGAACTGGGAAGGAGGCTCAGACACCCCCTTTGGACCTGCAAAATGGTCAAGAAGCTTCGCGGGTCGAGGGCAAAGTGCCTCGACCCGGTTAGGTGGCGTGAAGGTGGACGGTGCGGCGTGGCGAACGAGCTCCGGCGAGCGGAGGACGGTGAAGCTCGACTCCCAGATCCTGTGCGATCTGGGTTGAGTGAAATGGCGTAGAAGGTGCGTGAGGAGGTTGCGAAGGTGCTGATCGGGTCGGATTGGAAGATGGGTAATCGGAGTGGCCGGAATCGGAGATATGCGTCGGAGGTCGGAATTGGGGGAAATCGGAAATTACGCTAAATGGGAAAGAACTAAGGTTACCTGATGGCTGAAGTAGACTGTGCTGGAGATGGGCTATCTCCGGGTCGTAGCTTCGAAGGACGTCAAGGCCTGAAGCTCGGTGCTCGACGCTGGCGGCGAAGCAAAGACGGCGATGTTCGCCGGATCGATGGAATCGCCCTCTCGCCTCACTGCAACACGGGCAAAAGCTTACTGTCACTCTCGCCTTGCCGATGGAGGTCACGGGGAAGAGGGAGATGGGCCAAAGATGCGGCGCGAGGGCGGCGGAGGTGTGAATATATAAGAGTGACAGGGCGTTTAGGGTTGGAGGCTGACGGCAAAGGAAAGCTTCGATTTGATGGCGGAGGATCCGGCGAGGGAGAGGGATGTGCGGCGAAGAATATGGGCGCGGGGGTTGAGTGGAAGACAGGCTGGACGCGCGTGGATAAATCGGGGAAGAAGGCGCGGCGCGCGACGGCCAGAAAAGGAAAGAGGCGCGGGGGAGTTGACCGGGGTCAACATTCCCCCGTGGCCCAATCAGGAGCGGCCACGTGTAGGCGATTTTTGTTTTATTTTTTTAGGGTAGAAATAGGTCGAATTAGGAAAAACTTAAAACATGAAATATTTTTCTTTTATTTTTTTCTATTTTTTGGTGATTTTTAATTAATTTTTGGAAATAAAAATAGGTTAGCTCTATATATAGGTATATGTACACTACATGAATTTTTATTTTTGATTTTTTTATTTGTTATTTTTTTGTGTTTTTATGCTCATTTTGTATTTTATTTAGTTACAAGATGAAATATAGAATAAAAGAATATTTTTATTTTATTTTTATTACTTATATACAAGGGTGAAATAAATAAATATATATATTTATATACATGGTATAAATACAATGTATTTTTGTATTTTTGATTTTGTGATTTTTATTTGATTTTTGTTTTGTTTCTTTTTATTTATTTTATTTACAAAAGGTAATATAGAATATTTACAAAAAGTTTAGAAAATAAATGAATTTATTTATAGGGTTAAATAAATACAAGAGTGTGGTCTATACACATGGTGAAGGGGTATTTTTGAATTTTGATTTTTATCTTTTTATTTTGTTTTTAATAGAATATACACACAATATGTACAAGTATATTTTTGGGTGAGGAAAATATATAGTTTAATTTATTTACAAATATAAACAAGTGAGCTCCTATCTCCCTCTACTTTGGCTTTTATGCGGTCAGGCCCATGCTGAGCCCTCCCTTGGGTTAGGTTGCTCAATATTTATTCTAAATATTTCCCTCTTTTTCTTTTTGCTCTTTATTCTTTTATTTTGTGCACAAAAACATGCTAATTATAGGTTTTTACACAATGCATGCTTTTGGTATTTATTGGTATTTACACATATCTACATGTATTTGCAAAGGTTTTTGTAGCTAAAATAGAAGAATAAAGAGTGATGAATGGGTATTCATCAATACCTCAGGCGTGCCGGATGATGGAAGAGGCGCAAGAGCAGGGGGTCGTCTCTGGTAGACCTGAGGAAAGAACGTAGGTGACGGTGACGGTGGTGGTGGCGGTGGTGGTGATGTAGGTGATGCTGGAGAAGATGGTGGTGGTAATGGAGGAGAGCACGGTAATGACGGAGGAGGAGGCATGTAGATTTCTTCTCCATTTTCTGAAGGAGTAAGTCTGTCACCTGTAGGAGAAAAATACATAATAGACTCAAAGAAGGTGACATCAGCATTGACGTAATACCGTCGCCGAACCGGATCAAAACAACGATATCCCTTTTGGGTTTTGGAATACCCCACAAACACACATTTAATAGCTCTGGGAGAGAGCTTGTCAAGACCAGGAGAGAATTGATGGACAAATGCGACCGACCCAAAGACTTGTGGTGTAAGGGAGAAAAGATCCGTCTCGGGAAATGCAATCAAGAACGGGATCTTTTCCCCTAACATTGATGAAGGCATACGGTTGACTAGATAACATGCAGTTAGAACTGCATCTCCCCAATAGGAATGAGGAGCATGGCTCTGAATCAAGAGAGTTCTAGTCACATCCAAAAGGTGGTGATGCTTTCTTTCAGCCACTCCATTCTGTTGGGAGGTATATGCACATGACGTTTGATGAACAATCCCATGAGACTTAAGGAATTGAGAAAGTTGAGTACTACAAAATTCTAGAGCATTATCAGACTGAATGTACTTAACTCTAGCAGAGAAAATATTCTTTATTTCATTAATAAAGGACTGAATGACAGGACCAGCATCAGACTTATTTTTAAGAAAAACTCAAGACAATTTGGAAAACTCATCTACTGCAACCAGATAAAATATGTGTCCCTGAAGATCTGGGACACGACTCGGACCCCAAATATAAAAATGAAGCAAGTCAAACAGACCATGACTACTCGGACCCTGACGACTCTGGAAAGAAGATCGGTCGGTGATGTTTCCCAAGCTGGCAGGCCTCGCATTGAAAGGTGGAACGAGGAGAAATCCAAGGAAGAACATGAACCATCTTCTGCAGAGGAAGATGACCAAATCGGAGATGCCATGTGTAAGGAGAAACGGATCCAGCATGAAGAGAAGCAGCACCAGCATAAGGAGATTGAACTAGTCTGTAGAGACCCCCTTGCCCACGGCCAGTTCCAATCATCCTGCCCGTGAGAATGTCCTGAAACACAAGAGCAGATGGATCAAATATGGCACGACAATGTAGATCTTTAGTGATTTGACTAATTGAATTGAAAATTCAGGAGCATAAAGGACATTCTGAAGCCGTAATGCAGGGGTCAAATGCACCTCCCCCTGACCAGTAATGGGAGATTGTGTCCCATCAGCTATCACCACTGATCGTCCTGTCTGAGACGGACGAAAAAACTTCAACTGACTTCTGTCACCACATAGATGGTGAGATGCTCCTGAATCCATGATCCACTCTGATAAATCTGCCTTGTAGCAACTAGTAAAAGCATATGCTATACCTGAAGCGGATGCTGAGGCTGATGCAACTACCTCTGAAGATCCTGAAGAACCCGCTGATTCATGACTCAACATAATCTCTCTAAGTCGTGCCACCAGATCATCGAACCTCTGACCAGTTCCATGGGAAGAACTCCCTTCCTGCTGAGTCTGTTCGGCAGCACGAGCTGTAGTAGTAGGAAACCATGCTTGGAATAACATGTTTCCTCAGTATGACATGTTCTGCGACAGTAAGTACATGGCTGCCTAGGGGGTTGACTACCCCCTCCCCTGCCACGGCTACCTTGGCCTCGAAACTGTGAAGATCCTCTCCTACCACGGGATGCTGCCATGGCTGAGGATGTTTGAGATCCACCAGGAGATATGGAGAGTCTACTCAACCTACGATATGCCTCCTCCATAGGAGGTATGGTGGCCTCTGTAAGAATCTGTGCTCTGGCTGCATCATACTCATGATGAAGTGCTTCTAGAAATACTCATGTCAACACTCAGTCCATATATGCTTTGAGTTGTTCTGGTGTAGCTGTCAATGGAATATAACCATGTAACTTCTCAAACATACCCCTTAAAGAGGTATACAGGGTATGAAAAGGACGACCATTCTGCTTCGAAGCGAAGATGTCGTGTTGAAGCTGCAGAATACTCGACTCGTTCTTTGCAGGAGAATATGTAGCAGCAAGTATATCCCACATATCCTTTGTCGTGGGCTGACTCAGGATGTCATTGGCTATCTCCATGGATACCGTGTCAGATAACCACACACGTGCATAGGCATCATCTGCCTCCCATGAGGCATTAACCCCAGTCTTATCAACAGGTTCCTCTTGTGTGAGGATATGCTTCTTGCCATTGCACTGCATCAAACTCATGAACTGCATGGCCCACAATTCATAGTTCGTTCCATCCATCTTCACCATGGGTGCTGGACCTTTGAAGGCACCCAGGGATGGAAAATCTGTCTTGTTGTCCGACATGACAACACCAATTTTCTATAGACTGGGGTTACACATTGTTGACAAGAATGTCTACGCGGACATATGTGAAAGCGATTGTGGGCGTAGACTCATACCACAATCCCTTCCATATCTCGAAAGTGTCTCTGAAGAACTAGGTTGTAACCTTCCTCGAGAGGGCGCGTGGGGCACAAGTTCTCGGAAATGCCCACACGTTCACGTACGGACAGGAGACGGCAGGATCACAGCCACGGGCACGGGAGGAAGAAGGGGCACAAGATGCACGCGATAGGGCACAGCCACGCACGCACGAGATGCGCGCGATAGGGAGTGCAGGCGAGCGCGGAGGGAGCGCGAGGGAGAAGGAGCACGACGACGGCGGCGCTAGGGCTCAGGACCGTCGGTGACGGTGGGGCTTTTGGTGGGGACACAGATTTAGGGCACAAGCTCCGGTCTAGGACCGTCGCTCTGATACCATGTGGAATTAGAGAATGAAAAGATGATTTATTCTCAGCCCTAGAGCTCTCTTATATAGGAGAAAAGCTCTATGGATAAATAGCATAAACAGGACAGAGGAAATAAATAATACAAATATCGCAACAGTGGTAATAAGAAGAGTTGTATCCATTGATATGTAATTATGTATACTATGCAAGAGTCGCATTTGTTCTTTAGTTTGTTACTGAAGAGTGTCATCAATAGTTTTTCATGATGATTTGTTGTTGAGCAGGTTAAATGCGCTTGCAGTTGCATGGGTGAGGTACTGATCCGATTGAAAACCCGGTTTGATATTATGCAATGGTTGGAGTGCGCATTAAGTAAATCAATCACCTGGTCCAATCGTTTCTTGGTCGTTAGCCATCCCATTACCAATCACAGGCCAACTCAACCATAGCATATGTGTAGTTGGATTAGATGATAGTGGTTTCATTTCCATGTAGCTTTGTTTGACTAATTTATACATACCCTAACAACTTATTCCGTTCATATACAACTGGACCGATTGACAACCACCCAAAATATCCTAGTCCAAGTTTTCGAATAACAATCCCCTTCACATATAACTCCCTTTCACACTGTGAAAATTAGAAGTGAGACTATTATCGGTGTGTTGCCTATGGTACATTACTTATTCAAGTAATATTAGTGTTATACACCATGTATAGTCTTTTCCTCTTATCTCTTTGTATGTGTGGCTCAATCTCACCCTTTCTACTCTGATACCATTTATCTTGTCCCATACCTGAACTGAGCCATTATTGGGAAAAGTTGTCTTGATGACTTAATGGACTCGAGCTCAATTGGACACTTCGACAAACCACTTAAATGCTTAAGACCAAGTTCTCAAGTAGTAATCGCACACATTCTTATAACACACTTGCACTTTGTGTGTATCAGATGTGGGACTGTGTTTAGCATGATTCAATTGACCTCTCGATCAGATTACTGATAAATTTAATTATTGTACCAACAATCCCCTCCCCCTCCCCCCATGGATGCATTACATAAATACCCTAATTACCGCTATAAAGTTCTGAATTTTACAAATGCCCTTTTGTTAGTATGCCAAAAGTGGTATTTTCTGTAAAATGAAGAAGTCTACGTGGCTATTTTGTAAATTTGAAGCATACTTCTGTATATTACGGTCTGTAGCAGTACTTATCTAAGTATGAAGTTTGCAAGGGTATTCATTTAATATTGCTAGTTCACAGGACTATTCGTGAAAGAAAACAAATAATAAATATAAAAGCATATTTCGCAGTTGCCTCGAAAAGGAACAGTTTCATTTACATGCGAACTTATCAGTTTGAATGTGCAGGACAAAGATTGCTCTTATACTGTCCAACAAATTCTTGATTTTACCACCACCAACCGACGGTATTGAAACAATTCCAGGTCGCATTCATGCAAACTTCCAGGAAACCAAAATGTTCAATAGTTACCTTCTCTGAACACTCGGTAGGAAGGTATTGCTCCAAATCATTTGAAAAATTTAAAAATTGTGAGTATCTCAGAAGCAGAAAGGAACAGGCACAGAAGATATTGTATAGCCATTGATCTGTCAAAGCACTGCACCAGTCATAAATCTATGGTTGAGAACAGCTTCTGCAATCGGGCGCTTCCGATAATCGGGATTGAGCATTGCCTGAAGGCAGACACCACCACAAGTTAAAACAATCCAGAAACTGCATCTATAATTACAGAACAGAACCGACATCAATAAAAAAGAATTGGTATCAACCACATAAATGCTGGAAGGAGACTACTGGGAATTGTTTGGCTTGACATCTAAGCTCGGCTTGACATAAATCACGTTTTCTTTAAGCAACGAATTAATATAGTCGGCCCCACTTTAAGCGGGAAAATAGGGTATGAACAGCTTGCCATTGTCATCCCTCGTTTAACAAGCTCGGCGTGACATAACTGTTTGGAGAGTTCTACTATTAGAGTTAGACGTACGTCCTTGCGTTTAAATATATTTTCCATTTTCTTAACATCATTAGAAGATGGGATTATCAGGCTCTCGTGCTTTATATAACTGTTTTAATGTGATGATGCAAATCTTGCTCGAAATCGAACACATTGAGATCAGGAGATGTCTGCAATTATTGATGACAGCACTGGATGCTGGACATTTGTCTATGAAACTGGTTGATTTTGCACATAGGTTAAGATAAGACAGATCCCAGGCTGGGAGCTATGATAACATCGACTACTGGGCATTCTACTGAGAAAAGGTAGCATAGCGAGTACTTGAAATATACATAGCGGCAAAAACTTTAACACCCCAAACATAGTCCCACATCTAAAAGTCACAAAGTATGAGAGTAGGTTATAAGTGGTGGGGATTGTTACTTGACAACTTGGGCTTAAGCATTTTGGGTGGTTCAACAGGTCCATCTGAGCCCGAACCCAACAAGTTGTCAAGGTTAGTTTTTCTCGATAACGGGCCGGGGATCTGAGCCCGGGATGTTCCAAAAACGCAGACTAAGGGTGCCATCATTCTGGGAATGCATGATCGTGAATCACGATCATTTCGATGTGGCCTCCTGTAACCATATAGGTGACAAGGCAAAGGAATGGAGCAATGTATGCAAGGACGGATCCAGCGATAAAGGTCTCTCAGAATTCCCTACTTGACTTGGCCTAGAAAGGAAGAAATTGTAAAGATACTAAATCAGAAACAAACTTTTAAAATGACTTTTCTTTATAATCAGAAAAACATTAACACCATAGCTTTTAGAATGACATCTTTTATCTTGCTGCTCAAAAGGAAAACAAATGAGCATCATAAAAGGTCGATATACATGATCCGTATGACACAGAGCCACAATACGCCATGGGAGAAAAGACCCTGAAAGATGTTCAATAATTGTTCTCAACAGGAAGCAAGTAGCAGAGGATCACATATGAAGGTGTACATCCTTAACATTATTATTATCCTAGAAAATGTAGGACTAACAAAATCCTATTGGATATTTGTAGATATACCAAGTCTAATGACAACGCATCATATCTCCTCCTTTCATAAGAATTTCTAAGTGAATATATATTCCACGGCCTATTGAACTAGAACTACTCATTAAATTAATTCAGTGAAAGGGGAAGCCTCTCAACAGCCAAGATATAAGATAAGAAGGAATGTGCAGTAAGTAATATGGATTGACAATAATAAGCTACCAAATTTACCTGAAGTAACTGCCAACCAGCACGGTCACCAAGATCTAGAAACTTCACGGCTTCAATTAAACGGTCATCCGCCAAGCAATACCTAGAGATATCATTACAAAATAATGTCATGTTATCTAAAATCAATCCTCTTAACAAGTTTGAATGGTGAATACTCGTCTGTGTTTTGAGTTGAACATGTTCATGTTTAAGAGCCACAGTAATGTCTCTCATGTGCCCAAAATGGCATTTGATGTTCAAGGGAATGAATGGGAGAACACAATCTACTCATTAGAGATTTCTTTTTTTGAGAAATGGTGGGATGAACCTCCAGTTGAGGCCCATCCAAAAAATTAATTAATCACTATTTAAACACAATTTACAGGAGCTAGTTCACTAAAAGGGCTTTGGCATGCTCAATTAATTACCGTCACCACATGAACACCTTAATCCTCATGGGGATTTTCTAGTCCCAAATCCTGGCATGGTCCCTCGATGACTCCTCTTCACCCGTCATGCCATGACCGGAGAACACTTCGTACACCTTCTTAACAGAGAAAATACCATCAAACCATCACCATGAGTCCCTCCCTTCTGATGGCTCCTCTGCTCTCCCCAGCATTCCTGACAAAGCTAAAAACTCTTCCAATCTCTGCTCCGATAGCTCTGCCACGAAAGTAGGCGTCCAGGACCCACCATCCCAAAAGTCGGTCACCTTTGATTCCTTGTTCTCAGCCAAAGCAAAAAGGCTTGGAAACAAGTCACACAAAGCTCCCTCCTCCATCCAATCATCCACCCAGAAAGAAAACCCTCTTCCATCTCCAACAACAAGCCGAAGAGAGGAAGCCATCTCGGGTACAATCTAACAAACGCCCCTCCAGAAGATAGATGGCAATGCCACCATATCCACCCTATCCCAAAGTCCATATGAGATGCCAAGTCAACTGTCAAGACAAATAGATTTTCTCTCAGGCACCATAAAAAGCAAAAGTTGAAAATAAAGATTCTAAATGCCGGGTGATTCCCCTCTGTGGACTTTCGGCGTGTTTTTTCCTCATTTTTTTCTGATTGGGGCCCAAGAGGTAGTAGGAAAAGGCTGAATGTCCGAAAAAAGATGGAATAGGAATAACAACAAAGCATTGAAGGCTATTAAAAAGAGAAAAGGAGGAAGACAAATAGAAAGCATGAAATGTTAATAAAGATGGTAAAACGGAAAATAAAAAAGGGTTAAAAAGTAACAAAAATGAAAGAGAATATGTTTTCTTTTCACTCCCCCTTTGTTTTTTCTCCCAACATGATCTGATTTCAATACTGGAGAAAGGGAAAGAATTATAGTAGGATTTTCTAAGTCATTTTCTTTGAGTTATTCATAGAGAGACTTGTATTTGTCACCATGAAAGGGACTGAATTCATGTTTGTTCATGTAGACGATTCTCGAGATCCATCCTCCTTTGTATGTATCCCCCAGTACGAGAACCTTTCGAGATTCCTATAAGAGAAACTCCTATATAAGAGAGACTCATTCCCAGTTTCCATATAGGAGAGGCCCATTCAGAGTTCTCTGTGGGAGAGGCCCCTTTGTGAGAATTTCTTATCGACGTTCATGACCTTTTCAATCCTTGAGAGAGATGGTGTTATCTTCCGTTGACGAGCCACGTTTCGAACTAGATATATCCATGAGATACCCATATCAATATCGTTGACTTTGATTAACATATACATGAACCATGAGTACATTGCTTCTATCCATATTGCTCAACAAATCATCATTCCATACTCCAATCCTCCAGTGTCACTTGCTCACCATCATGACCCCAAAGGCATCGTTGTCATGATCAGCAGCCAAAGGTGTGTGTTTTGAATCAGGATAGGTTGCATATACTTCAGTGAGTGAGAGGAGAGTATTTAAGTTTGTTCAAACTGAGCATTACATGCTTTTTCTTGAGGCGGAATGCTGAGAATAGTGAATGGTTGGGCAATTGAATTTTATGGGAAATTCATCCATTGTGTGAATCTCGTATGTTTAATACCTCATCGATTTATGCTGAGACTTGATTGTGTTGGTGGGTTTTATAACACCTCTTGGATTCCTTGAGAAGAATCGATGGGAAAATACGATTATTAGGTTGCTTTTTCCATGGAGCAGGTTGGTCATCCAGACTGTCTCGAAACATGTAATTCAATTTTTTGATATTGTGATTGTAGCATTTTCTCTTTATTTCAGTTTGATCTCCAAAATGCATATATAAGTCGAATTTAATTATCAGTGGTTAGCGACCAACATGTTTTCAACTCTCCCCTCTCTTTGTTTCCCTACCTCCGGCCTCATATTCTTGGATAAAATGCCATATGTTGCTGAAATGTAAAGAGACTCATGCAGAAGCAAGGCCCGAAAAAGCAGTTGTGCTCAATGTGCTGGAGGATGTTACTATAATACATATATAAACTGTTTTTTTCTCCTTGATCAAGCTCTATATTGAATCATACTTTCCTCCTTTGATTAAAACAGGGTGTGTTTCTTATGTCTTGTCATCACATCAGCATCAGTCACCAATTATCATCAAGAGCCACTTCGAAAACCCTAGTCTCTGCTTTAAGCGCTAACTATTTCTTGCTGATACTTCAAGTCAATTGCTGCTCCATACAATAAAGGGGGAAAGGTTAAGAAGAAAGGACGAAAAACAAAGGTGTCGAATTTGGTGGGCATTCAATTATTTGGGATGAACATATGGTCACTTCTTAAATGCTTAAACTGCAAGCACATGTGTAAACTTAATTAAAAAGGTATGAGTTATTACTTATTAGTGGTGATATCAACAGGGATACTTAGGCTGATTTGGAATAGGTAAAAATATACCAACTTGAAGTACACCTAAATAATTAGTCAAGAAAGCAACCCCACGTGAACTATAACTAATATATATGTGCCTAATAAAGTTGAACGTAACTGCAAATCAAATGACAATTTAAGGGAGGAAATGAAATTTTCAATGCACAGCATGCTTTTTCATCGAAAAGAAGGCACATCATGCCTCTAAATGTCAACAGAGTTGCCAGTATACAATTATGATGCCAGGGTAAAACCAAAATAAGAATAAAGAGAAGCTACATTACGAAATATCCGTAGGAGTTTAAGATCTCTTACTCTCTCACAGCTTCAAGGTCAAGCTTGAAGGTGCTTTCGAAGAGTCTCTGCAAGACCAGTGATTCAATAAAGAAAAGAATGTCTACACATACATAAATAAATACTTTAAGTGAAGCCACCTGCAAGGAAATGCCATCCATGATGCCTGCCTCGCAAAATGGAACAAATGCCAAATATGCAAAAAGAAGTCCAGCTTCATATCTGATAAAAACAAACATTTATTAACTACTAGTTACTATAACGACTCTTCTTTCGATTTTTCTCTGAACTATACGTCGAACCCTAATAGATAGCAACCACTTACATATCATCAGCAATTCCAAAAGCTCTCTTCTCAATTACAGAATAAGCTCCCGCAGCAGATGCCCGACGCCATAATCCCTCTGATAGAAGTCCAGGGCCTCCTTCTAGGGATGAATACCTCAAGGTTCATTGAATACAGTTAGAAAGGCACTAGATATTAATAGTCAATCTTCACAAAAAGAACTGTAACACGAATTTGGAAAGCAAGAACATATTAACAGTCATCTTTATGCTACTAGAAAGATAGTTTCCAGATCAAAATTGCTTTAGAGGTGTCTTAATTAAAGTGAGGCCAACTTTGTTGGCTTGAGTTGCTCGATCAAAATTGCTTTAGAGGTGTCTTAATTAAAATGAGGTCAGCTTTGTTCAATGAGTTGCTCGATCCAACCCACCTATGCTCGTTGTTTTTAAAGGAAAAAGAGTGTGTGACGTCGTGTAGACGCACACCGTCCCACCTATGCTCATTATGATGCTTAAGTCAAGATGGGAGAGGGGTGAAAGGGGGGACCTTTATGTAAGAGAGGGATTTATGCAGAATATTGTCCTCAGTATTAGTGGTTTCATGCCGCATTGAAGTGTTCCCATATGAGGTTCCGGACATTCCGCCGCTTATCCCTTCATTTCAAATATTGACCACATGAAAAGCAATGAGAATGCCTTTTCAAAATGCACCTCGAGGTGGCGATGCGCTTTTCCATGTAAAATGCCTCGAGGTTATAACCTTGAGCAGCCTCTATGAGGTGTGTGCCTCACAAAGTTGAGGCATGTTTCGAGGCATGGAGTCATGGGGCGTTGTTGAGGTGCCATTTCAGTTCCTCTGTGTCTGGTGTCTTGCACATGACAATTAGGTTTTGTTGGAAAAAAATAAGAGAGATGTTTATTCATTGGAACCCTAGGCTCTCTTATATAGAGGAGAGACCTATGGGTAAATTACATAGAAGAAACAAACATAAAGAGAAATAAGGAAACGGTACATAAATGAGAAATATTTCTACATTCCCCCTCAAGATGGAGCATAGATGTCGATCATGCTCAGCTTGGATGAACATTTCTGAAACGGTCCTCTGAGCAACGGCTTGGTGAAGATATCAGCGGTTTGATCTCCTGAACTAACATGAGTGGTGGAAATCAAGCCCTTCTGGATCATATCTCTTGTATAATGATAGTCTACTTCAATGTGATTCATTCTTTCATGAAATGCAGGATTGTTAGCAATAAACAGGGCAGCTTGGTTGTCACATTGTAACTGCATCGGAAGAGGTCCACCTATATGCAAATCTGCTAGCACTGCTCGGACCTACATCATTTTCGTGCTTGCTTGCGCCATAGCCCTATATTCGGATTAGGAACTTGACCTTGCAACAACAGTTTGTTTCTTACTCTTCCAAGAAACGAGGGAGCTGTCAACAAAGACAGCAAAGCTCAAAGTCGACTTCCTATCTTTAGGACACCCTGCATAATTTGCATTTGCATTCTGCACATGCCAAAACAGAGAGACTTGATCCTTTTCTGAATAGAAGTCTTGTACCTGGAGAAGACTTTAGGTACCTTAATATCATATATATAACGTCCATGTGTACCTGTCTAGGTTGCTCCATAAATTGACTCACCCGACTTACTGCAAAGGAGATGTCAGGTCTAGTGATAGTAACATATAGGAGTTTTCCCACCACTCTTTGTATCTTCTCCTGTCAACCTCACAGGTATCATCATCATATAATCTCATGCTGGGATCCATGGGAATGGTAGAGGGGTGACAACCACTCATGCATGTCTCAACTAGTATGTTTGTAACATACTTCCTTTGGGTCATCACAAGACCCTGAGCATTCCTGGCAAACTCTAACCCTACGAAGTACCTTAGGGTGCCAAGATCTTTGGTGACAAACTGTCGACCCAATAATCCCTTCGCCTTCTTTATCCCCTGCATAACATCTCCTATAACAAGTATATCATCAACATATATCATGATAACAGTTGTACCTCTGGGTGTTCTCTGCACAAATAATGAATGATCTGTATTTGACCTTTTAAACCCTATCTTTTCAATGAGATTCGAGAGCTTCTGAAACCATGCCCTGGGACTCTTCTTAAGACCATATATGACCTTGTGAAGTCTACACACCTGATGACACTCCCTCTCGGGCCTCAGCAGCAAACCCCGGAGGTTGCTGCATATAAACTTCCTCCTGAAGATCGCTATACAAAAAAGCATTTTTAACATCAAGCTGATATAAAGGCCAATCACGAACAACATCAACAGAAAGTAGAACACGGAGAGTGGAGTCACGAGCAACAGGAGAGAAAGTATTCAAATAATCAACACCATAGGTCCGTGTAAATCTCCGTGCCACTAGTCTGGCCTTGTAACGATCAATGCTCCCATATGGATGGTGCTTGATAGTAAACACTCATTTGCAGCTAACAACAGATGCTCCATTAGGAGCATCAACTAAACTCCATGACCTCGTGACTGTAGGGCAGCCATCTCCTCCTCCATGTCTAGATGCCAACGACTGTCCTTCATAGCCTCCTGATAATTCCGTGGTATGTCCACGGCAGCTAGAGCAATAGCAAACCTTCAAAATTACCCTGTAAGACGGTCAAACCTAACCTCAGAGGCAAGGGGATATGAGACACAGCTCCTCTTCGCCTTGCGAAGCGCAATAAGAACATCCAAATCATTTGGAACTTCTTCAATCTATAAATTATCCTGCATAGGATCCTGTCCAGAAGCCACGTCAGACCTATCGTCAGAAACAATGTATTCAGAGCATACCTTGGTCGTTGGATGACGGACGTTGACTGCGAGTAAGAGGCCGACGTGTATAAAATCGTGGTAAGGGTGGAACGACAACAACAGGAGATGGGAGAGGTGATGAAGGCTCTAGAGATGGTGAATGTGGCGGAGAAGTAGGAGGCGACAATTGAGGCGTGGTAGGTGTTGGAGAAAATAAGAGCGTTATTATTTCTGAGAACCCTAGGCTCTCTTATATAGTAGAGAGGCCTATGGGTAAATTACATAAAGTAGAAAACAGAAAAAGAGAATAGGAAAGAGACACATACGAAATATGAAAATACAAATATCTTCGCACTCCCCCTCAAGATGGAGCATAGATATCGATCATGCTCAGCTTGGATGAACACTTCTGAAATGATCCTCAGGGCAGTGGCTTGGTTAAGATGTCCGCGGTTTGCTCTCCAGAGCTGACATGGGAAGTAGAGATCAGGCCCTTCTGAATCATGTCTCTAGTGTAATGGCAATCTATCTCAATATGTTTTGTTCTCTCATGGAACGCAGGATTGTTTGCAATGAATAGGGTAGCCTGGTTATCACAGTATAACTCCATGGGTAGAGGAACCTCTACACGTAGATTGCATAGCACTGCTCGGACCCACATCATTTCTGTACTTGCTTGGGCCATAGCCCTGTATTCGGACTCGGCACTTGATCTTGCTACAACAGTTTGTTTCTTGCTTTTCCAAGAAACGAGAGAAGTGCCAACAAATATTGCAAATCCCGAAGTCGATTTCCTATCCTTAGAACAACCTGCATAATCCGCGTCAGCATATGCGGATACAGAGAGTGTGTCTCCTTTCTTGAATAGTAATCCTGAGCCTGGAGATGATTTTAGATATCTCAATATCATGTGTATTGCATCCATATGTACCTGTCGAGGTTGCTCCATGAATTGACTCACTCGACTCACTGCAAATGCAATATCCGGTCTGGTAATTGTAACATAAATGAGTTTTCCAACCATCTCTCTGTATCTCCTCTTATCGACTTCATCTGTATCATCATCGTATAACTTCATGCTAGGATCCATAGGAGTCGTGGAAGGTCGACATCCAATCATGCATGTCTCTGCAAGCATATCTGTAACATACTTTCTTTGGGTCATCACAAGACCCTGTGCATTCCTAGCGAATTCCAACCCCAAGAAATACCTTAGGGTGCCCAGATCCTTAGTCACAAATTTACTGCCCAGAAAGTCTTTCGCCATCTTGATTAACTGCTCATCATCTCCTGTAACAACAATATCATCAACATATACCATGATAGCAACAGTACCTCTAGACGTCTTCTGCACAAATAAGGAATGGTCTGCATTTGACCTCTTGAAAACCTGTCATTCAATCAGGTCTGAAAGCTTTTGAAACCACGCTCTTGGACTCTGTTTAAGGCCATATATTGCCTTATGGAGTCTACAAACTTACTGACACTCCCCCTCAGCAGCAAACCTTGGAGGCTGCTGCATATAGACCTCCTCTTGTAGATCTCCATATAAAAATGCATTTTTACGTCAAGCTGGAATAACGGCCAATCACGTGCTACAACAACTGAAAGGACACGTAAAGTAGAATGTCGAGCAACTGGAGAAAACGTGTCCAAGTAATTAACTCCATAGGTCTGAGTAAAACCACATGCCACGAGCCTTGCATTGTACCGATCAAGGCTTCCATCTGCATGGTATTTAACAGTAAACACCCACTTGCAGCTAACAATAGACGCTCCGGAATGAGGGGGAACAAGTGTCCAAGTTCCACGGGACTGCAATGCGGCCATTTCTTCTTCCATAGCAAGACGCCATTTGCTATCTTGTAGTGCCTCCTGGTAATTGCGTGGAATTTCTACTGCAGATAGAGCTGCTGCAAATCTCTGGAAATCGCCTGTAAGACGATGAAAAGAGACCTGGGAAGCAAGTGGGTAGGAAGCACAAGTACGCCTTTGCTTTCTAATAGCGATAGGCATGTCCAAATCTCCATGATCTTCATCTTGTTGTGTGCCCTGTATCAATAGATCCTCAGACTCATCTTAGAAATCAAGTTATCAGAACCAACCTGAGGGCTGCTAGATGACAGGCCATGACCTTGAGCAGAGGAGGACCGACGAGTATAGTGCTTTGGTAACGGGGGGACAATGGTTACTGGAGGTGGTAAAGGTGGAGGTGAAGGTATGACAGAAGGTGGTGGTGGAGATGGCATAGAAGGTAACTGACTCATAGGAGGTGGTGGCATGAATACCTCAGTATCATAATGGGAAGTAGTCATTCTGTCACCTGTAGGAGAGAAAAACATCACAGATTCAAAGAATGTGACATCTGCACTAACAAAATATTTTTGACGCAGCGGATCGAAGCAACGATACCCCTTCTGTGTCCTGGAGTATCCTACAAACACACATTTGATAGCCATGGGAGAGAGCTTATCAAGACCTGGCCCCAACTGATGGACAAAACCAACACAGCCAAAGACACGGGGTGGAAGTGAGAACAACTCCTTCTCAGGAAAGGCTATAGAGAGAGGAGATTTCTCACCCAAGACAAACGAGGGCATGCGATTTACTAAGTAGCAAGCTGTGAGAACCGCATCACCCCAGAACGAGCGTGGAGCATGACTCTGAATAAGTAGGGTTCTAGTAATATCCAATAGATGTCGATGTTTCCGCTCTGCAACACCTTTTTGTTGTGAAGTGTAAGCACATGAAGTTTGATGAATTATACCACGATATGAAAAGAACAAGGACAGAGCTCTAGTACAAAACTCCAATGCATTGTCAGAACGCACAATTTTCACAGAAGAAGAGAAAATATTTTTAACTTCATTGATAAACATTTGAATCACATCTCCTGCTTCAGATTTATTCTTCAATAAAAACACCCAAGACAAGCGAGAAAAATCATCTACTGCAACCAGATAGAATATGTGTCCCTGGTGGTCAGGAACACGACTTGGACCCCAAATATCAATATGGACTAACTCGAACAAGGAGCTACTGCTCCGACTCTGACGACTCGGGAAAGTAGACCGATGATGCTTTCCCAACTGACATGCTTCACATTGGAAGGACGACTTTGGAGAAATCTGGGGCAAAACATGACACATCTTCTGAAGGGGGAGGTGATCAAAACGGAAATGCCAGATATATGGAGAGTCTGATCCTGTAGAATGGAGAGATGCACCGACATAAGGAGTATGGATCATACGATAGAGACCATTCTGCTCACAGCCATAGCCAATCACGTTGCCCGAGGGTATGTCCTGAAAAACAAGAGATGATGAGTCAAAAATAGCTCGACAGTTTAAATCCTTTGTAATCTGGCTAATGGACAGTAAATTCATAGAGAAATCAGGAGCATGTAACATATTCTGCAATCTCAAGGAAGGTGTCAAGTTAATCTCCCCCTGTCCTGTGATCGGGGAATGTGTCCCGTTGGCTATCACCACAGTTCGTCCTGAAGAGACCGGTCTATATGAAGTGAGCTGTTCTTTGTACCCACAGAGATGATGTGTCGCTCCAGAATCCATAATCCAGTTTGTAATCATAGGTCCATCACAAGAGGTGAGAGCATAAGAACTACCTGAAGTACTGGCTGTGGCAGGTGAATTGGCAGAGGCATAGACGGCCACATCTGATTGACCTTCAGGAGTTGTATCAGGTTGCATGATATTCCTCAGTCTGGCATCAAGATCATCGAATCGCTGGTCCAATGAGGAAGGTGCAGGAGACTCAACTTGTTCTGCTACCCGAGCTGATGCAGGAAAGCCATGCTTTGAGTAGCATGTGTCCTCGGAGTGACCAGGTCGATGATAATAACTGCATGGTTGACGAATCCGATCCCCACGACCCCGGGGGCCACGGCCACGAAAGGTAGAGTAGCCACCTCTACCCCTGGAGGCTGCCATCGCTGAAGGTGTCTGGCTGGCAGTCGAGCTTGGGACAGTAATTCGATTCAGTCGGCGAAAAGCTTCCTCCATTGGAGGAATAGTATCGTCAGCAAGAATCTGAGACCGGGTAGTATCGTACTATGGATCAAGGGCATCCAGGAATACACCTACCATGGTAGCATTCCTGTACGTCTTCTGCTGCTCAGGAGTGGCCGTCAACGGCATGAAGCTATGGAGCTTCTCAAACATCCCTCGTAGGGATGTGTACAGTGAGTGAAGGAGGCGTCCATTCTGCTTGACTGTAAAGATATCATGTTGCAGCTGAAGTATCTTGGTCTCGTTCCGCGCCTGTGAATATGTCGCTGCTAAAATATCCCACATAGCCTTAGCCGTGGGCTGATGTAGTACGTCATTGGCGATTTCTATCGTCAACGTCCCAGATAGACAGATTTTGACATACGCATCATCTGCCTCCCACGAGGCATTCACCCCAATCTTCTCCACCGGCTCCTCTTCGGTAAGAATATGCTTCTTACCATTCGACTTCATCAGGCTCATGAACTGCATAGTCCATAGCTCATAATTTGTCCCGTCCATTTTTACAATAGGCGATGGACCTCTGAATGCGCCAGTGGCGGGTACATCGACCTTGTTTTCAGACATACCGCCGGAAGAAGACTGCTACGGGTGCAGGAAACCACAGTTTGTATGTCTACACAGACATATATGAGTTTGGGTGCACGTGTAGACTCATGCACAACAACCCATCGGCCAACTGACGAAGTTAATAAGCACGGAGCGTGAGAGGCGTGTTAACCCAGTTGCACGCTCACCCTCAAGCCCTAGAAGGTTCAACAGTAGCTTGTTAGGGTGTCGCGCACGAAAAAACAAGCCACGCGTGAACTGTTGTGCGCGCGAGACAGCGCGCGAGGATGCGCGCCAGAAGGTGCGCGAGAGAGCACGCGAGGAGTTGTTGTGCACGCGAGGTCTGTCGGAGAGATGCGCGAGGCCGCTGCACACTGGGCGGCGGCGCGCGCGAGGCGATTGTGCACGCGCAAGGCGGTGGCGGCGGCGGCGTGCGAGAAGGGAGGGCTGGAGGTAGGGTTAGGGTTTTTTTCGGGAATCGAGAGCTCCAGTCCAGGACCAACGCTCTGATGCCATGTTGGAGAAAATAAGAGTGTTATTATTTCTGAGAAACCTAGGCTCTCTTATATAGTAGAGAGGCCTATGGGTAAATTACATAAAGTAGAAAACAGAAAAAGAGAATAGGAAAGAGACACATATGAAATATGAAAATACAAATATCTTCACAGTAGGGGTGCTGGAGGTGGTGGTATGATTGGCGTAGGTGGAGGTGGAGGCATATAAATGTCATCATCAGATTCAGAAGAAGTTAATCTGTCGCCTGTAGGAGAAAAATATATTACCGATTCAAAGAATGTAACATCTGCGCTAACTTAATATTTCCTGTTAAGTGGATCGTAGCATCTATACCCTTCCGTGTCCTACAATACCCAACAAAAACATATTTGACAGCTTTAGAAGAGAGCTTGTCAAGACTTGGAGACAACTGTGAACAAATGCCACTAAACCAAAAACATGTGGAATAAGTGAGAATAATTCTTTATCTGGAAATACCATAGAGAAAGGAATTTTCTCACTAAGAACAGACGAAGGCATGCGATTCACGAGATAGCATGCCGTAAGAACCGCATCACCCCAAAAAGAATGAGGGGAATGACTCTGAATAAGTAGCGTATGAGTGATATCAAGTAAATGACGATGCTTCCTCTCAGCCACGCCATTCTGCTAAGAAGTATAGGCATAAGAGGTCTGATGAATGATACCACGAGAGATAAAGAATTGCGAGAGAGCACGAGTACAAAATTCCAATGCATTATCAGTCCTCACAATTTTAATAAAAAAAGAAAAAATATTATGTACTTTATTTATAAATCCTATAATGATATTTCCAGTCTCAGATTTATTCTTTAACAAAAAGACAATGACAGACGCGAAAAATCATCAACAGCAACTAAATAAACATGTGTCATTGATGATCAGGGACACGACTAGGATCCCAAATATCAACATGAAACAACTCAAAAGGAGAACTACTGCTCCGACTTTGACTACTAGGAAGCACCGAGCGGTGGTGCTTTCCCAACTGAAATGCTTCACATTCAAAGGAGGAACGAGGAGAAATCTAAGGAAAAACTTGGCGCAACGGAAGGGGAAGATGACCGAAGCGTAGATGCCACATGAAGGTGAACAGATCCTGTGGAATGGGAGGAACAATCACCCTACCCGTAAGGATGCCCTGAAAAATAAGGGAAGATGGGTCAAAAATAGCTCTATAATGCAAGTCCTTTGTGATTTGACTAATGGAATAGATACATAGAAAATCTAGAGCATGCAACACATTCTGTAACCGCATCGAAGGTGTCAAGTTACACTCCCCCTGTCCAGTGATTAGCGAGTGAGTCCCATCAGCAATGATTATGGTCCTCCCTGGAGGGATCTGTCTGTAAGCTATAAGTTGATCTCTATCCCCATACAAATGATGTGTAGCTCCAGAGTCCATAATCCAATCTGTAATATCAGGCCCACGAAAAGATGTAAAGGCAAAAATGCTACCTGAAGTATCGGTACTAACAGAGGTAGCAACATCTGGAGCAGATGAGGAGACAGTGGAACTTCCTGAGGGCATAATGTCCCTCAATCGAGAAACTAGAAGGCACTGGTACTAGAAGAGGCAGCAACATCTGGAGCAGATGAGGAGACAGTGGAACTTCCTGAGGGCATAATGTCCCTCAATCGAGAAACTAGATCATTATATCTCTGATCTGAATGAGCCACAATAGATGAGTCAGCTTGCTCTGCGACACGAACTGATGCAGGGAAGCTATGTTTAGAGTAGCATGTATCCTCTGTATGACCTTGACGATGACAGTAGGTGTGGGGCTGACGAATGCGACCTCCTCTACCTCGAGGTCCACGTCCACGGAAAAAAGAGGAGCCTCCTCTACCCCGAGAGCCTGCCATTGCCGAAGAAGACTGACTGGTAGTATTGGACGGGACAGTAATCCTGCTAAGTATGTGGAAGGCTTCCTCCATGGGAGGAATAGTAGCATAGGCAAGGATCTGGGAGCAAGCAGCATCATATTCAGGATCGAGGGCTGCTAGGAATACACCGACCATAGTAGCATTCCTATATGTCTCTTGATGCTTAGACCCGCTGTGAGAGGCATGAAGCTATGCATCTTCTCAAACATCCTCCTCAGGGATGTATACAACGAATGCAGGGGCCTCCCATTTTGCTTGACAGTAAATATATCGTGCTGGAGATGGAGGATCTTTGTCTCATTCCTCGCCTGAGAGTATGTTGCTGCGAGGATATCCGACATCGCCTTAGCAGTAGGCTGATGTAATACATCATTGGCGATCTCAATAGTCAATGTACCAGACAGCCAGACTTTGGCATATGCATCGCCCGCCTCCCACGAGGTGTTGACCCCAATTTTCTCCACCCGCTCTTCCTTGGTAAGAATTTGTTTCTTACCATTTGACTTCATAAGGCTCATGAATTGCATAGCCTAGAGATCATAATTTGTCCCGTCCATTTTAACAATAGGTGTTGGACCTCTAAAAGCGCCCGTGGCGGGAACATCGAATTTGTTCTCAGACATATTGCCGGATGTAGAAAACTAGGTTTTTTAGACCAAGGATTGAATGTCTATACAGACATATGTGGATTTGAGTGCATATGTAGACTTACGCACCCAAATCCATCAGCCAAACGAAGAGACCGACACTGGCTCGTGGAATCGCAACACATAGGGGCGTTGCGCGTGAGAAAACGACGCACGGGACTAAGACGTGTGGCCGTGCAACGCGCTAGAGACCAGCACGCATAGGCGGTGGCGCGCGCAGAGGCGTCGGTGCCGCGCGCCGGGGCGCAGGTGTCGCACGCAAGCAGCGGCGGTGCCACGCGCAGGCGGTACACGCGCAAGCAGTGCCACGAGAGCTGGCTGCGACGGCGTGCGGGCGGCGGTGCGTGGGCGAAGGCAGCAGATCGCGGAAGGAGAGGGCTGGAAAGTAGGGTTAGGGTTTTGGGCTCGAGAGCTCCGGTCTAGTACCGCCGCTTTGATACCATATTGGGAAAAAAAGAGAGATGTTTATTCATTGGAACCCTCGGCTCTCTTATATAGAGGAGAGACCTATGGGTAAATTACATAGAAGAACCGAACATAAAGAGAAATAAGGAAACGGTACATAAATGAGAAATATTTCTACAAGTTTCAATGGTTTAGGGTCTTCCACCTTTCGATCACCTACTCTTCTTCTCCATCACCCAGGTTTTCACTCAAGCAGCCATGCCCCCTCCCTTCATTTCCTAGGATCTTCTTCGTCGTAGATCGCCTTACCTCCCTTCATTGCCTACCAAGGCTAGTTCACTACATGCTACCGCGATTAGCAAATCCAAGTCACCAACTCTGCTAGCTCCTTCGTTGACAATCCCTTTCTTACTGCTCATCGCCCAATACCTTGAATGCCTCACATTTACATTACAGTTGCTTGTTGCTTGCCTCTTTAGCCAATCTATGGTATCACATCAGATCATAGAAATAATCACACATGATATAACAGACAGCATGTACCGTACATCATACTTATAATAAGAAGTTCAATGCATAAAGTTTTTCCTTGATCTTGTAATTCGTACTCCGGCTCAAGATCTTCTTAGAAGATACCAACCATTATGTCGTTGTTGTACTCCTGTTGCTCTGGTGTAGCTGCAAGAGGCATGAACCTGTGAAGCTTCTTGAACACGCCTCGGAAAGATGTATATAGAGAATACAGGGGTCATCCATTCTATTTGACAATGAATATGCCATGTTGTAATTGCAAGATTTTCGTCTCGTTCCTTGCATGTGAATAGGTAGAAGCAAGAATATCACACATTACTTTGGCAGTGGGTTGATGAAAAACATCATTGGTGATCTTCGTCGTCAATGTACCAGTCAACCAGACACGTGCATACGCATCATCGGCCTCCCATGAGTCATCTACCCCAGTCATGTCAATCGGCTCCTCTTCGGTAAGAATACGCTTCTTACCAGTAGACCGCATCAGGCTCATGAGCTGCAAGATCCATAGCTTGTAACTTGTTCCATCCATCTTAACTATTGGTGACGGACCTGGCAAGGCGCTTGTGGAGGAAATATCGGCCTTGTTTTCTGGCATGATGTTGAATCCAAAGACCGGTGTTTATAAATCAACTAGAAACTTGTCTACACTGACATGAGTGGAATTAATTGCAGGTGTAGACTCAATCTGCAACCATTCCCATCAATGTGAGGTGTGTCCTAGGGCAAAAGGGGTGATTTATCAATCTGAATTCGCCTTAAAAACCTCAAAGTCATACCGTACGGGATCACTCGATCACTGGTACAGTGCCCTAGAACGTGCGGTGGTGCAACGGTGCAGCCGCTAACCGATGAAGGACTGGCATCGCCAACAAGAGGGCGGCAATGACACCTATGAGAGGTGACGACAGTGGCGGTATCAATGATACGGGTGGGGGCAGCGGCTACGGCAGCACCGTCGAGAAGAGAGGTGCGGGGGTGTTTTGGAGGAGGGTAGTGGCTACAGATCAAGCAGCGGGTGGGGTAGGATTGCTTTGCGAGTGGGGTATGAGAACTTGGGTTTATGATTGTCGCTCTAATACCATGTTGGATGGAAAAAATGATCTATTGACATGAAACCCTAGGGCTCTCTTTTATAGAGGAGGGTCATAATATTTAAATTACATATTGTAGATAAAAGAAATAGAAAATATATAAACAGTGTGAAAACATAGAAATATCTCTACATTTGCCACGCATGTTGTTTGAATAAAAAGATTTGGTTCAATTTTAACTACTAAACCTCTGATTGATTGAGGCATATTGTGATAATCAAACAGTTATTGGGTTTGACATACACTTCACATGTTTCTAGCGATTTACATGGCATCGTCAAATGATACAGGTTTTGGAGAACATACAAGTACATGTCTAATAAATTAACCTTATAAAGGATATTGTTGGAGTATTTGTATGGGTCACTTATGTGAGAGATGGGTAAATGGATCTCTCCAGGATCCATTTACCCCATCCATGAGTTTAGTCCCACATCTATTGTCGGTGGGATGTGGAGACTCAGTTGGGGCTATATATAGACCCCAACACCCATTGTATTCAGAGAGAAAAAGCAATAGACTATCAGCCATTTGAGGCATTCTCCCATCGTTTCATCCTGCTCCTTAGGGAGTAGGGTTCCACGTTAAATCTGTGTTCTTCATGTTTATCTTTCTTGTTTTATCTATTCTGCTTCTGCATTCCTATTTTCTAACATGGTATCAGAGCGGGTTCGATTCTCGAGAAATTATTCTTGAATTTTATTTTTGTCTTCCTCTTCGAGATTCGATTATTAGAGCATGTGAGATTCTTGTTTGAAGATTGTTTATATTCAAGATTTATTCGAGTTCCAGATTCGGTTCTAGGGTTTCATGAAACCCATATTCATGCATATTTTGAATATCTGAAGTCACGCGACGTGCGTCATATCCACCTCTCATGCAGGCGGCGGTGGAGAGATCTCCAAGTAGCAGCATCTCTAGGCCGAGGCGACCAGGGTTCCACATAAAATTCTTGTGTCATGTTTATTCTTTATTTCTCTGATACGCTTCCGCATTCCTATTTTCTAACATGGTATCAGAGCAGGTTCGATTCTCGAGATTTCTTTTATGTTCTTTCTTTATGTTTGAGATTCAAGATTCAAGATTTAATTCTAGGGTTTAGTTCAAACCCTAATTTTTCAAGATTCGATTCTTCTTTGTTATTGAAGAATATTTCGAAGAGTATTATTATTTTTTGAGATCAAGTCGAGATTATGGAGATCCGATCTTATTATGGATTGAAGATACTCATGTTCTGTGTAGCACGGCCCAAGATCAGTAGGGTTCCACATGAACCCTAATTTCATACATCTCAAGCGCGCGACCCTTCGGCTACCAGGTGAAGCCACCCTCCTCCCAGCGCAAA
Organism: Ottelia alismoides; assembly: GCA_037367405.1. Lineage (NCBI taxonomy): Eukaryota > Viridiplantae > Streptophyta > Magnoliopsida > Alismatales > Hydrocharitaceae > Ottelia > Ottelia alismoides. Next base: position 399,367 of record JAZKJV010001358.1, on the reverse strand, counting down.
CCGCGTGCGGTGCCTCACCACAAGGAGCCCCACAGGGTGCTCCCATCTCCTCCTGCACGCAAGGATCCCCTAGCGGTGTGCAGCTCAAGGCCTATCACCACTTCCAGGGGAGCTCTTCCTCCAGACGCCTCGCCGCCTCTCCTCCAAACCCTAAGTCATGAGCCCCCTTCCCAGCCCAAATACTCCTCCGCAACGCCATCTACATGCCACAGTCGCCAAAGTCCATCACCTTCCAGGTGCTACTGTTGTACTGTGATTCCCAAATCGTCTTCCAACAAGTTAAGGGTTTTTTGATGAAACCCTAGTCCACGCCTATGCACGAGATTTCTAGGCATCAAGATGCACGAGTATTCCAGGCGCTAATTCTGCACGCTCGAGATTTTCGAAACCAAACCCTACTCCATCTGCGGCGGAGCTGAAGCTCCACACCTTCCTCGGTGACGCCTCTTCCATTAGCAACAAGCTTCTCCAGGAGGAGCCCCAACGCACCGTTGCATCTCAGCGCAGCCCAATGGTGGTGGCGCGAAATTCCAAGCGGAGTTCCTCCTCCGTGCGATCCTCCTCGCTGCCCTCAAGCCCATGCGATGCACCTCCATCGAGATCGAGCTTCTCTCCATGCGGGGCGCAAGTCCTCTCTTCCCATCACCCTCCCAGGCGGCGCCGTGAATCATCCTCGAGCTGCTCCTCCTTCATCGCAGATTCGGTGCCTCTCCAAGGCACCCCCAAGCGATTTCCAGTTCGATCCTCCAGATCCATCGGAGGCGGCGTGCAAGACGAAGCCCTAGTTGGGGGTGGTGACCTTCCAGTGGGGGTTCCCATCATGGGAACCCTAAAGGGGGGGACCCGATGGCCTTAAAAAAAAGAAAAGAAAATTTTGAGGGGGTTATTTATTCGTGTGCCCAAGTTAAAAAGGGGGGGTTTATTGTAAGGGCCTCAGGTAGGTTGAAAGGAGAAATGTAACAAAAAAAAGGAGGGGCTTTATGTATTTAAAAGAAAGGAATGTTTCAAAAAAAAGAGGGAGGAAAGAGAAAAAAAGCCGAAAAAAATCTGGAAAAAGGCTTATTACAAAAAAAATGAGAAGAGTCGGCTATTAAAAAAAGGGAGAAATAGCAAAAAATGCAAAAAAAGCCGTAAAAAAATAAAAAACGGCTAAATGATTCATTATTTTTGTGGTCCCCATCTTTATTGTCTTCTCCCACCTTTGTCGATACCATTGATTTCCAACAAGTATGGTAGAAAGGGGGAGTATTGTGTAGAGTCATTGGTTTGTTCTAGATTCAGATGTCAAATTCCCCAGCCAGTTTCCAGACTCTACAGTTCAGATGATTCAGACTCGACGTCAGATGTTTACCAGTCCTCAGTTTCAGATACGCACATATATGCGATCTTCTTTTCAGATGTGCACATGTATGCCATCATTGTTTGTGGTTCCCATCATTCTTGTTTTGTCGGCCAGAGTTTTCATGTGATCCATAGGGGCTCCAGAGTAGAGATCACATTCCCTATACAATGTGGGCTAGGGTTTTCATGTTGTTTCATAGGGACTCCAGAGTAGAGTACAATTCTTCGTGCCATATGGGAGAGACCCAGTTCTCCGACGAGGAGACTTTTAGACTCCATTCTCAAGCGATCGTGAACTTCAGTACGAAATCCTTTTGAGGCTCCTATGAGAGAGAACCCACTTCGAGGTCCTTATGAGAGAGACCCATCTTCAGAGATATGTGTATAGATAATGAGCGACGCTCTTTGCTCGGTCCTTTTCAAAGATGGAGCAGTTGTCAACATGTTGTGGCGGGCCAGAGTTCTCCGTGTAAAGACTCATTCTTCGGTTGAAGTGACTCTAACAGGCACAGTACAGAGCACATGCTCTCCGAAGAGGAGATTTAGTTGACTCACACTCCTACCCATTCGTCCACCTCACATGCATCCTCGACAGCAGCCGACAGTTGTGCGCGTTGAGTTGATATTGTATGTATTGTCTTGTAGTGTGAGTTGAGTTTTCGTTCTGTTTGTCCAAGCTGAGCATTGCATGCTATAGCTTGAGGGGGAGTGTTGGAGTATTTATATGCGTCACTTATGTGAGAGATGGGTAAATGGATCTCTCCAAGATCCATTTACCCCATCCATGAGTTTAGTCCCACAACTACCGTCTGTGGGATGTGGAGACTCAGTGGGGGCTATATATAGACGCCCGCACCCATTGTATCCAGAGAGAAAAAGCAATAGACTATCAGCCATTTGAGGCGTTCTCTCGTGGTTTCATCCTTAGGGAGTAAGGTTCCACGTTAAATCATTGTTCTTCATGTTTATCTTTCTTGTTATATCGATTCCGCTTCCGCAATCCTACTTTCTAACAGATATATATGATGGGGCTTCATCTTGTGTAAGGATCCAGTCTGAGAAGACTAGTTATTTTAACATCGACATCGGTCTGCATGAACGTTCAGCTTTGAGTCCATTTCTTTTTATTTTGATCATGGATGAATTGACTAGTCACATTCAGGATGAGATACCTTGGTGTATGTTGTTCGCCGATGAGATTGTCTTGATTGATGAGACAAGAGATGCAGTAAATGAGAAGCTGGAGGTTTGGAAACATGCCTTAAAAACTAAAGGATCTCGTATAAGGCTAAGATTGAATATATGGAGTGCGTATTTGATAGAAACAATGCTGAAGGACTTGAGGTGAAGATTGGAAACGATACCATTCAGAAGAAAGATTCTTCTAGATACTTGGGATCGATTTTGCAACAAGATGGGGAAATTGATGGAGATGTTACTCAGAATAAATGCAGGTTGGCTAAAGTGGAGAGGATCCATTATTGTTTTTTGTGATAAGAAAATCCCTCTGAAAGTTAAAGTAAAGTATTACAAAGCAGTCGTGAGACTTGTTATGCTATATGGATCAGAATGTTAGCCTATGAACCATAGCCATGTATAGAGAATGACAGTAGCAAAACTGAAAATGCTAAGGTGGATGTATGGTCATACACGAAAAGATCGGATTCGAAATGATGCGATCAGAAGAAAAGTTGGTGTAGCTTCGATAGATGATATGAGAGAAAACTGCTTAAAATGGTTTGCCATTTGCAAAGAAGGTCGGTATATGCAACAGTTAGAAGATGCGAGATTTGGGATGTTGAGCCGGTTAAGAGAGGGCGAGGAAGGCCCAAGAAGTGTTGGAAGGAGACCTATCTGAAGGGATCTTAGTTATTTGGATTTAAGCCCGAGAATAACCCAAAATGGATCGAAATGGAGGCAAAAAATCCTTTGTTGTTGTCATCAAATGATACAAGTCTTGGATAACAATCTACAACGCACTAGATTGCCTTTGCTGATGATCCTTTATTCCGACAGCATGTACGGTTCCTCAAACACTGTGGTATCTCACACCATGTAAATCCTTAACCCTTCCTCCTCTTACTAATACTAGTATACTACAGAATGTTCTTGTGAATTATGGCCAATACCAGGCATATAAGGTGGATGTGTGGACACACACGTAAAGATCAGATTCGGAATGATGCAATCCAAAAGAAAGTTGTTGTAGCTCCAATCGAGGATAAGATGCAAGAAAACCGCTTAAGATGGTTTGGTCATTTGCAAAGAAGATCAACAGATGCACCAGTTAAGAGATGCGAGTGTTGAGATGTTGAGCCGGCTAAGAGAGGGCGAGGACGGCCCAAGAAGTGTTGGAAAGAGACTATACGAAGGGATCTTAGTTTTTTGGATATAAGCCCGGGATTGACCCATGATAGATCTGAATGGAGGCGAAGAATTCATGTAGCCGACCCTACTTAATTGTGGGAAAAGGCTTTGTAAGCAGTTCATATTTACTTCCACTTTACTCTTGTACATTAGGAATGAGATTTAATCGTCTTATTGCAAATTTCTATGGTGCTTTGTTTCACTCATATAACTATAGTCTTATTGATAAAGTTATGAACAGTTCGGTTTAATGGGATTTGATAATAGATTTAATGGATAACAAAAATAACCAGCAGTCCCACTAAATGGAGTAGAACTTGAAACGAAAATCATCACATGGATGATTTGAGATTCAATGCATAGTAGAATATGGTACATGGTCTCTTTAACCAAGTAGAGATGTTGGAAGTGATAAGTTCGATACTAAAAATAGAAAATTGCATATGGGTCCAAACGAAACACAACAACAACAACAACAAAGCCTTTTACCACAATTAAGTAGGATCGGCTACATGGATTCTTCGCCTCCATTCAGATCTATCTTGAGTCAATCCCGGGCTTATATCTACAAAACTGAGAAAAAATAAATATTACCTACAATTAGAAGGTGGTTTAGGATGGATATAGATTTGGAAGGCGTGGTTGTCTCCATTTTAAAAGGAAAGGGCTTGCATCCGTCAACAACACATCACAAGAACAAAACATGCATCCATCCGAGCCCTAAATCCTATCTACCCTTTCATGAGGTACTTCAGGATCTACCCTAACATTTTGCATGCAATTTATGTCCTTTGGTGGCTTTCAAATAAAAAGGCGGAGTAACGATTGATGACCAGTGGGACTCATATAGTTTCTGCGAGAAGAATCATGGCACACCAGAACCATGGTATCCAACAAGCAGCACCTCCTTGGTGCATGCAAGATATTTCGCTGGCCTCAAGACTGAAATTTGGCATGCAAGACAGCCATAATTGGTAATTTCACTAAAGGTCATTGAGCCTAGATTTATAAAAGCATGAGGCGAAGACTGACTTCAAAGGTCATCTAACGATAGACATTGAGCATAATTATAACATATGCAATTCATAAATGAAAAGTTGATATAACAATAGTTACGGATAGATTCCACCGTCTAAAGATGTAGGTTTTCTTAGCAGGTTTTCTGCATAGAATATATTTGCTGCATAAGACTTGGTTGAGGAACACGCTTTGTGTACCTAATGTCAACTGAGAATGCCAAATCCCGAAGACGTGGAACCAGATAAGCTGCATCTTTCTCCACAATGGTGCTACATCAAAGAGAAAGTGTTATAACCAATTGAGGCATGAAAAAGCAGTATCATTTCAACAAGAAGGTTAGGAAATACATTTGCAATTTTGCTTTGTAAACATGTTAGCATACTTGAGAACAATAGAAACTGGGCCAAGACTTTGATGCAGTCTATCATTATCATGCATAAAGGCAAGACCGGCCACAGCTCCATTTAAGAGCTTGACAACATAAAGTTGCCTCTGTTTCATTGTTTGCTCTCTAGCGAAAGGGTTCCAAGCTCCTTCTGAGTCTTTTATCATCCTTTCACTTGTGATTCTAGCATAGTCTGAGGCACTATACTTCCCATCATCTCTAAAAGCAAGCCACTGCATGTAAAATTTTAGCTCAGTAGAAGTTGTTCGGATGATTTTGCTATTACTTAAGAAATAGCAAGTCGTGTATAAACCTGCTCCCCAGTTTTGGTTTCAAAGCCACCCAACAATATCTGTATATTCTGACAAGTTCTTTTGGCATGATCCTATATTAAAATTAAAAACGTATTAAGTATTTACAATCATATAAAGCATCTTTCTGTGGTGAAAGTGAATCACTCAGATGATCGACAACATGAAAGAAGTGCATGAGTATGATTACCTGGAGAGAAGCATGTGAACTTAGCTCATTTGCAGCCATCATGTCTGCCTCGGCTCCCCCTGCACGCTGCCCAGGATATACCTGTGAAAATTAAGAAACTTTCAGTCTCATGTTTGAGCTCAGAAGAGACGTGATATTCTGAAAAACTAGAGGATCCAATCATCGTTGAGCAATCACAGGAAGAATATCTGCGGAGAATATATTTAAAAAAATAACAACGATTAGAGAGCCAATCAAAAATCTCATCACATCTTTTGCAATCGTGTTTCTCATTAGTACAATCATTGTTAAGCGAGGAGAGCACAAGATGCAAGCATCCAATTCATCTGACTCCATACCAACATTAGCAGGATGGGGATGCAGTCATAAATATGAAGGCTGCTGTTGCTGGATCAAGGAAACAAACAGCTAAAGATGGTGCAGAAGTCAGAAATAGTATAAACCTTCATAATCACCGAAAATTATATCTTCTTTGTTATTGTTCCCAGCTTCTTACATGAGCTACCTATACCACGAACCAAAGTACGTCAAAAAGGTAAGCATGGTAGGGTTCCATGGGAAATCTATATGTGCAATGATGTTGCCATCTTTGACACTTCAAGCATCCACCTCATCGCTCCTCTTACAGTGGCACACCGCCTCACCACATTAGTTGTCTCATCATAAGAGGTGTTAGGAAAGCTCTGACACAATAAACTCAACTCATAATTAGTTCGACATGAGCTTGTTAGTCAAACTTGGATAATCAATGAATTTGAGTTGGAATCAGATAGTAGTCTCATTATCTTGATCGAGACAAGTTCAAGTTAAGCCGTGCTCAACTCGTTAACTCAACTCAATAACTCGATTTAGGATTAAAATAATAAGTGTGTGTATATGTGCTCGTGAGTATAAATGTAATAGGGTAAGAGAGTAAACCTTCGATGAACTAAAGAAACCTAAAAACATGCTTCTAGAAATCCAACTCGAAGTTCTAACCCCACTCACTCAATACTTATATTTCATCCATTCTCCTCCCTATCTCGACAACAATGCAGCCACCTTGGCACTTTGTGCCTCCACCTCACCAATCCTCTTAAGATGACACTAACTCACAATATTAGTTGTCTCATCGTTAGGTGTCCGGAAAGCTATGACTCGATGAATTCAGCTTGATATGCTCTCATGAGTCAGACATGAGTAATTAATAAGATCAAGTTGGTGTCAGATAATGGGCTTATCATCCCTATCGAGTTCGAGAGAGTCATGCTCAACTCATTAACTCGACTCAATTGCTTGATTTAGGTATTGAATTTACGAATGTGTGTGTTTATAAGTAAAAATGTAGTAGGGAAGGGGGCAAAGTGTAGTTTGAAAATGTATCATATTTTCTCTACTACATTTAGCCGGATCGATTGATTATTGGTCGACTACCCTCCCCCCCCCACTCGACTAATCGGCCTAGCCGATCGATTTTTACAAGCTTGCAAAATACATTACTCAACCTATCCACTCTCTCCAACTTCCCATATTCCTTCGATGGACTAAAGAAACCCAACACCTTGCTCATCAACTTCCAAACTCAAGTCCCAGCTCATCCAGACTCCACACTAATGTGCTCAATCGCACCCTTCCTACCTCCACAACAAACCCTCTCTCCTCCACATCGTGGCACCAATAGCACATGCGCCACTTCTACCTCTTCTTCAAACCTCCACTCCTCCTTGGTGTTAATGTATGGCCCATTTCCTTCCCAAAGACTTGACTTATTCCCCCACCTTTTCCCTTTTCTAATATGGTCAACCCTATGTCCTCAAAGGTCACAAATAACAAATGTAGAAATCGAGCTACATAAGGCTCGTTAAAGAGCATGTGAGCCAACTCAAACTCAATGAGATGGAATTCAAGTTAGCCATTCTGGGCTTGAGCCTAATCGAGTCTTTATTCGAGTCTGAGCCAGGCTATCGAGTCCAAGTCAAATCTGACTCAACTTATTCAACTTTGTAGCTACTCCTACTTGTTATGGCTTCCATGGACATATTAATTAATTCCCGTGCCGTCCATCCTGCTCTTCACCACAACTAGAACTGGTGAAGGTTGTGATAACTGATAATTGAAGGACGAGTAGCATTCAATCATCAGTTGGTGAGGATGAAGTACTCAACGGTCATCACATACATAGTTTCTCTTTGTCATCGCGTGTTACTAATCTTCTCTGCATCTCTTGCGTCCTTGGTTACATGCCGTGATCGACTTCATAGCACTACTTTAGCCGATGCTTCGAAGAAGTAGAGAGAAGATCCTCTTTCCCTCATCATAGGGTCCCTACTTCACACTTACACATACAAAGGCACCTGTATTGGTGGGACTAAAGGTTGTGAGACTGCTTCTTCTCGTGACACCTTTGTTTGAGATAGGGTTCCATTAAGAGCCCATCAAGCACCAGTTACCACCACAACTTCTTATCAAGGAGAATCTACACCAACAAAATCGACTTTGAAAAATGAATAAAAGCATAATTGAAATAAAAATCGAACCTCGAGATGAACAAAATTGGAGGCAACGTGCTCTGATACCATGTCAAGATATAAAATATGTGTAATAAAAAAGATTAAGAAAGAATAAAATATAATTTATGTGGCTCGTGATGGTCGTGGGGATTGTTTTACTCTTATAAGATACGAGACCTCTAGAGAAAATCTCCATATTATATTTATTTAGGAAAACAAGAGGTGTGGAACTCTTTAGATATCTCTACCAACACACCAAAGTCTCACCACAAATAATGTAGGATTAAACATGAGAGCAATGGAATTGGATCGTGGAGAGATTGAAACATCCATCTAAATGTAAGCCATGCTGCTTTAGGATGGGATGATGCCTTAGTCATGCTCCAACCTACTTTATTCTCTTTTTTCCTTTTTTATTATCTATTGTAGGCCCACTAAGGGCCGCCTGTTCTACAAAAAAAGTACAAAAATCAAAACAACCAAAAAATGGGTGTGAGAAAGAAAGCAAAAGAGGTCTATGAAAAAGAAGACGGGCATCATTTTTAAAGGGAAAAAGGATAATGAGGGGATGAAAAGAAACAAAAATGGAGGAATTTGTTTTCTCCCATATTTATTTCTTTTCCCAACTTTTTTTGAAGAAATTCTTTTCCCAAGTTGATGGGTCGTCTTTATACTTCTGGCAAGTATGGGAGAAAAGGGGAGTGAGAGAGTATATTATATCTTTTCTTCCATTTGGGATCACCCGAGAGAGTATATCTTCCATCCATTCTTTTATGCTCGTGGACCCCAAAACAAGATCTCCTCATTGAAATTCCCATGAGTTAACTCCTATTGAGGTCTCTATATGAGAGAATCTCACTCTTGAGATCCCCGTAAGATAGAAGCTATTGTTGATGTATTCGTATGGAGAAGTCATTTCTTAGAGTTACTTTATAGTAGAGACCAATTCTCGAGATCCTTGTATAGGAGAGACCACTCTACTTCTGATTATTGGCATCTAATACCACTATTTCAGGAAGACATCTAATATTGGTGGGTGGGATCATCTCCAACTTCTGGTAACTATCAACTTATTGCATTAAGATCAGTATTCTAACCCATTTACCTGCAATCGATCATCTCCACCAGTGACATGTCTGTACAAGGCATCTTCCTAGCAACGACTACTTTACGCAGGTCTCCTACCAACTCCTCAAAAGACATATCGAGTGAAGATGTCTCGATAGTTTCCTCTTGTAACAAGATGCAATTTTTCTAGCTTTGGCTTGAGGGGAAGTGTTTGAGTGTATATTAGGACCAAAAACTGGATTTCTCCAAGGTCTAATTGCATTACTCTCATTTTTAGTCCCACATTGCTAGTGGAACCTGAGTGTATTGGTGAGGCTATATAAGAGACTTACATCTCATGTTTTCATTTATATGAGGATCAGTCTCGAAGGGTCCCTTCTCCTATAGAATAAAGCGATCACCTCATCACAAACTATGTAAATCATGTTTTCTTCTTTCTTGTTCTCGTTTTGATGTGCATATTATATGTCCATTAAAATGACCATAACTACTGAGGCCTACATATGTACCATCATTTATGAGATTGACTTGGTCACCTGCGACATTCATATGAATGCTATAAGATAATAAATAGATAAAATAAATTTGTAGCTAGGACTAAGATCAGAGTAAGCTAAATACCTTTGTATCACGTATCTTGAGGGGCAACCTCTCACATCTTTCCAGAGTAATAGATACATTTTTATGCCTCCGCTTTAACTTTCTCGACAGTAATGGATACCTTTTTTGTTTTTGCTCTATTTTCCTTCTATCACCACCTTCGATGTTAAGAAAGATAAAATCATACAAGTTCGTTACTTGTACTTGACGACTGTGATCCGGATAATGGGAAGGTGATCAATCAAAATTGTTTGATTCGATGTCTATTCATACAAAAATACCGATGCCCACAAAGCTTGTTTTCTTGTAGATCATGTTTGACTTTGACTTTTTATTCGCTTATCTTTCCTTTCTCATTGACCTTACTATCCACAGTTATATTATCAGCCTGAGCAATAATTTCAACCTCACCTCAGAAACCAAAATGTTAAACTCTTTCCACTTCTGACCTTTAATCGAATTATACCCTTGAAAGGAAGAAGAGGAATTAGGAGGGTGATTTTCCAAAAAGGTGACATCTCTAGTGACGTGTCAGCACCCAGTAGATGGATTGATATACTTATACCTTTTATGTGTGACATAATATCGAAGGAAGGTCCCTTTGGAAGTGAGAGGGTCTAATTTCCCATGTCCAGGTGTTATATTGTGAATAAAACAAGTACAACTAAACACCCTTAAGGATACTGTATCGATTAAGGGTCTGTCCTTGATGTACACAAGATGGCATGTGATTTATAAAGTATAGTATGCATTAGTAAGGATTGCATCCAACAATACCTTCGATGGGTGTTTCCTTAATAAGGTTCCTGCAAGAGTTCTTACTAAAGTACTAAGCCTTTTCCCACTATAAGTAGGGTCGGCTACATGGATTCTTGCTCAAATCCATGTTGAAAGATTCGACTATTTTTTACAATGCCATAAAAAGACATTTTCTAGCATTATGAGCGGCAAAGTTTAAAGAATGAATCAAATTGATCGGATGCCATTTTGATAAAACTCTGAATAATAGCATGAATTTCAGACATGTATTTAGCATGTAAACAAAAACACATCTCCACTAATCATCAAAAAAGGCTATGCAATAAAAAGTCCAACCTCGCAAATACCCTAACATTAGAATGCACTAAATAGAAAAGCGAGAAAGTTTTATTTCATGAATAGGATAAACACTCTTTGAGTGCATTGCAAGTTGGTAATCTAATTTTGGACATTGCCATTATTAAGATATTTCAAAAAAAAACATAAAAGTACATTATTAAAGAAGCAACATTCAGATGTCCGAGATTCCAAGCGTACGGCAATAGCACTTCCAACAATAGGTTATCCTTCTGATGAGGACGGAAATCACGATGATAACAGGCTCACATTATACTTAGTTCAGAACTAAACAAACATTCTTGCTTATATTAAGAACGGAATTGTATATTATATACACACTAACAGAAAAAAATAGAAAAAAGGGGTGAACCACTTTCGAAAAAAGGGGTGAACCACCCTTGGTCGGTGATTACCCCGAAACTCCATTTACATATTTGCAAATAGATAAAAAAGACATTACAAGAAGTTCAGCCAATAAATGGACAAAGAATGCACGCTCACGCAAATGTGTTCACATACATATATAGTATATGTGAACAAACAATAAATTCATATGTATACTCAATCAAGGCCCTAAATGTCGGTTTCGGTCACCATTTCGGTGACCGACCGAAACGGAATTTCGGTAGAATTTCGGTCACCATTTCGGTCATTTTTTGTACTAGGGCCTCCATATTTCGGTCATTTCGGCCATTTCTGTTGAATTTCGATTTCGACTGGATATCGATATTCGACAGAAATTTGATCGAATTTCGCTGAAATTTGAGGCCATGTACTCAATGTACATGTAGAGGGCAGTCCTCTTTTATAGGAGGGAGAAATCTACGGAAACAATGACCTTCCAGCATCACACAAGCAGATAGGCTTTTTCTCTCTTAAACTTCAATAATGAGTGGATACAGTTTATAAATGACAACTTAAACATATCACACCCAAGATCCATCTAACCGGTACAAGTAACATGGCTTAACAAAAAGCAAATGCAAGAGCATCCAACTTGAAACTAGAAAGACCGGTGGAGAGGCCCCAACATATTAATTATCTTCAACAATTCCATTTTTCACATATTTAGATGTTTAAACTTTTTCTCCATGTGTGTCATCATCTATGCCCTATGTGTCCAGCACATGGAGAAATCGATAACAGAGGTTTAATCTCAAGCATTGGGCCAGCATGACCATCATAGCATGTGAGAGAACCCAAATAACGACCAACCACAAAGGCACAACTGTTGAATTGGGACTTCTAGGTTCACATATGATAGACTCAGGACAATTCTCTCAACAGTAATGAAACTAAAATCCACCACGTGTGAAACTTGGAAGCTAGACAGAAATCATATTAACTCAAGAAGATACCTTGAATATAACACGGGTTCCCCTCAGTTGACCTTGGATTACTCTCCCCTCGTATAGCCTGCAAATAAACTGTCGCGAGAAATACCATTATTAGTTCGTAAAAACAGTGTGAGAAGTATGGCACGGTCCTATTAGCATGGGAGCCACCTGATTTTCACATTTCCTTCTCCGACATCTTGAACCCTCAACCTCTCAATGTCGTTAGAAGAGTATCCAATGGTCTGTTCTTCGCTGCTGCCCAGACTTGGAAGACCTCCAGATTGAAAAGACGAATAGCTGTTTCATGTAAAAATCGATTCTCAATTAGGGATGAAACACCTCTTTCTACTGTGTAATAAGTCTAAAGATACGTGAGCCGAGTTGGACTGCACATGGGTAGATCTGTCTGATATTGGAAGTTCTTGGGATTCACTGTTCTTTCCAATCCAACAAGGAGCAGCTGACGCCGATTGCAATCATTTGGGTACTTTGGATTGCTTGTAACAGTGCACATTTCGAGCGGATCATTTAAATGTAGAAAATATTCATCATGCTAAGACTCTTCTTAGTCATGGTTGACTAATGTAATATTTATCTTATATATCGTATTTGGGGCAGACACCGTCATGCGTTTCCCATGTTTTGGCCTAAAAAAATTAGCGATGAAATTGGATTGAATAGCGAATACGAATATAAATACTAATCTGATATGGATTTTGGAAACCATGTCCTTCTATATCCGGATAAGAATTCAAATCGGAAAATTTTTCAAATGAGAATTTACATTGAAGGAAATGTCAATTATGAACATGGATTGAATAAAAATCGAATGCGAACAAGGATCGAATAAAGATCAGATATAGATATGGAACTGTTCTGGAGCAAGAAGCGGTTAGATGAAAATCATATTGAGATGTAAACATAGATACTGAAATTTAGATTAGGTCCATTCATTCAACAATAAATTAAGATGTATTCAGCCATTTTTTGCCCTCAAATCATAGGCCGGATACACATTTCACTAATATTGCAGTATCTTTCTCGAATGTGAACGAGGTACCTTGATCATATTGCAAAGGATTGCTTCTTGTTTGACTTTATGATTATCCAAATTCGAAAAGTGTGAGGAAATTGATTCTTAGGAGGAGATATGGAGAGTTATGTTGCGTTACTTGTGTTATGTTATATAGTATTCAGCACTATATTATATAAATATATATTAATAATATATTGACACGAGTTACTTTTTTTGCGAATTCTTCCAAATCTCAAGAGGCGCCAATGAGAACTGTATTTGCGATGTAAGTAAGCACTAGCGGTTTCATTCACTGAAGAAAATATGGACCTCGACCAACCAACCAACCCAATTTAAATCAAACTCCAGACGACCTATGCTAAAATTGGAGGAAAACTGGCCCTTCGTCGAACAATTGGTGAGCATAACCTCTATGAGCGACTACCAAATCAACTCCGTTATATTACGTGTAAATGTTCAAGGATATGCAGTTCAATCACCTGGTGATGTTCATGAAACCGTAGCTTCCCATGAACCTCCCGACCTCAAAATCGTCCGGGTTCGTCAGGAGAGCTCGGATGGTGGAGGCACGGCCGCCGCTCCTGCTGCGGATGAATGTAATCGCGGCAGAACGCCACCGCTGGTGCTCCTTAGGGGAGCGGGTATGGGTATGCGACGATGGCCGTGGCCTTAAGGTGGTAATCCCCAAGGAGCTGCTGGAAGCCGCGGCGATCGCCATTGCCTCAGCTCGCTCCGGCGGTCCAAACCTGTTTTGGATAACGCCGGTCCCGTTTTATCTCCCGGGCTCACTTTTCGGGAAATATTGTCACCTTCGTCCTCCTAGAATATAACAATTGTGTGCAGATACTTTGCTTTATATTTTTTTAAAACGTGTCCCGGACGAAGTTATAAAGTGATGGACGATCTTTATCTTGATTACCTCATCCATTTACGTTTGATTATGCATATGATTTATCGTTTTATTGCTTATTCCTTATCTCGATTTGTTCATTGTCGAGTGTGTTTGTTTAGTGGAATAGAACGTTGGTTGTGGCATTGTGGATCTTGTTTGGGATAATAAGATATTTGGTGGTGGCTTTTTAAATGTGAAAGGAAGAGGTGGATTTTTTTCATCTTATTGTGTTTGTTTGGCTGTATGAAACTTTATTAGTATGCAAGTTAAATGAAGGATTCGTATGTGGTAGAAGTCCATATTGCTCTTGAGAGCAAAATGTATTCGCATTCATTGTCATTTTTTAGTATATATTGTGAAGTAAAATTGTAGAGATGTGTATTTCTTTTGGTATTTAGTAATTACACCTATGTGTGCTTATATAAATTCAGAAGTTTCTAATTATAATCAAGTTGTATTTGATAAAATGACTATGAAAATATGTATCAAAATAAAGAGTGGGTTTTCTATCATATTTGCATACATTGGTCAACTATTTTTATTATTGATATTTTAGTTTACTAATGTAAGGTGTTTGTATTTTAGTAGTTGTATGTATAAATTTGCGGAATAAAGATCAAAATTTAAATATTCCTTTATTTATACATATTTTCTTATATAATTTGACTTATATACTAGAAAGCTTTTGAAATTGAGGTCCAGTATTATTTTGTGCATTCATTTTATAATCACATATTTTTTGTTATTTTTGGTAAAATTAAAAAATGGGTTCATCCATGTATTAAAATCCTAATTATGAACCTCAATTTTGAAATGCAAAAAAGCTATATCAGATTTTTTTGCAAACAAACATATGCTTTATGTAAGCTTCTGTAACTCTTTTATGTAAACGACAAACCCTAAAGTTCGAAGTTCAGCATTCATATTTTATGTTTAATGAATGGATATTCTAATAGGGAATGAGAACATATATAAAGCTCATTTTTTTTGTAGTTTATCATGATATTTAATCAATGAATGGTTATTGGTGTGTTTTTTCTTTAATTAGAAGCAATGGCTACTAGATCCTACTATTTTTAGTCATTATTTTCTTGAATATCGTTGTATCGAAATCCCGTGTTAACTCACGCAACTGTGGAATATATGCTATCACAGTTGTCATATTATACTTCCATATTTTGTATATAATAACAACAATCACAACCACAATCATGATATCACAATAGTAATCCTTTGTCATTAATTTAAAACCAATGTATAAAATACAAAGATCGAAATGAAAAAAGACGTAAATATAAATGAGATCGCATTCTTGTCGCACATAAATAACCATTCCAATAAATTGTTCTTTTATCATGCTCAGACACGGAAAAAATAAAACTTTTTATGTCAAAATATCCAGAGCAAACTTGTTGATGACCAATTCATTCGCATCTCTCATACGTTAGGCGTGAATCACAACCATGCATTTAAGCAGTGGTTGTTGCATGAGTACAAGGTTTAATAGTGTTTAATCGTATTGCAAAATATGTAAATCGATCATGAAAATTTGTTATATCAAGTTCAATTGGACATATTGCGAACCACCCAAAATGCTTAAGTTAAGTTGTCAAGTAGTAATCCCTCGCTCTAATAACTCACTCATGCGCTTGTGAGTACCAGATGTAGGACTACGTTGTGATGTCGTAAACATAATCTCATATCTAATACTCCTATTATTAAACCTATGATGCATCGGGGTAGATGTATTTATTATTGATTATTATTTGTCATTGTAAATAATGCGTGGCTCCCTCGATGGAGATCGGAGTAGACACAAATTAGATGGCTTGAGTCAACGATTCTACATGAGCCAGCCAAAGCACATCAGGGGTATATCGAATTTCAACCAGCCCATATTCTCAACCCATCTCGTGATAGAAATACTTGCATGATTATGGTTTCATATGTTAATGCTTGGTTTTTATTTTGAAATAGGATCGCCGAATTTCGTATTTTTAATGTGGATGGTAGACAGACTTGCATATAACATACTGCAATATTTTCGTTTCGTCGGGATTTCAAATTAAGTTTTAAAATCTCACTCAGAGATACATTAAATATTGTGACTGCTTAATAATCATCAACGACATGTTATTTGATTAAAATAGTGTAATGTACATGATTAGGTGATCTAATTGTTAAATAAATATCGTAATTGAAATTTCATTGGTGTTTTTTTTCTTTGTATACAATCATTGTAAGACAACATGTTTAATTATCTTTGTTAGGGCAACAACATCTCATTCCCTGCCATGTAATTTAGCTGAAGTAGTGGTGCACATGCAGACTCACATATTGTCGTTCGAGTATTATTCAGTACTAACATGAGGTGGCTTCCTATAATCTCAACTTCATGGTTAGTTTACTTTAATTATACATTGTGGTGTGTGATCCCTAGGTTTTTTGTATACCAAATATATATAGAGAGAGAGAGACGGTTGATCTTGTGAGAGCCAAAATCTGTGAGAACATGAGAGCAGTGAGTCCGGATCATTAGATTATGTTCATCTCTCACCTCCTCCAACCAATCAGCATAATCTAATGGTCCAGGCTCATTGTTCTCATGCTCTCACGATTGTTGACTCTCACAGGATCAGTCTTATATATATATATATATATATATATATATATATATATATATATATATATATATATATATATATAGAGAGAGAGAGAGAGCACGAGAGCAATGATTCCGGATCATTAGATTATATCATCTCTTTCCTGGTTGATCGGAGGAGAAGAGAGATGAGCAAAATCTAATGGTCCAGACTCGTTGCTCTCATGCTCTCACAGTTTTTGGCTCTCATAGAATCAACCATGTATATACATAAACTAGAAGGGTCTCTCTCCATGAAAGTGGTCCACATAATTCTTTGACATTTTTATCAAATACAGAATCCTCAATTCTCTTGTTAGAGATATTACACGAGACTAGTCGTAAACAACATAATGCAATGAATTATCCTCTCTTAGAGACATGTACAACCACTGTAGAAAATATGGTAAATGGCTTCCACATGCGGTTGCTTGTGCTTCTCTTCTTATTCTCTTTACTCTGATGATCAATGACATCGCTTTCTACCCACCAAGGTTTCAGATCTTATCATCTCTATTGTCGCACATGTTGAAGATGATCGTGACTTAATTATAGAGTCCTCTCGCAACCTTCTATCAACCGCTCGAGGAATCGAAATAATGGGACGGGAAGAGCGTAAGAAATGACAACCCATAAATGCTAGTGCAATGTCCATGTCATGCATCGATTTAGCCATGTTTCAATAACCTCGTATGAAGTGTAAACCTCGGCTGCTAACCAAGATTGCAATTATCCAACATTTAAGTATGATATCATCATGTGAACCAACCATATGTATAGCCAATAGTTCAAAGAAGTAAGATGTCTATGTTCTAACATTAAACAATGAACATCGTATGATGATATCTCAAATAAAGGTACGGAGGAAAGACTTCTATTTTTGTCGTACGACAAGTACATGTCCAATGTACAATAAGGTAGACTAGCTACTCGTTGTAAATAGTAGTATGTTACTTCACAACAATGTAGACCATAACTAGAGATATCCTCGGATCCTCTGTTGTAGGGAGGATTGCAGCAGAGGGCTATAATCCTCTCTGGGCTATTTTTATGATTTTGATTTCAAAATCTAACCTTATAGATTGAATTTTTGTTTAATTCTCTATTCATCCAAATCCGAGCTACTTTGCTATTTTATCTTAATGGTCAAACATTTGATCATAATCTAAGCAACTTAAATTCGATTTAAAAAAGATCCGGATGTTTGATCATTAAGATAAAATATCAAATAAGCTCGGATTTGGATGAAATTTGGAGGATATGTAGAGAATTAAACTAAAATACAATCTATAAGGTTATATTTTGAAATCAAAATCATAAAAATAACCTAGAGAGGATTACAACACCTCTGTTGCAATCCTCCCTACAACAGAGGATCTGTTTCCCCTTATACCATGTCTTGCGAAGGTTAGAAGTGAGTTCGAGGGAACCAAACATCTGCATGATTTCTCATGCATTATACAGGGGGAACAGCAACAGACGATCCTCTCTGGTGAGTTTGAACTATCTCAATAAAGATAATAAACATGTTAGCACCAAGATGACTGTGTAAGAAAGGAGTAACATAAATATTTTTGGTTACGATATTTATGTAGAAACTTGATTGACTATTCATACTCTAAGATTACATGTTTTTGACCAGCTTTCGTTTGTGAATATAAAAACACATAAAAAGGGTATATTATCAACAACTGGCTAAATAATCATGGCACTCAAATATAATATAACCAATTCTTATGCATTTACGTAGGAAACTCACATGTGTAATATTGTTAAAGTACTAAGGTAAAATGTGACACCCCACCATGTTTGGGGACACTATCGATATCCGCCTACGCCAAGATGCATGATATTCTGGAAACCCATCCCAAGCACATTTGATCAATATAGGAAATATATGTACATAATTGACAAGAGAAAAGTCACAAGGTACGTAAAAGAAATGCTATATTTACTCTCATTACTCATTTCCAAAAATATAAATTCCATGTCTGCAAGAGATACAACATGCATTAATATGAAATCTGTATGACATCCGTATTTGAATAACCCGAATCCGACATGATTAATGGTATGCATGATCAGTTAATATTCAATTAATATTGATTAAACCCATATCGATCTATAGATCGCATATCAAATTTCCTTCGAACAAAAGTTGATTACATCATAATGCGTGCTATCGGAGAAAACGTGATGTGAAATCCGATTTGAGAATACCATAAAATCTGATTCGTCAAAATAAGACCAACAAAAACAATCGTCTGTCAATCGAATGTCGTTTGATTGTTTAAATCACAAAATTTTAATCATAAAACAAGGCCATATTTCGTCAATTTCTGAATTCATCTCAGACCAGAAGTACATGAATATTATACTCATTTCAATCATCATTAAGAGACGGTCAAAATGAGCTATAGTGCATTTGAATCGGATATTTGATGAACATATACGTTGGTATTCTAGATAAGAGAGAGATAAAGGTTTTAAAAAAAATCCAGCATACGACAACTCTCCATTTGGCTCTTTCTCCACTGTGCAACCAAAGGCCACCTCTCCTCTCTTACTAATGTCACCCCCTTTCCCTTTATTCCTTTTCACATGTCTCCCCCAAATCCCCAAATTTCCCAACAAAGGGAGCCCCAACCCTTCCCTTCTTGTCGCAATTGTAGATGCTCATGTTCAAGCCAAGCAGCTCCCCTACTCTTTGGAACTAATGCTATTGTTGTTCCTCACCATTTATGCTATTGTCCAGCAAATTGGGAGTTGTTGCTCCTCCCTTCCAAGCAGCTGGGAAGCTGCTGGAGCCTCCCTTTGCAGCAGTTATAAGATCTGCAGCCATTGTTGTTATCTTCTTCCCCTGGAGCGGCTCCTAGTAGCCCCTTATTTCTCCCAATTGGAGTTGCATGCATGCTAATTGATCCTCCAATCTTGGAGGATCTAAGGTACTATCATACCTTCTCTTCTTGTCATCTATGTCATTGTAAACATTTGATTTCTATCCAAAATTTTAGCTCCTGGTCTTAAATTTTAAAAGGATGAAAATTTAGAATCATGTATGCGATTTGTGTGCATGCGTGTTGTTGTCTTAATTAATCATTTGACTAAGAATTTGGGTTTCATATTATATGTTTTGCTATTATTCTTCTCAAATTTTAGTTTAAAAAATTTAAATTTAAGAGATGTTACTGTTTGTGATATTTATTGTTCAGATTTTTAGTTTAAACTTTTTGAAATTTAAAAGCTGCTAATGTTCTGCTCAAAATTTTAGTTTAAAATTTTGAAATTTAAGAGTTGTTGATGTTTATGATATCAAATGTTCCAATTTTTAGTTTAAAAATTTTGAAAATTAAAAGTTTCTACTGTTCTGCTCAAATTTTTAGTTTAACAATTTGAAATTTACGAGTTGTTATTATTTATAATATCAACTGTTCAAATTTTTAATTTAAAAATTCTGTTATTAAAAGTTGCTATTGTTCTACTTAAATTTTTAGTTTTAAAAATTGAAAATTAAAAGTTGTTACTGTTTATGATATGTACTCTTCAAATTTATAGTTTACAATTTTTGAAATTTAAAAGCTGCTACTATTCTTCGAAAATTTTTAGTTTAAAAAATTGAAATTTATGAGATGTTGTTTGTGATATCTACTGCTCAAATTGTTAGTTTAAAAAATAAGTCTCTATCGTTCTGCTTGAATTTATAGTTAAAATTTTAGAATTTAAGAGCTTCTAATATTTTATGATATCTACTGTTCAAATTTTTTAGTTTAAAAATTTTTGAAATTTTAAAGTAGTTATTATTTTGCTCAAATTTTTAGTTTAAAATTTTGAAATTTAAGAGTTGCTACTGTTTATGATATATACTGTTCAAATTTTTAGTTTAAAAAATTTGAAATTTAAAAGTTGCTAATGATCTACTCAAATTTTCAATTTTAGAAAATGAAATTTAAGAGCTGCAACTATTTATGATATCTACTATTCAAATTTTTAGATTAAAATTTTTGAAAATTGAAAGTTATTGCTGTTCTGTTCTGCTCAAATTTTTAGTTTAAAAATTAGAAATTTAAGAGTTATTGTGCTGCTCAAATTTTTAGTTTAAATATTGGAAATTTAAGAGCTACTACTGTTTATGATATCTATTGTTCAATTTTTTAGTTTAAAAATTCTGAATTTTAAAAGTAGTTACTGTTCTGCTCAAAATTTTACTAAAAAATGAAATTTAAAATATGTTACTGTTTATGATATCCGTTGTTTCAAATTTTTAGTTTAAATTTTTGAAATTTAAGAGTTGTTATTTTGAAATTTAAAATCATGTATTGTTCTGCTCAAATTGTTAGTTTAAAATTTTGAAATTTAAGAGCTGTTACTGTTTATGATATCTACTGTTCAAATTTTTAGTTAAAATTTTTGAAATTTAAATCTTCTATTGTTCTGCTCGAATTTTTAATTTAAAACTTTAAAATTTTAAAAGATGTTACTGTTTATGATATGTACTGCTCAATTTTTCATCCAAAATTGAAATAAATGTGCTACTGTTCATTACATATATTGATCAAATTCTAAATTAAAATTTAGATTTCTCTAAAAAATAATAAGATGAAGTTACATGTCTATACTACTGCTCAAAATTCAATATGAAATTTAGTTTTTTTTACTTTTCAATGAAATTTATACTTCATATAATTTCTAGTAAATTTGGTAGATACACTTGAGAAGTCGAGGATGGGTTAGCATGAAATTGAATCTTATTTCAGACCATTAATTAGTTGTAGAATATATGTTTGAAAGATGATAAATTTGGGGATTTTGCATAAATTGGATTGTAGAATTCTGATCAGTAATCAGGTCATTGATCTCATGCATTAAATAAGATATTTAAAAAATAATCATATGTATTAATACCTTTCTCTTCTAGATCATTATGACTAATAATCATCATCAATTAGTTCATTGGTATAATCTACCAACCATATGTCATTAATATGACAAACTACTTAGATATATAAAGTTGACCGCATAAGAGATTGATAAAGAAGAGAGGAATCAAGTAAGTGATGATGAATCAGTAATGGTAGTAAATTATGTCGGTTACGATGACCCTTACACCTGACTGTGTGAGGGTGCAGTGACCTTCAACTAGGTGGGAGATAGGAAGCCCAATTAGGGCAGCAGCCACCTAGTGCGTGTGTTTAGGATCCCAATCTTTTCCTGATTTGTCGTAGTTTTCCGCCTCGTTGGGATCCACGGGTTTTCTTTTTAACCGGTTCCGCTGACCCTGTCCTGTAGGGTTCTTAGGTTGAAGGACCCTTAGTTTTTCTTTACGAGCTCATTTGTCCGTATCGGTCAGGCTAATCTAGAGTGACTCTATCCGGAGAGTCTCTCTCATCTGTCTCAGGGGCATAGTTGTGGAGTGGGTCTAGCACTTTCCTTGACTACACTTCCACTGGAAGGGCGAGATGGAAGGGTTTCTTCGAAGGCTTCCTCGTCGCTTGAGCTGGGTTATAGTTGAGCTTGGTTACTTGTAAATTTGGTTACAGTTGAGATTGGTTACTCTTGAGCTTGGTTCTATTGAGATTGTTTACTGTTACGCCAGAAGTTCCTGGTGAGGAAAAGATCATGACACAAAATCGGTGGTTAGATGAAGCTAGTGGACGTGCTGAGAATTTAGTTAGGATGCAGTACACTCTACCGCATGCCTACGAAGGTACCCCAATCCGAAGGCATTTTCATGCCTTAGAGTCATAGTATGAGGTCACTCTCAGACCAAGAACATAGACTATCTACTAAGCTTGAGAAGTTAGACAAAAAAAGATGAGATCATGAAACTCGTCATCTACCTTTACTGAGAAATATCAACATGACTTATAAATAAGTGAAAAGATGATAACTTAAATACGGACCATATAATCAATAAATGAAAATACTAAGAATGGGTAGTTAATGTATGGTGAGTAAACAAGGGGAATTTCATATAGAACAGCTTGAAAACCATATTTCTGGCAAGCAGCTTGTTAAATTTAAATATCAAAATTACATCTACTTGTTTTCTTTTGAAACCACTGAAATGCATAGTGATTTTAATAAATTAGATTATACTCAGCCTTTGTTAACATTCTTTTCTTCCTAAACATGAATGTCATGTACAACACATGCATCATAGTAGTTTGACGGTAGGACTCGAGCTGTCGCGACTTACTTTTGATGGTACATTATAGCTTTTGTTTAGGATAATGTAAAAATCTCATGTCTTGTTTTTGTCTCTTCTGTTACATTTTGATATACATGTACATAATGTCAATTTCTTTTGATGCGTGTAACTTTATATAGAAATTAATGCAGTAAGAATTTCTGACACTTGTTGTTATGTGATTGATTAATTACATTGTGAATGTCATTTCGAATCGCGAAAAATTTTTCCTCATTTTCTGTAACCTAATAAGATCAATAGCGAACTTGATAGTGCAAGTGTTGTGTAAATGGGTAACCCAGATCTCGAGGTGAGCATCGTCACAATCTATCACAGGTATGATATCATGATTGTATCTCTCTACAACGTGGCTCAACAAAAGTTATAGCTGGAAGCAAAAGCAAACCAAACAAAAATCCAAGCATCGTGTTGGTGCATGTTGATTGGTAAAGCTCGAATAACATGGTCACTACTGTTGTGACTACTCGGATGCACATGTTGGGCACACAAAGATACATTATGGGCAACTACCCATAAATGATGTTAATACTAACTACCAGTGAAGGAGCATGCAAGCTCTTACGTATTCAGGCACATACTGCGATACAAACAATGTTACAAATGCATATATGGACTCTTACGAGATCACGCATTCTATACAGTAATATCTTTATTTTTCAACCCCACGTATAACATCACAGAAACTGCCAACATGCATTGTCCATTGGACCATTACCAAATGTCCTCGGTGGTATAGGACACGTGTCTCGATTCTCAATCAGTATTCATCACGAAATGACTTACTTGTGTAACATCATCCAAATATCTATATTTTTCTCCACATATAAGAAATCAACTCATTATTCTCCTCCTTCACACATTTCTAAACCTCGCTCACAACGTTAACACCCGAGACACTAATTAGTGTAGCCAACACTAACTAGCATTTAAGTACTAACTGTATGCATGAAAGCAAAACATATATGACTAGCCAAACGAATGGGCATCAAACTCTATTGAGTACACACTGTAATGTTATCGTGGTTAAGTACTATGTGTCACCCATTCAACGCAATTGGGACGTGCCAAACTAGGTTTCTATTAGAGCCATATGGTGCATGCTCATCCCTTACGCCACTTAACTCCATACTACCCTGTCGTCGTTAAATCTTGTCCACGAGACATGACACTGATTATAACCACAATCATTTTAACAAAAGCAGCTCATGATATGTTAGGAGTTTGGATCGTTGATGCTCTAATGATCTCGATCTATATTCTCTTGACACATGGATTAGTTAATACGCATACTTGTCCCAAAGGGGAGGGGGTGATACGAAATCAAATGTTACCCAACCATGTGAATATAAGGGGCATGCCATAGGTGACCTAATGTTTGTAACCTTTTCTAGTAATGTTTCTAATATTTTCAGTAACATTTGTAGCCTTTCTATGGAATTCATAGGGCAACCTGCGACGGATGACCTACTATGGTGACATGCTACGACAATATGTCATGAGGTGACATGCTATGGGTTAATCTGCTGTGGCAACTTGCTATATAACGACCAACTATGACGACATGCTATAGGCATACATGTTAATATGTTATGGAGACTTGCAATGTGGTGACATTCTATGGGGTGACTTGCCATGTAGTGACCTGCCATGGAGTTCCGTAGTATGTGCATCATTTTAACCCAACGTGTGAAATTGATTTGTACTCCACAAAAAATACTCATATATGTCTTTTAGAGAAATATTTAAACCCTCGAACAACTATAATGACAATATATGTAATTTTATTTCATGAGTACAACAAAACACGCATCATCATGTACTCCACACTTCCCATTCCATTTGAAAAAGTGACAACAAAAATATTTATGAATCACACAACACATTACACAACTCTCTCGGATTTAGGAGCATACATGCACATAGGAACAACTAAAACATGTACAACTGACAGCAAGAGTGAGGAAAACATTGTTACCCCTAAAAACGACCTCCTCGGAATCTCCATCCATGAGAAAATGGTATGTACACACTCCGATGAGCTCCGATGACGCTTTGATAGGAGGAAGGGAAAAGTAAATGTTATGAAATTTAGGCTCTAGAGCAACCAAAAAGTACAATTATAGTGCAAAAAAATCAGATTCGAATCTTGGTTCATTACTAGTTTGGATCTTCAATGGATCTCGACCCGATCTCACTGAAAAAACTAATTTGAACTTCCGAACTTGGATTTTGATGCTGATGAACTCATTACAAAGGCCTGGACAAGCCTTGCACAATGTACCGGTCATTTGTCCCATTTGAAAACAAACACTGCTCCATATTTAAAAAATATAGGATTTCACATAAACCCATACATGTTTGTTGTATTTACTCCCCTTTTAACTGCAAAGAATTCGATCAATTTCATAATATAACACAAAAATAAAATGAAATAGTTGCCAATTAGATCAACGAATTTCTCGCTCTTTCATTGACCTTATTTATGCTTCTATATATGTTAGTTCCTAGCATCAACGTTGTATCACTATAATTGATATATGTTGAATTCATGATTAAAAGAACGACGAATGCCTCGCTGCATCAAGTCTGCAAGGCACTCCTCTCTCCTCATACTCCATGTGATTGAGTGGATACATTTAGAATTACATCGTGTATAAATGATGCATGCGTATAATGTGTAAATTAGGCATTGCTTTTCATATGAAAAGCTGCATGCATACGGTTAGTGTCACACCCAAACAAACTTTGCCATGGAGATTTTACATGGTGTAGCTTTGTGTGCATGCAATGTCCCTGTAATGGATATGTATTCATTGAGTTTGAGTCGAGCCACTACTCAATATGTAAAGTCTCTAACGTTTGCTACTCTTGTTGATCCATTGCATCCTGATCATTGCACTTCAATATACTGACTTTACAACTGAGCATCGCTTTAGACTATTTGGAATTCATCTCTCTACTGTAAGTAGTCCAACATCTGATGCCATATTATAAGTTGCATGACTCCAAATCACCTAAGTTGTACGAGGACAAGTTGCCATAATGCATCAATTATCTTATATGCATATGTGGCATGATTTGAGTTCAATAATGAGTTACAAGCTATAAGTATTCCACAAAGTAAACGATGTTATATTTCACGCTGTAATGGTTGTGTAAGTATTCATATGCTTAACGAGGAATAAAACATTACACAAAACTTGTTATCTTTTAACTTTATCACATGCCAAATTTATCCAAGGAACTAAACTCAAGATTTTTAACATGTTTATACGATTTCCAGGAACCTAAATATGTATATAGGTAAGGTATCTATGGTATGTTTGAAACTAATACTGAAGTATTAAAATTGTAACAATAAAGTGGTGTCTTAGAAGTTTTCAAGACCCTACAAGGCCTTCTCATAATTTTCTATCTTTTCCATGTTTTTTAAAATTGCGTGGATTGTAAATCAGTCATATACAATTTCTAAGACTGTTGAGAGCTGACATCACGTCGATATGTGAATGGGTAAAACTGTTGTATTTCGACCAAGCTTACTTTGATGCAGCTGGTACATATAAAAGTAGATGATAAATCCCATTGCTTGTAATTATGATTGCAATTAACTGTACATTGTAGCTTTATGCATTCCATAAAATGACTACGAATTCATTAAACATGGTTGTATATACAAAGAAACATATGCATAGTTAGGTACAATAAAAAGTAGGATTTTTATCGGTTGTGCCCCTCCGAGGTATTCCAATATCAGTTATGCCCCTCTCTTTTTGAGAATATCAGTTGTGCCCTCGACTTCTTGCCATTCTATCACTTGTGCCCCTCAAGTTAGTTGCTGCCCATCTCCAACTCAAACGGATGTTAATTTTAGGGACACATTAGGAATAAATTGAAGGCTGGAAAGTCAATCCTCTCCTTTCCTCTCTCTTCATCATCCCCAACCTCCTCCTCCTCCAACACCTCCTCCCCTCTTCCCACCCCGGCAACTCCCCCTCCGCCCTGAGCTCCTCCCCCCGCCCCTGCACATCCCCTCTGCTCCTGCACCTTCTCCTCTGCCCCCAGTTCCTCCACCTCCGCCCCGAGCTCCTCCCGTCCTCGGCTCCTCCCACCGCCCTCGCACCTCCCCTCCGCCCCTCTCTCTCTGCCCTGTACATCCCTCTCGACCCCCTGCACCTCTCCTCCGCCCCTGCTCCTTCCCTCCGCCTCCAGCACCTCCGTTCCGCCCCCGCACCTCTCTCTCTCTGCCCCCCACACCTCCCTCTCTGCCCCACACCTCCCTCTCGACTCCCAGTACCTCTCCTTCGCACCCGCTCCTCCCCTCTACCTCCAGAACCTCCGTTCCTCCCCCGCACCTCCCCTCCGCCAAGCTCGCCGACCTTCGTTGTGCTAGATTCGTCGATTGTGCCTACCAACCCATCGGCGGCGCATCGCTATTCATCTCGCCGAAGGCAACGAGGTATGAAAGAACGGGGGACACGTACGATGTGAGGGATCGTATGTGCTCCTCCAAGCCTTCGCCAACCACGCATATGAGATTCTTCTTGAGTGCAACTCCGAATTTCCCTTGGTCGTCATTGTACTGGAAAGTGGCATGGAAAGAGGCATTGCCGGCATCACAATGCATGTAGATGGAGTGGGCGTCGTGATGCGTGGGGATGGAAAGGGGAGGGGAGGAGCATGCTGTGGGCTGAAAACCTTAAACATTTGTTTAGCTAACATGAATTTCTTATCAATTGATTTATAAAAGTTTGTCGAAAAAATCAATAAAATTTACCATTTGATCCGCAATGAGTGATATATCCGTGAAAATGCAAAAATTTTAGCGATTAATGGATGCAAGAAGGTGTAATTAAGAGAGAGAAATTACGAAGAGAAAGGAAATGGACACATAGAGGAAGAAGAATATAGAGGAGTTTGGACAATTACGCCCCTCTTAACTTGACCATGGTTTTTCTTGTTGACGGTTAAACTAACAGAGGGGCACACGTGATAGAACGACAAGAAGTCAGGGGGCACAACTGATATTTCCAAAAAGGGAGGGGCATAACTGATATTGGAATATATCGGAGGGGCACAACTGATAAAAACCCTGAAATATATAGTTCAAACAATCAAAAAAGAATAAAGATAAATCAAGTTATACTGAAGCCTAACGAATGAGAGTATAACCATTTGATGTCGACAATAAAATGGAGTATGAAGAACCATGGAGTCTGCAAAAAGACTAATCCCAGCCATGGATTAGAGTGTTTGGTTAAATGAAAACAAAGAATACATGAAAAGGTTTAAAAAGATAAAAGGACTACAATTGCACTTTCCTTTATTCGCTACCGAGTTCTCTGCTCGCCTACTGTTCATTTTTTTTGAAAACCCAACATGTAAAAAACAAGTCCTTCAGGGAAAATATCCTTAATCAATAATCAACCACTAACTAATCAGTGATTAAAAGTTTTTGCTTACAACTTGTTTTTATCTTCCGATGTACATATCTAAACAGCTTTTGTACCATACTTAAATGCAATATCTTCTTCGTCATACAATGTGGAATATCATCAAATTAATGTTTTTTTAAATAAAAATTTCCTTATAAAATTATTTTCCAACAATTGAATTGAATATATTTAATGATATAATTGCATAGTATCAAAATCTATTAAGAATATCCCCATCCAAATTGTTAGCTCAATTTTTGGGTAGACTTTTCGTCTACTATCAAATGGTCTCCCAATCTACATAGGTTGGTATCCCCATGATGGATATAAATCTCCCCACCCCACACCCGCGGCTACCCCTATTTGCTCCAAAATGTCCCTCCCCAAGACCACGCCACCGCCGCATGCCACCTCCGATCGACCCCCGCAAAGGCCGCACTAGGAATCCCCAATCCCCCGCCCTCGAATGGGGAGCGGCGGAGGAACGGCGGCGAAGGCGGCGGCGCTGCAGGGCGTGGGTCCGCCGCCCTTCCTGAGCAAGACCTACGACATGGTGGACGATCCAGAGACCGACGCCGTGGTGTCGTGGGGCGCCCAGTCCAACAGCTTCGTGGTCTGGAACCCCCCGGAGTTCGCCCGCGACCTCCTCCCCAAGTTCTTCAAGCACAACAACTTCTCCAGCTTCGTCCGCCAGCTCAACACCTACGTACGCCTCTAATCTATGCTGTTCTCTCGATTCGACAAAAATATACTCAAGAACCGATGAGTGTCTCCCGTCTTGCTTAGATCTAGAAAGAGCTGTTAATGTTATCCAACAGAAGTGTTCTTTCTATTTTTGTCGACTCCCGTTGAATGGGAACATGCCAGACGTTCCATTTTTATGCGGTCTTTTGTGGGCGTGGGATGACATCGGTCTCCATATTGTTTATTTTCCATAGAAAAGAAGAATATGACGTTGAAGATTCGATTGTTCTGGATGTCTATTGTCTGGTTTGGCCATTTTCGAAATTTTCCTGCTTCGAAGGTGATTATCGGACTTTCTATGATTTTGGTTGGATTGGGTGGTATTGTGATATATTGCAAGATCGATGAGTTTTATTATGGTATAATCGTTGGGCTGTGCCGCTGATTTAGGAGAGGTAGAATATGAACAGGACATGATAGGAGTATGCCAGGACAACATAAGGCAGGGGAAAGAATGGTTAACAGAGGGGAAAGACCAGGAGGGAGAGGAAAGGGGGATGCTATACTTAACAGATCTACGTAAGTATGCCATGTGCCTTCTTACTCGGTACATTACTAAAACTCTCAGCAAATGCTAATGTACCATTAAAATTCTTTACGACCATTAAAGACTCACGCGAGTCACGCCAAACTCCCTGTTGATTTCGACGAGGTTCAAGTAGCGGACTTGA
Source organism: Ottelia alismoides (assembly GCA_037367405.1). Classification (NCBI taxonomy): domain Eukaryota; kingdom Viridiplantae; phylum Streptophyta; class Magnoliopsida; order Alismatales; family Hydrocharitaceae; genus Ottelia; species Ottelia alismoides. Next base: position 369,537 of record JAZKJV010001358.1, on the reverse strand, counting down.
AAATTCTATAAAACTAAGAGTCATAAAAATAACAAATGATAATGCATGATTTATGTTTTGCACGAATTCTTGTGTGCCGTGTTCATCCTCTCTTGATCCAGAGCAATGTTTAAAAAGGCGAGAGGCGGTCTGAGGCATTTTCTCGAAATTGAGACGATGCGTAAGCCTAGAAGCGGTCGAGATGTAAGCCTCATTTTTTTGGAAAAAATTTAAAGGAAATACATTTAAAAGTGTATAATAATATTATGTTTTGCCAAAAATACATTCAAAAGTAATCCCACACTAGTAAAAGATACAACACATAAGCGATGAAAGCATTAAAGCTAAAAACTAATATTAAACCACTAATATACGGAATATCTAGTTCCAACTCCAACTTCAACGATCCTGCATAAGTATTGAACTAAAGTCTATACTTAATACCAAGAGTACAATAGAAATCATAATTTTTAGTGGTCAAAGTAAAAAATGTTAATATGCCTTGAATCCCAACCATTTGTCTTGCTGGACGTAGTTGGGGAACCATCGTATGCATCCCCTCCTGGCATATCATACCCCAGCTAGATAGGGGTCTCATTGCTTTTACTAACGGTTCTATTTCTATTCTGCTATTCACAATAAAATGCGATAATTATTTTACTTCACGTGTTTATTTTCAACCTTGCTTCTTCATATATGTGATAACTATTCTAAGATTCACAACTTATACAACCAAATAACAACATCAATTTGCAAACTTGCAACTAATATGAAAAATTATTACAATTCAAACTCAAATCTGTGTGCAATAGAACTAGTATGTGTAGATGTATGATAATTGAACATGATATATACAAGCTCATTGAGCTTCTTTTGTTTTAGGTTATCTGTTCTCTTTGCATAGAGCTATACATGGAAATATGCAAGGTTTAACATGGAAACAAAAACACAAACATAAAAAAATATATAATTCTTAGGGAAAAGTAATGCCATGTGCAAAATACATAATCAAAAAGTTAAAAAAACATCGTGCTCGAGCCTTACGCCTCCGCCTTGCATCGAGCGCCTCGAACGCCTCACGTCAGATAAAGGCGTACGTCCCACCTAAAGGATCCGATGCGTGTGCCTCGAGGCGATTTTGGCACGCCTCGCCTCGAGGCATATGCCTTTGCGCCTCGAGGCACCACTTTTTTTTTCAAATGATCCAGAGTTGATATGTTTATAATGGTCATATCATAATCTCGTTTGATCCATTAAGATTCACAATCTCGTTCAATCTCATTCAATAACCTCGATTGAGATTGGATTCAGATTTAGTGGAAGATTCTCAAGCTTCAAGAATGAGTTAGAAAAAGGGTGGGCTCAACATTTTGTTGTGGAAGAGGAGGTTAAGAAGCAGACGGTGGAGTAGAAGAAGCATGCGAGGCATACTTGGCTGTATTAGAAGAAGCATGCGAGGCATGCTTGGCTGCATGAGGGTAACACAAATACAAAGTTCTTTCACGCATTGTCCAGCAGAAGGCACCATAGGAGTTACATCTATTCTCTTTTTTGTTTGTGGGAGGCTCACTCATGGCGATTGTGACGTTGGATGGGTGATGTTGGATCATTTTCGAGATCTCAATGGGTAGAGGAGTGTCAAAGGATGGCAATGGTTGGGGAGAGATGCAAGTAACTTGGACTAGATGTTGGCCCTGGGTCTCATCCAACCTTTTTGTGGAGGAGGCAGTTGTCGTGATCATGGCATCAAATTTCCACGAAATTCGGTCGAATATCGATATCCAGTCGAAATCGAAATCCGACCGAAACTGCCGAAATGACCGAAATATGGGGTCCCTAGTACAAAAAATGACCGAAATGATCGAAATTTCGGTCGAAATTCGATCGAAATTCCACCGAAATTCTGTTTCGGTCGGTCACCGAAATGGTGACCGAAACCGACATTTAGGGCCTTGGTCGTGATCAGGGAGCTCAATATAAAAGGATTAGTTGATTCTAATGGCTTCCTATTTTTATTCTTCTGGTGTTTTAGGAGGTTGTAGGGAGTGATTTGTGCATGTTGGAGGAGTTTATAGTTGGCAACTTCAGCTCTGAGAAGATTAGCAATGTGCTTTTCTTTCGGCTTATGAAGAAGGAGCTTGCTTAGTAGGTGGAAGACTACGTTCTCATTGCTCTTTTCAATATGGTGTATTTTATATTTTTACTCATTGGCCCAAGTAAAGTGGATTGGGTAACCACTTTCATTGATTTAAAAGATGTGTACATGAAAGCTCGTAGTGGAGGTACTTAGCCTTTACATCCAGAGTATGACTAACATGGCCTTGAACTAATAGTATAATCAACATGGCCTTAAAAGAGAAAGTTAGGACAATAAAGCCTTGGACAGATACATAGTAAAAGGAAACATAGGCTAAAAGTCAATGTTAAAAGATCATCAATACGTTTTTAACCTTCTACTCGTTATGGTTCAGTGATAGCAAAATAGTTCTTATGAAGAGAGGTGGTAAAATGTTTCATACAATATATCTTCTTCCTTGCATTGAACAAATCCATAAGGTTTAATTTTTTCCCAACTAGAAGTACTTGCTCTGGATGTCTTCTTCCCAACCTTTCTTGAAATCTATCATCTCTTCCTTAGTCAATTCACTACAATGGATTCCTTGCTTTATGATCTCATTTTCTATAGACCTCACTCGATTTCTTTGCCGCAAAATCCATTCATCACCAATCGATAAGTTCGAAGTTCTTCTAATTGAAATCCTTGGTTGCTGAATCACTGATTTGTTTCTTTTGCATATGCAACTCCTCCACATCAGAAATGGAGGTGCTGTCTTCCACACCAACATCTGCTTCATCATCCCCATTCTTCTCAACGAATGAGAAACCTTATCTCCATTCTACCACGTTCTTCAGTTATTTCCTAGTTAATTTTACTCAAATGATGGGAAAATTTAAGGTTGTCTTGCGGAAAATTTAAGCTCATCTTGCACTTCGCAAGAAGTGAGAGCTTCACTGGTAAGATGAGCCCCAGCTAGACTCCTCCTTTTGCTATTCCAATCTCTGCATACCTCCTTCGCAATCTTTCTCTACAAGATGCCGATCATTTGCTAGATTCGGATAATCAATTAGCGAATTGCCTTGCAAACATGGCTTCTTTCTCTTTTCTTCCTACTATTGTTGCGACCAAGGTTTAAAAAAGCGTGAGGCAGTCCGAGGCGTTTTCCCAAAATGTGAGGCGAGGCGTAAGCCTCGAGGCGGTCGAGGAGTAAGCCTCAATATTTTGGAAAGAAAAATTAAAATTAAAGCAAAATAAATTGGAATAAATACTAACAACACAAAAAATTGCAATATATTGTCCTAAAGTTCAATACAAACTACGGACTACAACTATGATTGTCCAAAGTTCAAATACGACTATGAAATTAGAAAAGAAAATATAAAGTAGGAAATAAAGTTTGACACAAGCATGGAATTAATGCAACATATGTTCCATTACTATTATGTGATACATCAAAATCACTAATCACCAATATTGATTCAACGAATCAACTTCAGTCTTCTCGCCCCTCAGCAATGTTGTCGTTGCCATCGTCGTCGTCACCTACTACTCATTGGATCGTCATCGGAATCATCCATAAAATTCAAGTGCACATCATCTTCAAATTCATCATCGCTTCCATCAGAATTGGAGTACTCCTCCTCCTCAACATTAATTGGAGTTTTTCCTTTACCTAATCAAGAAAGTAATATGCATAGTCAACCATTTGAAAGTTAATCACAATTCACAAAAAAACATCCAACATTCTTTTAATTTATAATATTGTATTGCACCTTTGTCGTTTTTTCCCCTTCTTTTTAGGCCGAGCATCTTGAGCTCCTCCACCTCTTTCACCTCCTTCCTCCTCAAGAGGATCATCCTCAAGGGGTATGTTTGCATCAAGATCCTGATAGGCCTCGACATCTTGAGCTTCTGAAATCCATTCATCACCGAAGTCAATGTCTTCCAAACATAATGGATCTTCTATTGTTTTCTTCCTTAATTCTCTATGTTTCAATTTCAAATTGAACATGATGTAAATCAGATCATTGAGCTTCGCTTGTGATAAGCGATTTCTTCTCTTAGTGTGGACCTATATAGACATACGTAAGGTTTAAGTGATTAACATGAAACAAAAACACTATCATAAAATTAAATAATGCTTTAACCACTTACTTGATTAAAAGAGCTCCGATTACGTTCACACCCAGAAGCACTACAAGTCAAGCTCAACACCCTAATAGCAAATGCTTCCAATTCAGGTGTTTCATAACCAAACAACGTCCACCAATCCGCTGGTAATGGTCAACAACACATTTTAGTAATTATGTAGTATATGGAAAACTCTTAAAATTTATTTACAATACTCACCAGGACTTCTTGTTTTCCTTGAATTAACATCATTTGGCCATCCAAAAAATCCTCTGGCATGCATGAAGGAATCAAGTTGTGAATCTGCTTTCATCCTCGCATCTGGATCAATGATCAATCTTTCTATGCATGAAAACAATCCCATTTTCACCTCTAAGTGATTGGAGAATGCCGGTTCATAATGAAAGTGGGAATTGAGGAAATAAGCAGCAACATGTAAAGGCCTGTGAAGTTGACGATCCCAACGGCTATCCACAATATCCCAAATAATCTTATATTTGGTCTCGTAATTTTCAAGATTTCTAGCTATCTCCTCCTTGGCCCTGTCCATGGCTTCATAAATAAATCCCATTGGTGGATATTTTTCAGAATCCACCAACCTCGAAACGGTGACCAAAGGTTTCGTGGTGTTGAGAACATATGCAACACCAGGCCAAAAAGACTTGCTCTTCACAACAATGTTCACCACACTTTGACCCAATGGGCGATTCACATAAGAACTGTTCTTCCATGCTCTGGAAGTGAAGAAGGATTCAAGTGAATCCTTGGCTCTAATCAAGCTTTGCAATGTAAGAAATGCAGTGGCAAATCTTGTAACGGCAGGTTTCACCAAATCACAACCTGCAATTTTTCTCACCATTGCTAAAACCTAAGCATGAGCATACACAAAATTGATTATTTTTTTTGCTTTTTTGAACACCGATGCATGAAGTGGCAATTTGAGGATATCCTCCAACATCAAATCTATACAATGCGCTGCACAAGGTGTCCAATGAAGATTCTTCCTTTTATCCATCATCATTTGTCCAGCTGCTTTGTAAGCGGATGCATTATCTGTGATCACTTGCACAACATTCGTCTCTCCGACCTCCTCAACAACTTCATCCAACACTTTAAAAAGCATCCTGGCATCTTTAACTTGATCGGATGCATCAATCGACTTCAAGAAGTAAGTGCCTTTGGGATTATTCACCAAAAAATTAATCAATGTGCGACCTTTCGTGTCGGTCCAACCGTCCGACATGATGCTACAACCCGTGGCAATCCAAGAAGCCTTCGCCTCATCAACAAGAGTGGTAATGGCCTGCTTCTCTTCTTTCAAAATCCAAGTTCGGAGTTCATGCATGGTTGGTGGCTTGAAACCCCTTCCATATCCACATACATCAGTCATCATTGCCAGATAAGAAGGACTATTGGCTGTGTTGAATGCCAATGAATTCTCAAAAAAAAATCTCCCGATGCTCCTGCAAATCCTCCTTCTCTCATCTTTTTTCCAGCTTGCTTTTAAAGTGAATTGTTGTGAGGGAGGATCCAAACTACCTACACCCCTACCTCCATGTGCAATAAAAAAATCCATCGGTTCACGAGCTTGCTTGATACCACTAGAATCTGCCGGCGCTCTTTGTGGCAGTTCATTTTCATCACCTCCAGATGGCCCTTGCATCCCAACTCGGCAAACTTCTTCCATTTCTTCAAACCGTCTTCTCTTTTCATTACCCTTGTTGTCCATGAACATCTTCATCTCTCGTTAAACTTCAATAGGAACGCTTGGACAAGCTCTCATATTCTTGCGTGTCTTTGCAAGATGGTCTTTCAGTCGCTTCACCCCCCCGTTGATCTTCATCGAACAAAAATTACATTCAACATATACATATCCTTTCCCTTTGTGATGCTCGTCCATTTCAAGTTCTCGACAGTATCTGTCCTGTGAATTTCAACCGGGATCCGATCGTCCCCCCACTTTGGCCTTTCCTTCCCATATGGTGTCTTTAACTTGAAATGGACGAGCATCACAAAGGGAAAGGATATGTATATGTTGAATGTAATTTTTGTTCGATGGAGATCAACGGGGGGGTGAAGCGACTGAAAGACCATCTTGCAAAGACACACAAGAATGTGAGAGTTTGTCCAAGCGTTCCTATTGAAGTTTAACGAGAGATGAAGATGTTCATGGACAACAAGGGTAATGAAAAGAGAAGACGGTTCGAAGAAATGGAAGAAGTTTGCCGAGTTGGGATGCAAGGGCCATCTGTAGGTGATGAAAATGAACTGCCACAAAGAGCGCCGGCAGATTCTAGTGGTATCAAGCAAGCTCGTGAACCGATGGATTTTTTTATTGCACATGGAGGTAGGGGTGTAGGTAGTTCGGATCCTCCCTCACAACAACTCACTTTAAATACAAGCTGGAAAAAAGATGAGAGAAGGAGGATTTGCAGGAGCATCGGGAGATTTTTTTTTTGAGAATTCATTGGCATTCAACATAGCCAATAGTCCTTATCCGGCAATGGTGACTGATGTATGTGGATATGGAAGGGGTTTCAAGCCACCAACCATGCATGAACTCTGAACTTGGATTTTGAAAGAAGAGAAGCAGGCCATTACCACTCTTGTTGATGAGGCGAAGGCTTCTTGGATTGCCACGGGTTGTAGCATCATGACGGACGGTTGGATCGACACGAAAGGACGCACATTGATTAATTTTTTGGTGAATAATCCCAAAGGCACTTCTTGAAGTCGATTGATGCATCCGATCAAGTTAAAGATGCCAGGATGCTTTTTAAAGTGTTGGATGAAGTTGTTGAGGAGGTCGGAGAGACGAATGTTGTGCAAGTGATAACGGATAATGCATCCGCTTACAAAGCAGCTGGACAAATGTTGATGAATAAAAGGAAGAATCTTTATTGGACACCTTGTGCAGCGTATTGTATAGATTTGATGTTGGAGGATATCCTCAAATTGCCACTTCATGCATCGGTGTTCAAAAAAGCAAAAAAAATAATCAATTTTGTGTATGCTCATGCTTGGGTTTTATCAATGGTGAGAAAAATTGCAGGTTGTGATTTGGTGAAACCTGCCGTTACAAGATTTGCCACTGCATTTCTTACATTGCAAAGCTTGATTAGAGCCAAGGATTCACTTGAATCCTTCTTCACTTCCAGAGCATGGAAGAACAATTCTTATGTGAATCGCCCATTGGGTCAAAGTGTGGTGAACATTGTTGTGAAGAGCAAGTCTTTTTGGCCTGGTGTTGCATATGTTCTCAACACCACGAAACCTTTGGTCACCGTTTTGAGGTTGGTGGATTCTGAAAAATATCCACCAATGGGATTTATTTATGAAGCCATGGACAGGGCCAAGGAGGAGATAGCTAGAAATCTTGAAAATGACGAGACCAAATATAAGATTATTTGGGATATTGTGGATAGCCGTTGGGATCGTCAACTTCACAGGCCTTTACATGCTGCTGCTTATTTCCTCAATCCCCACTTTCATTATGAACCGACATTCTCCAATCATTTAGAGGTGAAAATGGGATTGTTTTCATGCATGGAAAGATTGGTCATTGATCCAGATGCGAGGATGAAAGCAGATTCACAACTTGATTCCTTCATACATGCCAGAGGATTTTTTGGATGGGCAAATGCTGTTGATTCAAGGAAAACAAGAAGTCCTGTTGAGTATTGTAAATAAATTTTAAGAGTTTTCCATATACTACATAATTACTAAAATGTGTTGTTGACCATTACCAGCGGATTGGTGGACGTTGTTTGGTGATGAAACACATGAATTGGCAGCATTTGGTATTAGGGTGTTGAGCTTGACTTGTAGTGCTTCTGGGTGTGAACGTAATTGGAGCTCTTTTAATCAAGTAAGTTGTTAAAGCATTATTTAATTTTATGATAGTGTTTTTGTTTCATGTTAATCACTTAAACCTTACGCATGTTTATATAAGTCCACACTAAGAGAAGAAATCGTTTATCACAAGCGAAGCTCAATGATCTGGTTTACATCATGTTCAATTTCAAATTGAAACATATAGACTTAAGGAAGAAAACAATAGAAGATCCATTATGTTTGGAAGACATTGACTCCGGTGATGAATGGATTTCAGAAGCTCAAGATGTCGAGGCCTACCAGGATCTTGATGCAAACATACCCCTTGAGGATGATCCTCTTGAGGAGGAAGGAGGTGAAAGAGGTGGAGGAGCTCAAGTCGCTCGGCCTAAAAAGAAGGGGAAAAACGACAAAAGTGGAATACAATATTATAAATTAAAAGAATGTTCGATGCTTTTTTGTGAATTGTGATTAACTTTCAAATGGTTGACTATGCATATTACTTTCTTGATTAGGTAAAGGAAAAACTCCAATTAATGTTGAGGAGGAGTACTCCAGTTCTGAGGATGGAAGCGATGATGAAGCTGAAGATGATGTGCACTTGAATTTTATGGATGATTCCGATGACGATCCAATGAGTAGTAGGAGCAGTGACGACGACGATGGCGGCGACAACACTGCCGAGGGGCGAGAAGACTGACTGAAGTTGATTCGTTGAATCAATATTGATGATTAGTGATTTTGATGTATCACATAATAGTGATGGAACATATGTTGCATTAATTTCATGCTTGTGTCAAACTTTATTTCCTACTTTATGTTTTCTTTTCTAATTTCACAATCGTATTTGAACTTTGGACAATCATAGTTGTAGTTCATAGTTTGTATTGAACTTTAGGACAATATATTGCAATTTTTTGTGTTGTTAGTATTTATTCCAATTTATTTTGCTTTAATTTTAATTTTTCTTTCCAAAAAATTGAGGCTTACGCCTCGACCGCCTCGAGGCTTACGCCTCGCCTCACATTTTGGGAAAACGCTTCGGACCGCCTCACGCTTTTTTAAACCTTACCCTATATGCAACCTCATGGAAAACGCCATTTACTACCTTGTCCCATGGCCTCAAATTTCAGCGAAATTCGGTCGAATTTCTGTCGAATATCGATATACAGTCGAAATCGAAATTCGACCGAAATGACCGAAATATGGGGGTCCTAGTACAAAAAATGACCGAAATGATCGAAATTTCGACCGAAATTTGACCGAAATTCCATCGAAATTCTGTTTTGGTCGTCACCGAAATGGTTACCGAAACCGACATTTAAGGCCTTGCCTTGTCCATGGCAACATCAACATTTTTTCTGCCCGAAGGTCCTTCCAACGGACTCCCTTCTGTTTTTAATTTTCTGTTTTTTTGAACCAAAGTAACTAAAGACATCTTCTTTGAAGTGAAATGCAATCTAAGAGAAAATCTCAATCACATATTTATATGATCAAAGAACTTATATTCTATATACTCCGTCTTGGTTCTACTCAGCGGGAAACCCTTATCTTTCAAGGCCTTCCTGCAAATCTGAAGCTTCCTTCTGTCTTCATCTCTGGTTCTGCCTACTAAAACGTCCCATATAAAGAACACGCACCGCTGTACTCCCACTGTATGTACTTCCTTAATTTATCTATCACCAATGTAAATATAATGAATCAATGATATAATGATGACCCTTGGTCCAGACTGATATTGATATAAAAATGATATGTTAGTAAAGTTGGAGTTCTCACATAAGCTGTTGCTTTCAGAATATGAGATTACACACACCACATCTTTTATCGATATTGAAGTTGACATATACAAAATGAAAATCCTTTTTTTAATCCTCCACATGATTTCTCTAGGAATAATAAAAAAAATCTCCAATTTAATAAAAATAACAAGAATGCCCTTTTTCTCATTATGAAAACTTTTTGAGAAGATGTATCCCACATTTACTTAATTGTGGGTTAAAAGGTTCTGTTGTTGTGTATATATCATGCATTTGTAAACTATCAAGTATGAAACCAATCTGATTCTTTGATTCTATTGAAACTTGTCTTAACATCCTTTTAATTACTCTCTCCCATGTTCCTTCATGACGCATCAATTAATTTGTAAGTTTTGCCTTTCATTATAATACTCATGTATTGTATTTCCTAAGGGCAATCTTATTTGATTAGGTTAGTTTTTGCAAAAATTGAGGTCACTTAAAGCTATAAGAACTTATCTTATCTCAACGAACGATAAGGGACTTTTACATCCATTCAACACAACCAACAACAAAGCCTTTTTCCACATTAAGCAAGGTCAATTACATGGATTTTATTTTCCTCCATTCGAATTTATCTTGGGTCATTCTCGAACTTAGATCTAAATAACTAAGATATCTTTGGATAGTCTCATTCCGACACTTTTCGAGCCTTCCTCGTTCTCTCTTAGCCGGCTCAACATCCCAAATCTTGCATCTTCTAACTGGTGCATCAACCAACCTCTTTTGCAAATGACCAAATCATTGTAAGTGATTTTCTCTAATCTTATCATCTGTCATAGCTACACCAATTTCCTTCTGATCGCATCATTCCAAATCCGACCTTTTCGTGTATGACCATACATCCACCTTAGCATTTTCATTTCTGTTAATGTCATTCTTTGTACATGTCTATGGTTCACATGACAACATTCAAATCCATAGAGCATATCATGTCCCACTGCTGCTTTGTAATACTTTTCTTTGATTTTCGAAGGAATTTCTCATCACATAAAATAGTAGAGGCTCTTCTCCTTAGCCAACCTGCATTTATTCTATGAGTAACATCTCCATCGATTTCTCCATCATGTTGTAAAATAGATCTCAAGTATCTAAAAAAATCTTTCTTTTGAATGTTATCATCTCTAATTTTCATATCGATTCCTTCACTATTACTTCCATAATTCCATTAAATATGCACTCCATATATTCAATCTTAGCTCTTGTTGAGGGAAATAGAGTTTTTTTTTAAATAAGAAAACGGGAGAGCCCTCCCAAGACGGGAGTCACCACACCAAAGTATTCATTAATTAACGAGAAGATACATCAGTTGGAAATCCAGAAATTGTACAATGCATTACAATGCGCAAGTACATTTTCAAAGTAAAACCGTTGCCCCTTGAAAGTGGTATCATTCCTGCCAAGCCAAATAGTCCAGAGCGCTGCAAAGGGCTTGGAGACATCTCCAGAAGACCCAAGGCCGACCGCCCGAATAGATCTCCAAAAATGCTCCGCATCTGATGTTCGAACCCACGGAAGCCCCAACGAAACCCACACATTGGCCGAAGACCTGCATCCAAAGAAAATGTGGTCCGCATCCTCCACGTCGTCTTTGCATCTGTCACACATCAAATCCGTCGCACCCAGCAGTCTGCCTCTTCTCGCCTTGTCACATAGACGGTCTCTCCTTAGACACCATAGAAACACCTTAACCCGAGTAGGAATCTTAGTCGCCCAAATCACCTTCAAGTCAGCACATAGGTCTTCATCGCGCTCCACCATACCACCACTCAACTTCCGATAAGCAATCTTCACTGAGAACTTACCAGATGCCCACACAAAATGGTCGAGGTTGCCCGGCAAATCCCCGACAGGGGGAATCTCCGATAGTAATCGCAAAAAATCTTCCAATCTCTGATCCGAGAGAACCGCAAGAAACCTCGGCGCCCACGATCCAGAGTCAGCCACCTCCACCACCCGCGCCCCCTGTCAACGGCTAACGCCATCAACCTAGAAAAGCGGTAGGCCAACGCCCCCTCCCCCGTCCAGTCATCCTGCCAAAAATGGAATAGGAGACCATTTCCCAACTTCGACCGGAGGAGAGGCTTAAGCCTCAGAATCACGGCCGGAGGGAAATAGAGTTTTTATTTATTCATGTGGCCATAGAGTTCTCTTATCTAGAGGAGAAACCTACTGAGCAAATTACATAGAGCGGATAGAAAGAAAGGAGAATACATAAAAGAATAAAAGATAACAAATATCTCAACACTCCCCCTCAAGCTGGAGCGTAGATATCAATTAAGCTCAGCTTGGAACACCATCTTTGGAAAGGTCCTCTAGGTAGAGCCTTGGTGAGCACATCAGTTGTCTGTTCACTTGAGCTAACATGAGGGGTAGAAATGAGACCCTTTGGATCATGTCTCAAGTGTAGTGACAGTTTACCTCGATATGCTTGGTCCTCTCATGGAAGGTTGGGTTTTTGGCAATACTGTTGTAAAAGTCGGTCGACTAGGCCGTTTAGTCGGTCTGACTAGTCGAGTCGGGAGGGAGGGGGGTAGCCGACTCGATTAGGCCTAGTCGACCATTAGTCGGTCAACCTGACTAATCGGGCCGACTAGTCGGCCGATTACAAGGCCGACTTTTACATAGAGATTTTTTTTTTATTTTTTTAGTTTTTAAATTTTTTAAAGAAAACTTATTCTAATATGTTTAATGTTATATCTAAAGTTAATTACTTCTTTTATTTCATTATGATAGTATAGAATTGTACAAATCAATGTAAATATATAAGAATATCAACAACAACAACAGCAACAAAGCCTTTTCCCACAATTAAGTAGGGTCAGCTACATGGATTCTTCGCCTCCATTCAGATCTATCTTGGGTCAATCTCGGACTTATATCCAAAAAGCTAAGATCCCTTCGTATAGTCTCTTTCCAACACTTCTTGGGCCGTCCTCGCCCTCTCTTAGCCGGCTCAGCATCCCAACACTCACATCTCCTAACCGGTGCATCAGTTGACCTTCTTTGCAAATGACCAAACCATCTTAAGCGGTTTTCTCGCATCTTATCCTCGATCGGAGCTACACCAACTTTCTTTCTAATTGCATCATTCCGAATCCGATCTTTACGTGTATGTCCACACATCCATCTTAGCATTTTCATTTCTGCTACAGCCATTCTCTGCACATGTCTATGGTTCACAGGCCAACATTCTGAACCATAAAGCATAGCAGGTCTCACAGCTGCTTTGTAAAACTTTCCTTTAATTTTAATTTTTCCTTTAATTTTTAAGAATATATGTATACAAAATGATTTATATATTTAAAATAACTAAAAAATTCAAAATCGTCTAATGGCTGACTAAATCTGATTAGTCTCCCGACTGCCGATTAATCTTTAGTTAGTGACCCCGCGGACCGAGTACCGACTACCTTAGTTGGCAATAAAAAGTGCAGCCTGATTGTCACATTGGAGGTGCATGGGAAGAGGCAATAGCCAGGTCAGTTAAAACTTATCTGACCCACATCATCTATGTACTCCCTTGTGCCATGGCTCTGCATTTTTATTCTGCATTAGATCTGGCGACCAATGTCCGCTTCTTGCTCTTCCATGACACCAAGGAGCTCCATATGAACACATCCATTTATATCTTTATGGCCCTCCTTAGAGTCGATATTTTTTTTTTAAAAACTTCATAAGCTTTTGACTTAGCTTCACTTACAACGTTCTTTGCTTTCTTCTTCTTTGTTTTATAGTTTGTGATATTTTCCTCTGTTTTATCCTTATATAAAGCAAGCTCTTTTAATTTTACGCTTCTCTTGAACTCCTTTACTCAACCATTAATCCTCCTTTTGGCCTGTAACTCCTCCCTTAGACTCGTCTAGCATCTCTTTAAGGACCCTTCGGATACAAGATGCTACCACCTCCCATATCTTATTTACACTTCAGTTACAATCCCAGGATGAGACTTTAGAAACCTTCTCCTTGAAGCTTGATTGTTTCAATTGAAGATTCCACTATATAGTTCTCATGATCTTGGGAACCATCCTTTTCTTTACCAACTATTTTATTTTCACATCCATGACAACAAGCGATGTTCAGATATAAGCTCTCTCTTGGGATTACTTTGCAGTCTTTGCAACACATCCGATCCCTTCTCCTCACTGCAAAGTAGTTTATCTATGTTTTAGTTGGGCCACGCTTATAAGTAATCAAATATTTCTCCCTCTTCTTGAATAATGTGTTTGCTTTCAAAATCCGGAAAGGCTTTTTCTTCTTCATTTCGATCCTTGAAGCCGTTATCTCCATGAACACTAGCATACCCTGAAGCATCCTTTCCCACATGTCCATTAAGATCTCCACCTAGGTAAATCATCTCTTTATGGGATTCCTTGCATACTCTTATCCAAATCCTCCCAAAATGTTGTTTAATCCTTTCATCTAAACCAATTTACGATGCATAAACTAAGATGTATTCCTAATTTCTTCTTCAATCATCAATTTTAGCAAAATAATCCAATCTCCAAATCTTTGCACCTCAACCACACCATCCTTCAAATCCTTATGAACAACCACTCGAACGTCATTTCTACCCTTACCTTAGAAAGCACATGCCACTACTAGCCATTGGGACTTCCTCGATCCTCCCGCCTCGGTCAACGACTGATTATCGGAAGTCTAGTTGGGTGAGGGGGCGTCAAGACTGAGAGAAAGCAACAAACTCTCCTGCTCTAGAAAACAACCCGCATGGATGGGGTTGGGGGAAGGGAGGGCCTCGGGGGGGCCGGCGCCCCGACTCCTCATAAATGGGATAAGACTGTTGATTGGAGTACACACTGTATTTGAATGTTGGACTGTTAGAAAATCGGAAGCGGAAGCGGAATGATAAAACAGAGCAATAGACAAGAAAGATAAACATGGGAACAACGAGATTTTACGTGGAACCCTACTCCGTGAGGAGCGGGATGAAACCACGGGAGAAGCCCTCTAAGGGGCGGATATCGCATTCCTTTTTCTCAATGAGTACAGGAGGTCTGGGGCTCTTTATATAGCCTCTCCAGAGCCTCCAAGTCCCACCGTTGGACGATGTGGGACTAAACACTGGATGGGGTAAATGGATCTCCTCCAGGATCCATTTACCCTGCTACAACTCAATAAGCGCTTACAACTTATGCTCCAATACTCCCCCTCAAGCTGGAGCATGCAATGCTCAGCTTGGACAAACAGACAGAAACTCAACTCAACGCTACAAGACACTACGGACAATATCAACCCAACGCGCACATTGCTGCAGTCGAGGACGTTGCTTCTCATGCCGTGCAGATGAGGAGGACGAACGGGCTGGAGTGTGAGTCAACTGAAGACTCGTAACCTGACCATCGAGTCTGAACTTGCGCCTGAAGTCTCCTCGTCGGAGAACTGGGTCTCTCCCATCTGGCTCAGAGAATGGTGCACTGCTCTGGTGTACCTATGATACCACATGAAAATCCTTGCCCTCAAGGAAATGGTCCTCTGCTCTGGAGTCCCTATGGCTCACATGAAAACTCTGGCCTGACAACTAGAAGAATGATGAGGGCCTCTGACAAATGATGGCAACATATGCTCATCTGACAATGATCGCACACTTGTGCGTGTCTGAAACTGGAGACTCGGAAGACAATCGTCGAGTCTGAACAATTGCTGTAGAGTCTGAAATATCTGGCTGGTCTGGATAATTTGTATCTGGCATCTGACATCTGGAGAAGACCTGTGACTCTACACCATACTCCCCCTTTCTCCCATACTGGTCGAAATAACATTGATGACCAAGTTGGGAGAAGACAAGATAAATGGGGACATAATACCAACTAAGCCGTTACATTTTCTCGGCTTTACTTGCATTTTTTTTAAAATTGCACACGGCTTTTCTTTGTATGCGCCTCTTTCATTTTTTTCTTTTTTTTTCTTTTCCCTTTTTTTTGAAAACTGCGTACGGCTATTTTTTTTTGAATTTGCGTACGGCTTTTTTTTTTCTATATGTACGCGCCTTTTTTTAAAAAAAAAAACCTTCATTTTTTTTGAAATACGACCCAGTGGACCAACTTACTCTCTCTTTTTTTTGTTTCCTTTTTTTTTGAAACACCTCTCTCTCTGTTTTCTTTTCTAACTCTTTTTTTTTCCGGCCCTACATCTGGGCCCACCAACGCATCTCCCCGGGCTCTCATTTTTTTAAACTGCAGACCTCCCCTTTTTTTTTATACAAACGTTGGGCCAATGACAACCCCACACTATTTTGATATGCGACTGTTGGGCTAAAGAACCCTTTCGTCTGCTACTAGGGTTCCCTGGAACCCGTCTCTCAAGATGCCGCCGCCCCCATCGGGGCTTCAATGGAAACGCCGCCTAAACAGATGTCGAAGGAGTAATTATGCTCGGCGCGGAGAGGAGGAAGCTCCTGAGCAGCGCCAGGGAGGCGAAAGGATGAGCCGGCATCGCCTGCGGGTTGGAGAACTCGCCACAAGCAGCAAGATGATGCAATGATGCCGCCTGGAGCGGCTGTTGCTGATGCAGGAGCCCCCCCGTTGAGGAAGATGACCAAAGTCGCGCGAGGTACGCGCGTGATGCGCCAAGAGGGAGCCCCTCTGCGCCGCCTGCGCCTGGACTGCGCCGCCTGCGCCTGGACTGCGCCGCCTCGTGCCTTGGCAGGAGATAAAGGGCCCGCCATCACCACCGCGCACTCTCGCGCTGGGGTTCGCTGGGGCTCTGGATGCCGCCATATGCAGCTTTCTTCTTCGATTGACGCTGCAGGAGGGATCGCTGCTTGGCTGGCGTCTGCGGCAGGAGGAAGTGCTTCACGCGGGCTGGAAAGATGCATTGCACGAGGACAGAAGTGCACGATTGCACTCCATCTTTTTGTTAGACGTAGAATAGGGTTTTTAACAAAACCCTATATGAACTTCATCTTTCTTTGAACCAAGAACAGAAATAAGGAACAGATCTCCGTCTGATACCAGATCTCGAGTAAATAATCAGCGGAGATTTCCAAAATATATCTCGAACATAAAAAAAAACAACGAATCTCGAATATGAACATGAAATCCTCAAGAAACGAACCCGCTCTGATACCATGTTAGAAAATCGGAAGCGGAAGCGGAATGATAAAACAGAGCAATAGACAAGAAAGATAAACATGGGAACAACGGGATTTTACGTGGAACCCTACTCCGTGAGGAGCGGGATGAAACCACGGGAGAAGCCCTCTAAGGGGCGGATATCGCATTCCTTTTTCTCAATGAGTACAGGAGGTCTGGGGCTCTATATATAGCCTCTCCAGAGCCTCCAAGTCCCACCGTTGGACGATGTGGGACTAAACACTGGATGGGGTAAATGGATCTCCTCCAGGATCCATTTACCCTGCTACAACTCAATAAGCGCTTACAACTTATGCTCCAACATGAACCTATAGAGAAGATTGACAAGATTCCTTTTTTTTGACTTGATAAGGTTACGACATCATTGCTCTCTCCTCTTGAGGAGTCAAATAGGCAAGATGAACTCTCCCAGACTCGATCAAACACAAGGGCAGTGTCCTTCCACTCCCTAACTTGCGAAATTGTCTTGGTACGATTCACCTTGTTGAAGATGAGATCACATCATGTCTTTCACAATTCAGATGCTAAAAGATAATACAAAAAATTGAAGTAACATGATTTAACCTCTTTAGTTGGAAGAGAACCTGGGTATGAACTTTCCCTTTATGGGTGGAGTGGATAGTGATTTTGCCAGAATGGTTCTTGATCTCTTATGAACTGGGATTTGACCTAAACAATTGGTGTCGAGAGTGTCCTAGGGGCTTCTACAAGGAAGGAATTCTTTCGCATATATCTATTTTAAAGCCCGAAAGGAATTCTTTTGCCCATGTCTATTTTAAAGCTCGAAGACTATCTAATAAACTTACGAATTCACACATCAGAGCAATAATTTTTACCTTGTATGTCTAACTTGAGTTCCTGACCTATACTCACTCTGTTTCTTTATTTATTTTAGCTGGGTCGAATCATTGCCAGTGCTTTTAGGAGCCCTAAGCATGACGGATTAAAAGTTAAAACTAATAAATAAATAAAAGAACAGAATCCTAGCGTTCAATTGAGGTCCCACTCCAAGTATATAGTTGCCTTCCCCACTCGTTCTCCTATCTTATCTTTGCTTTCAACTGACTCATAGCATCTGCATCACCCGACTCGCTCGGACGTCCTCATCCTAGCTTGACCTTCCTTTGCTTACCAATGGAAGATCATTGCCGTGCTTGTTGAAAACCAACGTTGTTTCGAACCCACACAAATACCACATCATCTACTACCCCTTTCCTACTAGTCCTGCCGGTAAGCTTATACTGCCATAGCTGTGATCCCACACACCTTCCCACACGAAAGTCGAGAAGAGAGTGAAGTCAAAGGGACTCTAACAGAAAGTTGAAAATAAGGATTTTCGGAAAAAAAGATGTCGATGCCTCGAGCATCACACAGATCATAGTAGTCCTGTTTCCCCTCCTCCCAAAGATCCTATTTGTCCCTCGAACTCAAGTCTAATCTAAAATGTAGGGGGAAGGACCAGATACAGGTAAGCTGCGAGTGAGAGAGTGCTTAGTAACTACGAAGCGTTGATGAATATTATAAGCTTAGATGACAAATCCTCCTTTCGCAAGGATGATAAAAGATGTGGATGATAGGCCAGGAGGCTTTATTTGAAAAGCCAGGATAGCACAATACGAATCCGGCTTCTTCTCTAGAAGCGAAGTATGGTCATGCTGCGAGCAAAGATAATGTGCACATTGTCGA
Organism: Ottelia alismoides; assembly: GCA_037367405.1. Classification (NCBI taxonomy): domain Eukaryota; kingdom Viridiplantae; phylum Streptophyta; class Magnoliopsida; order Alismatales; family Hydrocharitaceae; genus Ottelia; species Ottelia alismoides. The sequence goes on along the minus strand of JAZKJV010001358.1, from coordinate 350,938 downwards.
GACTGACTGAAAGGGTTGACTGGGGGGGGGGGTGTAGAATCCATGCTTCAATAAGTCTACTACTATAGATCTTAAGATCATGTCGGCTTGCTTAGCTGGAGACTTCGAAGTTGACAAAGGACTACTTAACTTATGGAACTTTTTTCACGACCCCAAGGATCTCTCTCGCTTTTCTGTGGGGTTAGGAGAAGAAAGAAGACCAAGGGAAAATTTAAGATATTTCTAAGTCATGCTCATTATTACACCCCTGCCCAGGTCCTCAGTCATAGATGTCCCTGTGGTTTGCCTTCCCTTCTCCAATCCATGTTAAAGAGAGGGGCTAAGACCAAAGCTCACAACACTGCCATTTCCATTGCTTCCTCCTCGAGATTTGAGATCCTCGTTAATCCATCAACCTCCACTGTAAGAAGGTATGCGTGGCTCCTTCGACCTGCTTGAGTACAACTGTGCAACCCCTACAAAGCTGAGTACAAGTAGACCATGCCTAAGGCCTCCTCGGTTGCTGTCAGCACGTGTATGTAGACGGACTGTCATTGCTAAGGGCACACATGTATGTAGACGGACTGTCATTGCTAAGGACAGAGATTGATTGAAGATCAGGCAAGACAAAATCCCGTCGTTTACATTTATCAATGAGCAATATGATTTAATTAAGGTTGAGAATCGGGTTGAGATCTTGTAGTTTGGTGTTGTTGGTAATCTATGGAGGGGATGAAGGGAGATTTACATCTGGAGTAGGTATGAGAGTCGAAGGGGATAGTGATCATTTAATTAAGGTTTGCTCTGCGAATTTTTATTTGATTGCCCTTATAATCAAACTTAACAATTTGAATGACAAACTCTGAGTGCATTGATATATGGTGTCAAACCAGGTCAAAATTGCAAGGATTATGGTGTCAAACTAGGTCAAGATTGCAAGGATTATTGTGTAACTATAAAGGTTACAATGGAATTATAGATTTCGAGGATATCCTTAACTTTTAATCTTAATGCAGTTGGGCTAGTATTGGGATTACATGTTAAAATGTATGATCTCCTAGTTGAGCGAGAGACGCTAGAGGAGCGAGGGGATGGGGTGGTGAGAGGCAGGTGAGAGGTTGCCAAAGAAGGGAGGAAAGAGGAAAGAGAGAGCTACCATAATTGAGGGAGTCTTGTATGATGAGGATGTTTGAGTGTCAGATGAGATGGAGGAGGACGACGCAATGATGGATGCAGGATTTGTGGAGGGATATGGGTGCACTGCTTGAAGATGTTATAGAGGAGGGAGAGTGGCAGTCTCCGAGGCATAGACACCACAGGTCAAGGCTGGGGTAACAATTGTCTTGGTGCTTCTAATGTGATGCTTTCATGTCTCAAAGATTTGATCGATTGTTGCGGTGCGTTGTTTTTGCAGCAATCTTCTTGGTCATCATCGACGAGATTGTAAATCCTGTAGGACTTAGAAGAAGGGTAGAAGCCCGATGACTCCCCTCTTGATCGCAAACATCTCTAAGCTTCTGAAGGGCCTCTCTATCTCAGTTGGTGTTGTGGGGTGCGGTCGATTGACGAGATGGTGCTCGGAGAAGGTTTGATGGAGGAGTATAGCGTGTTCGTGAGTGTGTTAGTTGCGTAAAGGTGGAGGGGATTCCCGTTGATGCTTTTTGGATGAATGATCGGATCCTATGTCTTCGTGGATTACATGCGCTTTAGAGGTAGGATGCTTTTTTGATGTGCCAAGCATGATTCGTTGGCACCACCCAAGGTTCTTGGATGGCTCAACAAAGGCTTGGGAACGTTAGAAGGATTGTCTCAACATGGTTTCACTCCATTGCCAAAGCTGGGAGGTGTTGAATGGAGTACTATTGTTGGTGGGTGCCATAGTGGTGTTCTTAAGCTCGGGTCTAAGGTTTGGTGGGGGGTTAGAGATGCAACTACTCTTTAAGGATTCCATTCCTAGTTCCTCTCAATGCTTGGAGCTTAATCTTGATCATAGTTTGGTGTTGGTATGGTTGAAGGTTGTGTGAGAAGCGAGGCTGGGGGAGTGCAAGCGCTGAAACGGAGAAGACAACTGTTTCAAATCTTAGGGTGGAATTTACGGAGGTGATTCCTTTGGATTTACAGGAAAATGTGGTTATTTTGATTGATTTGTTGAATTTAAAAATCCCCTCTTTCTTTAAAAGTTTTGTTGATGCTGTGCTGATTGGATCCTCTGATGTGGCTTCTACATCGAGTAGGTCATGCTATGGTGTTACACTTATTGTTTTGGGTAGCACCCAGTGGCTCGAGAGCAGTCAGAATTACGTGACCCCAACTAGAACCTTGGTGGTTCTCTGCTGGTGTGCAATACTGCACTAGCCCCAACCATGTTGGGACCAGTGTGCGCACACACGCGTGTGTGTGGTCTCCTAGATGGTTGGCCTCGTTGGATTTACGCCATCGAGTTTTGTTCTTGGAAAGGAGTTGGTCGCTGCTAGCATTTCCTCGGGAGATGCTGGTGGGGTGTTTCAAGGTGGTGGCCTGATTACTCCAAGGAGGATATTTTCTCTTGCTTGTGGGTGAGGGATTACTTGTCATTTGAAGGAGGCAGCTGTCTCCCAGTTGGGATTTTCTCATCACAGAGGAGTTGGTTCGATGCTCCAAGATGGGAGATACTGCAGGATGAAAAGGTGCTATGGGTCCTGATTGCAATGGTTAAGGAGAATGTTGCTTTTAATGATGTGGACGACACTTTGGAATACGCGCAATCGAGTATTATTGTGGTTGTCGCAAATGTGCCCATCCATGCATATGATGCAAATGTGGTTTTGGTAGAAGGGAGCTAGGTTCAACTGTTCAAGCGATCACGACTTTTTAGGAATGTGGCGCTTTGTGCGGAGATTCAAGTGGCAGGGATAGCGCCATTGATTTCTTTATGAGATTTGTCTTTTGGAACGTGCAAGGATTGTGACAATTGGAGAACAGAGCGATTGTTCGAGATTAGTTCGCATCTTGGCAAGCAGATGTTCTTTGCATGCGTGAGACAAAGGCTAGGATTCTTTGAAGAGGTAGTTGGTTTAAAGACCTAGGCTGTCGGAGTTCCATGCTGTGTTGTTGGTTGGTAGCTCTAAAGGAATCGTTATGGTTTGGAATTGGGATGTGTTTAACTTGGCAGGAGGCGGTCTTGGTTCATACCATGCACAGATGACACCACATGATTAATGGTGTCATCTATGCATGGTATCTTTGGGGAACGAATGATGAACTCTAGGCAGAACCTAGATTACACTGTACTTCGAAGATGGACCTGATAGTAGAGGGGCATAGGACTCAGACTTTGGTCTTTTGGTTGAAGTCGTTGAGGATCTAGCATTGAAAGTACACTTGGAGGGACTCGTCCTCCAAGTCAAGATTGATCAATTTCTCCTTTCGATGGAAGTGTTATAGATTTTTCAATTGGCATTCGTTCGTTCCCTTCCATGGTCAAGGTTGGATCATTCACCTTTATGCTTGGATATTAGCGAGGGTTGTTCTCCATCATATTTTAGATTTGAGAGGTCTTGGCAACCGGAGGAATCTTCGGAAGATGTTGGCGGAGTTCTGGTCGGGCTTGGCTTTGATGACTCGACCACGAGGTGCTTGTTCTTAAAAATAGAGGCACCGCACAAAATGCTTATTCAGTTCAGGATGGAGATGAGGCTTGCACATGGGCAAAGGCAGAGCTTGGCACAAGAGGAGGTGGTGCGTCTTGACTTGCTTGAGGACGAGCAAGATCCAGACAAGACCAAGCTGGTAACTTGAGGCTTGAGGAAGAGGATGAGAAAGGAGGTGTAGTGGAGGCGGAGGTATCGTCAGAAGTAGATAAAGGAAGGAAATACGAATACTAGGTTCTCCCATGCGTGGCCAGCGATCAGCATTGCCGAAATCTCGTCCATTCTGTTGTGGTTGGGGCATAATTTTTCATGGAGACGACGATGACTCATGACTAAAGCAATAATGGATCATTTTGGATGCATGAGTTGTTGCACACCATCCAATGTCTTAAGGTTTCTTGTAGGGGGTTTCACAGGTTTCCTATGAGGTGCTATAGACTTGATCATGTATTCATGTATTTTGATATGTAGGAGATTCAGCATGCGATCTATGATCTTAATGTAGACGGTTGCCCTTGACCTGATGAATTTTTGTTTTTCTTCTTCAGGTAGTTTTTGGATTTAGTGGAAGAAGATGTGAATGTTATAGTATCTGAGTTTGCCAAGGGGAATTTTGGTTACAATCATTTGAACTGGTTCCTCATTTTTCTGTTATCCAAAAAGGATGTTGCAGTTGGGGTATAAGACTTCTGTTCCATTGAGTTATCTAATAAATTTTTTTAATTGTGGCGAAGTTGCTGGTGAATTGGCTAAGAGGGGTGTTAGTACTGGTAGGATTATCTCTCCCTCATAGTGTGCCTTTTTGCTCGATAGGTAGATGACAGATATTGTGATGATAACAGTTTGGCTCAAGGTTGTAGAAGTTGGTATTCAGTACTCGGTCGGTCGGGTTACTGAATAAGGATTGTTAGAAGAGAGGAGTCTTCGTTATGATTCATAGGAAAACCCTAGGCTCTCTTATATAGGGAGAGGCCTTACGGGTAAATTACACGGATGCCTAAATAGAAGAAAGAAATAGAAAACAAGGTACATAAACATATGATAATACTAGAAACTATCTCTACACTCCCCCTCAAGGTGGAGCATAGATGTCGATCATGCTCAGCTTGGATGAACATCTCTAGAAAGGTCCTCTGAGCAAAGGCTTGGTGAATACATCGGCAGTCTGATCTCCTGAGCTAACATGGGTCGTGGATATCAATCCTCTCTGGATCAGGTCCCTGGTGTAATGGCAGTCAACTTCAATATGTTTGGTCCTCTCATGGAATGCTGGATTGTTGGCGATAAACAATGCTGCCTGATTGTCACACTGAAGCTTCATAGGTAGAGATACAGCTACATGTAGATCTTCTAATACGGAGCGAACCCACATCATTTCCGTGCTGGCTTGGGCCATTGCCCTGTATTCGGATTCCGCACTGGATCTTGCCACCACCGTTTGTTTCTTGCTTTTCCAAGAAACCAGAGAGCCTCCAACGAACACTGCAAATCCTGAGGTTGATTTTCTGTCCTTAGGGCATCCTGCATAATCTGCGTCTGCACACGCTGAGATGGATAAATCTGCACCCTTTCTGAATAGTAGCCCTAATCCTGGAGTAAACTTCAGATACCTCAGTATCATGTGTATAGCATCCATGTGAACCTGTCTGGGCTGCTCCATAAACTGACTCACCCGGCTAACTGCAAATGCAACGTCAGGACGAGTTATAGTAATGTAGAGGAGTTTTCCCACCATCTCTCTATATCTCCTCTTATCCACTTCATCAGTATCATCATCATATAACTTCATGCTGGGGTCCATGGGGATGCTTGATGGTTTGCACCCATCCATACCAGTCTCAACCAGGAAGTCTGTAATGTACTTCCGTTGTGTCATCACCAGACCATGTGCATTCCTTGCAAATTCCAACCCCAGAAAATATCTTAGGGTTCCAAGATCCTTTGTAACAAACTGACGACCTAGGAATGCCTTCGCCCTTGCTATGCCCTGAATATCATCTCCTGTAACAAGAATATCATCCACATAGACCATTATGACAACCGTACCTGCCGAGGACTTCTGGACAAACAACGAATGGTCAGCATTGGACCTCTTGAATCCCTGGTGCTCAATTAGGTTGGACAGTTTCTGGAACCATGCTCGTGGACTCTGTTTAAGTCCATATATAGCCTTGTGAAGTCTACATACCATATGCGTCTCCCCCTCAGCAGTAAACCCGGGTGGCTGCTGCATGTAGACTTCCTCCTGTAAGTCCCCGTACAGAAATGCATTCTTGACATCTAGCTGATAAATGCTCCAGTCACGAACCACTGCAACAGACAGGAGGATATGCAGAGTCGAGTGTCTCGCCACTGGAGAGAAAGTATCCATGTAATCAACACCATATGTCTGTGTAAATCCTCGGGCGACTAAGCGTGCTTTGTACCTATCCAATGTGCCATCCGCATGATATTTGACTGTGAAGACCCATTTGCAGCTTACAACTGATGCATCAGGAGGTGCAGGGACCAAAGACCATGTGCCACGGGACTGCAAGGCCCCCATTTCTTCTTCCATAGCTAGTCTCCAGCATTCACTCTTCAAGGCTTCCTGGTATGTCCGTGGTATGTCCACGGAAGACAAAGCTGTGGCAAACTTCTGGAAATCACCTGTGAGTCGGTGGAAGGAAACCTGTGAAGCTAATGGATAGGATGCACACTGTCGTCTCTGTTTCCGAATAGCATTCGGAACATCCAGATCATCATCTGGGTCCACCTGTAAGGAGTCATCCTGCATATGTTCCGAACCTGACCCGTCAGTAGTAACATCATCTAAACATACCTGAGGCTTAGTGATTGGCTGATCTGCTGTCTGAGCGGGACCTGACCGACGCGTATAGTGGTTAGGAAATGGTGATATGATTTGCCGTGGTGGAGGTGGAGGTGGAGGTGGTGGTGGAGGTGGAGGTGGAGGTGGTGCTGGCATAGGAACTGACACAGGAGACGAGTCAGGTGGAAGACAGGTAGGTGGTGGTGGAACCAAAATATCATCAGCGGTGGTGGATGGTACCATTCTGTCCCCGGCTGGCGAGAAATACATGACCGACTCGAAGAAAGTGACATCCGCACTAACAAAGTACCTGTTGGTAGTAGGATCATAACACCGGTATCCCTTCTGGGTTCTGGAATACCCAACGAAGACGCACTTGACTGCTCTTGGAGAGAGCTTGTCAAGTCCAGGAGATAGACGATGGACAAACGCCACAGAACCAAAGACACGAGGTGGCAGTGAGAATAGCTCTTTGTCTGGAAAAATAAGAGAAATGGGTATCTTCTCTCCAAGGACAGAGGACGGCATTCTATTGACCAGATAGCATGCAGTAAGAACAACATCCCCCCAGAAAGAAATAGGAGCACAACTCTGAATCAATAAGGTACGAGTGATATCCAAGAGATGGCGATGCTTTCTTTCCGCCACACCATTTTGTTGGGATGTATATGCGCAGGTGGTTTGATGAACAATTCCCTTCAATGACAGAAATTGAGAAAGAGAACGTGTACAAAATTCCAGGGCATTATCAGTCCGAACATATTTGACTGAAGAAGAAAAAACATTCTGCACTTCATTAATCAAATTTTTAATAACATCTCCTGCTTCAGACTTATTCTTCAGAAGAAAAACCCAAGAGACACGAGAAAAGTCATCTACTACCACAAGATAGAACCTGTGCCCCTGGTGATCAGGAACACGACTCGGACCCCATATATCTATATGTAACAACTCGAAAGGGGAGCTACTGCTCCGACTCTGACGACCTGGAAAGCTCGACCTGTGATGCTTTCCTAACTGACGTGTTTCACAACGAAACGACGAACTTGGGGAAATCTGTGGCAGAAGATGGCGCATCTTCTGGAGCGGAAGGTGATCAAAACGAAGATGCCAAATGTAAGGTGAGACTGGACCAGCAAAGTGAGCGGAGATGCCAGCATAGGATTCCCGGACCAGCCGATATAGACCGTTCTGCTCAGAGCCACAACCAATCACCTTGCCCGTGAGTATGTCCTGAAAAATGAGAGAAGACGGGTCAAATATAGCTCGACAATTCAAATCCTTTGTAATCTGACTAATAGACAACAAATTCAGTGAGAACTCAGGGGCATGTAAAACATTCTGTAGCTGCATAGTGGAGGATAAGAAAACCTCCCCCTGGCCAACAAGGGGTGAGTGAGAACCATCTGCTATCTGTATTGAGCGACCTGGAGGAATGGCCCTGTAGGCCTGTAATCTACCTCTATCTCGACACAGATGATGTGTAGCTCCGGATTCTATAACCCAGTCAGATATATCATGTGAAGGTATGAAAGCTGATGATCTACCTGAGGAACTGGCAGCGGCGGAAGAACTGGCTGAGGCTGTGGCAGCAATATCTGAAGAGCCACCAGATGAATCACCAGAAGACTGTGGCATAATATCACGGAGACGGGCCACGAGTTCGTCAAATCTATGATCTGCAGAAGACGGTAATGGAGACTGTGAATGCTCTGCAACCCGTGCCGATGCTGGGAACCCATGCTTTGAGTAGCATGTCTCCTCTGAGTGTCCAGTTCTGTGACAATATGAGCACGTCCGACTGACTCGACCGCCTCTTCCCTGAGAGCCACGGCCACGTCCACGACCACGCCAAGAAGATGGTCCACCTCTCCCACGCGAAGCTGCCATCGCAGATGGGGGTGGAGTAGAAGAGCTGGAGGAAACTGGGATACGACTGAGCCTCCTGTATATATCCTCCACTGGAGGAATGACTGCATCTGCTAAGATCTGTGACCGTGCAGCATCATACTCAGGATCGAGGGCAGCAAGTAGAACGCCCACCATGGTGGCGTTCCGGAACGTCTTCTGCTGCTCTGGAGTAGCAGTCAGAGGAATGGTACTGTAGAGCTTCTCGAACATCCCTCTTAGGGATGTGTATAGAGAATGGAGAGGTCTGCCGGCCTGCTTCATCGTAAAGATGTCATGCTGAAGCTGCAACATCTTTGTCTCATTTCGCACCTGCGAATATGTAGCAGCAAGAATGTCCCACATTGCCTTAGCAGTGGGCTGATGTAGGACATCATTCGCTATCTCCATCGTCAACGTATGAGACAACCATACTTTTGCGTAAGCATCATCGGCCTCCCATGAGGCATAGATCCCTGTCTTCTCCGCAGGCTCATCCTCGGTAAGAATGTGTTTCTTACCGTTTGATTTCATGAGGCTCATGAACTGCATGGCCCATAGCTCATAGTTAGACCCGTCCATCTTCACTATCGGCGCCGGACCTTTGAATGCGCCGGTGGAGGGCAAATCGACTTTCGATTATGACATACTGCTGCTTGAAGAAGACGAAGGGAGAATAGACAATATGATGAATGTCTACACCAACTGCATCGGATTTGAGTACGTGTGTAGACTTTTACGCACTCAAATCCATAAACCGGAGGAAGAGAGGTCTACGGCACGCCTCAAAGGAAGCTTACAGCCCTTGAAACGTACCGAGAACAACGCCTACGGGCACTGGATCCCTACAACGGCAGATGGGAGGTGCCGCCGGGGATATAGGTGCCGCTGAGGCGGCTTTAGGCGGCAGGGGGGGTTGCCGCTAGGGCTTCGGAGGCTATAGGCGGCAGGGGGGGTTGTCGCTGGGGCTGTGTGCGCCGCTGGTAGGTGCAGCGGGCCCGCAGGAGGTAGCGGCTGGGGCCGCTGTGCGGCAGGTGGCCGCTGGAGGGACGAGAGAGAGAGCGAAGAGGAGGGGCGGCGGGTGGGGAAGGGAGAAGAGCCCTAAGGCGGCTCTGATACCATGTTAGAAGAGAGGAGTCTTCGTTATGATTCATAGGAAAACCCTAGGCTCTCTTATATAGGGAGAGGCCTTACGGGTAAATTACACGGATGCCTAAATAGAAGAAAGAAATAGAAAACAAGGTACATAAACATATGATAATACTAGAAACTATCTCTACAAGGATTAATTGGCAGTTAGATGACGAATCAGATTTATTCGGTCTTTAGTCGATTTTGAATTTATTAATTATCATGTATATTAAAATTATTTTTTATACATATATTCTTGTGTATTTACAATGATTTGTACATTTTCTATACTATCATAATGAAATAAAAGTAGTTGAATTTGAATACGACATTAAGCATATTTAAATAAGTATGCTTTTAAAAAAAGCAAAAAAATAAAAAAAATTCAAAATCTCTATGCAAAAATCAACCGACTAGTCGGACCAGCTGATCGACTATTGATCGATTGGTCAATAGTCAGTCGGCTACCCTACTGACTCGACAAGTCGGACTGACTAGTCAACCTAGTCTGCCGACTTTTACAGCCGTGGTATGGCTGATTGGATGAGGCATGGCGTCTGAGGAGTGTCGTGTAGATTTTTTGAAGGCCTATGAATACGTGGACTAGTGATTTCTTTGGATGTCGCTTTACTGGAGGGGTTTCCCAGACATCTTGGTATCTTACATGATGAGCTGTGTCACGCCTGCATCTTGTGTTGTCCTGTTTAAAGTGTAGCCCAAGGGTGACCTATTTCAGCCTCAGAGGAGAGTTCGATAGGGTTGCCCTATGGCCTCACTTCTGTTGTTTTGGTTGTTGATGTATTGGCGATGGTGGAGCATGTTGTTGTTGGAGGCTTTTGTTCTGGCTACTAGAGGGATGCGATGTCCATATTGATTTTGTCGTACGCTGATGGCAGATCCTTTTTTTTTGAGGTGGATTGGAGAACTGTTGCTGGTGGTTCTCGATCTATCCAGTGATGTCTCTGTATTGAGGATCAATAGAGCCAAGTCGACTTTTGTGCCTTTTGGTTTGAGTGAAGAGATCTCAGTCTGCATGACTTTCTTGAGTACCCTACTGGCTTGTTTGCCCTTGCAGTATCTTGGCCTTCTATCGGTGGTTGGTAGGTTCCATCAGGCGATTGGTTACCTTTGATCAAGAATCTGGAGAAAAGATTGGTTGGTTGGAAGTCCTGTTGCCTGTCTAGAGGTGGTAGATTCATGTTGCTTACATCCATCTTTTCGGCTATCCTCATCTTCTTCCTCCCTCACAGACTGGTCCTAATTGGCACGGGAATATTAGAGTATATCATGAGATGCTTCTTTTGGCCTACTTTTGGTGAATCCTTTAGTATGTGCTAAGGTTGATGGTGGGCTTGGTATTGTGAACTTGAAAGAGACTTATTTTTTTTTGACTTTTTTGAGCCAAAAAAGAGGAAACGCTCTATGGTGGCTGCCCCAAATATATTAAAAAGATGGTTTACAAAAGTCAGGACTCGAGCAAAGTCTTGGCAAGATGAATAACATTCTCTATATAGAAACTCTACGTATGGAAAATGACCCTATTGCGACTAAGTCATATCGCCTAAACCACCGCTAATGGCAGAAAAAGTTCACAATCAGGCCAAAACCGAACACCATAAAAAGAATACCAGAATATGGTTTGATTGGATGGAACAAACAATTCAGGACCATGGCTATTCCAGATATCCTTCGCCTTGCCACAAGAGAAAAAGATATGTTTACCGAACTCTGCATTCGTCGCGTATAATGTGCATCTACTATAACTGCCCGAGCATAATCTAGTCCATCTCTCTTTGGTAAGAACTCTTTCTCGCATGAACAACCACCGAAAGACCTTGATTCGTAAAGGGATATGCAATTTCGAAACGAGTCTACAATCACGAATCTGCATCTCGAGATTGGAAACCTCCTAGCCTGCTTGATGGAGAAATGTCCATGTCTCCATATCTAGTAATCACGTCCCCTAGACAGCCCATCAAAAGAGCTAATGGCCTCAGAGAGTTGTAAGTAGTGAAAACATTGTTCAGAAAAATCTGAGCTAAAAGTCTGAGCTAAAGTCGCGGTCCATGTAACATCCACCCAAGCTTCCAAGACCATCATTTTCTGTTTAAAAACCAAGGAAAATAGGCACGGAAATCGATCTACAATTGCCCCTTCACTAGTCCAATTGTCAGACCAAAACTTAAACATGCTCCCATCCCTCAAGTTCGGATGGAAAAGAGATGTGAGTTGCGACAAAACATTAGCATATCCCCTTCCAGAATGCAAAAGGATCATCTTGTGGGCGAGAAGCTACAGACTATTGACCACGAATACCATACATATCACGAATCAACCTACAACATAAGTCATCACCATCGCCCCATAGGCAAGTCACCCACTTCAACAATAAGGCCAATACATTTTCTTCAAGCTTGGGACCACAAGTCCACCATCTTCCTTAGGCAGCGTTACTGTCTCCCAATCAACAAGATGCATCATATGGGTATTCTGATTTGAAGCACCCGGAAGAATCATCTCGTAATCAACTCCAAACGACGACACTCTCCTATTGACAACCACCTCGATGACAAAGAAGAGTGGGATAGTAACAAGTACCGACTTCACTAACACCGGGCACCTCCTATCCAGAAAGCTTCGCTCTAACTTCTTAATAATTGGTAATCACTCCGCGAGGTGGATCCACACAAAGGAAGAGCCAGATAACTAAGCGTAAGAGTATCTCGAGCAATGCCCAACTATTCTCCATATCTATTGGCCTCCTCATCTGATAGATTAAATGGAACCATAACTGACTTGTTCAAATTAGTCTTTAGCCTAGACAACTCACCAGAAAATATCAAGGACAACCGCCATACCTTATCTCCTTTTTACCCCTTCAATGAAAAAATCGTCATTTGCGTATTTAAGGAGATGAATGGACAGATCTTCGAGAGTGTAGCCAGCACAAAAACTTCTGTGAACCATTTGCTTCACCATGCATGCAAGAACGTCCACTGCGGGATTAAGAGTAAAGGTGCCAAATGGCAATTTTTGGCAGATTTGGGTTTATAGTGATGTTTTGCTTTGCATACTTTAGGGAGGATCTATAAGGTTTCCTCTGATTCTCCTTCAATATTTTTGAAGGGAATCTGTGTGGCTATTCTAAACGTGCGACCATTGATGAGACCCATTTTTGGAGATGGTATTGGATTCTGCTTTTGGTGTGATGATTGGGTGGAGGATTGAGTTTTTAGTAAGAAATTTCCTCGTTTGTTTGCTCTGATGATCAATCCTAATGTTTCTGTGGCTAAAGCATGAGATGTGGATTCTTATTTCCTGACTTTTTGGTCTGATATGTCGGATCACAGTTGGGGATATTTTGGTGCTTATGGATTCGTTGGATGGTGTGGAAGGTCCCTCTGTGGGACGTGATCATTGGTGTTGGTGTGATGGCATGTTTTCGGTTCGGAAAGCCTAAAAGACGATCCTCGGGACTATTCCTTTTGACCCAGGGGGATGTGTTGCAGATACAAAAGGTTTTGGAGCTGGAGGATCCCGATGAGGATCAAGGTCTTCCTCTGGCTGCTGAAATGTGAAAGAGTGATGGCCAAGGCTAGATGGGCTCATTTCTTTCAGGGGGGTCATTGTCTATTGTGTCTGGTGTTTGGGGTCCAATGAGGACATTGATCATCTCTTCTGTGATGGTTTTGGACTTTTCTGAAATCTTCTAAGAATCTATTGGTTCAAGCTGGTATGGTACTGAGATAGCCGTAATCCAAATTGTGGTTGTGGTGTGGACCCTCTGCTTAGCCAGAAACGGGGTGGTGTTCCATCAGGATGGATTTTATATTGGGAATGTAATTGAGCATGCTAGAATATTATCATATTCAAGTTCTTTGTAATTATATGGCTTTTGCTCTGAACTTGTAATCTTGTGAATTAATGGTGAAGTTTTTGGACGCGCACCTTAGCGTTCAACACCCTTTTTCCTTAAAAAAATGTTAGAATTTTTTATAATCATTTATGTTTTGGTGCCTTTCTACAGGGTTTCAGGAAAGTTGATCCGGATAAGTGGGAATTCGCAAACGAAGGATTTTTAAGAGGGCAAAAGCATCTGCTTAAAAATATCACCAGGAGAAAGGCTACTGGTGTGCAACCCCAACCTAACCAGCAAGCAAAAGTACAAAACACATCTGTTGGGGCATGTGTTGAGGTTGGAAAGTTTGGACTCGAGGAAGAGATTGAACGGTTGAAGAGGGATAAAAATGTACTGATGCAGGAACTAGTGAGGCTGAGGCAGCAGCAGCAGTCAACGGATCACCAGCTTCAGACATTAAGTCAGCGACTTCAAGGAATGGAACAGCGTCAGCAACAAATGATGTCCTTCCTGGCAAAGGCAATGCAGAATCCTGGCTTTCTTGCTCAATTTGTTCAGCAAACTGATACCAGCAGGCACATAGTTGGTGTAAGCAAGAAGCGCAGACTTCCTAAACATGATAACAACTTGCCAGGGGGACAGAGTGCCTCACCTGATGGACAAATTATCAAATATCAGCCTCTAATGACTGAAGCAGCAAAATCTATGTTGTTACAGATCCTAAAAATGGATACGTCATCGAGACTGGATCAGATGTCAGATAATTTTCTTCTTGAAAATTCTCCTTCACCGGCCTCGATGCTAGATTCTGGAAGTTCATCAAGTTGGAAAGCTGGAGTGACGCTGGCGGAGGTTCCTTTGGCTACAGGGATCCCTTGCTCATCTTCGAATCCTGGCACACCTGCATTTCCTCCTACTTCTGTATCTGATGCACAACCTTTATCTAGCATACCAGGCGGGATCTCTCCTGGTGATTTGCAAAATATTAGCTTACCATCTATAGAGACCCATGCATTGGCTTCAGCCCATGTGGCCAGACCGGTTCCTGAGTTCTCTTCCTCACCAGCAATAGCCCCTGGGAATGCGGCCGATATGTCTGATTCGAACTTTGTCATTGATGAGACACAGAATGGACATGCTGATCCTCTTTCAGTTGGCATTGATATGCCAATTTCTTTGGATATAGACTTTTCCTCAGATGCTCCAATTGATGCACTGATTGATGACAGTTCCAGACTTCCCGCTATAAACGATTCTTTTTGGGAGCAGTTCTTTGCTGGAAGTCCAATACATGGTAATATGGAGGATGGAGATGTTGACAACCTTGAATCTAATGAAAATATGCAAACTGATCAGCAAAATGGTTGGGATAGAACTGAAAACATGGACCATCTGACAGAGCAGATGGGGCTTCTATCTTCCGAATCAGATATCTTGTAGATATATTGTCACCGGTAGAAGTCGTTTCTGGGCCTTTTGCATGCAGGTTACACATCACATAAGGTGATAGGAAGTGGGGGTCATTTTATACTTCGTCCAAAATCTTTCAGAAGGTGCAGCATTTCCTCTTCGTAGGGAGCGAATCACTTAATAACAAACAAAAGATAGATGATAGATGTTAGGTATGATCTCGAGTTAAGTGCATCCGGGGTTTGTTGATGGCTTCTGTTCTCTTTTGCCAAATGCTTTTAAACCATCACAGATGAAGTTGCATCCGCATTATGATTTTCTGTACTTACTGTATTTGCCTGTTTAGCTATGGCCCTTTTGAAGGACTCACGGTTTTCTTTGTCTCTGTTCTTTGGTTCATCGTTTGGCACGCCCTTGCCTAACATCGCGGTGTTTGTGATGTTTTTACTTTTATTGACTGAAAGGCAGCAGAGCAGAATGCCGATACTGTAACCTCGGTCTTCTTGAACGATGAGCTATGTTTTGTACTAATTCACTTTGTAAACAATTTATTACATTGTTAAAAGTTTGTAAATGCGGCTTGTTTGGTTCAACATTACCAAGGGACATGAGTTTCTTCTGGGTACTGAACCTAATATGGAGCTTCTCGTGCTGCAAACGACTCGGTGAATTGCAAACAAATGTATCTAGAGTTTCAGCAACTGTTTGAAAGTACTGAAAACAATGAATTGGTACGAGGGAAGTAAAGTTTTTTTTCTCCCTAACACCGGAGTGGCAAATAAAGCTCCAAATATCAGAATCATCGACATCTGAGGATGGGCTGCCTGGCAATGGATCCCTCTCAAATCACTATGTATATTGTCTATGATGACAGGACCTTGGGCTTGATAGCCTATGATAGGACCTTGGGCAATGGATCTCTTCTGGCATAGTTGAATGTGATAGGACCTTGGGCTTGATAGCCTATGATGTATGTTGCAACGCAATTGGACGCGAGTTCTATCTCATGCAAGATCATCACAAGGAGTTTAGATTTGGTGCACTTCAATTGTGGTAAGGCCTAAACGGTAAGTTTGGGGAATTTATTGTAATTTACAGCAAGGTGATCTGGTTAGAATCCAAATGGTGGTTCGTGTTAAGAGGTTAAAAGTCTGTTAAATGGAAAGCAATTCATCTGCATGCAATCAAGGCTATGAATTGAACTGAAGTTCGTATTTGATTAGAGTCCGTTAATAATAGTTTGAAAAATGTTCTTTTATTTTTTACAAATTGAATATGAACTTCAAATTTTAAATTGATACCTTACGGAGCCAAACATGAATGTAATATATGCTCGTTTGATAAATGTTCAATTTTACTACGTTACTCAATAGAATGCTTGATTGGATTAATGATTAAGCTCAAATCTTTAGGGCCCGTTCGGTTCGGGAATAAGCAGGAATAAGGATTGGGAATAAGAAGAATAAGGGTCTATTCTTTGTTCGGCTGGAGAATAGGAATAAGGAGAATAAGGTGAAATAAAGGTAGGTAAGGTTGAATAAAGGTAGGAATAAGAGTGAAATAAAATGGAATGAGGAGGAATAAACGTACCACGGGAAACCGTGTTGGATGGAGAATATGCCCCTTATTCCATGGCATATTCTCCAAACGAACAGGCCCTTAGGCCCTGTTCGTTTGGGGTATAAGGTGGAATGGAATAAGGGGAATAAGCCCCCAACACGCTTCCCCGTGGTACGACTATTCCCCATTATTTCATCTTATTTCACTCTTATTCCTATCTTTATCCCACCTTACCTACCTTTATTTCACCTTATTCTCCTTATTCTTATCCTCTAGCCGAACGGAGAATAGACCCTTATTCCCCTTATTCCCCATCCTTATTCCTGCTTATTCTCCTACCGAACGGGCCCTTAGGGTGCGTTTGGGTAGAGAGTTATCCAGGGTAATCTGGGGGAGGGTAATCCATTTTTGCGGTTTGGTGTTTGAATAGGGGATTTGGGGTTGAGAGGGTTTGTTGTGATGCTATTGTATTGAAGTTTGAAAAAATGAGTAGTTGTTGTGATGTGATTGTGTTGAAGTTTGAAAAAGTGAGTAAAAGTTGAGTATTTTATAATTTTTAACCACTGGACCCTATAAATGTTTTAAAATGCCTCTGCGACCTTTTGCACAACGTAATTACCCCATCGACCCTATAAATTACCCCAAGAACCCCCAAGGGCTTAAAACATATTACCCGGAGGGTTCACGGCGTAAGAGTTGGCAAGTTTACGGGGTCAAGGGGGGAATTAGGTTGTTTCAAAGGTCGTGGTGGTGATTCGCAAAGCTTATAGGGTCTGCCGGGTACAAATCCCTATTATTTTTTGTTGGAACGAATGAAAGAGAAATAAATTGTTTAATGTATTAAATAAGAGAGAGAGAGCCTCATAAGAGAGAGAGGGAGAGAGAGACATGGGTTTTGAAGGAAAACCCTCCCAAAGTGGAGGTTAACCCCCTACTCGAACAGAACCTTAGAGATACTAGTTCTAAATAATATAAATAATTGATTTTAAAAGATCGAAAGAAGCTTGAAAGCAGAATCTATTCTGATTTTGGTTAGTTGAATAATATAATGATTTTGCAGTAAGTAAACAGTTTAAATTTTATAAATTTTTTATTTATATTACATTTCTCAAATTTAAGCATGAGGATGCAAATAGATGTAATTTTTGATGTATTTAAGAAAAGAATATAAAGAAAAAGATTCTTAAGATGATAATAGATTTCTTCACCTTTACGTACTAATATCCATCGTTCCGAAGAAAATTTTATGTCAAATAAAATCCAAGAATATAAGATAAATATATTATAATAGGGATTTTTACACTGCAACATCTATATTCATATTTCTCTATAACCCATGCAAACTTACTAACTCGTAAAAAAACTACCGTGATTAATTTCCATTCACTTGATTGTTAAAATCGATGGATTTTGTCAAAATTACAAGATATCTACATCTTATGTTCAATAATATTGGCCTAATAATTCTACCTTTCTCCTCCCCCATGTCATCCCCTCCTCCCTCCTCGGTGCTCTCCCCTCCCCTTGCATCGTCATCACCTATTCCCTCCTTCCCAACACCACCCACTCTCCTTCCCCTACAACGTCATCACCTATTCCCCCCTTCCCAACACCACCCACTCTCCTTCCCCTACAACGTCATCACCCTTCCCATTTACAACACTATCTCCTCTTATCCACAACGTCATCGCCAGCCCTCTTCTCCCATCTCACATCCGCTCCATCCCCTCCCCTTCCATGCGTAGCTGCCATCCGTTCCCAACACCATCCTCTTTCGACCCCCCTAGCTGCCGCCATCTCTCTCCTCCCATCCGCTCCCTCCCCCTTCCAATGCAAAAAACTTAATTTTAAATAATTTTTTATTATATTTTTATGTAATATTTAATTCATGACTTCTTAAGGGTTGATCTTTTTGCTTGAAATTGGTGTATGTTAGCATACAAATATTGATAAAATCTAAATGTATGTTAGTTCACAAAAAATACTTTTTAAATTAACATATTATTATTTTTATTAGAAAATACACATCATATTCTGAGTTTTCTAGGAATTAAAAATTTAATTAAATTAGAGTACGATATAACACAAACATGGATGAAAATCTCATATTTAATTAAGAGGTGAATAATTTCTCAAAATTGGTATACATTAGCACACAAATATTAACAAAATCTTATATGAAGGTTAATAGACAAAAAAATTTATTTTAAGACAAAACTTTATTATTTTTATCGTAATATATCCATCACTTAGTTAAAATTGATGTATGTTAGAAAATCATATATGTAGGAATCTCGTATGTTGTTAATATAAAAAATTGATTTTAAATGAAACTTCATTACAATTTTACCACAATATATAAATAATATCAAATTATAATGGTCTTAAATTTGATGAAATGGACTCCTTCTAGATGGACATGTTACGAATGCTTTTTACATAAAATTTGAAATACATATTCCACTTATTATTCTAAGTAAATCTCCCAAGATTTTATTTCAAAAAAATAAAAAAGCGAACGCTTGCTGCATCGGTGCATGTAAACTTACACGCACCTTGATGCATGCCCCCATATATATATGCATATATATAATCTTTTCTTGATTTTTTAGAGGTTGAACTTATTAATCAAATTTGATTTATGATAGCACACAAGTATTAATGAAATCTCATATGTATGTTAGCACATAAGAACTTATTCTAAAATAATAATGTATTATTTTTATCATATATATATATCATATTGTTAGTGTTTTTTAGGAATTAAACATTAGACTAAAATACAGTAGATTAAATTAGAGCATGTTAAAACATAAATATAAATAAAATCTCATATTTATTGACAAGTTGGATAATTTCTCTAAATTGGTATACATTAGCACACAAAGATTTATGAAATATCATATGAATGTTAATATAAAAAATAATTTTAAAAATGAAACTTTATTAGTTTGATCAGAATACATTTATCATGTTTTCATACATTTTTTTATTATTTGAACTTTTAGTTAAAATTTATGCATGTTAGTGCATCAAATATGAATGAAACCCCATATGTATGTCAATACAAAAAATAAATTTGAATTGAACTTAATTATAAATTTATTATAATATATAAATATATATAATATTTTTTAAGATTTTCAGGGGATGATCTTTTTACTTGAATTTGGTGCATGTTAGCACAAAAATATTTACGAAATCTCATATGTATGTAAGCACACAAAAAAACATAAAAATTATTATTTTATTATTTTTATCATAAAAAATCATATTATATATTTGATTTTTTATAGGAATTAAATTTTTATTTAAATTAGAGTAATTTAGAACATAAATATGGATAATTCTCATATATAATTGGTGTATATTAGCACACAAAGATTAACAAAATCTCATATGAATGTTAATACAAAAAGTTAATTTTAAAATAAAAATTCTTTATTTCGTGTTATAATATATCTATTATTCCTTTTAAAAAATATATCTATCATTCTTTCTTAATTTTTTAGTGTTTTAAGTTTTAGTTGAAATTAATGTATGTTAGCACAACAAATACGGAATAAATCTCAGATGTATGTTAATGAAAAAAGTATCTTAAATGAAACTTTACTATACTTCTATTATAATATATACATGTATATATTATTTTCTTGAGTTCGATATGGATTGAACTTATTTCTTGAAATCCGTGTATGTTAGCACACAAATATTGAGGAAATCTCATATGTATGTTAGCACATAAAAAATTATTTTAAAATTAATATTTTATTATTTTTCATAGAATATAAATCATGTTCTTTGAGTTTTTTTAAAATAAGCTTTCATTTAAAATTAGAATATGTTAAAATACAAACATAGATGAAAGAACATATTAACTAACGGGTTGAACAGTTTCTCACAATTGATGTGGATTAGCACATAAAGATTAATAAAATATCATATAAATGTAAATATGTAAAAAATGTTAAAATATATCCTTACTATTTTTATTATATTGCTTTCTTGATTTTTTAGTATTTGAATATTTAGTAAAAAGTAATGTATGTTAGAACACAAATTCGCATAAAATCTTATATTTGGGATTGGAAATTTCTCAAAATTAGTGTACACTAGCACATAAATATTAAATAAATATCATATTAATGTTAATACAAAAAAATAAATTTAAAATAACTATTTATATTTTTATCATAATTTGTCATGCTTTCTTATTTTTAATATTTTAACTTTTAGTTAAAATTGATGTATATTAGCACGTCAATTATGGATGCAATCTATTATGTATGTTAAATAAAAAAACTAAATTTCAATGAAATTTTATTGTAGTTTTATTGTAATACATATAATTATTTCTTGAGTTTTTTAGGGGTTGATATTTTTTTCTCAAGATTGGAGTACACACAAATAATGATGACATCTCATATGTATGCTAGCACATAGAAATATTTTAAAATCATTATTTTATTATTTTTATCATAAAATATTTATCATATTCTTTAATTTCTTTTAGGAATTAAAATTGCAATTAAAAATGGTGTATGTGGCAACATAAATATGGATAAATCTCATATTTATTAGCGACTTGGACAATTTCTCTAAATTGGTGTACATTAGCATACAAAGGAAAAAATAATTTTAAAATAAAACTTTATTATTTTTTATCCTAACGCATCTATCATGTTTTTTGATTTTTTTGTATTTGAACTTTTAGTAAAAATTCATGTATGTTAATCTTTTAGCATATAAAAGACATATAAAATCTCATATGTATGTTAAAATAAAAATATAATTTCAAATGAAATTTTATTATCATTTAATTTCAATATATATAACATTTTTTTGAGTTTCTTAAGGTTCTTTTTTCTCATAGTCAACATTTGTTAGCATATAAATATTGATGAAATATCATATGTATATTAGCACACAAAAAATATTTTAAATTAATATATATTTTCTTATAATTATGTATATCATATTCTTTGTGTTTTTTAAAGAATCTAACTTTCAATTAAAATTAGAGTATGTTAGAACATAAATAAAGATAAAATTATATATTAATGAGTTGAAAATTTTATCAAAATTGGTGTATATTAGCACACAAAGATTAACGAAATCTCACATGAACATTAATATACAAAAAATAGTTTTAAAATAAATCACTATTATTTTTGTCAAAGTATTATCTATAATTCCTTTCTGAAAAATATATCTATCATGCTTTCTTGATTTTTAGGTAAATATTATGTGGTTTTAATTAATGTTTGCCATGTATATACATATGTTAGTTCAAAATGCTGAGCTTGCTCTATAAAAGGTCAGAGATGGGCCCTTGGAGTGCTCTTCCCTCCTCTAGCCAATAGGACCTTTCCACGGATCTGCTAGTTCATCTCATTGGGCCAACCTTTGCTGTTACATTGGGCACACAATGACATCTCTCATAGACCCATGTGTCTACAACCAGAAAGATCTCAAAAGCCTATATATGAACTTTTAGTTAAAAGGGTTTTTATCGGTTGTTTCCCTCTGAGATATTGCAATATCAGTTATACCCCTCTCTTTATTAGAATAGTTCATCCACTGATTTCTTCCACAATGATCACTTGTACCCCTCGGGTTAGTTATCATCCATCCACAATGCAAACAGACGTTATCTTTAGAAACACAAAAGGAATTAAATTAAAAAAGGGTGGAAAAGTCTTTCCACCCACTCTTCCCCCTCCTCCCCTCCCCATCCTCCTCCTCCTCCCCCGCCTAGCCTCCTCCTCCCCCTGCTCTACCGTCCCGTGTTCCTCTTCTTGTTTTTGATTGTTTCCCTTCTTCTTGTTCTACAAGCTCTTCTTCTCCCCCAAAATATTCTCCTTCTTCATATTTGATCTAAAAAAGCCCCCGCCACGAGTGTCCCTCTCAGCCAACGGGAGCACCAGATCCCACCAACAAGCACCTTATCTGTTATACACGATTGAAGGAGGGGATCCACAATGGCACCCTCGATCTAATCTGACAAGCACAACATGGGAGCGATCCACCTTCACCGACCTTCATGCCTGCCAATGGAGATCCTCCTCTTAGCCACCATAGCAAGCAAACAAATCCCTCATTTGTCCTCTATAGTTCGTCCAATAGCAGTATCCTCGACCATGAGCTTTGAACTCAATACCATCACCATTCAATAGAACTCGCAACAGCTACCTTCAAAGCTTGTCTTCTATAGTACCCATCATAGCAGATGCACGTAGAGTCACGCATAGCTCTTCGCTAGACTTCTTTCTAACTGCTTGAAGCTTCACTCGTCGGAGACCTGCTGAGTTCCGGAAGTGCATTGACGAGGATGATGAAGGAGGAGGCCAGAGGCTAAGTGGGACAGAGGAAGATGGGTCGGAGGAGGAGGATGAATGGGGGAGTATTTGGACAATTATGCCCCTCTTAACCTCATCATGGTTTGAAAAACCATGGTCAAGTTCAACTTATTGACGAGTAAAGTAATGAAGGGGCATACGTGATAGAATAACAAAAAGTTTGGGGTCGAACTGATATTCCAAAAAAAATGGATGGACATAATTGATAAATATCTCAGGGGGGCACAACTGATAAAAAACCCAGCTAAAATTGACATGTATTAGCACATAAAATATGTATGTTAATTTTAAAAACTATTTTTAATAAAACTATATGATATGTTATTTCAATATATATATATATATACTATTTTCTTGAGCTTTTTAGGTGTTGATCTTTTTTTTTCGAATTTGATGTATGTTAGCAAACAAATATCGAAGAAATCCGATGTATATATTTGTACACAAATAGTTATTTTATAATAATAATAATTAATTTTCATATAATATATAACATATTATTTGAAAATTTTAGAATTAAACTTTCTGTTAAAATTAAAGTATGTTAGAACAGAAATACTATATAAAATCATTAATCAGCAAATGATTTCTCAAAATAGGCGTACATTAGCAAATAAAAATTAATAAAATACCATATGAATGTTGATCCACAAAAAATAATTTTAGAACAAAATCTTATTTCTATCATAATATATGTATCGTGCTTTCTCATTTTTTATATTTGAACTTTTAGTTAAATTGATGTATGCCAGACTATCCAATATGGTTGAAATCTCATATGTACGCTAATACAAAAAGTAATTTTATAAGAAACTTTATTATAAATTTATTACAATATATAACATTTTCTTGAGTTTCTTAGGGGTTGATCTTTTTCTCAAAATTTATCTATGTTAGCATACAAATATTGATGAAATCTCTTATCTATGTCAATACTAAAAATTTATTTTAGATTTAATATTTTATCAATTTTATCGTAATCATATATCATATTATTTTAGTTCTAAAGGAATTAGACTTTCATTTAAAATTATAGTTTGTTAGAAAACAAATATGGAAAAAATCTCATATTTATAAACAAGTTGAATAAGTTCTTAAAATCGATGAACATTATTAGCACACAAATATTAACGAAATATTATATGAATGTTAATAAATAAAAAACTAATTTTAAGATAAAATTCTATTATTTTTACCATTATATATCTATCTTGTTTTCTTGATTTTTTAGAGAGAGAGAGAGAGAGAGAAATGTGGCTGCTCCTTAGGGGGAGCTAACTTAGCTCCCCCCGCCCTATTTTTCTTATTTTTTATTTTTTTGAAAATTTCTTCCATTAATATTCATCACTATATCCGTATATTATGCCATTCAAATTTCATGCGAAACAGAGACTCTTACGACCTCCATCTAGACAATCATTTTTAACGGTCGCAGAATTATATATTAAAATCGACCATGTCTGGATGGAGGTCGAATAAGTCTCTGTTTTGCATGAAATTTGCATGGCATAATAAGCGGATATAGTGATGAATATTCATGGAAGAAATTAAAAAAAATAAAAAATAGGAAAAATGAGCTCGGGGAGCTAACTTAGCCCCCCTAGGGACCAACCCCATTTTCCCATATATATATACCATTTTCTTGAAATTTTAGGAGTTGATCTTTATACCCAAATTTGGTGTATGTTAGCACAAAAATTTTAACAGAATATGATACATATGTTAGCATACAAAAATTTATTTTAAGAAAAATACTTTATTAATGTTATCATAAAATATATATCATAGTCTTTGCGTTTTTTAGGAAGTAAACATTTACTTAAAATTAGTGTATGTTTGGACACGAGTATGATAAAATATCATATATATATTAATGTGTTGGACAATTTCTCAAAATTGGTGTATATTAGCATAGAAAGATTAATGAAATATCATATGAATGTTAACCCAAAAAATAGTTTAAAATAAAACTTTATTATTTTTGTCAAAATATATTTATCTTTTATTTCAAACAATTTATCTATCATGGTTTCTTGATTTTTAGTACTTTAACTTTTAGTTAAAATTGATGTATATTAACACATCAAATATAGATAAAATTTCATATGTATGTTAATACAAAAAGTTAATTCAAAATGAAACTTTACAATACTTCTATAGCAAAATATATCATTTTCTTGAGTTTTTTAAGGGTTGATCTTTTTTTTTATAAATTAGTGTATGTTAGCATACAAACATGGCAATATCCCATATATATGTTTAGATAAGAATTTATTTTAAAATTTATAGTTTATTATTTTCTCATAAACTATATGATATATTCTTTGAGTTTTTTTGGGAATTAAATATTTAGTTAAAATTTTCTTATGTTAGAAAAAAATATGGATAAAATTTCTTATTTATTAATAAGTTGAATAATTTCTTATACTTGGTGCATTAACACATAAATATTAAAAAATCTCATATGAATATTAATAAACAATTTATTTAGAATAAATTATTATTATTTTTATCACAATAATCAAATTTTTAATAAAAGTTTATGTATGCTAGCACATCAAATATGCATGAAATCTCATATGTATGTTAATACAACAAATTAGTTTTATATGAAACTTTAACATAATATAATTATAATATATATAACATTTCTTGAGTTTCTTAAGGACCGATCTTTTTTTATTAAATAGGTGTATGTTAGCACACAAATATTGAGAAATCTTATATGTATGATAGCATATAAAAATTATCTTAACTTAGTAATTAATATTTTTTATAATAAAAAATTATATTATTTTAGTTTTTTGGTATTAAACTTTCAATTAAATTATAGTATGTTAGAATATGAATATGGATACGATATCATATTTATTAATGAGTTCAACAATTTCTCGATATTGGTGCATGTTAGCACATAACGATTAACAAAATCTCATATGAATATTAATACATAAAAAATAATTAAAAATCATGATATTATATCTAACAAGATTTTTTGGTTTTTTTTATTGAGGAAGTATGCTAGCACATCAAATATGAATGAAATCCCATATACACGTTAATATCAAAAAATTATTTTAAACGAAACTTTATTACAATTCTTTCATTTTCTAAGAGCGATTTTTTCTCGAAATAGATGTGCACACAAATATTTATGTAATCTCATATGTATATTGACAGCTTTTTTAAATCAATGTTTTATTATCTTTATTGTAGAAAATATATCATATTCTTTGAGTTTATTACGAATTAAACTTCAAATGAAAACTAGAGTATGTTAGAACACAAATATGGAAAGAAATATCATATTTATTAATATGTCGAACAATTTCTCAAAATTGGTGTAAATTAGCATTCAAAGATTAACGAATTCTCATATATGTGTTAATAGATAAAAAAAATAAATGTAAAACAAAATTTTATTATCTTTATCGTATTATATCTATCACACTTTCTTGACTTTTTTTTTCAGAATTTGAATTTTTAGTTAAAATTGATGTATGTTAACACACCAAATATGGATGAGATCTCATAGGTAAGTGATGAATAACCATTCATCTACCTTTATTCTTCTATTTTGGCTTTAAAATCCTAGAAAAATACTTGTAAATACAACTAATTTGCATAAATCAACATCTAACATTCATGTGTAATTAACACATAAATACCTGTCTATAAACCCAAAATTAAAGAATACATAAAATAAAATAAAAATAAAGGAAGTATCAAAGATACTGACTGATCGTGAACTCTGAGACCAAGTCAATATTGACTAACCATGTCAATATTGATTAGGTTGATCAGGAATAAAGTAGGGTGAGATAAAGGCAAAATTCTGTATAAAATTCACAGAACCCCTAATTCATTTATGTATAATATATTGATCAAATAGACAAATATTTTTTATTATTAATTATATACACATCAAATAATAAAGTATTCAACACAAAGTAAAAAAATAGAAAAATAACAACCAATGAAAATCATGCACATGGTACACATGGATGAAAAAGTCGCAAACAAAACTTCATTGTTCAATATCTACTCCATATGAACTCAAATTGAACCAAAATCATCTCCATAATATTTCAAATTAAATTATCTATAAAATGAGATTTTCATTGAAAATAGAGCTAAGATACAAAAGCCAATCTTTTGGGGTGTTATTGTATGGGGGCATCCGTATATATTAACTTGTTGAACAATTTCTCGGATTTTGTGTATATTGGCATGCAAGGAATAACTAAATCTCATATGATATTAATACACTAAAAACTACTTAAAAACTTTATTATTTTTTCATAATATATCTATTATTCTTTTCAATAAAATACATCAGTTGCACGTTCTTGATTTTTTAGTATTTGAACTTTTAGTTGAAGTTCATGTATGTTAGGACATCAAATATGGATGGGATCTTATGTATGTTAATTCAACAAATTAATTTTGAATAAATCCTTAGTATAATTTTATTGCAATATATATATATATATTATTTTTCTGAGTTTTAGGGGTTAATATTTTTACTCAAATTTGGTATATGTTAGAACATAATTATTGATGAAATCTCATGAGTATTAACATACAAAATTTATTTTAAATTAATATTGTGATTATTTATTAAAAAACTTATGTCATATTCTTTGAGATATTTTAAGAATTAAACTTTTGACTAAAATTAGAGTATATTAGAACACAAATATTGATAGAGCTTATATATATTAACGAGATGAACTATTTCTCAAAATTCATGTATATTAGCACACAAAGATTAACAAACTCTCATATGAATGTTAATATATTAAAAACTAATATTAAATAAAAACTTTTTTTGTCATAATATAACCACCATTATTTTCAAAAAAAATATCTATCATGCTTTCTTTATTTCTAAGGATTTGAACTTTTAATTAAAATTGATGTGTGTTAACACATTAAATATGGATCAAATATCATATTTATGTTTGATAAATCTCTGATTAATCATATTATCTATCAATTATTATCCTCCTTGATTAAACAATTCAATAAAAATTTTCATTAATTACGTATTATTAAAAAAGTGAACCACTTCCTATAAATAATGCTAATTATTATACAAAAAGTAACCATTTTATTTTCTTTATTTTCCTTGTTAAAAACTCCCTAAAAATTAGAGTAATTAGTGTATATATTTATGCTTCGCTTCAAATGGAATAAAAAAATAAAAAAAACACAAAAGAATTAAATCATGTCTTTAGTCCTTTAAAAATACTTCCAAAAATAATTCCTTGTATATTTTTATCTCTTTTGACTTTTTGTCCAACATGAAAATTGTAGATCTCCACGATATCTACAATCTCATGTTTGAACTTTTTGCCAATTCCTCTTCCTTTTATTTCATTTTTAATTTCTCTTTCTTTTCTCTTTTATGAATACTATGATTAGGCCACATGGCGCTCTCTGGAGCCGCCACACGACCCATCTTCCTGTGCACCACCTGGCCTCTTCTTTGACCGTATGATTCCCCCTGCCCGCCGTCATCTCAATCACCCATCTCCCCTTATCTCTATGCCCTTGGATCCATGTTACCAGCCTTCATCTCAGTCGCATGCTTCCGCCTTAACCTGGGCCACTGGACGGCTTAGAATCCAACGACTCCTTTTCCTCCACATCGTCTCTCATCTCCTCCATCATAGGATCCCCCCTCTTCTCCATCTCGACCGCATCCTCACACCTCCATTCCATTCGTCTGATGACATCATTAGATCTCATCAAAGCCACCCTCTCTCGCCTCACTCTCAGCCACTCGATCGGACCTTCTGACCTAATCCAACCCGCTCCTTTGCGCCTTCATCACAACCATTAGATCGCAATATCCAACGGCTAGGACTTCATCTTCCACCCCCTCTCATCCCTCACCGACCGTTACACCTCATTGTGCCAGCTCCCCCTTTCATTTTTAGCTCCTTCACTCCGCATCCTCTCCACTACCTAAACTGCTCCCACGTAGCCCTAACTCTTCCTCCCCTTGCGCAAACATCAATGCCCTCGACCGAGCCCTAAAGCCATCACACAACCACTGCACCCCCCCACCACCACAGAAATGACCGGACACCACCACCTAAAAAACCCCCCTCCGGCCACTTCATCCCTTGTCCACCATTCCATGGACTTAGGCCCAGCTTCTCTCGTCTCTCCGGTGACAACAAAGGGGTTGTTTGATGAGGCGATGATGACCTATAGCTAGGGATGCAAACGGATGGAGGATATAGATATAGGTATTACCATATCCTTATCCATTTCAAAAATACAGATACGAATATGGAAACAGATATCATACGTATTTCGAAAATTGAATACCGTATCCTTAAATATGGATACGGATTCGAAATCGGATAATCATGATTTGGATACAGATATTTAAGAAACGGATACGGATTATCCTATAAATATTAAGTATCTCCTCATACTCATCCTTTTAATTAGAAATGATATCTTTATGAACTTGTAATTGATGGATGACTAATCTTAAATTCAATAAACTTACAATGTTACATAATAAATAAGAAAATAAATGAAAATATTGAATGGAATAAATTGAATAGCATATAATAAAATTATACGATGACATACCTCTGTCTTCTTTCATTTGAAATGTTTCCAAAATGAAGGTAATACTGTAACATTGTAACCAACTAATAAGATAAAGGTGATATGGTATATTTCATGAATCAACATTATGATAAATTATAAAAGTTTATTACTTTTTTTTTGACATTTCATGATGAGGTACAATTTCATGTCAGTGCTACATTGAGGCATGCAAAACATTCGTGAAGCTGAAATATTGCATATCTTGTTGACCCAAAACATAAACAAACAACTATAAACTAAAGTTTTTTTCATGAGTAGATAGTCTAACAATAAAGTTCCATAAAAGAAAAAAGACGATTTAAAGTAGCTCCACAATAGTTCAAAAATCAAATTCTATAAACTCAAAATAAAATTTTACATATATGCCCACCAGGAGATCTATATTAGCACATAGATGTACATGTCATAAGTGACTCGATAATACGAATATCCGTATTCGTATATGCAAAAAGTATATACATTCATATCCGTATATGTATCCGAAAAAAAATTTATAATGGTATCCGTATCCGAATCCGTATCCGCAAAAAAAATTAAAACTAGTATCTGTATCTGTATCCGCTAAAATCCGAAAATATATATCTGTGTCCGCTTAAAAGCAGATACGGTAGCGTACGGATACCAATATATCTGCATCCAGTTGCATCCCTACCTATAGCCCTTGTGTGACCCATAGTCATATCGACCATGTTACAACCATATCCATGGTTGTTGAACTTGCTGGAGTCGCTGCCCAACTCGAACGACGATCGGAGGTCCTCCAGGTCCTCAACCAAGCGCCTCCTCCATTGGTGACTCCTCGACCCTCCATGTAAGTTCAATCGTCTATTTTAATTATTTTCTTGATTTTGTTCTGTGACACTCCCTCAACCTCACTCCGATTAGATCCTCCCCTCACCTTCACCTCACCACCAACATCTTCACGCATTCATCTCCTAACTTCCTCCATAACCCTAACCGTGTCGCCCCCTTCATTCCGCCAACACGAAGAAGGAACCCATCGGGTCCCTGCCTTCTCTGCCTTGTAGACCTCCACTTGCCTCACGCACGCATGATATCGCCTCTGTTAGATTTTCCGCTAATGTTTACAGGTAGTCCTTCACTGGTCAGAGTGGCGGGGCATGCTCCATTCTAGAGCATGAGGTCCGATGGAACCCATTTGCCTATTTGATCCAAGTTCCTCAGCTAATACCTCGATCCTCCATCACTTTGCTATGCCTTCGCGATGGTTGTAAGAGCTTCAGAACAACTGGAGATGGGTGGCAGAAAAGTGGTCATCACCGGAGCTCCACGTCAGTGCAGCCATACGAGGAGGAGATGAAGCTTCGACGAAGAGCATATACCATTCGATCGCTAAGATCGGATGGTCCGTAGGTGTCACGAGCATACTCACCATGCTTGCGTCCTTGGTGGAACCGAGGCAGGTCCCGAAGCACCTGGGTGCGCCACGTGCCCAAGGACCTGCAACTAGGGATGAGCATTGGGCTGGGCTGGCCCGGCCCATCCCGAAGTCCAGCCCAAAAAGCCCGATCCGGCCCAGGCCCAAATGAATACCGGGCCGGGCTTGGGCCTAATATTTAGGCCCAAATTTTTTTGGGCCGGGCTCGGGCTTGGCTCGACCCAGCCCGACCCGGCCCAAGGGCCCGGCTCGAAGAGGGCCCGAACCCTTTCCTACATCCTACATGTATGAAAACTCCCACCTTTTTTATGTGCACTCTCTTCTTGTATTATGTCTTCATACACTGTTTATAAATCAAGAAAGTCAGGCGTGTGACATGAGTTGATGATCATTGTATTTCAATTAAGAATTAATTTTCTTTAATTAGTCTTTGGTTTAGATTTTGTTGGTTATTCTTGACTTTGTTATTATTTAGCTTTCAATTAGAACATTTTCTATTATTGCACCTTTACCCAATATGGGCCTTATGCCCATTTTAACATATAGGGTCTGGTGCACCTGTTGTTGTTAACTTGGTAAGTTTGTTTCACTCCTTCAATTTCTATACATGAGAGGCATTCATGGTATCTAGCATTGAGTGTACGTGTGTAAAATGAGAAATCTTCAGATTTGGTAGAATTGAATCTTAGTTGTTTCACAAGTATTATGGTACATGTTTTAAACAATTTTGGCTTGTGTAACTTGAGTTGAGATTAACTTGAAACAAAATAATCGAAGTTAATAATATCTAATTGGTGGAGATGGGTCGGGCCTGGGCTTGGTCAGAACAAAAAAAAATTATGCGGGCCTATGCCCGGCCCAAGGCCCGATTTTTTTAAATGGGCTTAGGCCTGGGCCCTTCAAAGCCCGGCCCAGCCCGGCCCATGCTCATCCCTACCTGCAACCGACCCTGACTGCCATTCCAGCCTAGCCTACATGCATGCCATGCATTTGTTGGATGGAAAATTTGCAATCCACCCCCACCTTTTCTAAAATTACAAAGAAGTCCTCCCTATGTGTGCGTGCCTTAGTGCTGTGCTTGGGAATTTTGCAAAAATGTCCCATCGCCTTTCTATAATACATAAATGCCCTTGTCAGGGACCTCTTTGCATATTTTCTGCATCTTATCTCCTTATTTTCATTACAATTATGCCATTGCACTCTTTTATTCATAACTGGAGCATATAGACTCCAATCAGTTGATTTTAATTTCATTTTAATGCTAATTTTATTCTCTTCCTGATGGCATATTTTCCTCATCGATTTGACATAAAAATTTAAGATGCTAAATTATAGGTGTTTCTTGTGTTAGGTGCTCTTCAATTAAATGCCTTTATGCCATTTTATGCCTGAATTAACAATGAAATTGGATCACTTTATTTATGCTCATTATTGAATAATTTTATGACATCCTTTCGCATACTTGTCCATATTCGTGCGTACTTCTGCTTGCATAATCATACAACATTGCATGCCATCTTGCATCTTTTTATTTCTAAAATCTAAAAAAATTGAATTGGACTCCTCATGCATTGCATAACATGTTATTGTATGTTGCATATTTCTCATCATTCTACTCATTGCATCATATTCTCATTAAATCTTACATCACATTATTTCGTTTAAAAAGGAATACAAAAAATGCATTATCATTCTGTTTGTGTTCATCATTATGTGTCTTGCATCACAGGCTTCATTCATTTTATGCATATTATCTACGCATTTTATTATGTGCATTATGTCTGCATCAAAAGACCTAGATCTAAGATTTTAATCACTCTTATTTAATCAATAATTATTGATAAATAAACGAGGAGGTTCGTGTACCTGTGTTCGACCTTGGTAGACTTGCCAAGTTATAAATATTCCACATATTCAAATGTGTGATTTTCTGCATGATATCCGAAATCGTCTCCTATACTACAATGTTAAAAATGACAAATTAAGTAGGTGATTTCACGGTTCATCAATGTTAGTTCAAAAAATCAAATTTAAATGAAACTTTATTACAAATATATAATTTTCTTGAGTTTTTTTAGGGGTTGATTTTTTTCGAAATCCATGTATGTTAGCATGCAAATATTAACAATATCTCATATGTATGTTAACACACAAGAATTTATTTTAAAATTAATAGTTTGTAATTTTTATCATAAAATATATATCATATTCTTTGAGTTTTTTTTAGAAATTAAACTTTCACTTAAAATTAGAGTATGTTAGAACATAAATATGGATACGATCTCATATTTATTAATGACTTAAAGAATTTATAAAAAAATTGGTGTACATTAGCACACAAATATCAATAAAATCTCATATCAATGTTAACATACACAAAAAAAGATTTAAAACATAATAATTTATTTTTATTGTTATATATATTTCACTCTTTCTTGAGTTTTTTTAAATATTTGAACGTTTAGTTAAAGGTGTATATGCTAGCACATCAAATATGGAGGTAATCTCATAAGTATGTTAATACAAAACATTAATTTTATTGGAAAATTCGTTGTATTATTTTTTAATATATAACATTTTCCTGAGTTTTTTAGGTATTAATCTTTTTTTTTCAGAACTCGTTGTATGTTATGACGCAAATATTGGCCAAATCAAATATGTATGTTAGCACACAAAAACTTTTAAGAGTTAGGCTTTCAGTCAAACGAGTTGAACAATTTCTCAAAAGTGGTACATATTAGCACATAAAGATTAACGAAATCTCACATGAATAAAAATTAATTTTAAAACAAAACTTTATTTTTTTCGTAATATCTCTATCATTCATTTCAAAAAAATAAATATCTACCACGCTTTATTATCTTTTTTAGGATTTGTTTTTTCGTTAAAATTGATGCATGTTAACACACAAAATATGGATGAAATCTCATATATATGTTAACATAAAAAATTTATTTTAAATAAAACCTTATTACATTTTTATTGTATTTTTTCAAAAATTTCTTATGTTTTTGAGGAGTTATCTTTTTGTCTCAAAATCGATATATGTTAGCTCACAAATATTAAGGATTCTCATATGTATTTTAGCATGCAAATATTTAAATTAAAATAAATATTTTATTAGTACTATCATAGAATGCATATCATATAATTTGAGTTTTTTAAAAAATATTTTTTAGTTAAAAATTAGTGTGTCTTAGAATACAAATATGGAAAAAATTAATTATTATTAATTAGCTAGAATAATTTCCCAAATTTTGTATTCATTAGCACAAAAAGATTAATGAAATCATGTATAATTGGCAATACAAAAAAATTAATTTTAAAACAAAACCTTATTATTTTTATCATAATATGTCTATCACAATTTTTATTTTCTTAATATTTGAACTTTTAGTTAACATTGATGTATGATAGAAATAGTTATAAATTAGTTAACAAAATTGATGTATCATAAAATTGATGTATGATATAACACCAAAGATGGATGAAATCCCATTTGTACGTCAATACAAATAAAATAGTTATAAATGAAGCTTTATTATAGTTTAATTGTAATATATATATATACATTTTCTGAAGTATATTAGGGATTGGTATTTTTTCTCGGAATCAGTGTATGTTAGGACATAAATATGGATGAGATTTGATAAATTTATTTAGCATACAAAAAACTATGAAATTAACATATTATTTTTTTAAAATTAAATGGCATTATTTGACTTTTTTGGGAATTAAAATTTCATATAATTAGAGTATGTTAGAATATAAATATGGATAAAATCTCATATTTATTATCGAGTTAAACAATTTATCAAAATCGATGTACATTTGGACACAATGATTAACATAATCTCGTATGAATGTTAATACACAAAAATAATTGTAAAACAATACTTTATTATTTTTATCAAAATAATCGATCATGCTTTCCTGATTTTTTAGTAATTGAATTTTTAGCTAAAACTGACGCATGTTAGTACATCAAATATGTATGAAATCTTATATGCATGTTAATACAAAAATAATTTAATGGAATCTTATTATATTTTTAATTGGTATATATAACATTTTTGAGCTTCTTAATGGTTGATGCTTTTTCTTGAACTAGGTGTATATAAGCATACAAATACTGATGAAGTCTCATATGTACATTAGCATAAAAATATTTATTTTAAATATAATATACTATTTTATAATCATAATATATATACACATCATATTCTTTTGAGTTTATAAAAGTAAACTTTCAGTTAAAATTAGAGTAGATTAAAACATAAATATGGATAAAATCTCACATATATTAATGAGTTGAACAATTTCTCAAAATTGGTGCATATTAGCATACAGATTAATGAAATTTCATATGAATGTTAATAAACAAAAAACGATTTTAACTGAAACATTATTATTTTTGTTATAATATATCTATCATTCCTTCCAAAATCATATATCCATCATGCTTTCTTTGTTTTTTTAGTATTTGAATCTTTAGTTAAAATTGATATACATTAGAACAACAAATATGGATGAAATCTCATATGCATGTTAATATAAAAATCATTTTTTAAATTAAACTTTATTTTAATTTTATTAAAAATATATAACATTTTCGCGTGTTTATTAAGAATTGATTTTCATACTCAATTCGGGGTATGTCAGGACATGAAAAATTATATGTATGTTAACACATACACATTTATTTTAAATAGAATAATTTATTAATTATTATATATATATATCAAATTATTTGTGTTTTTAGGAATTAAGCTTTCACTCAAAATAAGAGCATGTTAGATATAAAATATGGATAAAATATCATATTTATTATTGAGTCAAATAATTTCTTAATATGGGAGTGCATTAGCACACAAGGATCAACATAATTTCATATGAATGTTTATAGACAAAAAAAATTAATTGTAAAAAAACTTTAATCTTTTTATCATAATATATCCAACATATCTTCTTGATATTTTTACTATATTAACTTTTATTTAAACATGATGTACGTTTGCATATCAAATATGGATGAAATCTCATACACATATTAATTTTAAATGGATTATTATTATTATTTTATTGCAATATTTATGTATATAAATAATATTTTTTTAGGGGTTGATATTTTTATTCAAATTTGGTGTATGTTAGCACACCAATAATGAAATCTCATATGTTAGCAAAAAAAATATTATTTTAAAATTAATATTTTATTATATATATATATATATCATATTCTTTGAGTTTTTTTAGGAATTCAGCTTTTAGTTCAAAGTATGTTAGAACACAAACATGGATAAAAGCTCATATATATTAACAAATTGAACATTTTTTCAAAATCCGTGTAGCACACAAAGATTAGCGAAATATCATATGGATTTTAATACATAAAAAAATAATTTTAAAGTAAAAATTAATTATTTTTATCATAATACATCTATAATTCTTTTTAAAAATTATACCTATCATGTTTTCTTGATTTTTTACTAATTGAAGTTTTAGTAAAAATTGAATTACATTAACACATCCAATATGGATGAAATCTCATAAGTATGCTAATATAAAAAATAATTTTAAATGAAATATTATTATATTTTTATTGATATATATATCATTTTCTTGAGTTTTGTAGGGTAATCTTTTTTCATGAAATTAGTGTGTGTTAGCACACAAAAATTGACAAAATCTCATATATATGTAACTTACAAAAAATATTTCAAAACTAATACTTTTTTTGTTTTTATCATAATATATATCATATTATTTAGTTTATTAGTAGTTAAACTTTAAGTTCAAATTAGAATTTAAAATTGGAGTATGTTAGAGCGTGAATATGGACAAAATCTCATATTTATTAATGAGTTGAACAATTTTCTCAAAATTACAGTACATGAGCAAACAAATATTAATGAAATCTCATATGGATTTTTAACAAACAAAAAACAATTTTAAAGTTAAACCATGTTATTTTTATAATAATATATATTATACTTTTTTGATTTTTTAATATTTGAAATTTTAGTTAAAATTGATGTATGCTAAAACATCAAATATGTATATGTTTGTTAATACACAAGATAAATTTTATATGAAAATTTATCATAATTTTATTGAAATATACATAAATTCTTCTTGAGTTTCCTAGGAGTTTATAATTTTTCTTGAAATAAGTGCATGCTACCATGCAAATATTAACGAAATTTCATATTTATGTTTGCAAATAAAAATTTATTTTAAAATCATTTTTTATTATCTTTATAAAAAATATATATTTTTTGAGTATTTTGAAAGTAAACTTCCAGTTAAAATAATAGTATTTTTGAACAAAATTTCGGATAAAATATCATATATATTAATGAGATGAATAATTTATCAAAATTGGCGTAGATTAGCACACAAAGATTAGAGGAATCTCATATGAATGTTAATACTCCATAAATCAATTTTCAATTATAATACAACATAATTTTTCAAAGTAAAATTTTATTATTTTTGTCATAATATATATCTGTTATAATTTTTTTAAAAATATCTACCACACATTCTAGATTTTTTAGGAATTAAACTTTTAGTTAAAATTTATATGCCAACACTTCAAATATGGATGAATATATTAATATAAAAATAATTTAATCAAACTTTATTATAATTTTATTACAATATATAAAACATTTTCTTGAGATTCTTAGGGGCTGATCATTTTTCTTAAAATCAGTGTATGTAAGCACACAAATATTGATGAAATCTCGCATGTATGTTAGCACATAAAAATTTTTATTTTAAAATTACAATTTTATTATTTTTATCATAAAGTATATATCATATTCTTTTAGTTTTTTAGGAAGTAAAATTTTAGTCAAAGTTTTAGTATTTAGAACACAAATATAGATAAAATCTCACACATATTAACGAGTTGTATGTTTTTTTAAAAAAATGGGTGAATATCAGCACACAGATAAATGAAAACTCATTTGAATGTTAGTAAACATAGAAATAAAATTGAGCTGATATACTTTATTATTTTTTATAAATATACCTATTGTTTCTTTCAAAACGTTACTTACATCTATCGAGCTTTCACTTTTACTTAAAATTGATTTATATACATATATAAGCACATCAAATATGGATGAAATATCATATGTATGTTAATATAAAAAATAAATTTTAAGTGAGGCTTTATTATAATTTTAGTACAATATATATGACATTTTCTTGAAATTTTTAAGAATCGATCTTTGTACTTGAAGTCGGTGTATGTTAGCACGCACATATTAATAAAATCTCATATGTATGTTAGCATACAAAAATTTCTCTTAAAATTAATATTATAATACTAATATAATAACAAAATATATCTCATTCTTTGAGTTTTTAAATAATTAAACTTGGAGTTAAAATTAGAGTATGTTAGAATAAATATATGGGTAAAATCTCATATTTATTATTAAGTCAAAATAATTTCTCAAAATTGGTGTACATAGGCACATAAATATTAACAAAATATCATATGAATTTCAATAGAAAATTAATTGTAAAACAAACCCTTATTATTTTATCATAATAATTTCTTGATTTTTTAGTATTTGAACTTTTAGTTAAAATTGATGTACGATTGCACACCAAATATGGATCAAATCTCATTTGTATGTCAATAAAAATAAATAGCTAATAAATGGAGCTTTATTATAATTATTGAAATACATGTAAATTTTCTTTATCTTTTTGGGGTTGATTTTTTTTCTCAAATTGGTATATGTTTGGACACTCTCCCACTTCCGGGTGCCGAGAGATACTCTCCCACTTCCACTCGGGAATGGGGAGAGACTACAATAACCCTGGTGGTCTCCTGTGCTCAGCCTTGACAACCTGGCAGGTCATGCATCTGCTGACATGATGTGCCACATTGCGTTTCATCCCGTCCCACCAGAATTGTCGGCACAAATCAAGATACATCTTTGTGTTGTCAGGATAAATAGATAATCATGGACTGTGTGCCTCATCAAGAATATCTTTGCGTAACTGTTCATCGTTGGGAACAACGACTCGACCAGCTTTCCACAAAATAGACTCTGTCACAACAAAATCATCAATCTCGTCCTTGATGGCACGCATGTATTTGTCTCGGAATCCAAGGATCCGTCTTATGTCCTTCTACTATGAGGTCCCATAAACTGCTGAATCGTGGAGGCACGATGGTAGATATGGATGCACTCTCCCGAGGATGCCAATTAGTTAAAGCTACGAGCATATCCCATGTGTATAACCAGTTTACCGTACCCTCAGCATGAGCTCTCCTGCTAAGCACATCTGCAACCGCATTTCTCTTACTAGGGTGGTAAGAGATATTGCAGTCATAATCCTTCAGTAGCTCAAGCCACCTATGATGTCTCATGTTCATCTCCTTCTGATAAAAAATATACTTCAGGTTCTTGTGATGTGTGAAAATATCGAAATTCACCCCATAGAGATAGTGGCGCCAGATCTTCAAGGCGAAGACAATTGCCGCCCACTCCAAGTCATGGGTAGGGTAATTCCGCTCATGC
The DNA here is from genome assembly GCA_037367405.1 of Ottelia alismoides. NCBI lineage: Eukaryota > Viridiplantae > Streptophyta > Magnoliopsida > Alismatales > Hydrocharitaceae > Ottelia > Ottelia alismoides. Next base: position 311,731 of record JAZKJV010001358.1, on the reverse strand, counting down.
GGCCTCAACTGACGTGATGCATATGCAATCATGTGACCTCTCTTCATCAATACTGCTCCTAGACCTTCTCCTGATGCTTATGTATAAACTGCATAATCATGAGTGCCTCAAGGAAGTGCAAGAATGGGTGCAGTAGTCAATCTCTTCTTCAATGTCATGAAGGTCTGCTCGCATGAATCATCCCAAATGAAAGGAACTCCCTTCTGTGTCAATCGTGTCAAGGAAAGAACAACTCGTGAAAACCCATTGATAAAGCATTGGTAGTAGCTGATTTAGCCAAAATTCACGGAGTCTAAAATGGTATCTCACACAAGGCGGAGACAACCGTCGCTGTGACGACTCACAATGAAATCTGGACTAAAGTCAATAATTAACCCACACTAAAGATCAACAATTAGAAATAAATGTGGAGTTAAAATTTATTTTTATCTATGTACAAAAGATGTATAGAGAAAGTATGCAGAGAGTTCGAACACAGGGAGCAAACAGGGTAATTCAAATAAATGTGTATGAGTGTGTGTGGTGTCTACACTAAGCAAGCAAGCAAAAATTTTTGTGGGTTTTAATTTTTTATTTTTTTTAGTTTTTAATTTTTTATTTTGATTTTTAATTTTCTGATTTTTATATTTTATATTTTATATTTTTTTCTTTTTTTTTCAATATTGGAATATAGAGACAATGTAATATAAGGGTGATAAAATATTAATAAAAATATGCAAAAATAACCAAAATTTAGAAATAAAACGTTTTTGATATTTTTAGGATTTTTTACTATTTTTGGGATTTTTGGGTATTTTTCAAACTGTTTTTGGTATTTTTAAATAACAAAATAAGCCAAAACACTGGGTAAGGTACTGACTGGGGGAAAATGGGAATTAAAAAATATTAGCTAGCTACAAAATTTTTCCTCACTATTTTTCAAATAAAGATAATAAAATATAGAGTAAACAGGAACTGAGTTTATATTTTTTTAGTTTTCTTTGATTTTATATATTTTTTTGAAGTTTTTATGTATTTTTGAATTTTTAAGGTTTTTCTTTTGAGATTTTTAGGGATTTTTGGACTGACACTAAAATAGGTTAAAAGACACACTAGGGATTTTTTTGGAATTTTTCAAGGTCTTTTAATATTTTTTTGGTATTTTCTAAGCTAGACAGTAGGCAAAAGCATGTTTTTTATTTTTAATAAATGTTAAAATGCAATAAAATCAAAAACTAAAAATATGTGACAAAGTACAAGCCAACAGGAACTTAAGTTCAAATTTTTAGAATTTTTGGAATTGAAATGATGCCCTAATCAATTAATACAAGCACACAAAAATATCACAGCCTAGCAGGGGTTTAAGTGCAAATATCACAAAGTCTAGGGGCACACATGCAATTTTTCACAAAAACTAACACTTAATATTTAATTTTTAGTACCAGATACCAAATACAAAACCCGCAGGGGTATCGTAGCAATTTTTCCACCAGGGCGCGTGACTTGCACGCGCCTGGCGTGGACCAAGATGTAATTTCCACAAAACTGGGGGTTCACATGCAAAATTTCCAAAAATTTAACACTTAATATAAAAGTTCTGGGACTTAAACGAAATACTAACAAGACCGAGGGCCTCAGAGCAAAAAGCCCGCACCTCACGTGTACAGGTCGCGTGAGGTGACGTGGCAGAGGACCTGTATGTAAATAAAATAAAGGCAGTGGTCTTTTTGCAAATTTTACAAAGTTTTTACACTACAGAGGAAAGTTTGTAGACTAATATGTAAACACAAAATACGCGGAGTTAGAATGCAAAATACCCCTCTTGCGCGCAATCCAACGGCGGATGAGATGCCACTTAAACACGTGGCGCGCAACGAACGACCGATGACGCTTCGCTGGATGCACGACTGAGATCTGATCTCCCGCGAATGATCAACGGTCGAGGCAGGGGGGAATCGAACGGTGGCTGTGCAATCTGGGGCGTCTCCAAGATCCAACAGTGAAGAGTCGATGAAGAAGAACAGCGAGGAACACCGGCGAGGGTGAACTTCGCCGCTCCAGATCTCCGTCCTCCGGCGCTGTCAGAGCTTCAAAATGGACGTGGAGCGTCCCTAGGTCTTCATCTTCTTCCTGGAGTCATCAAAAATCCACGGCAGTGGCTGTAGTGCTCGCGGGCGGCTGGCGGAGCTGCGGGGCTTCGAGAGCTCCGGCGAGCTTCGAAACTCACCTCCAGGCGCGAGTCAACGGGCTTTGACCTGTAAAACAAGATTAGGAGGTCCAGGGCAAAATGCCCGGACCTCTGGATGGGCGTGAAGGTGCGTGAAGCGATGCGGCGATGAACGACCGGAGGAGCGCTCCGGCCAAGTGGGTGAATCGGGCGATTTAGGCGATGGAACTCAAGATTTTTTTTGGGGTTTTCGATCCTAACACTAACAGGAACTAAATGCAAGAGAGAAATAGAAGGGGGAAGGCCCTCAATGGCCGGAGCCAGAGGAAATGTCGAACCTCGACCGCCGGAGTTGCGGGAGGTGTGGGAGACGCCTCCGACCTCTGAAACCTTGGCTGAAGAGCTCTCGTCGGAGCTGTCACCTCCAGGAAGCTCTGGAGCACGAGATAGGCGCGAGGGGTGGACCGAAGGGAATCCAAATCTGAATTGAAGGTCGGGGGTTCACTTTATTTGGTTTGACCTTGAGTTGCAGGGGCTCAAAGACCAATGAATCTCGGGCGCCTCAGAGATCCTCGACCCAATGTAAACACATGGCGGGCAAGGTTGATGATCGAGGAATAAGTTTGCAGAAGAAGTGGAGGTGAAATGGTGAAAGACGCGACCTAGAGAAGGCCGCCAAAAACGCCAAAAACCAGGTCTTCTGACAGGGGTAGGTGGGGAAGGCGACCAATTGACCGAGGTCAACTGGTGGCGCCTCCTGGTTGGTCCACGTGGACCAACCAGGAAAAACCCACTAAAAATGATTTGTAAATTCGTTTAAAAATAGAAAAAGATTTTATTAATTTAGGTTATAAAATGAAAAATGTTTCTTATTTTCTAAATAATTTTATGGTGATTTTTAATTATTTTTATGAGGCTTATTTTTACATGTTACCTTTTATAGCCCTTTATAGGTATAATATCTATATATTTAAGTATTTTATTTTTATTTTGTGTTTTTGATTTATTTATTTTTGGTTATGATTTTATAAAATTATAAAATAATTTTATACACATAAATATATTTTTATTTTAATTTTCTGATATATTTTGTATATTTAATAAAATAGAAGTATTTGTGGTATAGGTATGTATATAGGTATTGTATCTATGTGTTTTATGCATGTTTATTTTATTTTAAGTTTTATTTAGGTTTTTTTATTCTAATTTTAATATACATAATTATTATAAGTAATATCTACAAGATTATAAAAATATAAAAATATACAAATAATAAATAAATGATAAATTGAATATTTTAATCAGTACAACTATACAAGGAGGGTCCAAAACTCAACTTTCAAACCGTAGCTCCGCCAAATGCGAAACCACCGTCATTAAAAAGATTATTTTATTCTATATACAATTAATGTGAGTTTGCTGCATTTGGAGTTTTCATATGTGAGATACAGGTCTGGGAAGTTGGGATTCTGGATTCTTATTCATACCATAACTTTTTATCTGTACATTATTTTTGAGTGAAATTAATTTTGTATTTTTCTTTATTAAATTAGCTACAACTTTCATTTACAAAGTTTCTTCATTTGATGTATAAAAGGTGGAACCAAAAATAGGTCCCAAAATGAATAAAGAATGAATAAAATAATATAGGTATTTGACCCTTATCTCCCCCTACTTTATTCCTTGTCGACCTATTCATCAAGATGCCTAGGTCTCGGGGTTTTGGGTCATAAAATCTTTACAATATTTTATTCTTTTTCTTTTCTTTTATTTATTCTATAATTTTGGCTTTAATTACGGTATTTTATACACTATTTAGATGCACATGCATGAATGCTAAGATTGTGCATTTACTGCTATTTACAGGCATTTGCTAGGGTTTTTGGTGCCAAAATGATAGAATAAAGATGATGAAATGTGGATTCATCAGTAGCCTACTAATCCAAGGAAGCTCTGAATCTGAGTAACTATCTTGGGCTGCTATCAAGACATGATTGTCTCAATCTTCACAGGATCTACTGCGATACCTGCTCCAGAAATAGGCCTGCCCAAGAAATGAGACCTAGGATAAAGAGAACTCACACTTACTTAGATTGGCATATAGTTTGTGCTCTCGTAGTGTGTCCAGGACAATCTCCATATTATTTGTGTGATACCATTCATTCTGAGAATAAATCAATACATCATCAATGAATACCACCAGGGATGGAAGTTCCTGTTCATCATGTCCATGAATGCCGCAGGGGCATTGGTGAGCCCAAACGACATCATCACAAACTCATAGTGTCCATATCGAGTATATCGAGTCCTAAAAGCTTTTTTGGAATATCTGACTCTCGAATCATCAACTGCTGGTAGCCTGATCTAAGATCGATCTTCGAAAACACCGAAGATTCCTGTAGTTGATCGAATAGATCATCAATGCATGACAAAGGATAACGATTTTTCATCGTTCCCTTGTTTAGCTGTTGGTAATCAATGCATAATCTCATCGATCCATCCTTCTTCCTGACAAAAAAGAACTAGAGCATCTCAAGGTGAAGTGCTTGGCCTTACGAAACCTAAGTCAAGTAACTCCTGCAACTGCACCTTCGGCTCTCTCAACTCAGTTGGTGCCATGCGATATGGAGCCATCGAGATCGATTGTGTATTAGGTAATAATGTGATCTCGAACTCAATCTCTCTCTCTCTCAGGAGGTAAAACTACCAATTCATCAGGAAATACATATGGATAATATGATACTACTCTGATGTCCTAGGTTATCGATTCATGATCAGATGTCTCTAAAAAATGCTAAATATGAATCACATCCCTGACCAACTAGTCTCTGGATCTCAATACTGAGATGTACTCTATTTTGGAGTCATGTAATGTACCCTAAAAAGTAAACTCGGGTAAGTCTGGAATCCTGAAGACAACTGTCTTTTAAAGCAATCAACAAGAGCATGATGAGCTGATATCCAATCCGCATCTAAAATCAAATCAAATTCATCAAGCTGTAGTAACAGACAGTCTGCGATAATCTCGTGACCGCCAATCAACACTGGTAAGTCTCTGACTATCAATGAAATGACAAATAACTGGCCATCTGGCCCATGGATGTGGTACAGAGGATGTAAAGCCTCTGCAACTCTACCTAATGAAGCTAATAACCTCGAAGCAATGAAGGAATGGGTTGCTCCAGAATCAAATAAAACATGGAAAGGTCAACCCAAGATCGAGACCATACCTTTCTCCATAGTAGTTGTTGATCGGGCCTGCTCCTCGGTCACTGCATGTAACTGACCCTGCCTAGACGGCACTGTACTCAAGCCTGCCACACTCTGTGTCTGTCTCTACAACTTCCTAAAGTTGGAGTTCCTACCACGGAAACTCCCTATACATTGTATCTGCGGCTGTGATGACATTGGATGTGGTCGAGCTCACCAGAAGCCTATGGACACTGATATCAGTAATGACCCCACTCATTGCACAAGTAACATCTCACAGATGGGGTAGGCATGGTAGTCATGTCTGCACTTCGAGTCGGTCCAGCCGGGGGTCTCTCCACTCTTTGCGACCCAGATGGTCGTGTTGAGCTCGTGCCACGTCTGGCGAGTGCTCCTTCTAAAGTAGTCACTGGAGATGAGCGAGCATTGCCTGAAAATGCCAAACTTGAAGGGCAAAACTGCCAGACTGACCTCTGCTAATGAAACGATCGTCGGATCAGTCCAAAAGATCGTTGTGGCTTAGGTGTCGCTCCAGACGAGCTCCATAAATGTCTCTCGGATGTCTTCAAACTTATCCGCTGCATCATTAGCCTCGGAGATAGAAGTTTTACGCAATCTGATCAGCTTCTCCTGTACCTCTTCCTTCATACCTCTGATGAAATTTTCCATATTCTCATTTGGAAATGTAGCGGTTGCTGGTGTATGGCGAGACAACTCAGTGTATCGAATGAAGTAATCTCCAGTTGTCATCCATCCCTGTCGAAGCTCTGCGAACAGTCACCGTTGGGACTCCTTCCACTTCCCAGAAAAGAAGCGGGATCTGAATCTCGTCTCGAAATCATCCCATGTAGGCTCACATCCCAACTCAAAAACTATTGCTTCCCACCATACCATCTCTCTGCGAATGGTGTCAGTGAGTAGTCCATAAAGGATAACCATGAGTCTCATGGTGTGTGAATCATCTGAAGTACCTTCATTACCCTCTTCAGCCACTACTCAACCTCATTTGATGTCCTGGTGCCCTTGAACATGGGCACATTGGCTCGCTGATAGGAAGTAAAAAACTGACAGATGCCTGTGAATGGTGAAGTGCTCGTGTGCGTCCTCATCTGCAAGAGTGCAGGGTCCTGCTTCCTGTCGTAATCTCCATCCTCGACTCCATGTGCTGGCATCTCTTCATGTGGATCATCAAAGTGAGGTTGTTGTACCTCAATAATAGACTGAGGCTGGTCCTGTCATCTTCCATCCTGAGATGGATGGTAAGTGAAATATGACAGTTACTCAAATATCATCTCCATGTCGGTCTGTCTGTCAGTGATCTCTGTCTTCTGGGCTAATATCTAGTCCCGCTGACTTCTCATAGCAGTCTGCTGCTGCTAGAGGTCGGTGAGAGCGATCATGATACGCTCCAATCGATCAGCCATCTCCTGATCAGCTCTAGACGTCATGGTTCTGCATGAGAATCGATATTATTAATCATAATAATCAATATTTGTTGATATTTCTAAAATGTTTTTTTCTTCTTGGGATACTATATGAAAATTAACTGAAATTGGTGACCTCTGTGGTTATTGAATTTGAATGTTGTATTTATCCCTCGGACCCACGACAAGTCAGAAGATTCTTTGCTATTCAAGAACTTAATGCGATCAGAATTACAATATTGTAAATGTGTGTATCAAGGTGGTACCACTGCTCTGATACCAAACTATGATGCCCACGGATCCGAGATACTCATTTACACATGATTCGCATCCGGTGGATTATATTATGGACTGATTGATCTGTTGATGACATACTATTGAATTTTTAAATACACATTCTTAAGTAGAATTTTGGTTATAAGTCATACTTGAGCGGTTAATTCACCTATGTATGTAAGTGAGATATACAGTTGACATTACCAAGTGTATGTCTCTATGTTGTTATAAATTCAAGAAATCTAGGTGCTTAATAAAAAAACCCTACTGTCAATACCAATCACTTGCAACTGTATTTAATGTACAACTTGGACCCATATTCTTATTGGATAATAAAAGGAAATCTTAGGCATACACCTATAAGATCCATTTTTTAGTTTTGGCTCAACATTATCATTTATAAAGTAAAACAAATGCCTATTTAAAAAAATTTAATCAAGCAGCCCTATCAACTTACAAACTTAACTTCTACCTTAGTATGTGGTCATTAATAATATTTTATTTTTCAAATTAAAATTTTTGACACTAAATCTTAGGTAGCTTATATATAAGTCAAATCTTAGTTAGTTATATATTTATAATGGGTTAACAACCATGGACAATCCAGTTCTTAATTGGCAACATGACAACGGAAACAACTATGTACAATCTTGCCAACTTGCCTCTACTGGCCAAAATAGAGATCCTTTAAGTGTACAAAAAAAATGTAGATATAGGTAATTACAACATATATATATATATATGGATCTCTGATAACTAATTGCTACATTATTAGGACAACGATCAAATCACTCGCTCGGGTTGCCCTTCAATGTATATAGGTAAGGATTTGAAGCTATACAACTAGGGTTGGCTATTGAGTCATGGCTCAATGAGCCAGGCTCAAGCTCGGCTCGATAAGGGTTTGTGAGCTCGGCTCATTAGGCTATTGAGCCGAGTGATGAACCTCACTTTCATCATGTTAATTTTTTTATATTAAGCCCCTAGCTTAAATTAGTGTCAATAAAAACCAGATTAATTGTTGTATATATCTGAGTTTTGAAATAAATTAAAAATACAAAAAATGATAAAACCAAAAATTGTAGTATTTTTATACCTTTAAAAATGCTCATAAAAATATTTCTCCATTTTTTAACCTCTTTTACGTTTTTGGTCAACATGAAACTTGTAGATCTCATCGAGAGCTACAACTTTCATGTTTTGAGTTTTTTAAAATTCGACCTCCTTTTTCTTTTTCGAATTTTTCGTATGAATAACCTGGTTGGGCCACGTGGCTCTTTCTGGTTGAGCCACGTGACCCGCTTCTCTGCGTGTCACGCACCCTCACTCCTATGTCGTTCGATTTCCCTCTATGCGCCTTCAACGTGGTCGTTCATCCGCGCTTCGATCTCCGCCCTTGACCGCTTCTCCAGAGATCATCTCGTACGTCCGCTTCTGCCCGCTTTCCCTCTCGCCACGTGCCGCCCTCCAGCGCCGCCCGATCTCCTCCAATGCGCTTTAATCGTAGTCGCTCCCTCGCGCCCTCATTGTGGATCCAACAACTACGAGATCATCTCCTACATCTGGTCTCTCTCTCTCTCCCATGATCTCAACTTTGTGTACCTTGCCCCTTTCCCTTTTCTATCACCTCCTCAACGTCCCCCTCGTCGCCATGATTAGGCCCGGAGAAAAGCTCGCTCTCCCCTCATCCTGACAGACCACGCAGCTACCCACATCTCCCTCTCTCCTGCTTCATACTTCAACTGCAACCCCCCATCGTCCACCACCTTTTGCCATAACCCTTCCCCTACAAGTCAGCCTCCACCGCCTAATTTCGACCTCGTCCACCTTTACGCGGGCCTTGGCCCAGCTCTACTCTGCCTCCTCGTAATAAGGGGAGGCCGGCTCAAGGTTGCGAAGACGATCAAGGCCCGGTGACGACCTCTGGCCATGGTAGGCCTTGCCTCCGGCTCTACAACGCTGGCAAGCTGCTCCCCATGGCTGGGGGAGTCCAACGATGACCGAAGCGTCACTCGGTGCTCAGCCTAAGCCGTCCCTCCACCCCCCGAGTTCTAGGTAAGTCCTTCTGATTTTCCTTCTGATTTCTCCTATTTAATTAGTATTCCACAGTTGCTTCCCCCTCCGATTCACCACTTCTTTCGTTTCACCTCACTTAGCTCTTCTTCGTCATACCCTCCGCCCACTTTCTCCCCTCTATCAAAGCCTCAGCCACGCTATCCACCTGCTCCGCCCTTCACGGCAGAGGGGACCGACAAGCCTCCACTTCTCCATCCACCAAGGCTCTCATTCCACTCACAATCACCTCGTATTTGCTCGCTTTGGCTATTTCCTAACGTTGCAGGTACATAAATGCTCAATGTCCGAAGTTTCGTCGGAGCGGATTTCTCGAGCTTCGCTTCCGACGTTGGGACGTTGCTGGCTTTCTCCAGGCAGACCATATCGTTCCTCATGATTCAAATTTAATCGGCATGCATACCTGATTCTTCTTGAATCTTCACCGAGTGCAGGGGACGGTGGCGAAGCTCCTGCAGCTTCGCCGGAGACCTGATCGCGCTGCCAGCCTGCGGAGGAGGAAGGAGCTTCCAGAGCGTACATGTACCGTTGGATGACACCCTCCTGGCGCTCATCCAACGACCCCTATTCAGCCACGTCGACGTCTCCCAAGCTCGGAGGCTCGGGTGATCCTAGCCAGAGAATGAAGCGTCATCGATCGCTCCGTGGCCCGAGCCTCGTCCCGAGCCTGCGCCTCCATCCGAGCATACCCTCACGTGCTCGGGTCACGTGAGGTCTGGACAAATTGCATGGGGCCACACCAATTTCTCCAAATTACAAACAAGTCCAATGAACACTTGACGAGCATGCACACTTGGGCTAATTGCACCCGACCCCCTTTGGGTTTTAATAATTGTAATTTAGTCCCCGCATGTGTGGAAAATTACAGGGAAGGCCTCACTGATAAACGCGAATTTCAAGAGAGTCTAAAATGGTGTCTCACACAAGGCGGAGACAACCGTCGCTGTGGCGGCTCTCAGATGAAATCCGTATTTAATCAACAATTAACCCACACTAAGATCAATAAATTAGAAATAATGTGGAGTCAAAATTTATTTTTAACTCTACATAAAAGATGTATAGATGCAAGTACGTAGAGAGTTCGAACACAGGGAGCAAGCAGGGTAATTCACAAAAATTGTGCTCAAGTGAGAGTGTGTGAAGTGTCTACACTAAGCAAGCAAACAAAGCAATTTTTGTGGGTTTTTAATTTTTAATTTTTTTTATTTAATTTTTAATTTTATCTTTTTGTATTTTGATTTTTAATTTTCTGATTTTTATAATTTTATATTTTATATTTTTTTATTTCTTTTTCAATATTGGAGAATAAAGACAATATAGTGAAAGGTAAGCTAAAATATTTATAAAATGGTGCAAAAATAACCAAAAATTCAGGAATAAAATATTTTTGATATTTTTATGGTTTTCTACTGTTTTTGTGATTTTTGGGGATTTTTCAAGGTGTTTTTGATATTTTTAAATACTGAAATAAGGCTAAACAGTGGAAATAGGGCTGGCTGTGACTAAAATGCAAGTTAAAAATACCAACCAGTAATCAAAATATTTCACACTATTTTTCTAATGAAAAGAACAAAATAAGGGATAAACAGAAGCTGAGTTTGTATTTTTTTGGATTTTTCTACTATTTTATATAATTTTTTTGAAGTTTTTGAGTGTTTTTAAATTTTTAGTGTTTTTCTCTTGAGATTTTTAATGATTTTTGGACTGACACTAAAATATGATAAAATAGACACTAGGTAATTTTTTTGGAATTTTTAGAGGTGTTTTAATATTTTTTTGGTATTTTCTAAGCTAGACAGTGCACAAAATAGATGTTTTTGATTTTTAATAAATATGAAAATAAAATAAAATCAAAAACTAAATAGATGGCGTTAAAGTACACGTGTCCAGGTGCTTAAGTCTATTTTTGTGAAATTTTTGGAGTTAAAAAGATAGGTTAAATAATTAGAACAAACATCCAAGCATTAAACAGTCCTGGCAGGGGTATATGTGCAATATCTAAAACATCCAGGGGCATACATGCAATTTTCCACAAAAATATACACTGAATATTTAATTTCTAGCACTAAAAAGCAATTACAAAAGCCGCCTGGGCTTCTTAGAAATTTTCCCACCAGGGCGCGTGACTTGCACGCGCCTGGGAAGGGCTGAAATGTAATTTGTTGAAACCCTGGGGGCCTACTTGCAAAATGACCAAAAAGTTTACACGTAACGCCACAGTTTTGGTACTAAAACTAAATAAACAAACAACTGAGGGTCCCTCTGCAAAATGCCCCCACCTCACGTGTACAGGTCACGTGAGGTGACGTGGCGAAGGACCTAAGTGCAAAAAAAAACAAAGCCTAGGGGTCTTTATGCAAATATTACAGAACTTTTAAACGGCCAATGAAAGTTTACGTCCTAATAAAATATTACAAAAATGGCAGGGGTATCGTGCAAAATTACCCCCGCTAGGCGCGATCGGACGGCTGGGCGACTTCACTTATCCACGTGTCCGCTCCTCGGGCGCCGATGACGGTTGGCTCGTGCGGCTGCGATTAGAACTCCCCCGATGATCGGACGGTGGGCACGTGGGGGGATCTAACGGCTCATGTGCGATATGGGCGTTCCTCGTTGATCCGACGGTCCCGGAGGCAGAGGGAAGAACACGGAGGAGCTCCGGTTGGGCGAACTTCTCCGAGCTCCTCCGTCCGGCTACGGCGACGATCGAGCTTGCAAACCGGTCGAGGACGCTCCTGCAGGTGTCAGCTGACGTCTGGAAGCATCAAAAGCCACCGGCGTTCGCCGGTGCTCTCGCACGGAGGTGGCGGAGCTGGAAGGCCCCAGGTGCTCCGACGAGAGAGCAAAATTGCTCCAAACGCTTCGATGGGCTTCAGTACCTGCACCAAAAAGTTAAGGAGGTCGAGGGCAAAGTGCCTCGACCTCGGGTGGCTCTCGAAATGGACGGGAAGGCGAGATAGGGGCTCGCCGGAGTTGCGCTCCGGCGAGGTGATCTGTGGAACGATGCGATGAAGGATTTGATGAGGGATTAAGGACGAACTGATCCTAACACTAACAGGAGTAAGATGGAGATAAAAATGGGACGAATGGCTGCCTCGATGGCCAAGGGCCAGAGGGTGAATACCTCACGGGGACACCCGCCGGAGGTGGTGGTGGAACGCGCCCAACTCGCGTGACTCCGCCTCCTCGAAGGTGCAGACCTGGAGCTGTCACCTCCACGTTGCTGGAGCGACTCCAAGGGGGGAAGGAGATGGATGAATTGCGGTTCAAATTCAAAAGGAAAGAAGGGGGTCGGTTATATGTGGTTTGACCCGAGGTGACAGGGGTCCAAAGACCAAGAGGTCTGGAGCAGCTCCTTGATCCATAGCCCAATGTAATCACTTGGCGGGCAAGAGGGATGAACGAGGAAGGATTTTGCAGAAGGAATCGAGTCGAAAGGATGCAAGCTCGCTCCTCGAAAAAATGGTGAACATGGGGTCAACAGCGGTTCTGACAAGGGCTACAGGGTGTAGGTCAGACTGTTGACCGAGGTCAACAGTCCTGGCCTCCTGGTTGGTCCACGTGGACCAACCAGGAAAAACCCTGGAAAAATATGTTAATAATTCAATTTAAAATACTAAATGGCCGAATTAATTAAAAATTATAAAATAAAAAATGTTTAGAATTTTATGTAGTATTTTATTTTGATTTTTAATTATTTTTAGGAGATTTATTTTTACAAGTTGCCTTTTTAACCTTATATAGGTATAATACCTATGTATTTTAATATTTCATTTTTACTTAGGTATTTCTAATTGATTATTTTTATTTATTATTTTATACAATTGTAACATACTTTTATATGCATAAATATATTTTTATTTTATTTTTCTGATATGTTTTGTATATTTAATAAAATACAAGTGTATTTTGTATAGGTATAAGTGTGTGTATAATACCTATGTAGTCCTTGTACAAGTATTTTTATTTTTATTTTTCTTTGCATTTTATTTCAGTTTTAATGCACATATATATTATAAGTAATATTTACAAAATTATAAAAATAAAAAAAATGAATAAATAATGAATAAAGAATAAATTGAATATTTTATTCAGTACAAGTATACAATTAGGGTCCAAAACTCAACTTTCAAACCGTAGCTCCGCCAAATGCGAAACCACTGCCATTAATTAGATTATTTTATTCTATATACAATTAAAGGTGAGTACACTGCATTTGAAGTTGTCAGTTGTGAGATACGGGTCTGGGAAGTTGGGATTTTGGATTCTTATTCAGACCATATCTTTTTGTCTGTATATGATTTTTCTGTGAAATCAATTTTGTATTTTTCTTTATAAAATTATCTACAACTTTCATGTACAAAGTTTCTTTATTTGATGTATAAAAAGTGGAACCAAAAATAGGTCCCAAAATGAATAAAGAATGAATAAAATGTATAGGTCTTTTCTCTATATTCCTGACCTTATCTCCCCCTACTTTATTCCTTGTCGACCTATTCATCAAGATGCCTAGGTCTCGGGGGTTTTGGGTCATAAAATATTTACAATATTTTATTCGTTTTCTTTTATTTATTTATTCTATAATTTTGGCCTTAATTACAGTAATTTATACACTGTTTGAATGCACATGCATGGATGCTAAGATGATGGTTTTAATGCTATTTACAGGCATTTGCTAGGGTTTTTGGTGCCAAAATGATAGAATAAAGATGATGAAATGTGGATTCATCACTCACCAATTATTTTAATTACATATAAGTCCTTCCAGGGACCTGTTTGTAGTACTTTATCTATTTATTTTCATGTTTTCTCTGTGTTTATACCCCTGGACTCTTTTGTGAATATCTTGAGCATCTGAGCTCCGTTTTATCGATTTCAGTTTCGTTTCGAAGCTTGCTTCCTTATCTACTCATTGTCATGATTGGTTTCCTATTTTGGCACTTAGGTTAGGATGATTAATTTTAATTATGAAGTGTCGTATATTTAATGATTCTTAATGCCATTGAGTAATTTCTCAATTAAGTTTGCTTCATCAAATGGCCTGAAATTGACGTCATTTTCATTGCTCAATAATTTCAGCTAGGTAGGGCGTAATTTGTATTTATTTATACTTGCATCTCATGACATTATGAAAACCAAATAAAAAGTGTCTCTTGTGCATGCATCCTTGTTTTCATATGTCTGCATTTTGTGTCCTGACCTACGAGTTGCTCATTTGTAGCTTAATCTGAATAATAAGAACCTAAATACATATTTAAGAGGCTCGTGTCCCTAAGTTCGACCTTGGACTTTCACAAGTAAAATAAATTCGACCGCTTATGTTTAATTGAAAAAAAGATTTAGCGGTTTTTGATGGATCCAATTTCGCCCGACTGGGATGATATCCGAGCGTTAATTCCACACTTTTAAAAGGTTGAATTCGGGTTCATCACCGAGCTCGAGCTAGATTTTTGGGCTCGATAGCTTAACGAGCTGAGCCCGAGTCGAGCCCTACTCGGCTCGATAACTCAATAAGGGTCTCGATAAGGAATATATATATATATTCTATTTGTGAAACTGTAATGATGTTTATTTTTATTTGTATTAGTTTTGCAACATTGTGAATGGTGAACTATGTGTCTATGTGGTTTATGTAACGGTAACGTTGGGTGGACTATGTTGTAGACTTGGACTTCCTACACTTTATCTATGTTATTCTAAGTTATAATTAGATAATTAGTATTTTTCTTTTTTATTAGAAAATAGAACGTTACAATATATATTATAATTTAACTTTTGTATACAACTCGGAAAGTAATCTACTGGTAAGAGAGGCAGTCTTCAAAGAAGAGGTTGTGTGCTCGAGCTCATGCATCAACATTTTTCCACCAAAAAATGCCTATTTTCCTTAACGGGCCTGACTAGGCTCGAGTCCAGATCAGAATCGATAAGGGGTTCGGCTCGAGCCTTATCGAGCCCGAGCTGGCTCGATAAGAGGCTCGAGCTCACTGAGCCTGAGCCTGAGCCAACTCGGCTGGGCTCGAACGAGCTCGAGCCAAGCTAGGCTTACCGAGCCCGAGCCAGGGCATGGCTCGGCTTGTTGGGCTCGATAGCTAGCCCTATATACAACCTTAGAGTTGTTTCATTAAGGATCATTTGGTTAATATACACAATTGGCTTGTTAATAGATGTTAGCACAAATATTCGGTTTGATAAGCATCAATGATATCAGTTAATAGCGCTGGTCATGGTGACCCATAGACCTGACCGTGCGAGGGTGTGGTGACCCTCAGCTGGGCGGAGGATAAGAAGTCCAGTTAGGGCAGCGGTCGTCAAGTGCGCGAGTATGCGAGCTTGCAGTGTTTTTACGCCTCGTTGGGATCTAGGTTTTTGACCTGTTCCAGTGACCCTGCGTTTTAGGGTACCTAGGCTGTGGGCACTCAGTTTTAGTTTTCTTACGAGCTCGTTAGTCCATACTAGTCAAGCCGGTTTTTGGAGTCACTCATCCAGAGTTTCTCCCACCTGTCTCAGTAGTGTAGTTTTGGAGTAGATCTATCCCTTTACCGGACCACACTTCCACTTAAAGGGTGAGATGGAAGGCTCTCTTAGGAGACTTTCTCACCACTTGAGTTTTGGTTACCATTCCGTCAATAGGCTTGGTGATGTGTTACAGTTGAGCTTGGAGCGGGTTACAGTTGAGTTTAGCAAGAGTTGAGATCAATTACATTTGAGTTAGCTATAATTGAACTTGGTATAAAATCATTAATCATCGACAATCATCAATCATCGACAATTAATCAGATCTTAGAACTACTACTATAAATGTTAGGAGAAGCTAGTGGACGTGTTGGGAATATAGTTAGGATGCATTATACTTCACCGTATGCCTACGGAGGCACCCCAACCCTAAGGTATCCTTCACGCATTAGATTCATAGTGTGAGGTCACCCTTAGACCAAGATCACATACTATCACTCGACTTGAGAAATTAGTCTGAAATCAAGATCAGATCAGAGAATCATCTTCCTCCATACCCAGATCCATCCACCTGATTTTTAAGTGATAAAAAGATAATAATCTACATATGAATCTTTAATTATTATATTGAAAATGTTATATAAGAAAGGGTATGTATGGATGGGTGAACATGTGATTTACATATATAGCATATCGAAAACTTTTTTCACGCAAGTAGTTTGCAAATTTTTAATATCAATGCCATTCTACTTGCTTTCTTTTGGAACCACTAAATTACTTGTTATTTTTTTAATAAACTGGATTGTATGCAACACTTGTTGACATTCTTTTGTTCCTTGCATGCTTGGCAGGCAAAGTGCCTGCATCGCAGTAGCTGGCTGATAATCCCGAGCATCCGCTGTTATTGTCGACAGTACACTTATTATAGATTTTGTTTAGATATTGTAAATAGTTTCTTTCTCTTCTTTATTTTGGGATACATGTATATATTGTCAGCTTCTTTTGTTACATGTAATATATATGAGAATTAATGAAATGTGAATTGATGATACTTGTTATTTGTTCTGTGGTTGTTTATATTAATTATGGATGTCATTTCGAAATGCGAAAAATTTTCCCTAAATTTCAACAACCTAATACGATCTTTAATGATTCTAATGCTGCAAGTAATGTGTAAACATGTATCCCGATCCGCGTGTGTCACATGATTCAATAAAGTTTCAAGAAATTATAGTTGATGAAAAAATTTATAGAGAATATTTTATGGGATTTTTACCCGACAGACCTTATAAACTTTGCTAATTACCTCTACGACCTTTTGCACAACGTAATTACCCCGTCAACCCTAAAAATTACCCCAAGAACCCTCAGAGGCTTCAAACAGATTAACCGGAGGGTTCTTGGGGTAAGAGTTGGCAAGTTTACGGGGTCGAAGGGGGAATTAGGTTGTTTCAAAGGTCGTAGAAGTATTTGGCAAAGTTTATAAGGTCTGCCAGGTAAAAATCCCTATTTTATATAGATTTTATTATCCATTAACTTGAACAAAAGTTTACCTACAACAAAAACTCAAGAAAATATGATGAATACATTGTAATATCAAAGTCTAAATAGGCTAAGAAGTTGGATCTTGTACTTGGGCTTATAATTAGAGGGTAGGAGGTATTACCTCCACTGTGCAACATAAAGTACGTCACAACAATGGAAGAGAGAACAGAAGGAATGGAGCGAGGGAACATAGAAAGTTCTACATTTTCTTCAATGGTCGTGAGAGACGATGACCCGCCATTATATTGTGGATTTTCTTCTTTATATGCTCTCGAAGTGGTTGATTATTCATCGGTTTCTTCCTCAACAGCTGCCCTCGCCTCTTTTTCAAACCTCAGACGCAATATTGCATCAGAAGAACATGCCGTCAAGGTCCTCTTCTTCCTCCCCTACCGCAAGTAGGACATGAGGTTATCGCATCCGGCAAACCCCAAGAGAACATGTCATTTTAACTTCATCATCCTAAAAAGTTGCATAAAGATCTTCACCATTGTATATTGTTTGTACAATTTTAAAATATGTCAAAGATTAAGGTCACATAGACTTAAAAAAGCAAAGAAAGTTACATTGATATTTTATCTTTTTGATATTTTAATTTAGATGACCACAATTGGAGGATCAGTTTAGTAAAAAAAATTAAATACATTGATAAGGTGTATATAATTCAAAATAAATATATTTAATATATCAAACTCTAGTTTTGAGCTTGTTCATTATAAAATGTTGAGTTAAATCACTACATAATATTATCAAACCCAACTTCAAACATTGCTTACCATACGACCTTGAACTCGAACATAAACTATCGAATATATATCGAACCAAAGTCATTTTTTGGGAACTTCTACACGAATCAAACTTGAGTATAGGTTCGCTCGTTCACTTATTACCATTCGGTTCGATTAGGAATTCTAGATATAACAATGCATACTAAGTGATTCTTTTTCTGTCAGCATTTGACACCTCTGAACAACATTAATTATCTTCACCAACCATTTAACAACCCCCTACAAAAATAAAGTCTGGACAGAGAAAAAAAGGGTGGTGTGCACAGGTTTCCTATTAAGCTATCTAAGAAAACCAACAACCTGTTCACATGCAAAAAAACACTGGAGCATATGAGCCTTTGTTTAAGATAAAATCCGTTGTTCAGAAGTATACAAAAAGGAGAATTTGATGATTTTGAATATCAATCTACAATCGACTTCAGCTCTCAGGCATGAAATGTGTACAATGAGGATATGAAAAGCATGTCAGAGCATCCAATACCTGAAAAAAAATCCAAAGAAACAGTTACCACTCCTACCAACAACCAAGTTTGAAATTTAAACGACTTCAATGTAACACCAAAAGAGACTTAAGCATGCCTTCTGGAATTAGCTTGATAGCGCATTCATCAAAAAATTACTCTACCACAATTACAGCTAACAACAATAATCCATGACAGTATTTTGTGCAGAGTGGTATCGAGTGATTATGCTTCTAGCTCGATATGATATAGTAGCAAAATATTCAAGAATATCGGTATAAACTAACGATAATCTACCAACCAACCGAGGTTCCATCCCAAAGTGAAACTAACAAAACTAGGAAAGCAAACTTCTTATTAACCCAAAACAATATTGCATGATTTAGCAAATGAGTATGCTTACATAATATTCAAAAATAAAAGATAGCCCCATTTCCGTCTAACTGCGAAAAACACACCTCTGGCAAGAAACAGTATATGTAGGATGCCAAGATTCAACAGCCAAAAAGTAATCATCTTCATAGCCTAATGAAATTTTGGCAGATGCATACAAGTATAAAGTCTCAAGTCAATCGGGTAATAGAGTAGAGCTCAAGGCAAACCTAAAGTTGATGTTAGAGCATGAGATATTCCAAATAATAACAGAAAGTAAATGGGATAGTAGCACTTTCAGTACACAACTACTGAAGCATTCAGCTTCTCGAATGAAACTTAACAGTCGGACTCGCAGTGATCTTCAATTATCTACTTGTAATCTTTTTTGCTTGAAGGTCGTCATTTTGCCTGTGGAATGTCAGTTAAAGTTAACAAATTTGGGTTATTGTTTTGGAGCTATTTTCCTTGTGTTATCTCTATTCCACCTTGCTCTGGACTTACTAGTTCATCCTCTAGAGCGTTGGCACGTTACACGCATCGTTGTCTTGTTTTCCCAGGACATGTGCCTTCAAATGACAGCACATTATATTGTTAATATAATCATATTTCCCCATTTTTTCAGTTTCAGGACATGATCTGCAACTTCGACCTAGAAACTGCAAGAGACCTTGATTAACATTTTATGCTTGAAGTTTTCTGTTCTTTCGAGAGCAGGCATGTTAAATATAAAGGCAATGAATTCCACTGGTGTGATGCTAGGTCCCATAATCAAACTCAACCATGCAGAGACTGGTCAAAGGTGTGTGAAAAAGGGTCCGGGACGCAGGATCATAAATGGACGAAATTGGTGTATATTAGCAAACAAATATTAATTTTCATTTCCTCAACCTCGACATGAACAAAAGCAATAGCAGCAATTCAAGTAGCAACATCCTCACTCAACAACATTATAGGATTAGTAGCAGATAGTGTTTATATCGGGGGATTGCAAATGTTCAAAATATAAAAAGTCAGCCTAAGTGCCAAGAAACCAAACAAGGTAAACAATGAACCCTTCCAATTAGATACAAAACTAAATCTTCCTATAAAAACTTATTGAAGATTTTAGGGCTTTGGATCATGTGTTGGTTACATTTCCATTTTATAAGGCTTTTGTAAAAGCATATATTCTTACTAGGAATGTCATATGAAAATGCAGACTTAAAGCATCGATCGAAAATCCATATCCTCAAAATTCACTGAACATACAATGTCAACAATATTGCCCAACATAGAAACCCTACTACCACCACTTCAAGTGTGCTTGGTCATAATAGTTACAACACTTCTATATCTAGGATGCATGTACTATACAGTCAAATAGCTAATCGTCAATTAAAATGGGCGCATCGGAGTTGTTTCCTTTTGAGGGCAGAGATCCATCAAGGATTTGCACCCTGAACCTCAAATCCTTGTTATCCATAAGCTCAAAGACGACAGCATCGCCGACCTTCAGTTTATTATCAGTAGCAAACGTTTTCCACCTAGGATCGAACCGCCTTAATGTTGCTCCTCCGCAGTACCCAACTTCCCATGTCTTGTTTCGACAGGAAAGTTTCATGGTAACGCTCTCGGCAGGAAGGCGTACAATAAAACTTCGAGGTACAACCTGCAAACCACCAGTCATAAGTGACATACAAAAAATAATAAAGGGGAATTATTCAAAGATAAGACTGATATACAATGGACACTCGTCAGAAGTTCAAGATTGTACAATATAATTAGACGGTAAAGTAGTTTAAAGATTGAACACAGCTAGAACCTGTACTGCCCAAGATTGAGCACACACAACAAGAAGGTTGCCTCTTAAGTCTTACTCGAAGCTCTAAAGAAAACAAATTCTCTGGGACAGAGTCAAACATTCTCGTCAATGGGGAAAATATCAAGTAAAAGATTATATATCACTAACTTTATAAGACTTACATCCAAGGTACCATGAGACTAGCTTCCATCATCTAGAACAATTGCAGACGATTAAGACCTCAAACACGAATGCATTTTATATGTTGGAGTATATGTTGTGCGGCGTTTATCTGGGAGATGGGTAAATGGATCACTCCAGGATCCATTTACCACATTCAGTTGTTTAGTTCCACATCTACTAGTTGTGAGATGTGAAGACTCAGTGAGGGCTATATAAGAAGCCCCTCACCCTCTGTATCCAGTGAGAAAATGCAATGCATACATCGACCCTTCGAGGCATTCTCCCGTGGTTTCATCCCACTCCTTAGGGAGTAGGGTTCCACGTTAAGATCCCGTGTTCATCATGTTTAATCTTTTTTCTCTGATATTAGCTTCCGCATTCCTATTTTCTAATATGGTATCAGAGCGGGTTCGATTCTCGAGGATTCATTTTATGATTTTTTGGTTGAGTTTCGATTCAATTGTTGTTGTTCATTCAAGTTCGAGATCAAGTTCTAGGGTTTGTTTCTGAAACCCTAATCCCGGGATCACAATATTTTTCCACGTGATTCTTGTTCAAGATCTAGTTTTCAAGATCCTAGCTCGAGCAGGCCCCTCCTTCAGCAAGATCAGGCCTTGCTTCTCCAGGCGACATGTTGCAACTCCAACCCATGCGGAGGTTCCCAAATCGCGAGATGTCCTCGAAGCTTCCAGGTGCTTCGACGGTGGTGGGTTCTCTGGGAACCCTAGAGTAAGCGAGGGAGATCTCCCTTCTCCAACGTGATCAGGCCACATCTCCCTAGATCAGACCGTGCCAACTCCAGATCCCTCGTGTGCAAGCGCACGATTTGCAGCGATGGTGAGCTCCAGCATGCGAAGGCGGCGAAGGCCACATCCAAGGTTCAGAAAGATGGTATGCGGTATTCGTTCGGTCAGGCGATCTGGAGCGAGTAAGCGGGTAGGCAGAAGTATATACGGAAGTACATGCAGAGCAGTTTCTATTATTTTAATTTAAAATAAATAAAAATATAATAATAATTTCAAATATTAGATATTTATGTTTTAACAAATATAACATGGAAGAAATATGAAGTGAAGATTTTTTTGTACAATGTGATATCAACCAAAGCATTTTCAAAACTCATCTCTTTTCAAAAGATAAAGATGTAAGTTAAAAGTGGAGAGAATAAAAAATATTGTAAACTGATTGAAGATAGAAAAAATGGTAGATATCATTGTCCAAATTGGAAGGTAACCTTTTTTTGGAAGTGTAACCTGGTTAGTAAACACAATCATGAACCTCCTTACTTTAGTAAATGGTGTATTTATCTACTCAAAGTCAAATATTAAAAAAATTCAATCATTTAAATTAAATGTATGTTATTTGTTCTGCCCAATTATAAAATTCCATGCAAATCCGACATCTATATTCATTTTATCCCATAAAAGATCTTAGATTAATACATGTAATTTATTCTACATTCATGCAGTTATGATATACAACAACAACAACAAAGCCTTTTCCCACAATTAAGTAGGGTCGGCTACATGGATTCTTCGCCTCCATTCAGATCTATCTTGGGTCAATCTCGGACTTATATCCAAAAAACTAAGATCCCTTCGTATAGTCTCTTTCCAACACTTCTTGGGCCGTCCTCGCCCTCTCTTAGCCGGCTCAACATCCCAACACTCGCATCTCCTAACCGGTGCATCAGTTGACCTTCTTTGCAAATGACCAAACCATCTTAAGCGGATTCTCGCATCTTATCCTCGATCGGAGCTACACCAACTTTCTTTCTGATTGCATCATTCCGAATCCGATCTTTACGTGTATGTCCACACATCCATCTTAGCATTTTCATTTCTGCTACAACCATTCTCTGCACATGTCTATGGTTCACAGGCCAACATTCAGAACCATAAAGCATAGAAGGTCTCACGGCTGCTTTGTAAAACTTTTCGTTGATTTTTTTATTTTTGATTTTTTTTTATTTTTGATTTTTTGATTTTTGATTTTTGATTTTTTTGATTTTTGTTTTTTTTTATTTTTTTTATTTTTGATTTTTGATTTTTGATTTTTGATTTTTTGTCATGATATAATGTCAAAAATAGAGTTGTTGCTGGAGAATCTAAAAAATATAGAGTCGTTGCTGCTGAATCTAAAAATAGAGAGATTTAGGGCTAAATAGAGCAATAAACAAACTTTAGCAGAGGAGAAAAAGATGGTAGAGGAGCAACCCATGTGGAAGTCAAGAAGGCGGCGGAGGAGCAGAGAATTACCTCTATTACACATGCGGCCGCATATGCGGACTACTCGGCCGAGTATACCCCATGATCGCTTATTGAGCGAGTATAGCATATTCGGTGTGGTAGGGGGACCGCCTCTGCATATGTGGCCGCATATGCGGCTGCCTGGGCCGACTTTCCAAGCACTGGCCACATCTCCTCGCGCACCTCCCTCCAGGAGAGGCCCGACCGCAACTTCATCAGTTTCTTCATCGCGTGCATCTCACGCCTCACTGCGCAGCTACAGGCGGTGCCTCGCCACAAGGAGCCCCACAGGGCGCTCCCATCTCCTCCAAGAATGCGACGCAGCTGCCTTCATCCATCTCTGAGACTCTGCCTTCCCACTGCCCCAGCCTAACTCCTAGGTGGCAATGCCGCACCGTTCCTTCCTCTCTCGGATCTCACGCTGCTTGCGTGAGATCGAACCCAAGTGGCGATCCTCCAAGTAAAAGCCTTCTCCTACGGTGGTGCATCTCAGCGGAGATCTCTCCATCGGCGACGACGCCCTCTCGCACGATTCATCTCCGGGCAGCTCCCTTCCAAGAGCAACGCCTCGCGTTCCATCGAGGCGCCCATCGAGAGTAGGGTTCCCAAGTGGGAACTCTAAGTAATGATCCCAGGGGAGCCTTGGCGTTGGGCCCAAGCGGGCCAACAAACAATTTATAAGAGAGAGAGAGAAAAGAGAGGGAGAAAGAGCAGGACCCAGGCAGTTGATATAATAAAAAATATTTCTGCTGCAAATAAAAAAGGGGCCACTGCTGTATATGGGCCCAGTGTGGCCGTGACTTATTAAAAAATGAGAGAGAGAGAGAGACAGAAGCCCAATTGGGCTACTTGGTCTTCGGTCCAAGTGGGCTGCGTAGTATTTGGGTTCGATTTTGGCCGAGATATTTTGTTAAAAAAAGGCATCGTACAAAAATACCATACAAAAATAATGTTTGATTCAAAAGGAGGAAAGGCCGTAAAAACATGAATGAACGGCTTATTGAAAAAATGTGATGGCTATAAAAAATGGGATATTTACCCAGCAGACCCTAAAATCTTTTCAAATTACCTCTACGACATTTGAAACATCATAATTCCTCCCCCGACCCTGTAAAGTTGCTAACCATTACCCTACAGACCCTGCGGTTAAAGCCCGTTAATTGACCCGTTAAAATTAACCAGATTCTGTTATATTCATTTATATTATATCCATTTTGTTCATTAAATTTACATGGAGTGCCACTCCATCATCCATCATCCGAGACCTCCCCCCCGGTCGGTCCTCCCCTCCCCCCGGTCGGTCCCCCCTCCCCGGCGATGCTGCTCGCCCTCCCTCCCGCCCCCCTCCGGGCCGACGATGGAGCCCCCCGCCCCCTGCCGACGATGGAGCCCCCGCCGATGACCCCCCCCCCCCCCCCCCCCCACACACACACACCCACCCGCCGCGCTGCTGCTTCCCCCCTCGCGACAACAATGGAGCCCCCGCCGATGACCCCCCACCCCCCCCACCCATCGCGCTGCTGCTTCCCCCTGCCGAACGACGGAGTTGCCCCGCTGCTTCCCCCCTCGCGGGAATGATGGAGCCCCTGCGATGGAGCTTCCTCCCCCTCCCGGGAACGATGGATGTCGCCCTCCTGTTCGTGCCCCCCTGCCGACGATGGAGAGCATGACCCAAGTGGTGAAGTAGTTGTGTGACTGTGGTCCTGCTTGCCGTTAGAGGAAGAGAAGAAGCGGAAGACGAAGGCGTGGCGGTGAACGACGATGGGAGGAAGAACGAAGGGGACAAAATTGCAGAGGAGGAAGAAGATACATGGGGTGTTCCTTGCTCAAAGCCCTCGATGAGGCCGAGCTCATGCATCTCACGGAGGAGGTTGCCACAACGAGGTTCTTCTTGTTGTATCTCGTCGAGAACTACAACTGTTGTCTCTATACCAGGTGCTGCAAACGCTATCACCGCCATAGCGGGGAGCTCGTTCCCAAAGATTGGTGTATATTGGATTGCAGGCTCGGCGGTGGATGCCGCCCCCTGCCTCGGCCCCCCCTCCTCCCGTTCACGCCCCCTGCCGAGGATGAAGCCCCCCCCTGAACAATGGAGTTCCCCAGCCGCCGCCGCTTTGCCCCACCCTCGCGTTGGGCCCTCCTCCCTGCCGGTATCCGGATTTTTATTTTTTTCTTATTCTTTTTATTTCAGCTAATCCTAACCGTTAGATGGTAAATTGGTTAGGTTAACTCAAGACTAACCCAAGTCTTTGACTCAAATATAGTTAAAATTGACGGTAGGGTTTATTGGGTAAGACGGAGCAAGTTTACGAGGTCGGGGGAGGAATTACGATGTTTCAAAGGTTCGTAGAGGTAATTTGAAAAGATTTTAGGGTCTGCTGGGTAAATATCCCTAAAAAAATTGGAAATAATCGAGAAAAAAATTGCAAGAAAAGCCGGAAAAATGTGATCGGCTTATTATTTTGTTTCTTCCCATCTTCTTGTCTTCTTCCAACGTAGTCGATGTCATATATTCCGACTAATATGGGAGAAAGGGGGGAGAATAGTGTAAAGTTACAGGTTAGTTCCAGATTCAGATGTCAGATTCCAGACCAGCTAGATGTTCAGACTCTACAGTTGTCAAATATTCAGACTCAACATCAGATCGGTTCCAAGTCTTCAGTTTCAAACACACACATGTATGCGGTCTTTTTCAGATGTGTACATGTTTGCCATCATTTGTCAGTGGTCCCCATCTTTGTATTTCGACCAGGGTTTTCATGTGATCCATAGGGACTCTAGAGTAGAGATCTCATTCCCTATGTCATGTGGGCTAAGGTTTTCATGTTGTTTCATGGGAACTCCAGAGTAGAGATTCCATTCTCTGTGCCTGTATGGGAGAGACCCAGATGAGGAAACCTTTTCAAACTCCATTTTCCAATGTTTGTGAACTCCATTACGAGATCCTTCCGGGGTTCCTATGAGAGAACCCACTTTGAGTTCCATATGAGAGAGACCCATCTTCAAAGATTTACGTATAGATAATTAGCGACATTCTTTATTCGGACCTTTAAGAGATGGAGCATATATCCATATGTTGTGGTGGGCCAGAGTTCTCCAGGTAGAGACTCATTTTCAGTTGGTGACTCTGACAGGCGCAGTACATAAATATACCCGGTTTAACTCACATGCACAGCATGAGAAGCAATGTCCTCGACATCAGTCGACAGTTATGTGCGTTGAGTTGATATTGTCTGTAGTGTCCCGTATTGTGAGTTGAGATTTCTTTCTGTTTGTCCAAGCTGGGAATTGCATGCTCCAGCTTGAGGGGGAGCGTTGGAGTATACGTTGTGCGTC
Organism: Ottelia alismoides; assembly: GCA_037367405.1. Classification (NCBI taxonomy): domain Eukaryota; kingdom Viridiplantae; phylum Streptophyta; class Magnoliopsida; order Alismatales; family Hydrocharitaceae; genus Ottelia; species Ottelia alismoides. Next base: position 285,429 of record JAZKJV010001358.1, on the reverse strand, counting down.
ACTTATGTGAGAGATAGGTAAATGGATCTCTCCAGGATCCATTTACCACATCCAGTTGTTTAGTCCCACATCTACCAGTTGTGAGATGTGGAGACTCAGTGAGAGCTATATAAGAAGCCCCCCACCCTCTGTATCCAGTGAGAAAGTGCAATGCATACATCAGCCCTTTGAGACGTTCTCCCGTGGTTTCATCCAGCTCATTAGATAGTAGGGTTCCACGTTAAAATCCCGTGTTCATCATGTTTAATCTTTTTCTCTGATATTAGCTTCCCATGCTGGTTAAAGTGGAGAGAAGCTTCTGTAGTTCTCTATGATAAGAAAATTCCTTTAAAAATTGAAAGAAAGTTTTACAAAGCAGCCGCGAGATCTGCTATGCTCTGTGGATCTGAATGTTGGCCTGTGAACCATAGACATGTGCAGAGAATAATTGTAGCAGATATAAAAATTCTAAGGTGGATATGTGGACACACACATAAAGATCCGATTCGGAATGATGTAATCAGAGAGAAAGTTGGTGTAGCTCCGATCGAGGATAAGATGCAAGAAAACCGCTTAAGATGATTTGATCATTTGCAAAGAAGATCAGCGGATGCACCAGTTAGGAGATGCGAGCATTGAGATGTTGAGCCGACTAAGAGAGGGCGAGGACGGCCCAAGAAGTGTTGGAAAGAGACTATACGAAGGGATCTTAGTTTTTTGGATATAAGCCTGAGATTGACCCAAGATAGATATGAATGGAGGCGAAGAATCCATGTAGCCGATCCTACTTAATTGTGGAAAAAGGCTTTGTTGTTGTTGTTGTTGTATTAGCTTCCGCGTTCCTATTTTCTAACAATATAATTTATAATTGTTTGTGGCATTTAAAGACATTCAAATTTAATATCAACTAGAATAAGCAGAATTTATGAATGATGTCAGGAAGACGAATATATTATCAGGTGAGGTTTCTGTACTATAATATAGATTAAAAAATGTTTACATATAAGCCCAACATAAAGGGTTTGAGTAAATCCTCTATTTCATGAGTATTGTAGCCTTTAAAGGGTATACATGTAAGATCAAAGCGAAGGGTATAATGGAAAAGAAAACAGACAGTTCCTCAAGTCTATCAGAATGATCTTGCAACTTTAGATAATAGAATTACCAGCTGAAACGGGCTCTGAACATTCGACTTCACGAGGATGCATGTAAAGAAGGAATTTCCAGAGAGAGGAAGGATTTCCTCTTGCTCAAGAGCATGACATGCAGCGGCAGAATCAGTCATGGTCAGGTCACTCTTGTTGCTGGGAGACTGTTTCTCTTCCGCTGGTGAGATCCAGTAAAAAACCCATCAAAATCCTAAACAAGATTGACAAGTAAGCATGCTGATTGGATTGAACAAGAGAGCATCTGAGGCTATACCATTATGGTTAGTCGTTGATTCTTGGGATGAGAGGCTATTTGCCGGCACAGGAACCTGGGTATCCTTTCTTGAATCCACCATGGAACCGGGATATATCTATTTCCAATCGAACGAAACAGCGAAGATCGCAGATAACAAATCAATTCGATCTGATGACTTGCAACTAGACAAACATCATAGTAAATCACGTACATAGATATACATACAACAACAACAACAACAACAAAGCCTTTTCCCACAATTAAGTAGGGTCGGCTACATGGATTCTTCGCCTCCATTCAGATCTATCTTGGGTCAATCTCGGACTTATATCCAGCAAACTAAGATATACAGTAGCGAGCATTGGTCCTCCTGGGCTGATGCAACCTCCGTGCAGTGGCGACAAGAAGACCGAGTAAAATGACTACACTGAAATAATGAAACAGAATTCCAGACGATTTTGAACTGATGAAAAAGTCTGGACACAGTAAATAAGAGGCTGAATGATTGTTCTGGTCGATTAGAAATAACTTAAATTGAACTAATAAACAACTAAAGCCAAGGAACCAGAATAAATCGTGGGATGCGGAGACAAACTAAATAATAGTAGATGGTAACTTGTAGCAGCAACTGTTTAAGGCACATCGCCGATACATCCACAGATTGTCAAACAAAGGGTTAGTGGATTTTTAGAATATTTAGTCTATTAGCTATCAGGCCACAGGGAAAATATAGGAAAGATCAGCACTCGTACCACAGCCAGCAGGGAGGGGATGCAACGATCTAGACCAGATCGAGGGCAGCGATGGCGTGGAGCAGTGGCGGCGTGTTGATGTCGTGATGCAGCGTTGACAATGCGAGGAGATTGGGAGGCGGTGGCTGGGGAGTCGCGGGCGATGGCGGCGCCGTAGATAAGGGCAATGGAGATGGTGGCGGCGTGGTGAAGTCGCGGGAAGAGGCAGTGGCTGGAGAGGAGGGGTGGCTGGGGTGTCGGCGGCGGCGAGGGGGAGGCGATGGCGGTGTTGACGGCGGTGGGGATATGACGTGGGGGAGAAAGAGTAGAGAGGGGTCAATAGGGATGAAAACTATATATAGTAAAACGAGAATCAAATTCTCAAAATATACGAATAACAATGTAAAACGATTATTAACCATGGGGAAACAGATATTTTACAAACGAATGTAATTTAATTTATAAATATTAGATATATTTTATTTAAAAAAGTAGAAGCAATTTAGGTTGGCAACAATTTCCAATATATAGAAAATACAATAAATATTTTAATAATAAACATGTACCTAAAAAATAACTGAATAATTAAAGAAAGTTTACCATGTTTATTTTGTATGTGTATTATATTGGTATTGGTATTTTCTGAATTTCGAACATTTGTATTCATATTCGCATTCGTATCATTCAAAAAGTAAGTATTTATATTCATCTATAATTTAGACATCTGTATTTATATTCATGTAGATTAGGAATATCAAATTCTTATTCGAACTCGTTAAAAATTGAATTTTTGTATTCGTACTGGCATTCATATTCATTTGATATAAGAAAATGTCATCCACATCATCTATTTGACGAGTGCAGATACAAATGGTTACATACATATTTGCATTTGTTTCATCTCTAGGGATTAGAATTTCTCACTATTGACGCAAGAAAATGGGAGGGGAGAGAGAGATAAGTGATGGTGAAAACAATATATTGATGGAGAAAATGTTGGGGATAATGGGGCAATCAACCCAGGATATATCCCTCCTAAAACTGTCCTGCAGCAAAGATGGCACAACAAGAATATATGTTCCCCACACGGGAACTCAATGGCAACAAACACAATCAAGCAACAACAAGCAACCACAAGAGACAAGAATTTTACGTGGAAACCCTTACTCAATGTGAGCAAGGGAAAAATTACGGGGCAAGACCGTCAACGATTCCACTACGGTCAAAGCAAGCCAAAGTTCTTCCCGATTTTGTTGCCCACAAAACCGAGGTACAAGCCACACACAATGGATAGTTGTCCAACAAGTGTCAAACTATCCCTAGGTATCTAACTATACCGATATTGTGCTCAAAATAAGGAGGACAAAGTAACTCCCTTTGTGGGCTCCCGGGTGGAGACCCAAACTTGGCTTCTTGAGGTCGTCCGCAACGACCTCAACGGTTGCTCCCAAACCCGAGCTCGTCCAACCGCTGCTCTTCCCAAATCCAACGCCGCAGCCCTAGCCGCTGCTCCTCACGAACCCAGTTGCTGCTGTTCTCGAGCACGGATGCTCAGCACTCACTCGCTCTCCTACACGCGTGGAGGAAGATGAACAAAAGGGTCGAAACCCTTGCTGCTGTTGTCGCCGAAATGGGGAGAAGGGCGTCGTTCCCTGTTCAGAAAAATGGAATGGGCGGCTATTGGAATGGGTTCCCCGATTGGGGTTGCAAAATCTAGGAAAATATCAAGTATGCTCCTCCCAAAGGGGTAAACTGCTGCTGCCCCCAAGTTGGGGCTGGAAAAATGCAAAGAAACCCAACAACCTCCCCCTCCAGCCCCAACGGGGAGGTGTTGTCCTGTGATGGAGATCAAGAAGAGGTGACACCGCTCAGCTCTCTACAGAGCTGAAGCTTGTCACGAGTGACTGCCTTGGTCAACATGTCTGAGGGGTTCTCATAGGTATGAATCTTCTTCAACATGAGTTGCTACTGATCAATTGCATCCCTCAGCCAATGGTATCTCACATCAATGTGCTTTGTGCGAGTATAGTGCATGGTACTCTTGCTCAAGTCTATAGCGCTCTGGCTATCACAAAACACGACTGGCTCACTGCCATGCAATCCAAACTCACCAAGAAAGCGTTGTAACCACAACACTTCTTTCCCAGCCTCTGCTACTGCAATGTATTCTGTCTTGGTAGTCGAGAGAGCAACACATTTCTGTAGCTTGGATTGCCAAGATATGGCTCCCCCTGCAAAAGTGAAAATGTAGCCTGAGGTGGACTTTCTCTGGTCTATATCACCTGCCATATCTGCATCAGTGTAGCCACAAAGTTTGGGATCTGACCTCCCAAAAGCAAGACACATACTTGAAGTCCCTCTCAAGTATCTCAAGATCCACTTCACTGCCTCCCAATGGTCCTTGCCTGGGTTAGACATGAACCTGCTCACCACGCCCACTGCATGGGCTATGTCTGGTCTAGTGCAAACCATGGCGTGCATGAGGCTCCCAACTGCTGACTGGTATGAGATCTTGACCATCTCTGCTTTCTCCTCAGAAGTAGAAGGACATGACTCTTTAGTTAGCTTGAAATGAGAGGCTAAGGGCGTACTGACATGCTTGGCATTCTTCATGTTGAACCGTTCCAACACGCGTTCAACATATCTCTCCTGTGACAACCACATCATGCGCTTCTTCCTGTCCCTTGTAATCTGCATCCCTAAGATGTGTCTGGCCTTGCCCAAATCTTTCATCTCAAACTCTTTGGAGAGTTCTTTCTTGAGCTTTGCAATCAAGTTGGAATCATGACCTACAATCAACATGTCATCCACATATATCAAAAGAATGACGAACCTGTCATTGGGAAGACGACGAACATATACACATGGATCAGCTGTAGTCCTCTTGAAGCCTTGCTTTCCCATGAAAGCATCAAACTTCAAGTACCACTGTCTCGGGGCTTGCTTCAAGCCATAAAGACTCTTTCTCAACCTGCAAACCATGTGCTCTTTCCCTTTCTCTTGAAATCCATGTGGCTGCTCCATGTAGATCTCTTCCTTCAAATCACCGTGAAGAAACGTCGTCTTCACATCCATCTGCTCCAGCTCAAGGTCCATGCTAGCAACAATTCCTAGCACCATTCTCACTGAATTCATCTTCACCACTGGGGAGAAGATCTCATCATAGTCCACTCCTTCCTTCTGGCTGAACCCTTTCACTACCAATCTGGCCTTGTGCTTCACCTGCTTGCCACTGTCATCTGACTTCAGCTTGTAAACCCACTTGTTCTTCAAGGCTCTCTTCCCTTTGGGAAGCTCAACAAGGTCATAAGTGTTGTTCTTCTTGAGAGATGACATCTCTTCGTTCATTGCATTCTGCCAATGACCCTTGTCCTTGTGCATTTGTGTCTCCTCAAAGGTGTATGACTCACCTGCATCTGTGAGCATCACGTACCTGGAAGTGTGGTAGCAGGATGATGGCTGGCGTGTCCTCTCAGATCGCCTGACCTGAGGCTCTGCTGTGTCTGCAACTGGATGAGCTTGCTCCCCCTGCCCTAGGTCCCCTAGACCTGCATGAACGGGGTTTGCGTCTGGTTCATGCTGCTCTAGCTGCCCATCCTCTCCACCTGTACCGTGTACTGGAGAGGGCTCCGTATCCTCATCACTGTCATCATCCATGGAAAACTCATCTGCATCACCACTCTCAGTGGTGTCATCAGCCAACGTCTGATTCTCATAGAAAATCACATCCCTGTGTCTGGTGACTGTCTTCTTCCTTGGATCCCAAAGACGGTATCCAAACTCCTGATCTCCATAGCCAAGAAAAATACAAGGCACTGCCTTGTCATCCAACTTCTTCCGCTGCTCTTTGGGTACCAATGCATATGCTTTGCATCCAAACATCCTCAAATGAGCATATGAGGGGTCTTTCCCTGTCCAAACACACTCTGGAATCTGAAAGCCCATAGGAACTGATGGAGATCGGTTTACCAAGTAACATGCGGTGCGAACCGCCTCAGCCCAAAAAGTCTTGGGCAACTTCACTGTCTTCAGCATACAACGAACTCTCTCAACAATGGTCATGTTTATCCTCTCAGCTAGACCATTGTGCTGGGGTATGCCTGGCTCTGTCCTCTCATGCCTGATGCCGTGCTCTGCACAATAGCCCTGAAAGCTATGGGAGGTGTACTCTCCCCCATTGTCTGTGCGTAGACACTTCAACAATTTCCCTGTCTCACGCTCAACCATGGCATGGAACTTCTTGAAGCAATCAAACACTTGATCCTTCGATCTCAGCACATACACCCACACCTTCCTAGATGCGTCATCAATGAAGGTGACAAAATACCTGTTGCCTCCCAAAGAGGCTGCGTCCATGGGACCACAAACATCCGAGTGAACCAACTGTAAAAGGTCTCCTTTCACCTTGGATCTCGCTCTGTACGGTGCACTCCTGCTCTTCCCAACCTCACATGCATCACAAGGAAACAAAGTGATGTCATTGTGGTAGGGGATCAACTCTCTCTTGCTAAAAAGTTGTAAGACCTTCTGGCTCATGTGACCAAGTCGACGGTGCTACAAATCTGAGTTATCTGCTTCACTAGCATGCAAACTGCCGTCCATGACCTTCACTCTAGTCATGTAGAGCGTGTGACACAAACTGCCTCTAGCCATGATGAGAGAACCCTTGCTAATCTTGCACTTGTTGTCGCCGAACTTCAGATGGTAGCATTCACTATCTAGTTGTGAACCAGATATAAGGCTAAGCCGCACATCAAGAACATGCCTCACATTCTGGAGTGTCATTGAGCACCCAACATCCGTCTGGATCGAGATGGTGCCCATGCCAATGATCTTAGAGTAACTCTCATTACCCATCAAGACTCTCCCATAATCACCCCTAGTGTAGGTGGTGAAGAACTCCCTGTGTGGAGTCACATGATAGGAGGCGGTCGTGTCAACGACCCACTCCAAATCGCTCCCTGCGTGCAAGCACTGGTCCTGGATGGTGAGAATCACCTCTTCTGCACTTTCATCTACCACAACTGCAGCTACATTCCCATCTTCCTTTTTCTGATCTTTCTTGGCTTCAGCTTGCTCTCTCTTCCAAACCCTGCAATCTCTCTTCCAGTGACCAGGCTTCTGGCAATGGTGACACTTTCCTCTGCCCTTGGACTTGTCTCTGGATTTCTGCCTCTCTTGTGACGCTCCTCTGCTACTAGATCTTCCTCTCCTCTCAACTGCATACACATGTGAAGAGGAGGATGCCTCTCCCGAAGAGCGATGTCTAATCTCCTCATTGAGGAGACTGCCCTTGACCATAGCCATGGTCAACTTGCTATCCTTAGTAGAGTTGCTCACAGTGACTACTAGAGTCTCCCAACTGTCTGGCAAAGAACCCAATAGGAGAAGTGCCTGCAACTCATCATCAAGTACCGACCCCATTGAAGTCAACTGGTTGATAATGCTTTGGGAATCATTCAGATGCTCCGCCACTTTGCATCCATCCTTGTATTTCAAATTCACAAGCTTTCTAATCAAGAAAGCCTTGTTGGTTGCGGTCTTCTGATCATAGAGCTCGGACAACTTGTCTCACAGCTCCTTCGCATTTGTCTCCTCGACCACGTGATGAAAGACCGACATGTCAAGCCACTTCCGAATGGTACCAATGGCCTTTCGGTTCAATTTTGTCCACTCGCCCGCGGACATATTCTCTGGCTTGGCGCTCTCTCCTTCCACGGGATCGTGGAGATCCTTGCAATATAGAATGTCTTCCATCTTGGCTTTCCAAATCTGCCAGTTACTGCTTGTGAGCTTAATTATAGTGCCTTCATCATCTTTGCCCATTGCTCAAACCTGAGCTCTGATACCACTTGTTGGGGATAATGGGGCAATCAACCCAGGATATATCTCCCCTAAAACTGTCCTGCAGCAAAGATGGCACAACAAGAATATATGTTCCCCACACGGGAACAAAATGACAACAAACACAATCAAGCAACAACAAGCAACCACAAGAGACAAGAATTTCACGTGGAAACCCTTACTCAATGTGAGCAAGGGAAAAACCACGGGGAAAGACCGGCAATGATTCCACTACGGTCAAAGCAAGCCAAAGTTCTTCCCGGTTTTGTTGCCCACAAAACCGAGGTACAAGCCACACACAATGGATAGCTGTCCAACAAGTATCAAACTATCCCTAGGTATCTAACTATACCAATATTGTGCTCAAAACAAGGAGGACAAAGTAACTCCCCTTGCGGGCTCCCGGATGGAGACCCAAAACTTGGCTTCTTAAGGTCGTCCGCAACGACCTCAACGGCTGCTCCCAAACCCGAACTTGTCCAAACACTGCTCTTCCCAAATCCAACGCCGCAGCCCTAGCCGCTGCTCCTCACGAACCCGGCTGCTGCTGTTCTCGAGCACGGATGCTCGGCACTCACTCGCTCTCCTACACGCGTGGAGGAAGACGAACAAAAGGGTCGAAACCCTTGCTGTTGTTGTCGCCGGGGAGAAGGGCGTTGTTCCCTGTTCTGAAAAATGGAATAGGCAGCTACTGGAATGGGTTCCCCGATTGGGGTTGCAAAATCTGGGCAAATATCAAGTATGCCCCTCCCAAAGGGGTTAACTGCTGCTGCCCTCAAGTTGGGGCTGGAAAAATGCAAAGAAACCCAACAGAAAATGGGATGGGAGAGAGAGATAAGTGATAAGAAATACACCATACCAAATAATCCAAAAAAATAAATATATTGAATGCACTTATATAGTCCATTGGTTGAATGGAAGCACACTGTTCAAGAATCCTCACTTTCCTTTTTCTCAAGGATAAATGATAACATATGTACATTGAAAGTTTTTTTATACAAGTACATATGCAAGAGAGGAGGTTTGAGGCATACTGCTGTGGAGGCGGATCCTCTGCAGTAATGCAGAGGTCTACTGTAAATCCAACCGTGCCTCGTCCACTCGATCTTGATAAGGTGATTCACATGAAATCCTGGCTTTTTTGAGGCCTTACCGTGTGAATCGCTCGATCAAGATGAATGACTAAGGCGTGATCGAAATTTACTGCAGACTTCTGCATTGCTGCAGAGGATCCGTGCTCTACTACTGTACAACACATCATTGAAGTTGATTCAAAGAGTTAAGGAGAAGCATGTTCCTTTTGGAAGTTGATTTAGGGGTAAAGGAGTAGTTTGTTAAAGAAAACCCACTTAGGTAGAAAAGCATTGCAAGGAGAAGAACTCCCTCCAAAATCCAAAGTCATCCTTCTGCTGCTGTCCCACGGAGTAGCCACTTGCGGCGGAGCGAGTACCCCCTCCCCTTCCTCCTCCTCCTCTTCTTCGTATTAGGGTTAGGGTATGCTCTCCACATGTATATGCAAAAGATCCCTCCTTTCCCACTCCATCACCACAACGTCAAGAACACTCTCCTCCCATTTCCACCTCTCCCTCACCACGACCTCATCTTCCGATTCCGACGACGATGATCCATCACTGTCGCCGTCCCCGTCGCCGTCCTCCACGGCGCGCACCATCGCGTACCTCGTGGACACCTGGGCACTCTCCCGCAGCGCTGCCGCAGCCGTTGCCCAGAAAGTCCGCATCAAGGACCCTCTCAGGCCCGATATGGTCCTCAATTTCCTCAAAGATCACAGCTTTACGATGAATCAAATCGCCTCCCTCCTCGCCAAGCGCCCCGAGATCCTTGCTACCAATCCCCGCACGCGCCTCAAGCCAAAGGTTGAATTTTTCCGGCAAATGGGACTCTGTGGTTCTGATTTCGCAAAGGTGGTCACCTCCAATCCGTCCATTCTGTGCAGCAAACTGGAGAGCAAGATCACTGGCTCTGTGAATTATCTGAAGCAGATCCTTGGCAGCGACGAGAACATCATTGCGACGCTGAAGAGGGATCCTTGGCTGCTTCACAACATCATGGAGAAGACTCTTGCGCGCAATATCGAAACTTTGAGGAGCCATAACATGCCCGAGGCGAGGATCACCCAGTTGCTGAGGAGACAGCCTAGGTGCTTGATGCAACGGCCGGAGAGGTTTATGTCGCTTGTTTTGGATGCGAAGGATCTGGGTTACGATCCTTCCGTGCCAATGTTTATCTATGCACTCCCGGTGTTGAGTGGGATGAGCAGCGCAACGTGGAACAAGAAGGTGGATGCTTATAGGAGCTTTGGGTGGTCTGACGATGAGATCCTCACGGCCTTCAGGAGGCACCCGGATTTTGCTATGAAGTCTGTGGAGAGGATTAGAGAGGTGATGAATTTCATGATGAGGAAGCTCGGTCTTAAGCCAAAGGATATTGCAAGGTATCCGACACTTATAACTTACAGCTTGGAGAAGACCATAATTCCCAGGTGTTGCGTGCTAAACATCCTTATCTCGAGGGGGATACTAAGCAAGGATTCAAACTTGATGTCGAAATTACATCTTACAAAGATACGATTCGCAGAAAACTATGTGGTCAGGTACCAGGATGAGTTTCCCGAGGTGTTGGAGGCTTATGAAGGGAAGATGAAATTCGAAGGTTTCGGGTTGTAACTTCATGGAAGGATGTGGTAGATTTAAGTTTCTCCATTTTGAAGTCCTGTCGGAGGAGCTCCAATTTCAGCAAGTTGTTGCCTGTGCTACAAATTGCTTGGTTATAAATTCTTGGATTGATGGATTCTTCCTTCAAAGGCTATGCTTTTGTCCACCTCACATCAGCAGAAAATAGCTAAGATCTAATATTTTAACCAAATATGTTTGAAAGAGCAGTATGTGTGATATCATTCTTTCCTTGTCATGTAGAATTGGGGACCATCCTCTTCCTCTATTATTGTACCTTCCATGCTATTGAATGGGAATGCCAATAGGTCATTACAGGTAACAGCTGCAGCCAGCTGAGAGATTACTTTAGTCTCATTTATATATTCCTTTAACTTTGTAGTTTAAAAAAATCAATCATTTAACCATCTCTACCAGATGCTATTATCATCATGACATTCGATGTCCATTATCTAGGAGAAACATAGATCATCCTTTAAACAAGTTCCTCGTAATGTTGAAATTACTTGCTCCAAGTTATGGTTTGTGTAATACCGAAGGTCCCACTAGTGTACAACAGAAACATGATTTTATTGAAAACACTTTTTCTTTAGATTATTACATCTTAAATTCCAGCCTAATATGAGTCGGGGTAAACATCGGATTAGCTGGTATATAATTGTTGGGATGCCCTCAAAACATTAGGAGCTTAACAAAGGAAAATGGAAAAAAAGAAAAGACTACCCAACCTACTAGATCCTTTACATAAAAATAAGGGTAAAAAGCTATTTATTCATATCTGAATGTACACCCAATAGATTATTTGATCCATATTGATGCAATGCGACCCAATGAAGAAGACTACGACGCCCACTAAAATAAAGGTGGATAAATAATGGAAAATAAAAAGAATCTTATTTAAATCCTGTTCTAAATCAAAAGCCCAATTTTGCTCCTAACTTTGGAACTTATCTTTAAACGACTTAAAAAGGCTGCCTACCTCAATAATTTCAAATAAACGAAATAGAATATTTCAGAATGTTAGCTCAACCATGGCTGGTCCCAAGTTCATGTAAATTGAGGAGGGTTGCATGCTAGGTAGCCGACAACCAACACAAGAGAGACAAATTCCTAAATAGTGCTCTTTTTAAGAAAAATATTTAGGAATTTGTCTCAAAACAATTCGGATCTTTTCAACATGGATTTAAGTAAACATCTAGATTTTGTTGGGGGGTTCCCTATTAGCAACGCGTTGCATCGTTCGAATGCAATGAAAAGTTGGCAAGGGACGCTGCATTGATGCCCATATGTGGTTCATAATTTACAAGGGTTCTCGCATGAGGAACGCATACGAGTAAATGAGCTAATTCCGCTGCATCGTCGCCCGGATGCAGTCCAAAATTGCAAGGGTTCTCGCATGATGGACGCATGCAAGTAAAGAAATTAGTCCAAAAGAGATTGCAAAGGAAGTTACGGATAGGTAGTTGGAATATTGACACTTAGACTACAAATCGATGGAGATAGTAGAATACGATGAAAAGAAGGAAAATTCTGATATTATGTCTCTAAGAAACAAAATGGGTTGGAGAGAAAGCAAGGGATATCAAGAAGACATGCTTTAAACTTTGGTATTCAGATAAACTTTAATGTAACACTACGTTTCTCGGACAGGCCTCGATCTAGAGGTGGTCAGGACCCGGGCTCGGTCGACTTTGCGGAGCTGATTAATGATCTTGAGTTGGAGATGATAGATGCTTCGGATACTAAGCTCACTTGGCACAATTTGGGCTTCTGATCTCGTATAGATCGTTTTCTGTCGTCCACAGAGCTTCTGGATGCTCTCTCGCTCTCCACCTCCACTTCCAAGCCATGTACGCGTTCGGATCACACTCCCTTGCTTCGGTACTCGGGTTGTACCTCCCCTCTACAAGGTTTTTTTTAGGTTCGAGAAAGAATGGCTCCAAAAGGATGGCTTTCGGGAATTGGTCATCAACCAATGGTTTGCAGAGGCGTTTTATGGCTCTGCGGTGTCCAGGTTGTATTAAAAATCGACATCTCTTCGAAAGCGACTTTGTGCTTTCAAGAAGGAGGTTAGAATACTGCGAAGGGCCCGTTGTGCGGGGATGGAGGCAGAGCTCTCGTTGTTAGATGGCATTGGGGATGTTAGAGATCTCATCCACGTTGAACTCTTGGAGAGATTAGCAGTGCGGAAAATTATTTTGGATGAAGACAAGAACTGTGTTGCAGAGTGGAAGCAAAGATCCAGGTACTCGTGGCTGGAGGAGGGTGATGCAAATACAACCTACTTCCACAGAGTCACTAGTGGGAGGCGCTGATATAACCAAATCCGTTCAATTGTGGTAGGTGGGAACCGTGTTGAGGGGGATCATGAGATGGGACTGGCAATTGCGGATCACTTCTGCGAGCTCTCGAGAAGTACGAGTAGATCTTGGAGATGGTTGGGGCGTGGGGCCTCCTTTCTGCCAGAACAACATGCTAGTCACTTGACTCAGATGGTGACTGCAGAGGAGGTGAAGGTAGCAGTTTGGAACCATAACGCTGACGGTGCTCCTGGTCCTGATAGTTTCCTCGTGTTCTTTTTTCGTGAGTTTTAGGAGCTCGTTGGTAGCGAGGTTGTTGACTTGGTGGAGGAGTTCACTAGGTGTAGTGCGTGCTTTAACAAGCTCAATAAGTCGTTAATTTTCCTTCTCCCAAAGAAGGATGCTTTCGAGGCTATTGAGGATTTTCGACCCATCGTCCTTTCTGATTCTATTTATCTAATTGTGGCTAAGGTCTTGGCTATTAGATTGAATCGTGTCATGGAACACCTCATTTTACGGCTTCAATGTGCATTCATTCCGGGGAGACGGATTGCTGACAGTCTAGTTATGGCAACTGGGGTCATAAAGGAGTGGAAAAGACATGGGTCGAAGGGGGTGTTGTGGAAAGTTGATTTCTCCAAGGCGTATGACTCTGTGGATTGGTGTTTCCTATGGATGGCGATGGCAAGACGCGGTTTCCCTGAGACGTGGATCTCTTGGATGAAATGTTGCATTACTATGGCCTCCTTCACCATTCTTGTTAATGGTAGACTAGAGGGTGTCTTTTTCCAGCCACAACGTAGGGTTAGGAGGGGTTGCCTCTAGCACCAATGATTTTTGTGATCGCAGCTTATGTACTTGCTTGCATGGTGACTCAAGTGGTGCAAAGTGAGATTTTGAGGGGTTATACTTCTGAAGAGATATCTATTCTCCTACTGCAACATGCTGACGATACGATTTTCTTTATTGAATGGGGTATTGAGGAGGCTCGAGGCATAGCCCTTATTTAGAGATTTTTGGGGAACTCTCTGGGTTGGTTCTCAATAATGGGAAATCTACTGCTATTCTATTTGGGCACTCGGACGATGACGCTCGTGACTGTTGTGCCGCTCTTGGCACTGAGAGAAGCTCACTGCCAATTCGCCATTTAAGCCTTCCCCTTTTGGCTGGTAATCTTAATTTGGTGGACTGGCTCCCGGTAATTAAGGATGGTGGTCTCGGGGTACGACGCTTAGACTCTATGAATGAGGCTCTTCTACTTAAGTGGGTTAGCAGGATTTGAGGTGAAAGGGTCAAAGGGAAGACCTGTGTTGCAGGATCATTCACCAAATCTATGGTATTAGTGTTCAGTACTCGTCTCATTTCCTTACCTACAGATCGTCTTCCTTCTGGAGTGGGATCAGATCGGTCCTACCTCACTTTCAGGATCTTGTCCGTCCACTCCTGGGGCATGGTATTTCTTTCTCCTTATGGACTAACAATTGGTCGGGGGTTGGTCCGCTATCCTCCAGCTTCCCCTGTTTGTTTGCTTTGGCAACGAATCGTAGCGTTAAGATGGTGGAGTGCAGGTTGGACGGAAACTGGATGCCTAGATTTCTGACGAATTTCTCTGATCAACGTCTTGAAGGGTTTTTGCTACTATTGGATTCCATCAGACAGGTTAATAGGCCCACCCGTGGTCGGGACCACTGGGTGTGGAGATCCTACATTTCATCGTCAAACGTGCATATAATGCTATCAGTAGACCACCTCCATCAACGGTAGATAATTTGATTCGTGATTGCATATTTATCTAGAGCTTGAAACTACCAAGTAGAATTGGGTTCTTCATGTGGCTTTTCTGTAGAAAACGCATCATGACTAGAGATCATTGTGCCAGATTGTTTGCAGTCATTTCTGATAGATGCCCCCTGTGTGAGACGTATATTGAAACGATGGATCTCCTTTTCTTCAACTGTGAGAAAGTTATGCATGTCTGGCAGGACAATGTGGTAGATTGGCTCTCTTCAGATGCTGGACTCGTTTTGGAATTCTGTATTTGAGGCCAATAACCGGCCAATAGTGGATCTTCTTCAGCCCCTTGCAACTGTCTGGGTGGTTTGGTTAGCCAGGAACAACTCCCTCTTCTCTTCTCGCCTCTTCTATGCTGAAAATGTAATGTTCCATTCTAAGACCTCAAGTCTTGGCTTCTGTAAGCCTTTCTGAGTTTTTTTAAATTAAATTTGGGGCGGGCACCACCGAGTGTTTCCCCCTCTCTTGATCTAAAAAAAGGGCAGAAATAGTGTTGGAGTTGTTGTTCATAAGGATTTGAATGATTGTGCGGTTGAGGTGCAAAGATTCGAGGATCAGATTATTTTGCTAAACATGGTACTCGAAGAAGAAATTCTGAACATCGTCTCAGTTTAAGCACCGCAAATGGTTTAGATAGAATCATTATACAAGCTTTGTGGGAAGATTTGGATAAGATTATGCAAGGAATCCTACAAAAAGAGATGATTTGCCTAGGTGGAGATCTTAATGGACATGTGGGAAAGGATGCTTCAAGATATGCTAGTGTTCCTGGAAGACATGGCTTCGGGGATAAAAATGAAGAGGGAAAAGTCATTCTGGATTTTGTAACGGCTTATGCTATTTTTGTTGTAAACACTCTCTTCAAGAAGAGGGAGGAGCATTTAATTACTTATAAGAGTCGCCTGACTAGAATACAGATAGATTACTTTGTATTGAGGAGAAGAGATCACATGTGTTGCAAAGACTACAAATTAATCCCATGAGAGTTTGAACATCCAACATCGCTTGTTAGCAATGGATATGCAAATAATAGAGTTGGTAAAGAAAAAAAGGTTTCCAAGATCACTAGAACTAGATGGTGGAATCTTCAATTGAAGGAATCAAGCTTCAGGGAGAAGGTTTTAAAAGACTTACCTTAGGATTGTAACGGAAGTGCAAACGAGATGTGGGAGGCGGTAGCATCTTGTATCCGAAGGGTAGCCAAAGAGATGTTAGGTGAGTCAAAGGAAGGAACTATAAGCGAAAAAGGAGGCTTGGTGGTGGAATGGAGGGGTGCAAGAGATCTCAAAATTAAAAGAGTATGCTCTAAAGCTATGTCTAAGGATAGAATAGATGAAACTGTCACAAACTACAAAATAACGAAGAATGAAACAAAGAAGGTTGTAAGCGAAGCTAAGTCAAGATCTTATAAAATTTGTACAAAAATCTCGACTCTAAGGAGTGCCAGAAAGATATATTTAGGTTGGCTAAAGTAAGAGAAAGAAAGACCGAAGACTTTTTCTCAAGTGAGATGCATTAAGGATGAAGAAGGTCACGTGCTTGTTACTCAGAATGATATATAGACTAGATGGAAGCAGCATTTCCATAAGTTTTCCATTGGAGAAGGAAATAGAGAGATCACTTTGGGAGTTCTAGCTAGTAGTGAAAGTTACTTGAATCATGCAAGCTATAGACGAATACACATGAAGGAAGCAGAGGTGGCTTTGAAGGTTATGTTGAAGGTAATGTGCTTGTTACTTAGAAGGATATACAGACTAGATGGAAGCAATACTTCCATAAGTTTTTCATTGGGGAAGGAAATAGAGGGAATTACTTTGGGAGATCTAGCTACTGGTGAAAGTTACTTGGATCGTGCAAGCGATATATAAATACACAGGTAGGAAGTAGAGAAGGCTCTGAAGGTTATGAGACATGGGAAAGGTATAAGACATGATGGTATTCCTATAGAAGTTTGGAGAGTTTTAGGTGAACGTGGTTTGACTTACAAATTTATTCAATGTTATTTGACGAAGTAAGAAAATGCCTGAAGATTGAAGAGAAGCATTGTGGTGCCTCTTTATAAGAACAAAGGAGACATTAAAAATTGTTCAAATTATAGAGGTATCAAGCTGATGAGTCACACTATGAAAATTTGGGAACATGTGATCGAAAGAAGGTTGAGACAACTTTCCAAAGTAAAAGAAAACCAATTCTGATTCGTGCTAGGTCGCTCAACTATTAAAGCCATCCACTTGTTGAGAAGAACAATGGAGATTTATAGAGCTAAAAGGAAGAACCTTCATATGATTTTTATTGATTTGGATAATGTTTATAAGTATGTCCCACGGGAGATATTGCAGAGAGTTTTGGAGAAGCGACAAGTATATGTCCTATACATTAACCTCATAAAAGATATGTTTGATAGGGCTTCATCTTGTGTTAGGATACAATCTGGGAACCTTGACTGTTTTGGCATCAACATTGGTCTGCATTAAGGTTCAACTTTGAGTCTATTCCTTTTCACTTTGATTATGGACGAGTTGACAAGGCATATTTAGGATGAGATACCTCGATGTATGTTATTCGCTGATGATATTATGTTGATTGATTTTTTTTGAGAAAACGGTTGGATGGCCCTCCCTTAGAGATCCATCAAAAAGTGTATTAATAAAATATTAAAATATCTACATCCGTCAAGATTCATAAATGGCCTTGGCATGCCCTACCACATTCTTAGAATAAAACGTCCCTCTCGCAAACAGGACATCATTTCTAGCCAACCACAAAGACCACACAATCGTATAGATTTTCACTCTCCCTTCCTCAGAACCTGACCAACTTATGTGGAACGAATTCCAGAAAGAGACCTTCTCAGACCAAGCCAGTCCCGGACAATCCGCATTTTGCCACACCTCCACCGAGCCAGGGCAGTTGAAAAAGAGATTATCTATGTCTTCCGAGGATGCACCACTCCACCTACACTCCACCTCTACTCCTAGGAAAAATCTTTTCCCTCCTAGCCGCTGTTAAGATTCGCTCTCTCCTAAGCAGCCAAAGGAAAACCTTCACCCTGGCCGGAATCCTCCAACCCCATATTCTCGACAATCCCTGTTGAGCTCCAAATTTGTCGCGGGCGGCTGATACGAGAGAATCTTATACACCTTTCTGACTATAAAGAACCCGTCCCTCGAACACCACGAGTCCCTCCCTTATGTTGGCACATCAGCTCTACCAATCTGGTTGAAAGACACAGAAACTCCTCTACTCTCTGTGCAGAAAGAACATCATCAAAAAGAGGTGTCCACGAACCGTCAGCCCATACATCGATCACCGAAGCGTCTTTGTTGAGGCCAAGGCGAAAAACCAAGGATACCGATCACACATCGCCCCTTCCTCCGTCCAGTCATCAGTCCAGAACCGGAAGCCTCGTCTGTTTCCCAACATCGGTCGAAGTGACCCCACTAGGTCTGGCAGGATATACATCACCCCTCCCAAAAAAGTGGTGGGCGACGCAACACAATCCGTCCCACCCATCATGGTTGATGTAACACCATAAATTGAACGAACCAAGATGGAGAGAAGGCCGCTCTTGGGCCCCTAAATCTTCACCACCCATTTTGCCCATAGGGCCCTGTTCATTTCAGTAATTCACATCACACCAAGTCCACCCCCTTTTATCGAAGTGGTCACCATAGACCACCCAACCAAAGCAATGCCCCTTTCCCGCGCAGATGACGTCCAAAAGAATCGGTGCATCAAGCCCTCGAGCCTCCCATAGATACCAGCTGGCAGAACCTAGGTGGAGGTGAAAAACATCGGGATGGCCGACAAGATGGCCTTGATCAAGGTCAAGTTCCCTCCCTTCGATAGAAACGCTGCCTTCCACCCAGCCAACTTCTTCTCTATTTTCTCGACCAAAGGCAGCCAATCAATCTGCCGCAATTTCCCAGTCAACAAAGGCAAGTCCAGATAACTGATAGACAATGATTTCTGCTCAGTCCCCAAGATAGCTCCACAAGACTCCGCAACCTCTGGGGATCGGTTAAAGGGCGCAAAGGCAGATTTTGCCCCGTTTACCTTCATTCCTGAAAGGTCCCCAAAAATGTCAAGGACTACCTTCACCGCTCTACACTTCATCACACCTCCTTCAACAAAAAACAAAGTGTCATCAACGTACTATAACACTGGCACATAGCACTTTCCTCTAGTGAATCCCTTGAAAAAACCACCTGTCTCTGCTAGACCGGCAATTGTACCCAATCCGTCTGCAAACTAGATAAAGAGTAGTAGAGCCAATGGACAACCTTGCCTCACCCCCTGCTGCAGCTGAAAAAGACCTCCTTCCTGCTTTCCATTCACTAGAAAAAGGTAGTTGTTATGC
Source organism: Ottelia alismoides (assembly GCA_037367405.1). Lineage (NCBI taxonomy): Eukaryota > Viridiplantae > Streptophyta > Magnoliopsida > Alismatales > Hydrocharitaceae > Ottelia > Ottelia alismoides. The sequence goes on along the minus strand of JAZKJV010001358.1, from coordinate 266,327 downwards.
ACCTCTTCATCCAATCCAGCCACCGCTCCAGGGAATCCTCTCCTTATCATTGAAGATCAGAGAAACTGTCGGTTCAGACTGTCATAGGCTTTTGAGAAGTCAACCTCCCACAAAAAACTGGAGGATCCCCTCCTCTTCCAATCTGCTATCATCTCCGATGCTACAACTACATCCTCCAATAGTTGTCGTCCCACAATAAAAGATGTCTGCTATGACAAGATGAGATCATCCATTACACCACGAAGACGGTTGGCCAACACCTTCATGATAATAAGATAAACAACATTCGACAATCTAATTGGCCGGAATTCATCCACACACAACGCACCCTTCTTAGGATGCAAGAATAACAATGACTTGTTAAGCTTCTCCAAGCATCTATTTCCATCTCTAAACTCCAGAAGTTCATTACATCTATCTCTACTACATCCCAAAACTCCCTAAAAAGGTTACAGGAAAACCATCAGGGCCTGGACACTCATCTGCATTAAGGTCGAAAATCGCTCTACGTACCTGCTCACTCGTGAATGCTGAAATAAGCATTTCATGACTACCCACCTCCAGTCTTTTGAGCCCCCTCTCAGACCACCGCATACCAGAACCGGGCTGCTGGCTGCTGAAACAACGGAAGTGATCAACCAGTGCCCTCCCAATCTCCTTATCCCCTTGTATAGTATCCTCTTCCACCTTAAGATCCGGAATCATGTTCCTCCTCCTCCTTCCACTGGCCATTGCATGAAAAATTTAGTGTTCACATCCCCTTCACCCATTTATGCCTTGATCTTTGTCGCCATTGCACCTCTCTTCGTTTGTCATATGATGCAACCATCTGCGGTTGTACACCCATAGCACCCAGCTCCTCGCTGTTCAAGGGTCGCGTATCTTCGATGTCGTCCAACCTCAAAATCTCAGCCATTGCTTTCCCCTTGTATTATGTTGATTGATGAGACTAGAGATGGAGTAAATGAGAAGTTTGAGGTCTGGAGATATGGGCTAAGACTAAATATATAGAGTGCACTTTTAATGGAAGCAATGGTGAAGGAATCGAGGTGATCGGATTCAAAATGATGCAATCAGAAGGAAAGTTGGTGTAGCTCCGATCGAGGATAAGTGCGAGAAAATCGCTTAAGGTGGTTTGACCATTTGCAAAGGAGGTCAGCTGATGCACTGGTGAGGAGAGGCGAGTTTTGGGATGTTGAGCCGGCTAAGAGAGGGCAATGAAGACTCAAGAAGTGTCGGAATGAGACTGTACGAAGGGATCGTAGTTTTTTGGATCTAAGCTCGAGAATGACTCAAGATAGATCTAAATCGAGGCAAAGAATCCATGTAGCCGACCCTACTTAATTTGGAAAAAAGGCTTTGTTGTTGTAGTAGATTATTTCAAAATGTTCTGCATTTTGGTTTTGCATCAGCAGATTCAGTACTGTGACTCGAAATATCTTTGCTGCTCCATAACATGATAGTCCAAACTCCGAAGTTGCTTGTTTATTATTGAGAGTGAGATGTCTGAGGGTGGTAAAAAAATCCTCTCTGGATTACTTACTAGGAGATTGCTTCTGTATTGGTTTGCACAGAACGATCTTAGTTATTATACATTGTTATTAGGCAGTTTATAGTGTTGGTAATTGAAGCTAAAGTTGTCTTCTCAAGAAGGTAGTTCGAATTAAGCAAATGCAGGTAGGTCCTTGCCGCATATAAGGCTGTCTATGTGAGAATATTTCCATTAAGTTCTTCGTTATAAACACATCACCATTTAAAATCATTACGATTTTTCAGTTGTTCCTTGTAGAAGGACAAGAACTGTCTTCAGGGAATTCTTCGTTTGCCCTGGTTACAACCATTTCAGTTAGATCTGAAGATGCAAGCTGTGCCCACCTAACTATGTGGATGGAGAAGGAATCATCCATGTAGCCCGATCCGCTCGAAGTGGAAAAATGCTCGTCAGGTTATTTGAAGTTAAGAACCTTGTTTCAAGCAACATGGAAAAAGTGAATTGGTGGATACCATAAAACAAATAATGTATGTGAAGTAATTTAAGAGTCTGGTCTTGCTAACTGCAATTTCTCAACATTGTCCTTTTTTTGCTCCCTGCCATGATTTCTGTAGGAACATTATAAGGAAAGCGCCGCAAAGTGCGAGTCCAACTTCAATCCAGTCACTGGTTTGCTTTGGACAAGAAAACACCTGAAACTTTTAAATGCTAGTGATATTGTACCTTACAGCAATAAACATGTTTTTATAATCTGGCTGCACTTCTTCTGAGAGTGTGGATTTAGCTTCCCAGCATCTAGCTGCAATAGATTCTTTTACCTGGTAATAGTTTTAATGATGCGGGGGATTTATCTTAGAAAGATCTCGTATTATCGAAAGTAGTCCTTGCGTGATAAACTTCTGAGATACACAATATTTTAGCTTAGGTCTTTAGGGTGATTGGCTAAACTAACCATCTATGTTGTAGAGAGTCCCGTCTCAATGCGGGGCACCGAGCATGATGATTTTTCTTCTGCAGGCTGCCTTCCAAACCAAGTGGTTCCAAAAATCTGATCCTCTGAGAGAACACAAAGATGGCTTCTCTGATGCAAGGTGTACTCTAGATTTGATGCGGATGGTTTCACGATGATTTGATGTGGATGGTTTCTCTGAGCTCAATGAACGACTTGACCTCAACCTGTTAGTTGCATATGTGTGCGGCTCATTAAGCTTTATGAGTCGAGCTCAATCATCATCTTTGAATCAATTACCATAATGATCTGAGTTCGAGTTGACCATTGCTTAACTTGTTGACCAGTCTCGATAAGGGTATGTATAATACGAATATGTATTTTTTAGTGTCATGTAACACCCCTCACAAATTATTCCTTACTTTGCATTCGAGATATGGACTTCCAAATTATTCTATTCAGGGCTCTTTAGACACATATGGATGTTCAAGAGCTAAACTCCCAACTTCCCTCAAAATAAAATGCTAAAGAGGACTGCTTTCTGTGCACATTGTGGCTTAATATAATTTTTTTTAGTATTTGTAGGAGGGTTTGATATGCAGGCTCAAGTCCATAATATCCAACTCGATTAAGTTTGAGTGTGGGCTTGCTTAAAAATTTTGAGTCAGTTGGGGTCGAATCGGTTTGTTGAACCTGATAGAAAACCATATTTGATATGATAAAATGTGCATAGGTCATTGTGCTTTACCTTTCCATACATTGAGCTACTTTGATCTCATACATTTATGATACGCTTTATGTTCTTTAGAATATGAATATCAGATGAAGGATTGACTGCACAGGGAAGAAAATATTGATAGAAAAAAGTATTGATAGAAAAAGTTAAGAGCACATCAATGCAAAAAGAGAATAAGTTATGGCCCAACAAATGTAATCACAGACAATATTATAATTCTATATATACACACATAGAGATCTGGTATACTGGAATATCATCTTACAATTATTCAATGAACATAACTGCCAAATTGGACTAACAATACAATTCAATTAGACTAACCAAAGTTCATTCGAAGTATGAAAGGCAATGCTTTAGCAAGGAACAAAAATTTCGCCTGAAGGAATCTTGAGCTGAAACCAACTTCGTTTCGCGTTCTAGCAAGATACATTTCGCACAAAACAAGCATGTTTCAGCAATGATTCGCCAGCAGTTGGAACTGACCTGGCCAACGTACAAGAAATTACAACATGAACATATTCTGCAACTATTGAGAAGATATACATCAGTGGCCTGTCCCGCAAGTACACCAGATACGTGATCAGAGCCAAGAAACAAAAAATATGAAGAATGCAGCACAGACAGAACAGAACATCCTTCTGAATGTTAAGACGAGCCGCTGCCAACACCATGGACTTGTGTGTCCCTCAGAAGTCACTGTAGACTACTGGCCAACACGTAAGCACTGGATAAATACAATTACAGTATCACTTAAGCATCATTACATATACAGATACAGATGATATGCCAAAGAGAAGGAAACCCAACCATAAAAAATGATGGGGTAACTAACATAGATCGTGGAACAACATATGACATATCTGGTAATTAGCTCGTTGTTGGTTACAAAACTAGTAAAATAGGTTAGTGTGTCGTCGCCTTTCCAGCTGCACGGACAACCTGAAAGATCATACAACCAGCTGCCCGAATAACATTCTCAGGTGAATGCTCTTCAATCTTGACATTTTCCATTAAAAGCACCTTGAGGCACACAACTCGAACATCCTCAGTGAGGCATGTGCCTCAGTGTTATGAGGCACGCCTTATGAGGCGATCTTGAGGCACTGCCTTAAGGTTTCCTGCATCATTTGAGTTCTTCATTGGTCCATCGTGTTCTTTCCAACTCTCCATTGCCATTACAGGCACACCAAAGCTTTATTGTACAACAATTTATGCAACCTCAAAAATTATTCTAGCCTTTTTCACAACCAAAGCTTTAAAAGTGCAATCAATACCTTGCATTTTGCATCTGATAATAATAGAAATCGCCGACCGTTGGGATGCTTACTGCTCATTTGAATCAAATTCATTGAATTACATAATAAACCAAACTACACACATTGCCATCAAGAAAACACATGTACCACAAAATATTAGTTGAAGACAACTTTTAAACACCTGCTGGAAAACCTGGATGATTGTTAGTATTAAATATTATATTATGCAAACTCTGAAGCCACTATTTATTCTCTCTACATGAAACATTTTGGCGAATGTGAACGGGTTATTTTAAGGTAAAAATGGTGCATATGGAAATGATGCTACCCTAGGGCCCGTTCGTTTCGAGAATAAGCCGGAATAAGGATGGGGAATAAGGAGAATAAGGGTCTATTCTTTGTTCGGCTGGAGGATAGGAATAAGGAGAATAAGGTGAAATAAAGGTAGGTAAAGGTGGGATAAAGATAGGAATAAGAGTGAAATAAGATGTAATAATGAGGAATAGTCGTACCACTGAGAACCGTGTCGGGAGGAGAATTAGCCCCTTATTCCATGACTTATTCTCCTACCAAACAGGGCCTTACTTTCTTCAAGAATTATTAATCATAGTTTAGCTATTATATTAAAACCAATGTTTATAACTATGGTTTTTATAAATATTTTTCTTTAGAGAGAGGCTTATGCCTCGATCCGCCTTACATTTTTTAAAACCTTGGTTGCACACAACCTCGACAAAGGATTATAGTTAACAACTCAACATGTGGAGTGATAAAGTATGCCTCAATCTCACGGCTTCCTAGCAATAATTGCCTGTTAATTTTGTTGGTATCTTCTGGCCACAAAGCACGCCAGAGGCCCTTCACCATTTCAATCAGCCAGCATTTATTCTATAGGCAAGGCTATAAACTTGGGTAATGAACAAAATTCCACAACAATGTCTTCTAACACCCAACAGCTAGAAGATCTGCAAACAAAGGATTGAACCTGACTGATGATTCAATATATACACGTCCCAACATAATAGGCTAATCAGCAAATATTTTTCTCTATAAATAGTAAACACAAGCGCGGTGGACAAGATCCATTACCATCTCTTTTCATGTGGATATGGACAATGATATGGAAGTCCATCAAGAAATGGGCATAGGCAAGGCTGTAATAAATCAAATTGTAAACGTAAGGTTTTATACTGGACAATCTTGGAATATTTCCATTTAAACCCATGTTTCAGAAATTGCACGTAAACAATTATTCTCAAAATTTATATGCACACCACACCCTAACAAACTTCTTTATTTTGTGTAAATCACTTCTCCATTAATTTTCCATCTCCAGCAATATTAAAATCAACTACTTTTCAACTAAAGTAAAAACAACCGACAAAACTCCTCGAAACACCATTTTCTTCTCCATCTTCATCCAGCATAACGTCAATCCCTGTCCATATACCATAATGAGGTTTCAATGGCATAACATCAATCCCTGTCCGTATTGGAGCTTGGCATAGTACCAGAATGAGGTTTCAACGGAAAACTCCATCAAAGGGGCTTCAAAGAGAGGGGGAGCACCAGCACAAGGCCCCAACCAGTCAACAGTCGCATGACAAGTGGCACAACTTCAGAAATGATTCTCAGTATAAGCTCAATTATAAAGCAGGGCTCTAATAGTGGTGCTTCACCACATGCAGCAGGGAGGTTGCAACACTCATCCACAACTAAAATAAAAAGAACCATGATAAGGAAGTATCATTTTTAATTGACCTCAACCGTGCATCTGCTATAGTCTCATGATGATCATTTTTTCTTTTGAAAAGGCAAAGGATGACTTCTAGATGTTACTTGTTAGTAGTCGTCCAATCATATAAATCAATACGAAAGACACTCCAAGGTGTATCACGTAAAACACTCCCACATGCAACCTGTGCTATACAAATGCATGATACAGAAGCCATGACATTCTAGACATGCGCACACACCCCAAAAGACTGTTGGACATGCGAGCCCACGGCGAGCCATTATGCAATAAATGTTATTGCGAATATCATTCCCTGATCTGAAATGAAGAATACATAATTTGCATAATAGGTCCTTTAGTACAATTAGGGTTATGTACCATGGCCATCTTAATGATCATACAGCTGTTGATTCAATTATTGAATCATAGAGGATGGTGCTTAGATGAATATCTAATGAGTTAGTATGAGGACTCGTCAAGCACCATCAAATGATTATTAAGAGATGATCTCCAGCCAGAGTAGGAGATGGCAATCCTATCTTAGTTAGGCTGATATCTGACCGACCTCTTGATGCAGGTCCTCTGCATAGGAATAGAGATTCGGAGGTGTCAGATTAGTTAGGTCAAAGAGTTGACTTAACGAGATCGAGATAAACAAAGTCCTATATCGTATGCTGTCACGATACAGGCACACATCCTCTGACCGGAGACATATGTGTTACTATATGTCTGAGTATGTACATTTGGCAGACCAATAGGTTGATGACCTAATCAAGGTCTATACACCGGCGCGCTGGTGTGCATATAAGGGCATATGAGTAATACGATCTCTCAAAGGGATCATACAGGTTCAATTACTGAACCGGAAGACATGAGCTCACTCATGAGATATTGGGAAGAATCAAATTCCATGCGCATGGTCGTCTCCCTTTGAAAGCTTGACTGAATTTGTAGGTTTGATATATACTTTTGGAAAGTATATGATCAAGACCTAGGTATGATATATGCTTTTGGAAAATATATGATCGATACCGACTCCCAATGATCGAACGAGAAACTTACTGATAGAACCCTGAAGTAGACAATGTAAAGTTGATCTAATACTTCGGGTTTATTCTGAGTCTTCCAGTATGCAGGATGTACAGGTATTGGGAATGCCTGAGGGTGATGTGATCATAAACGGTTGTATAACCATGACGCTTCCATTCCTAGGGAGTGATGAAACGAGTCTGGATTTTAGTGACTCCTCTCAGTAGAGAAGTAATCTGATCTTAGTCCAAATGTTGGACATTGATCTGAATGTGATTCAGATGCAATGAGAAGATTAGATTTACGGTCTTGATTTAATCAAGCATCTATGGGAGGCCCGCGATCTGGATTTGAGATATGATCTCAACATCCATGTCACTATACATGGAACAATACAATCGCACTGTCCTTATCTCCAAGTATCTGCGGAGAAAGCGCATTATCCTTGAAAGAGTTCATGGATAATTCTATTGTTGATATATGTATCCGAGCACTGAGAAAAAGGATAATTAAATGTGATTTAATTATCATGAATAATATGAATTTGATTCATATTATAAAGAGAGTTATCTGAGATAATTAAATATGATTTAATTATCAAAGATGTAAATAATGTGAATGTGATTCATATTATTTGAGAACAAGAGAATAGAGATCCAAGATGATTAAATGTGATTTAATTATCATGGATATGAATAATGTGGATAGCAATATCCATATTAGTTATATATATTATAAATGTGATTTATAATATATAAGAGAGAGAGATATTTGTAATTTACATTTGTTAATTAAATGTTAATGTGAATTGGATTCACATTGGATATTAAATTGAAAATGTAATTTACATTTTATTTTGGGTTGTGAATATGATTCACAAATTTCCAATGGCATGATTGCAATGTTCACAAAATAAATTGGATTTATTTTTGTGAGATAATTTGCAACAAAAGTTGTTGCAAATATTGGATAGAATCATAAGATAATGTAATCTCATGTAATAGGTGTTGAAAAGAAGGTTTTGATATGTTTATTCCAATGGGTTTAGGGGTCCTTATATAGGAAAAGCCCTAGAAACCCTAGATAGTCCAGGAAAGGGAAAAATACAGAACTGCCCCTTATTGGGGTTACAATAAGAAACGTCTCATAACTACTAACAATTACTAACACCCCCCCTCAAGTTGGAGCATATTTATCAGTCATGCCCAACTTGGATATAATCCATGACAGGCGTTTCTTTGGTAATGCCTTTGTAAAGGCATCTGCAAGCTATAGATCAGTACTGATGTGTGGAGTGGAGATTCTTCCAATTTTGACTGCATCTCGTATGAAGTGACAATCAATTTCTATGTGTTTGGTTCGTTCATGAAATACAGGATTTGTGGCAATGTAGGTTGCAGATTTGTTGTCACAGTACAGGGGAATAGGTGTAGTGACGTTAATACCAAGCTCCTGAAGAAGGTCAATAACCACGTGATCTCACATGTGGCTTGTGCCATTGCCCTATATTCTGCTTCTGCACTTGACCTGGAGACGACGGTTTGCTTCTTGCTTTTCCAGATAACAGTGTTTCCTCCAACCATCATAGCATAGCCTGTAGTCGAGCGTCGATCTTCTGGAGAGCTTGCATAATCAGCGTCTGCATAGGCAACCATGTCTGTATGTCCATTCGCTTTGTAGGAGAGTCCACGTCCTGGAGATTCCTTTAAGTATCGAAGAATTTGGAGAACATCCTGCCAGTGGCTGTAACATGGCTGTTCCATATGTTGGCTTGCTATGTTTACTGCATAGGAGATATCTGGTCTAGTTACAGTAAGGTAGAGAAGTTTACCAACGAGGCTTCTATATCGGGAGACATCCTCAAAGGCTGAATCAGATGAGGTGGTATGCTTCTTTGGATCAGCAAGAATACCGGAGGGCTTGCATCCAAGAAGTCCTGCTTCAGTAAGTATGTCCATGCAGTACTTCCTTTGTGAGAGGTGAAGTCCTTCGGTAGTGCGAAGTACTTCTATGCCTAAGAAGTAGCGTAGAGATCCAAGGTCCTTGGTAACAAATACCTTTTGAAGGAAGGCCTTGGTTTCTGATATCCCATTGTAGTCATCTCCTGTGATAACCATATCATCAACGTAGACTGCCAGTATAACGGTTCCAGTTGCTCTTTTCCTGACAAATACAGAATAATCAGATGTCGTCCTTTGGAAACCAAGAGTGGTTATTTCTGTAGTAAGCCTGTCAAACCATGCTCTTGGACTTTGCTTGAGACCGTATATGGCCTTGCGAAGTCAACATACATACTCCCCCTCGACTTCATAGCCCGGAGGTTGTTTCATATATACCTCCTCATCAAGATCACCATACAGAAAAGCATTCTTTACATCCAGCTGAAAGAGGGGCCAAGATTTGTTTGCAGCAATAGAGAGAATAGTTCGGATAGACCCCATCCGTGCAACAGGAGAAAATGTCTCAAAATAGTCGACACCATAGGTTTGTGTAAAACCTTTAGCCACAAGGCGAGCTTTTAATCTATCAATTGTGCCATCCGGGGATTGTTTGGTCGTAAAGACCCATTTGCATGCTACAGGTCGAACACCTTTCGGACACTGAACAAGATCCCATGTCCCTCGTGAAATCAGTGCATTCATTTCTTCATTCATTGCATGTTTCCAGCCAGAGTCCTGTAGAGCACAATTATGGTCTCGTGGAATGGATACAGTCATAAGAGCATCAGCATACCGTCGGTCATTGATAGATAATCCAGTTGTGGATGTGTAGTTGGATATGGGGTAAGTAGCACAGTGTCTTCTACCCTTTCGTAGAGCAATGGGAAGCTCTAGAGGATCATCCGGGACATTCTTGGAGGGGACAGTCGGAGAAGGCATATTATCCTGCATAAAAGAGACTGGTAAAGGGACGGCTGGTGGTTTTGGAGCGTTACTTTGTTTATGGACGATGTGTGGTGGAGGGAGATCAAGTGGAATATCAGTGACTGAATCTGAGAAGAAGCTAGTTTGCTCAAAGAATGTGACATCAGCAGAGATGTAATATCGATGTCCAGCAGGATCATAGCATCTGTACCCTTTCTGAGTACGTGAGTAACCTAGAAAGACACATTTGATAACCCGTGGTGAGAGTTTGTCGGTATTATGAAATTTATGGACGAAGGACACACATCCAAAGATCCGTAGAGGGAGAGGAAATGGAGAATCATTGGGATAAAGAAGGGAGAATGGTGTGGATCCATGAATAGTAGGTGATGGTACTCTGTTTATAAGATAGACGGCTGTGAGAATGGCATCACCCCAGTAGGTTTTGGGGACCTTCATCTGAGATAGAAGAGAGCGAGCAATATTTAGAAGATGCCTCAGTTTCCTTTCTGCTATCCCGTTTTGTTGGGACGTGTAGGGACAAGTAGTTTGATGGATGGTTCCCTCGGAGGCAAAGAAGGAGGCAAGGTCATGTTGGATGAATTCTAGTGCATAGTCCGAACGAAAAATTCGAATGGTAGAGGAGAAAATATTTTTAACATAATGAAAGAAGTTCTTTATGATACGATTAATCTCTGAACGTTCCTTGAGCAGGAAGACCCAAGATAACCTGCTGAAATCATCTATAAAGACAGCAAAATACTTATGACCACTTAGACTTCGGACCGGACAAGGTCCCCAAATATCACAATGAACTAATGAAAAGGGACAGAATGACGAGGCTCAGTGCGAGCCGGAAACGAGGCTCGGTGATGCTTCCCAAACTGACATGCCTCGCACTCAAAAGGCTTGAGTGAAGAAAGTTCAGGAAACATCATAGAGAGCGCTTTAGCGGATGGATGACTAAGACGAAGGTGCCATAGTAGTGGATCGATGGAGATGGAAGCCGCACCAGAGAAACCAGAATCTCTAGGTATGTTGAGATAATATAGTCCATTCTTCTCATGCCCCCCACCAAAAATTTTCTTCGTCCGGATGTCCTGAAAATAACAGCAAGATTTATCAAATATCACTTTACAGTCAAGTTCACTGCATAGCTTATGAACCGATAATAAGCTTAGAGGGAAGGCAGGAGCACAGTGAACCCCTGTTAGTCGTAGTGTGGATGAGAACTCCATAGTGCCCACACTAGTGATAGGCGAATAATCTCCATTGGCAACCCGAACAGATTTCACGATCGAGGAAGGTCGGGAAGAGGATAGAAGGCTACCTTCTCCTGTGAGATGAGTCGAGGCTCCGGAATCAATGATCCAGGCAGGCGCAGATGTCGATGCAGTGTTGGCAGTAGTACTCGAGATTGTTGCAAGGCTAGCAGTAGATGCATTAGCAGTAGTATTAGCGGGAGTATTCTGCAGTAGTTGTCGCAGTCGGGCATATTCTGAGGCAGTAAAAGAGGGCTGACTATCACTAGTTTGTTGTTCAGAAGCATCATAGTAAGTATCAGAGAGGGCCGATTCATATGCACTATTTGCATTAGGGGGCATGCCAAATTTGGCCCAACACCGTTCTGACAAGTGGTTCATGCGACCACAATGAGTACAAGGAGGAAAACGATCACGTCCTTGGCCGCGTGCTGAGTCGCGGCCCCGGCCCAAAGTTCGTCCACGTCCCTGGCCAGAATCGCGTCCACGTCCTCTAGAGTGAAAAGATCTTCCTCTCGCAAAATGTGCTGACGTCTCAGCAGACGGAGGAGGATGTGGAGACTCAAGTTCTTGTAGACGACCAAAAATAGTCTCAAGGCTAGGCAATGCTGCAACAGTTAGAAATTGATCTTTGACAGGTTTATATCGAGGATGTAAACCTGATAAGAATCTGTAAACCTGCCATTCTGCCCGTTCCCCTACCTGCTTATCACAACAGGCAGGTTGAAAGATAAGCAATTCTTCAAATAAACCTGTCAGTAGCCTGTAATATCGATTAATGATGTGTCGCCTTGGCTTGTAGACCAAATCTTAGTGTATATATCAGAAAGCCTAGATTTGGTTGTTTGTTGTGAATATGTATTTTCAAGGCTCTCCCACATCGCCTTTGCAGTCTCCTTATAGAGAAGATTAGAGGCAATGGAAATGTCAACACTGTTCGTCAACCATGTAATGACTTGACAATTATCAGCATACCAAGTATCATAATCTTTGTCAGTTGCAGCAGGCGGGACAGTGGTAAGGACATAGTTCTTACGTTGGCCACCAATGAAAACCTTGAAGGACCGGGACCACAGAACATAGTTCTCGGATCCCTTCAGTTTTATAGTAGTGCCCTGAGCCATCATGGAATAAGGTGGATACAGGGGCTTTGAGTCCACAGAAGTGGTAGTAGGTGTCATGGTAGCCGAGTAGAAGGAGCAGTAGAATAAAAACTAGAGTAGATAATCTAGGATACCTCAATGATCATGAGAACCTATGAGAGCATCACCATGCGATAAATGAGTTGACGTCGTTCAAGGAGTACCGTGCGAGAAGGCGAACTTGTGTCATGCCGCAGAGGAAGCGGCCTGGAGATGGCCTGGAGGCAGTCTTGAGACGGCCTGGAGAGAGCGGCCTGGAGAGAGCAGCCTGGAAGGGCTGGAGATTGACGGGTGCTGGATCGTGGGTGACTTGTACCTTGGTCGACACGACCTGGAATCATCCTGGACTGCCTGGAGGCAGTGTCTTGGCGAGGGTGGCCGGAGGGCGGCCTGGAGGCGCAGGTGCGGACTGGAGGCGGGGGTGGCCTGGTGAAGAGGGTGGCCTGGACGGCCTGGCCTAAGGGCGGCCTGGTGGCGATCGTGGCCTGGACGGCCTATAGACGATGGCGAGGGCGCGGACTGGAGGTGGGGACCACGCGGTGATGGCCTGGATGCGAGGGCGACCCGGAGGTGGCGGCGAGGGCGCGGACTGGAGGTGATGGCTGCCTGGAGGCGTAGGGTGGAGGCGATGGCGCGGACTGGAGGGCGCGGTCTGGAGGCGATGACAGGGGCGGTGGGTGGGCGAAATCGGGCGTACGGTCCTTCGCTTGGGGAGGTGCGGTCCCGTTGTTGCTAGAGGCGCGGGTGGGGAGGAGGCGTCGTGGGGAGGAGGCGGGTGGGGAGGAGGAAGGTGGGGAGGAGGCGGCATGCACGGTGGGGTGAGGAGGCGCGCGTGGGGAGGAGGAAGGCGCGGGTGGGGAGGAGGCGGCGTGCACGGTGGGGTGAGGAGGTGCGGGTGGGGTTCCCTAGGGTCTAGGGTTCCCGCATTACGAGGGGCGACGGGTGGGAAGGGGATGGAAGAGATTAGGTCAGAGCCAAAATCTTAGGCTCTGATACCATGTTGAAAAGAAAGTCTTGATATGTTTATTCCAATGGGTTTAGGGGTCCTTATATAGGAAAAGCCCTAGAAACCCTAGATAGTCCAGGAAAGGGAAAAATACAGAACTGCCCCTTATTGGGCTCTCCCACATTGCCTCCTGCCCTTATTGTTGTAATTTACATTTGTTAATTAAATGTTAATGTGAATTGGATTCACATTGGATATTAAATTGAAAATGTAATTTACATTTTATTTTGGGTTGTGAATATGATTCACAAATTTCCAATGGCATGATTGCAATGTTCACAAAATAAATTGGATTTATTTTTGTGAGATAATTTGCAACAAAAGTTGTTGCAAATATTGGATAGAATCATGAGATAATGTAATCTCATGTAATAGGAAAAGGGGCTCCACCTTCTATATGGGAAGAGTGGACGGCCACAATTCCCATGAGGAATTGGTGGCCGTCCACCCTCCTTATGGAAGGAGGGTTGCCTCCTTTCCTATTTATCCAATGAAGATTGATTTGATATAAATCAAATTATTTTTATTATATATTTGATTCTTTATTAAATTAATTGTTGTTGGATTTTTCCAACAAAATCTAAGCCATTGAAAGAAACACAATCAATGAGGACCATTGGATTTGTGTTGTCGCAAGGATTGAGATCCATGGATCCCAAAACCCTATAAAAGGAGAGGCACCCCATTGCTCTTCTTTACACACAATGCTTGAGAAGCATCTCTCTCTCTCTTCTCTCTACTCGACATCCCTCTCTCTCCCTCTCATCATGGCCGTCCACCATCGATGACCTAAAGAGGTTCTCCATCGTCGCAACATCGTCGTTATGCTGCTCGTTCGTCTGCTTGTGGATCTCCGTCTCCTTCGGTGCGCCTCACTCGTGAAGAAGACGTCGGATCTCGTGTGTCGAGATCAGGAGATCCGTCGCTTGGATCATCAACATGGATTGCGAGAAGCACGCGGTTCATCCCCGCGCTCGCAAGCGTCTCCTCCGTCGGATCGGACTTGAGACAGGAGGTCTCTTCATTTAGAGACTCGATCGCAACCACGCTTCAAGAGGTAATCCTATTACTTATTTGTGGTTTAGACGAGACGATCCGAGAAGTGTTCTTGGATCATGTGGTTTCGTCGTAATAAAATTTTTTAAATTCCGCTGCATCGAGCAACTAGTGCGACTAGTCGCTCCTCGTCGTATTCGATACGACGCTCATGCTTCCGTGATGCGCTTGAGGATCTAACCATATCCTTTAAGTGGTATCAGAGCCTTAGGTCGACGGTTTCGAATATGATTCGCTAACCGAGGACGACTTGGGTTCGTTAAGGTCGTGAAAGTTTTTATTGCATTTGATTTCGCAGATCTGTTTAGTGTAATTTTTCGGCCATGTTTAAATTGTTTAAACACGAAAATAGCAATTGGATTTTGTTCCCCATTAAATAAGGAAACCATAGGATCTGAGTTTGCGTAAATCGGATTTCGTATGCTCTAGATATGGTAGTTTTAATGAACATATATGCACTGTTACGTGAACTGCGAATCTTAACGTAATTAAAGAGTTAATTACTGTTTAGAGAGCCTCGAAATGCGTGCAAATCACATAGATTCTGTTGTAAATCTAGTTAGCAAATTATGGAAACTTACTTTGCTTAATTTGGATTTAAATTGATTGAGATATGCTAATTTTAGTAAGTAGGGGTCACTGCTGAAATTACTTTCCTAATCAAGAATCATGTGATTGTCAATTAATGAAATTAATTGTTAATTTAGAGAAATAATTATGGAAAATATTTGAGAAATATTGGAAGATGATTACTTCCTTAATTGACTTGGCCTCAACCAATTAATTGATTAGATGTGATCTAGATCATAATTGGAAACAAAAACATCAAACTCCTTGCTTGTATAGGATTGGGAATTTGTCTAGCAAATTTCCTTATAATCAAAATTGTTTTGATTACTATATGGTATAATTTCGATTGAATAACCGATGATCATCTCAAGTACAAATTAATCAATTTGTCATTATCCTTTCCCGAGGCGGATATGGTGTCTAGTCGGGGATCGCTGGGGTAGCGGGTTGCAACGTATGCGGTCCGTCCCACTCCCGTCGGTACTGGCCATGACAACGGGTAGGGCCGGGATAATGTCCGAGGGATTAAGATGTATTTTTCTAATTATTAAAATACGAATTAATACGTACTTTGAGAATAATACCATATATATTCAAGTAAAACAATCAAGTTTGATTGATTGAATTGGATTGATAATTAATTTAATATGATTAAGTTAATTATGTCCAATTAAAATACTCTAATATGATTGGAGTTAATAATTCCCTTGGAAGAATTGATTGTATGAATGTGATTTATAGTAATTAATTAAATTTGAATAAGAGATGGAGGATCACATAAGTGACATCCATGGTCTCCCGTCAAGGCGAAGGGTTTCGTCGCCAGATATTATATGTGGGAAACGCCTGTCCGAAGTGACAGCTCCTGCATATGATCCATTTGGATCGGGCTCGTCGCTTCTCGAAAGAGTAAGGACGAATGCGTAGTGACCCCAATATCGGGTCCTGATATTATTGGGGCGATATTGGATTGCGCATAGCGAGTTGTATTCCTGTTGACGGTTGATTCAATTAATGACGGGTCAACATCACCTTAGGGGTGGTGGGCCCGAGTGTTAAAGACCGAATTGGGAGATGCAAGTTGGACTTGCAAGACGGAATGTGTTCCCGCTTCTTTTTATCCGAGTTGTAGGTTCTCATATTATTGGGATGCAACAAAGATAAGGAAGGAGATCCCAGATCTTGCTTGAGATATAATGGTAAGTATATCTCTTACATTGAAAGTGATTTAGGGAATGAACTTTCATTGTTGACATGGCAAGACAACTTTGATATAAAAGTTCCTAAATCAAAGTAAAACATGTATATATAAATATATACCCTTATGCTAATTTCTTATTTCAGATAATCGTTCATTAAACCCACTCAATGTTATACTCAATAATAACCAGTAGAATATCATGGATTGGACCCTTGATCCAGATATTGTACTTGCAATTGAACACATAATGTATGTGGTTGCAAAGTGCAAGTTTCCTCATAATAATGAGAAGTGATAATTAAATAAGACAATAGGACTAAAACCCTAGGGTTTGTATGTCTCTATAAGTCTTGATATCATCGAATGTGCTTTGGAAGTGACATGTCGATGATGATCGTAATTATCAAATAATCCTTATAAAATCAATAAAGATTTTCTGATATACATATGTGCTCTTGACATTTAATCATGAATGACATGGTTCTCTGCATCATGTAGAATGGTAGCTCTATAAGAGATGATGTATTCAAATTATTTGAATACCTACCTGAACCTATGTTTTAAGAGTTTAGATGGATGTAGATGATGAGTGTCATCATTCTAATGTCTATACTCTAGTCATTCATGTATCTTCATAATATTCATATTGTATGAATTGAGTGAAGCATGTATAAATGTCGAAATGCTCTTACATTAAATTCTTTTGAATTTAACATAAGAGGTCCTTAGTCTTATGCAATGGTTGTTTATAGATAAAGGGAGCGCAATGGAAGCATGGGTTGGACCCAAGCAAGAAGTATAATCAAAGAGTTGATTGTACTTCTGTGACTTCCATATGATATCCAAAGAGTTGGATGTATGCCAATACTTCAATAAGTTGATATGTTGATATTAAGACTATCAAATCTATCTAGAATCTTTAGAGAAGGAATCGGATAGTACATCAGAATAATCTACATATAATCATTGAAATTGACTTACTTATTTGATAAAATAAAGTCTAATAATTGTATCTCAATTTTCTAATGACACTTGCAATTGGTTGCATCTGTATTAGAATATTAGAAATTTGATCTTAAGGTTTAATGGTCATCCATGTTGGAATTGATGCAATTGTTGCAATAATTTCCATTGATATACTTCATATTTTCAGTGGGAGTCCTTAATCTTAGAGAATGTCTCTATGACCTAGATATTAGAATACACTCATTGTTTATTTCTAATTGTTGGATATAAACATGAATTCTGTAAAAATCTGTCATAATGAGTTATGATGGAGATATTTCAGATAGTAATCTAAAATCTAGTGGACTCTATTAAATTAGAAAAATTAATGAATGGTTCATTAGGATTTCTAATACCGAAAATTAAACCTTTAAAAGATCAATAGGAGGATGAAGATCATTTGACAATGATCTGGCATCAAGTTTTGGACATATGTCTGTTGATGAGATCAATGGACTAGTAAGACATGAAACTTTAGATTGTCTAAAGATTCAAATCTCACATACTTGTGAATATTATATTCAAAGTAAAATGTCCAATACACCCTTCCTTGGGAAAGGTGTAAGATGTCAAGGTATTCATGATCTCATACATATTGATGTATGCAGATCATCTATATCATAGTAAACATTATAGATATGTGATATCTGTAAATGATTATGTATGATATGAGATTTCTTCTCTTCACTTAGAAAAATTTGAAATGTTCAAAGATTTCACAATTTTGGTTTAGAACCAAAGTTTGAAGGAAGATGAAATGAATTTGATCTAACCAAGGTAGCTTGTACCTATTAGATGAATTCAAGAAATACCTTATGGAGATATGAATATCATTCCTATCTCAATCCTCCTAATGAACCTGAACTCAATGGAGTTGTAGGGAGATACAATTGATCATGTGTGACATGATTTAATCAATGATTAATCCTAGCATAATTATCTCTTAGTTTCCAAAGGTATATATGTAGTAGAGACTACATTATATACTTAATAAGGTTCCATGCATGTAAGCTGGAATCTAGCACTAGAGAGTGCTACTTCATTAGGAAAATAAAGGATGGTATTGTATACCTACTTTATGACCTTGAGACTCTTAAAGGATCTCATCTCTGAGAATGTGATTCTTAGAGGATGACTCTCTTAAGAATCAAGATAAAGTGAAGTAAAGGAACTCATTTAATCTTGAGAAGATAATGAGGCTCCTGAAATCGGAAACTAAAAGAATAATTGAAGATGAAACAATAATGCTTCTTCAAATAAGTTTGAGGATGTATTCCATGTGAAAATGATTGGACTTCATGTGATGAAGCTCCTGAGGATCATGACATGGATAGATGGATGTTAGCAATAAAGTCTAATGTAGACTTCATATACAAGTGTTGTATATGGACCCTCGAGGATCCACCTATATGGGTAAGACCCATTAAGGTCTAAATGGATCTTCAATAGAAAGAGGGAACCTGATGAGAAGGTAGAGACCTTCAAAGCACGGTTCGTAGCCATGAGCTACACACCGAAGAGAAGACATCGCTTGCGATAAGACTTGCTCTCCAGTGACCTTGCTTTAACCTATCAGAATATTGTTAACTATAGCTACACAACTTGACTATGACATCTTCATGATGTGAGTCAGGATTGCATTCCTCTATGAATACCTCTCTGAGGATATTCATATGAACTAGCCTCAGGGCTTCGTGGTTGAGGAAAGCAAGGTGTGCAAGCTAAAGAACTCCATCTTTGGACTCAAATAAGCTTCTTGTAGTTGGAACATAAGATTTGATGAAATTATAAATGTTATGATTTCAGATAAAATCTTGATGAACCATGTGAAGCTTAGTGGGAGTGCCGTTGTGTTCATCGTGCTAAATGTAGATAATATCCTAATCATTTTGAATGATCTAAGGATGATAATAATAAGTATTTTATAATCTGGTAATCCCATACCTCGAGATATGATCTCAAGGATACCTCTTAGATCTTAGTTCAGAAGTCGTTCAGAAGTAAAGAGAAGAGGATATTGGGACCGTCACATTAGTAGTGCACCTTGGACTTATTCCAATTTCTGAAAAAATATAAGAAAGGCTTCCTTCCCTTAGGATATGGTACTGACCTATCTAAAGGGATAGCACCTCAAAGAGTTGAGGATGTGAATACAAACTGCTTGCACTTGTGCATCAGTTACGAGAAGCTGAGTGTATGCTGAATGTGTACGAATACCAGATATCTGCCATGCAGTGGGAGTAATAAACTGTTACTAATCCTACTATGGAGATAAAATACTTGATTGCAGTAATAACAAAATCTTCATAGATGATAAGATAGTCTTATCTTCAAGCACTTAAGACTTTATAGATAGTGATCAAAAAGGTCTTAACTTTGGATACCTCTAGAGATAGTGATCTCCAAGGATAAAGGTATTCTGATAAGGATTATGGGAATGCTGGTTATAACAATTTAATAAGATGTAGTGTCAAGGACACTATGACCGACAAAATTGAGTATTGGTTGCATAAGATGCAACATTCGCATTGGATGCGAGTACTGTTACTAGGGGATATGCAAGTACCGTAAAAGGACTTGGCATAGTCTCTTGGGAACAGAGTGACTGATCAGCTTACCTAGCTATTTTCTAAATAGCCTATGATTGTCACATGAGTGTGGGTTTAAATGATTAGCCCATTAATGGCTCTTTGGGCTAGTGGGAGATTATTGGACATGCGAGCCCACAGCGAGCCATTATGCAATAAATGTTATTGCGAATATCATTCCCTGATCTGAAATGAAGAATACATAATTTGCATAATAGGTCCCTTAGTACAATTAGGGTTATGTACCATGGACATCTTAATGATCATACAACTTTTGATTCAATTATTGAATCATAGAGGATGGTGCTTAGATGAATATCTAATGAGTTAGATTGAGGACTCGTCAAGCACCATCAAATGATTATTAAGAGATGATCTCCAGCCAGAGTAGGAGATGGCAATCCTATCTCAGTTAGGTTGATATCTGACCGACCTCTTGATGCAGGTCCTCTGCATAGGAATAGAGATTCAGAGGTGTCAGATTAGTTAGGTCAAAGAGTTGACTTAACGAGATCGAGATAAACAAAGTCCTATATCGTATGCTGTCACGATACAGGCACACATCCTCTGACCAAAGACAGATGTGTTACTATATGTCTGAGTATGTACATTTGGCGGACCAATAGGTTGATGACCTAATCAAGGTCTATACACCGGCGCGCTAGTGTGCATATAAGGGCATATGAGTAATACGATCTCTCAAAGGGATCATACAGGTTCAATTACTGAACCGGAAGACATGAGCTCACTCATGAGATATTGGGAAGAATCAAATTCCATGCGCATGGTCGTTTCCCTTTGAAAGCTTGACTGAATTTGTAGGTTTGATATATACTTTTGGAAAGTATATGATCAAGACCTAGGTATGATATATGCTTTTTGGAAAGTATATGATCGATACCGACTCCCAATGATCGAACGAGAAACTTACTGATAGAACCCTGAAGTAGATAATGTAAAGTTGATCTAATACTTCGGGTTTATTCTGAGTCTTCCAGTATGCAGGATGTACAGGTATTGGGAATGCCTGAGGGTGATGTGATCATAAACGGTTGTATAACCATGACGCTTCCATTACTAGGGAGTGATGAAACGGGTCTGGATTTTAGTGACTCCTCTCAGTAGAGAAGTAATCTGATCTTAGTCCAAATGTTGGACATTGATCTGAATGTGATTCAGATGCAATGAGCAGATTAGATTTGCGGTCTTGATTTAATCAAGCATCTATGGGAGGCCCGCGATCTGGATTTGAGATATGATCTCAACATCCATGTCACTATACGTGGAACAATACAATCGCCCTGTCCTTATCTCCAAGTATCTGCGGAGAAAGCGCATTATCCTTGAAAGAGTTCATGGATAATTCTATTGTTGATATATGTATCCGAGCATTGAGAAAAAGGATAATTAAATGTGATTTAATTATCATGAATAATATAAATTTGATTCATATTATAAAGAGAGTTATCTGAGATAATTGAATGTGATTTAATTATCAAAGATGTAAATAATGTGAATGTGATTCATATTATTTGAGAACAAGAGAATAGAGATCCAAGATGATTAAATGTGATTTAATTATCATTGATATGAATAATGTGGATAGCAATATATTATAAATGTGATTTATAATATATAAGAGAGAGATATTTGTAATTTACATTTGTTAATTAAATGTTAATGTGAATTGGATTCACATTGGATATTAAATTGAAAATGTAATTTACATTTTATTTTGGGTTGTGAATATGATTCACAAATTTCCAATGGCATGATTGCAATGTTCACAAAATAAATTGGATTTATTTTTGTGAGATAATTTGCAACAAAAGTTGTTGCAAATATTGGATAGAATCATGAGATAATGTATTCTCATGTAATAGGAAAAGGGGCTCCACCTTCCATATGGGAAGAGTGGACGGCCACAATTCCCATGAGGAATTGGTGGCCGTCCACCCTCCTTATGGAAGGAGGGTTGCCTCCTTTCCTATGTATCCAATGAAGATTGATTTGATACAAATCAAATTATATTTATTATATATTTGATTCTTTATTAAATTAATTGTTGTTGGATTTTTTCCAACAAAATCTAAGCCATTGAAAGAAACACAATCAATGAGGACCATTGGATTTGTGTTGTCCCATGGATTGAGATCCATGGATCCCAAAACCCTATAAAAGGAGAGGCACCCCATTGCTCTTCTTTACACACAATGCTTGAGAAGCATCTCTCTCTCTCTCTTCTCTCTACTCGACATCCCTCTCTCTCCCTCTCATCATGGCCGTCCACCATGGATGACCTAGAGAGGTTCTCCATCGCCGCAGCATCGTCGTTATGCTGCTCGTTCGTCTGCTTGTGGATCTCCGTCTCCTTCGGTGCGCCTCACTCGTGAAGAAGACGTCGGATCTCGTGTGTCGAGATCAGGAGATCCGTCGCTTGGATCATCAACATGGATTGCGAGAAGCACGCGGTTCATCCCCGCGCTCGCAAGCGTCTCCTCCGTCGGATCGGACTTGAGACAGGAGGTCTCTTCGTTTAGAGACCCGATCGCAACCACGCTTCAAGAGGTAATCCTATTACTTGTTTGTGGTTTAGACGAGATGATCCGAGAAGTGTTCTTGGATCATGTAGTTTCGTCGTAATAAAATTTTTTAAATTCCGCTGCATCGAGCAACTAGTGCGACTAGTCGCTCCTCGTCGTATTCGATACGATGCTCACGCTTCCGTGATGCGCTTGAGGATCTAACCATATTCTTCAAAGACAACCTCATTAGATTTCAATCCAAAGCCCAGAGCAGAGCAGCAACTCCGGTGGAGCATAACCTGTCTGTCAGTGAGCTGTTGGCATTGACTCCCCAAACTAACAACCTGACCTGAAGATCTCCAGTGCAATTCCCAAGATGAAGAGTCCAACCAACCTATAACTCATTCCAGACTTTCCGGGCAAAGGAACATCCGAAAAAGATGTAGTCCACACTCCTCTCCAACTCCACAAAAGGGTCTGCTAGTGCCAACCTCGATAGTCAACCAGTGTTTAAAAACAGAGTGACCAATCGTTTCCTCGTCAACAACCACATCATGATCAACCTTCAACAGAGACTTTGACATCCTCATGAACCTACAGCCATGAACACAGCCTTAAAAGTTGGATTTCAGTTTCATTTTGATAAACCATGAAAGAGAAATTCGACGGAATTTTGGTGAAATAGCCGTAAATTGGGGAAATTACTTGAAAACATATTTTTCTAAAATTAAGATTTCTAGTATTTTTAACTCAATAAATGAGAAAGAAATATACAGTTTTTTTTTGAAAAACATAAGATATTAACATGATATGTTACATTAAATTTCCATTCAATTTCCACATAACTTGCTTCTACTGTAGAATCATCTTTTTCAGGTTGTTTATGCTCTTTTTCTTTGTTTTGGAGTTTCCAGCACTCCTCTTCTGTATGTCCTTTCTTCTTCACTACCGACAAAAGTTGATTTGTCCTTTTCTCTTTTCCTCATGTAGCTTGTGAAATTTTTTTCCTTCATGTACTTGCCCCTTACGTGGAGCACCTCGACCTTCTTGTTGCTTGATGGGTGTCCCCTGAGTTCATGGTCCTTCAGCTCCCTCAAGAGAAGGGACAACTCCACATCATCTAGAGCAATCTCGTCCTTCGTGTAAATTAAGATTTCACGAAGTGCTCATACGAGGGTGATGATGAATCACAGATTCATCACTCTAAAAGTGATTAATTAAGCTCAAATCCCCAAAATTCATTGCCATTTCTTCATTTATATTGCATAATTAGCATTCATGTATGTATTAATAATAATTGCATTTTATCACTCATTATTGCAAAAAAATAAGAAGTAAAAAATCCCAGCCAAATTAACATGTAAAATAGCCTAACTTCTCTAATTTTTAGTTAATTCATGCTAACTCCAAATGACCTGAAATCACATCCACTATGTACATATTACTAAAAAGAATAAATAAAAAATAAAAAATTCATTAACCTAAATAAGTGGACCAGAAACTCAAAACCTAATTCAAGGATTTCTGGACTAAAATGTTGATTTCTTCCTCATCCAGTGTCCGATTTGATCCTACTCACTTTTGAACTAATATACATTCAATTACCTTCAAATCAAGACCAATTTCAAATGAATCAGAGCTCATACGTGAAAGTTGGGTTTTGGGCCTCTTTTGTACATTTTGTATTTTACCTAATTTTAATCTATTATTTTATATACATAATTAACTCATTTTATATTATTTATCTTTTATTTATTTTTTATAAAAGTTTTATTAAAATACGTAAAAATCCAAATTTAAAATAAGACCACACTTAAAGAAATTAATTGAGTCCAAGAATTCACTAACAATTTGTACAAAAGTTGTAGTTTCGTATTTTATTTTATTTATTCTTTTTCTTAATTAATAAAAGTACAAAAAATAAATTAATATGTAAATATTTATCTTTGATTTTATCATACTTTTTTCGGATTTTTATCTGGTCTAAAAATAATAAAAAATTTATAAAACTCAAAAATCAAGGTTTTCTATGTACATAGAGTACCTAAAAAATATCACTTTATGCAAATGACCGATTTTGATTTTGATAGGTTCATGAAAGTTGTAGATCTCATCGAGATGAGAAACTTTCATGAAGAAAAATTTTCGATCTGAGGTCGTTTGCTATTTATTTTTTATTTATCTTTCTTTTAATTTTTGAATTTTCTAGGGCTGACATGTGACAGCTCCTGAAGCCGCCACGTGTCACCCATTTTGACATTTATTTTCGTTTATTTTTATATAAAAATAATTAAATAAAAAAATATAAAATATAAAAATAATAAAAATAAAATAAATAAAAAAGCCTCGTGGCAACACCTCAACCGTCCGATCTTGGCCGATCGGACGGCTGAGGCGTACCTCCACCCTCCGCTCGTCACAGTACCTCCTCCCTTCGCTCGTCACATTGCCGCCTTCCTGATTTGGCTGGCCACCTCCCATCTCCGCGCCCGTATCCCCACTCCGATTTCCAATCTTCAAAGACTTCACCACCGCCACCATCTACGTCTCCTCGATCAATTAGTCGCCTTCTTCCAAACACAACCACTTTCCATATTTGCACCATCGTCGATCCCAATCACCATGACTTCCTTCCATTTCTAATCCCCTCAAACGAATCCTAAATCAAACCCAATCAAATTCCCCCCTAGTCACCGATCTTCCCCAATCAATCAGACCGCATCGGTCTCCGGCCACCACGAATCAACTCCAGTATCCCTCCTAATCTGGTCGCCGTTCTATTGAGGAAAATTCGTCCCAAGGGTAAGTTTCTAAACATATTACTCATGTGCGGTCACGATTATTTTTTTTGTTATGTACCATAGGTAAGCCGCCTTTTCAAAAGGCGGCTTTGATTTTAGCCAAAGCCACCTCTTGAAGAGGTGGCTCTAACTGATACGTAACATAAAAACTCTAGGAGAGGCGGCTTTGATTTTAGCCAAAGCCGCCTTTTGAAGAGGCGGCTCTCATTGGCATATAACACATAAAAACATTAAGGGCAAAGCCGCCTCTTGAACAGGCGGCTTACCTACGGTACATAACAAAAAAAAATTAATCGAGACCGCTGATGAATCCACATTTCATCATCTTTATTCTATCATTTTGGCAACAAAAACCCTAGCAAATACCTGTAAATACCCTTAAATCAAGCATATTAGCATCCATGCATGTGCATTCAATTAATGTATAAAATACTGTAATTAAAGCCAAAATTATAGAATAAATAAAAGAAAAGAAAAAGAATAAAATATTGTAAATATTTATGACCCAAAACCCCGAGACCTAGGCATCTTGATGAATAGGTCGACAAGGAATAAAGTAGGGGGAGATAAGGGTCAAATACCTATATTATTTAATTCATTCTTTATTCATTTTGGGACCTATTTTTGGTTCCACTTTTTATACATCAAATAAAGAAACTTTGTACATGAAAGTTGTAGATAATTTTATAAATAAAAATATAAAATTGATTTCACAGAAAAATAATGTACAGATAAAAAGTTGTCTGAATAAAAATCCAGAATCCCAACTTCCCAGACCCGTATCTCACAACTGACAACTCCAAATGCAGCAAACTCACTTTAATTGTATATAGAATAAAATAATCTTTTTAATGGTGGTGGTTTCGCATTTGGCGGAGCTACGGTTTGAAAGTTGAGTTTTGGACCCACCTTGTATAGCTGTACAGATTAAAATATTCAATTTATTATTTATTCATTATTTTTGTACTTTTATATTTTTATAATTATGTAAACAGTACTTATAATAATTATGCACATTAAAATAAGAACAAAAGCACAAAGAAAACTCAAAATAAAAATCAACAATTATAGATCATACAGGTATAATACCTATACTCATACCTATATAACATACTCTTACAATTTATTAAATATACAAAATAAATCAGAAAAATAAAATAAAAATATATTTATGTACACAAAAGTATCTTATGATTTTAAAAAATACTAAATAAAAATAATAAAAATAAAATACACAGAATAAAAATAAAATACTAAAATACATAGGTAATATACATATATAAGGCTAAAAAGTAAACTTATAAAAATATACCTCATAAAAATAATTAAAAATCATAATAAAATACTACATAAAATAACGAATATTTTTTATTTTATAATCATTATTTAATTCAGCCTATTTCTATTTTTAAATGAATTTTCAAAACATTTATCAGGGATTTTTCCTGATTGGTCCACGTGGACCAATCAGGAGACGGTCCCAGTTGACCCAGGTCAACTGGTCGTCTTCCCCCACCTACCCCTGTCAGAAGTCGATTTTTGAGCCAATTTATTGGCTTTTTCGCGGCTGATCCTTGCACTATTTCGTGATGGTTCCTTTTGCAAAACCAAACCTCGATCATTGGTCTACCCCGCCATGTGATTACCTCGGGCCATGGATCAATGTAGTGCTCCGGGCGCCTTGATCTTTGGAGCACCTTGGTCAGGGGTCATGCCTGATTACCTCGGGCCATGGATCAATGTGTACCCCTGGATGTTTGTTAAATTGCATTTATACCCCTGCCATGCCTGATTAATGTTTGGATGCTTGTTGTAATTATTTAAATTATCATTTTGCCTCCAAAAATTCCACAAAAATAGGGTTAAGTTGCTGTAGGCTTGTTCTTTGACGCCAACATTTTAGTTTTTGATTTTATTTTATTTTTATATTTAGTAAAAATCAAAAACATGCTTTTTATTTACTGTCTAGCTTAGAAAATACCAAAAAAATATTAAAAGACCTCGAAAAATTCCAAAAAAAAATCCCTAGTGTGTATTTTATCATATTTTAGAGTCAGTCCAAAAATCACTAAAAATCTCAAAAGAAAAACCTTAAAAATTCAAAACTACTCAAAAACTTCAAAAAAATCTATAAAATCAAAGAAAACTCAGAAAAATACAAACTCAGTTCCTGTTTGTTCTACATTTTATTATCTTTATTTGAAAAATAGTGTGAAAAATTTTGGTGGTTGTTTGCTAATTTTAGTTCCTATTTTACTCACAACCAACACATATTTCACAGTTTTCCCTTATTTCAGTATTTAAAAATACCAAAAACCTTTTGAAAAAATACCCAAAAATCCCAAAAATAGTAAAAAATTATAAAAATATTAAAAACATTTTATTCCTGAATTTTTGGTTATTTTTTTGCACATTTTTATAAATACTTTCTCTTGTCTTTTATTACATTGTCTTCATATTCCAATATTAAAAAAAGAAAAAATATATATAATATATAAAAATATAAAAATCAGAAAATTAAAAATCAAAATACAAAATTAAAAATCAAAATAAAAAAATAAAAAAAATTAAAAACCACAAAAATTCCTTGCTTGCTTGCTTAGTGTAGACACTTCACATTCACTTGTGCACATTTATTTGGATTACCCTGCTTGCTCCCTGTGTCCAACTTTCTGCATACTTGCCCTTTACACCATTTGTGCAGAGTTAAAAATAAATTTTAACTCCACATTTATTTCTATTTCCTTGATCTATAGTATGGGTTAATTGTTGATTAATTTCAGGAATTTAATCGGTTGACACTTCGACTGTGTTCCCGCCTTGTGTGGAACACAAGACCGGTCTATTTTTGAGATTATCAAATGGCGCCGTTGCCGGGGAGCAACAACGAGTAGTTATATTTTTGTCTGTTTGTGTTGATTGTCTACCATAGCTTTAGTTTATATCTCTTGCAGTTTTGATATACATTGTTGAGCTATTCTGACCATCCTTTCTTGTCTTCTTGCGAGGGACCGCGGAGCAAGGCGGATCGCCTAGGTGACCCGAAGCAACCTTGGGAAGCGGAGCCGGCCTTCTTAGGTCTACCCGGCAGGAGAGAGCAGGAGGAGTGAGAGAGAGTGGTAGATTAGTTGCATTTTATTTTTGTGAGAGAGTGACTTTGATAAATTATAATAATACAGGTACATTGGACTCTTGGACACTCAGGGCCTAATTTCCGGGTGTTTGTTCACCCGGGGGCTCACCGCGGCTTTTCTCGCATTTTTCGTTGTCATTTTCCGGTTTTGTTTTCCTTTTTCATTTCTTTTGTGGACTGAGCCCTTAGACTCTAGGCCTGCTTGATTCGATTAGAATAGGTCCAAACACACTAATTACCTTGCATGTTCCTATAGATCGTATTTGGACTTAGACTAATTAAACAGTTGGTCATTAGCTTTTGATCCGCGCACCGCGAGCTCTCCCCACACAAGCGCTTTCTCCTAACTCAATTGTGTTGAGCAGAGGAGGGGTGAGCCTAGACCGGACATTAGGATTGAGGGTTAGTGGTTAGCTTGTGGTTCTTCACGCTAGCAGTTGCCTACCCTAGGACGATTTCTGCTTTGCATATCGCCATGTAGCTAGGTTTATAAATTCTGCTTTGCATCCCGCATGGAGAGAGCTGGGATTCGCTGTAAGTCTTCTCACTTTGCATCCATCATCTAGGCACAAAGGTGAGATTTCCACCTTGGTGTCGACTTGCACGACTTTTCCGACTCTTTCCTCCCTCTGTTTTTGGACAAAGTAGGATCAAAGAAAATACTTAGGCGCTTGTTAGAATTCACTCAAAAGAAGCGATAACACCAAAAAAATTAAAAAAGGGACTGCTAAGAAAACCTTGGCCAAAAATAAAATCGGAAATTGGATTCATTGTTTGGTGAGTAACACCCTCACTTGTATTCAGGTTGCATGGGAAGGTCTCCTTCCAAGTGAGGTGAGCGCTTCGTAAAAATTAGAGCCAAAAACCCAATTTGTGGCTGCCTTGTGTATCGCCTGGTTTCCGAAGTATTGGCGCTACTATCGTACGTAGTCGAGTAGGGCTTGATCACCATTGGTGACTCACTATTGTGTGAGCATCGACCTTGTCTGAAGTACCGAGCTTAGGCCACGCCTTCACGGGTGTGTCTGTCTCACCGGCTGCGTCCGAGTAGGATCTTGCACGCTCACGGGTGATTCCGTTGCGAGCGAGGTCCAAAGTATTGGTTTCGCCTATCGGCTTCCTCCCTCTATTTCTTTGGCTGAGTAGGGATCCAGGAAGGTTTACAAGGACCTTAAAAAGCACAAGTTACATGTTACACAGGAGGAGGACAAGTACGGGGATACTTTCCCGGCAGTACTCTCTCTTTTAGGCGTAGCGTTCTAAGGACTCGTGAAAAGATAAATCCCTGAATCAAGCTAAAATTGACAAGATAAAAGCCGAACCTTCACGGCTTCACGTGTTGAGTTGGTGAACTCACCCCTGCTTTGTGTTTGGTTGCTAGATTTATTAAGGTCAAGATCAAAAACACAGCACAATTGTGCGCAATTTTGTTGCATCTCATTTCATTCTTCTTCTTCTTCTTCTGCATTCCCTCTACTCTTCCCAATAATCAAGATGATGGGACGGAGATCTCTTAGGCCGACCTTGTCGGCACCGCTATCCAGCACTCCTCCTTATTCATCTAGGACTACCTCGGAGAGTCCGCTCTCCGAGCCTGAGTTTACATCCACCCTGTTCCCCCTCGACCACCCTTCCCATTCTCCTTCTCTCAGTCCAATAGTTTCAAAATTCAGTGCATCACAGAGTTCAGATCATTCGACAGCACCTGAGATGGCCTCTTTTGCTTTTTCAGAAATCCAGTGATGGCAGACAGAGGCGAGCACCCAGATGACCATGATCATCCTCCGTTCATATTTGATCAGGCGGCCATCAACAATTCCTTGTTAGCGTCCCTGGAGACTATGCAGAGGCAGTCCGTGACCAGGGTACCTTCATGGGTGATCTGATGAGAGAGATAGCTCAGATGAGAGAGAACGGACCTGGGGGCGGTGGCGGTGGCGGTGGAAGAGGAGGAGGACCTGATGCAGGAGGAGGCGATCCAGACGCTGAGAGACCACCATGGACCATCATGAGGGAACTGCACAACCCAGCTGCATCCCTCACTCATCGGTGGATCAGACTCCCGCCAATCCATGGAGACTTCGAGTTGCGGCCCCATACCATTCAGCTCCTACCATAATTCCATGGGTTGCCGACCGAAGAGCCACACCTACACCTCCAAGAATTCGAGATGATATGAAGCACCATCCATGATTGGTTGATGACCGAGGACACAATAAAGATGATTGCCTTTCCATTCTCCTTGGTTGACAGAGCCGCATATTGGCTCAAGCATCTAGGGCAATTCATCGACACATGGGTAGATCTCCGGACCGCATACCTGAAGAAATACTATCCTCTCGGCCGGACCAATGCAGCTAGAGCAATGATAATTAACTTCGTCATGATCCCAAATGAGCAGTTTCATGAAGCTTGGGATCGCTTTCGAGAGCTCATCGACCGGTGTCCACATCACGATATCTCCAAGCCCAACTTGGTGTAAAGTTTCTTCTGTGGGCTGACACCGGAGCTGCAGGGGCTAGTGAACGCCTCTTACGGTGGGTCGTACTTTTCCAAGGGTGAAGACGACGTCTGGGCCATTTACGAGGGCATGGCAGAAAATTCAACCGTGATGGCCCAAGCCCGAGTCTACACGCAGCAGAAGCCCCCGCAAGGAGCAGGATCATTCCAGAGGATCGCCCGCATCGATGCCGGTCCCAACACAGTGTCGGCAGCCGCAGCCCAAGCTGAATCCAGCCGCGGCCGACATGGGCATCATTAGTGAGAAACTGGACTGTCTCGAGATCCTCAAGAAGAAGCAGATGCAAGGCATGGCCCAGATGGACCAAATTGCCAAGACCATGAGTGATCTGAAGATGCAGATCTTGTGCATCCAGGAGGCACAAACTCATTCCCAACAGCCTCCCAGATCACGTGCTGATCCGAGCAGTAGCAATGCCAACCAGCCCTCTACCTCGTATCGTCAAGCCAACCATATCCAGGCAGAGCCGGTTCCCTTGCTACAGTACTACCCAGCGCAGCCGCCATCTTCGGACACGCAGATGGTGGTCTACCAGCCGGAGCAGCCACTGGCCGTTCTTCCTCCACCCTTCTTTGAGCAGGACCCATTGATGGAAGTCAATGGGATTTGGTACGACCGGTACCCTCAGCCCGGGATTTGTCGTGATCACCCCGGATTCCGTTGGGGCAACGGTGGCTCCTCCTCCCAGCAGCAGAATCCTGCCCAAGGACATCAGAACAACCAACCACACCAGCAGCAACAGCCCCAGTATGCCCAGCCACAACAGTATCAGAGTGGTCCTCGTCCCGCCTATCAGGGACAACAGTGGAGGCAGCGACAGCAGCCTCAGCAATCTTATCCCCATCATCCCCAGTATCAACCGCAGCAGCAGCAGCAGCCCCATTTCCAGCAGGGACAACCATCCAATTCTCAGGGTCCCACCTTTGAGAATCCAGCTCTCGATGATCTTGCCCGCTTGCTCTCTGAACAGCGAGCATCTTTCAGGAAAGAAATGGATGAATTCCGGCAGGAGATGAGGGAAATAATAAAAGGCAAGGCCGCCATACCCGCTCAGATTGAACCTAATCCGAACAATCTAAAAAGGAAGTGTGAGCAGGTAGAGTTTACAGAGGATACCTCTCCTAGTGACTATTTGAGTGATATGTCTTATTCTTTCTATGATGCTGATTTTGTGACTACTAGGAGCGGTAGGATGTCCGCTGACAAGCGGTGCCTCTTCTGAGCGACAACCAGATGCAGCACCAGGAGCTCCAGAGGAGCAGAGTAGCGGTGCTGATGCCGCTAATGATGATGTTGAAGACGGTGGTGCTGAGGCCACCAATGATGGAGATCCAGATGACGGTGCCGATGCCGTCGTGAGACCAGATGCAAACGGTGGTGCTGATGCCACCATTTTGGATGCTGAGCCAGAGCGCGGTGCTGATGCCGTAGAGACAGGTGCCGTGGTGGTACTGAGGCCACCACATCTACTTTTGTTGAGCCTCCCTCTGTGATGTTACCACATTTTGTACCCATGGACCGTGGAAACAAAAAGAAAAACAAAAATATGAATAAAGGAAAGGTTTCTGTTCACATTGCAGATCCATATGTGTTGAATGATGATTATTGTATGGATTCTCCTCCTTCACAGGCACAGGGACCGATTCCTAGTCCTCCATCTGTGGAGGCCCATACCATCCCCTTCCCTGAGGCACTCCGCCGAGCGAAGGGGAATAAAAGAGAAAATCTCAAAAAAGAGCAAAAGGTAGAGTTCGGCAACCAGATGATTGACAGGTTCCATATTCAGCTGACTCTACAAGAAGCACTTGAGCACATCTCCCTCTTCAAAAAGAACCTGAAAGAGAAGACTACAGTCCGCAGGAAGAGGAGGAACCACAGAGATCAAATCCATGTGCTCACTCATTCCACTTGCTGCACTATTCAGAACAAGTTGCCAGCCAAGCGACCAGATGCATGAGCTCCCTATGTCAGATGCAAGATTCAGGAGCAACAGTTTGATCACACTCTATTAGACAGTGGCTCTTCAATTAACCTCTTTCCGGCAGCCTTACTCGACCGATTCGAGTTTGGTCCTCTTCTTAGGCGCAGGACAGTCCTTCAGTTTGCTGATAGGTCGACTAAGAGGCCGAAGGGGTTATTGAAAGACGTGGTCGTTACCATTCAGGCCTGAAATTCCCCGTGGACTTCGTTGTGTTGGACATGGAGATCCCTGAATCGGTAACTGATGCCTGATAAACGCGGAGATCGACGGTCTTAAGTTCAACACAAAGCGTGAACTCAGTCGAAGTGTCGACCAATCAAAATCCGAGTTTGATCAACAATTAACCCACACTAAAGATCAATAATTAGAAATAAATGTGGAGTTAAAATTTATTTTTAACTCTGCACAAATGGTGTATAGTGACAAGTATGCAGAGAGTTCGAACACAGGGAGCAAGCAGGGTAGTTCAAGCAAAAATTGTGCTCAAGTGTGTGAGTGTGTGATGTGTCTACACTAAGCAGGCAAACAAATGAATTTTTGTGGGTTTTTAATTTTTAAATTTTTTTTATTTAATTTTTAATTTTGTATTTTGATTTTCGAATTTTCTGATTTTTATATTTTGTATTTTATATTTTATATATTTCTTTTTCAATATTGGAAGGTAAAAACAATATAAGAAAAGGCAAGGTAAAATATTTATAAAAATGCACAAAAATACTCAAAAATTCAGCAATAAAGTGTTTTTGGTATTTTTAAGGTTTTCTACTGTTTTTGTGATTTTTGGGGAATTTTCTAGGTGTTTTTGGTATTTTCAAATATTGAAATAAAGGAAAACAGTGGAAATAAGGTTGTCTGTGAATAAAATGCAATTTAAAAATAGCAACCAATACCCAAAATGCTTCACACTATTTTTCTACTAAAAAGAACAAAATAAGGGATAAACAGAAGCTGAGTTTGTATTTTTTGGATTTTTCTACTATTTTATATATTTTTTTGAAGTTTTTGAGTGTTTTTAAATTTTTAGTATTTTTCTTTTGAGATTTTTAATGATTTCTGGACTGACACTAAAAGAGGATAAAAGAGACACTAGGTAATTTTTTTGGAATTTTTGGAGGTGTTTTAATATTTTTTTGGTATTTTCTAAGCTAGACAGTGCATGAAATAGATGTTTGTGATTTTTAATAAATATGAAAATAAAATTAAAAACTAAATAGATGGCGTTAAAGTACACTTATCCAGAAACTTAAATCTATTTTTGTGGAATTTTTTTGGGCTTAAGAAGATATTTTAAACAATTAGAACAAGAGTCCCAACATTAAACAGTCCTGGCAAGGGCAGAAATGCAATTTACAAAACATCCAGGGGCAACTATGCAATTTTCCACAAAAATATACACTTTATATTCAATTTTTGGAACCAAAAAGCAATTACAAAAGCCGCCTGGGCTTGTCTGAAATTTTCCCGCCAGGGCGCGTGACTTGCACGCGCCTGGGAAGGACTTGAACGTAATATCACAAAAGCCTGGGGGCTTAGTTGCAAAGTAACCTAAACTTTTACACTTAATGCCAAAATTTCAGGACCAAAAAGAAATACCCAAAAGTACGGGGGTTCCTCTGCAAAATGCCCACCCCCTCACGTGTACAGGTCACGTGAGGTGACGTGGCGAGGGACCCGAACGCAAATATCAAAATGCTGGGGGTCTCTTTGCAAATATTACAGAATATTTAAACTACAGACGAAAGTTTTTAGACTAAATATTAAATACAAAAATGGCGAGGGTGTAGATGCAAAATACCCTCGCTCTGGCGCTCCGATGATGACGCGTGGCGCGCATCCAACGGCTGGGGCGACGAGGCGTGATCCGACGGCTGGATGCGATCCACTTATCCACGTGGCGTGTCCTGAGCGGCCGATGACGGTTCGGCGATCAGCGGCTGAGATTAGAACGCTCGAAGACGATCTGACGGCTGAGGCTTGGTGCGATCCAACGGCCACTGCTTGATCTGGAGCTGCTGCTCGATCGGACGGCGGGGAAGCAAGGAGGAAGAACGGGGAAGAAGGCCGGCGATGGCGAACTTCCCCGGCTCCGTTCTCGCTCCTCCGGCGATGAATGTGCTCCAAAATGGAGCTGCAGACTCCTGGGGTCGTCCTCTTCCTCCTGGGGGCCTCAAAAGTACACGGCGATGGCCGTGCTGCTCGCAGACGGTCGGCGGAGCTGGAGAGCTCGGTTGAGCTCCGGCGAGCCTCAAAATCGCTCCCAGGCGCGATTCAACGTGCGTTGACCCTGCAAAAAGAGTTAGAAGGTCCAGGGCAAAGTGCCTAGACCTTTGGTGGACCTAAACGAAGCGCGAGGTGGAATGGACTTCGGTGGCTGGAGTTGCGCTCCGGCAAGGACGTGTGATCGGAAGATTTAAGCGATGGATCTTTGATTTTTTTTGGGGTTTTTAGAGCCTAAACTAACAGGAATAAAATGCAATAAAGGAAGAAGCGGGATGAAGCCCTCGATGGCCGGAGCCAGAGGAAAAAGACTACCTCAACGCCGGCGATTGGCGGAGGTGCTGGAGTCGTCCTCGACCTCGGACGCCCTGGCTGAGAGGCTCGCGGCGGAGCTGTCACCTCCGGCAAGACTTGGAGCGCAAGAGAGGCGGAGAGGGGTGGACCAAGGGGACTCGAATTCAAAAGGAAAGGAGGGGGTTGGTTATATGTGGTTTGACCCGAGACTAAGGTGCTCCGAAGATCAAGGCATATCTGGCGAATCTTGGGTCCGATGACCAAGGTTAAGCATGGACGAGCTAGAGGGAGGATCGAGGAACAATGTTGCAGAAGATTGCAACACAAAAAGATGCAAGTCTTGGCCTCGAAAAACCCTTGAAATTGGGTCAAAACCGAGGGTGTCAGGCGCTACAGGGGTAGGTCAGACTGTTGACCTAGGTCAACAGTCCTGGCCTCCTGGTTGGTCCACGTGGACCAACCAGGAAAAACCCTGGAACAAAGTCTTATTAAATCAATTTAAAATAATAAATGGTCGAATTAAATAAAAGTTATAAAATAAGAAATGCTCAAAATTTTATATAGTATTTTATTCTGATTTTTATTTATTTTTATGACTTATATTTTTACAAGTTACCTTTTTAACCCTGTATAGGTATAATACCTATGTATTTTGATATTTTATTTGTATTTTGGTATTTTATCTTTTTATTATTTTTATTTATGATTTTGTAAAATTATAACATACTTTTATATACATAAGTATATTTTTATTTTATTTTTCTGAGATGTTTTGTATATTTAATAAAATGTACGTATAGTTTATACAGGTATGTGTATAAGTATAATACCTATGTTTTGAATTTACAAGTATTTTATTTTTATTTTTATTTAGGTTTTTATTCTAATTTTAATGTACATAATTATTATAAGTATTATTTACAATATTATAAAAATATAAAAATATAAAAATAATGAATAAATAATAGATTGAATATTTTAATAGGTACAAGGGTACAATGTGGGTCCAAAAGTCAACTTTCAAACCGTAGCTCCGCCGAATGCGAAACCACCGCCATTGGATAGATTATTTTATTCTATATACAATTAAAGGTGAGTACACTGCATTTGGAGTTTTTATTTGTGAGATACGGGTCTGGGAAGTTGAGATTCTGGAATTTTATTCAGACCATAACTTTTTATCTGTACATTATTTTTCTGTGAAATCAATTTTATAGTTTTCTTTATAAAATTATCTACAACTTTCATGTACAAAGTTTCTTTATTTGATGTATAAAAAGTGGAACCAAAAATAGGTCCCAAAATGAATAAAGAATGAATAAAATGTATAGGTATTTTATCTGTGTTTTGGCCCTTATCTCCCCCTACTTTATTCCTTGTCGACCTATTCATCAAGATGCCTAGGTCTCGGGGGTTTTGGGTCATAAAATATTTGCAATATTTTATTCTTTTTCTTTTCTTTATTTATTCTATAATTTTGGCCCTAATTACAGTAATTTATACACTATTTAGGTGCACATGCATGAATGCTAAGATGATGATTTTAATGCTATTTTTAGGCATTTGCTAGGGTTTTTGGTGCCAAAATGATAGAATAAAGATGATGAAATGTGGATTCATCAATGCCCCCATCATCCTCGGACGTCCATTCTTGGCCACAGCTAAGACGGTGACCGACCATGATAGCGGGAAGGTATGTTTTCGCGTAAGGGCGAAACCGTACAAATAGAGACGATCGAAGAAACCAGAGCCAGAGAGTTAGAATGCTCGGAGCAGTCCAGTGAAGCAGCACAGAAGACAGAGGAAGAGCTAGACATCCACCAGGTTTGTGATTTTGTGATGACTGATGATGAATCCAACTGGATAGATCCTGTAGCACCGACTCTCGCCTTGCCTACAGATTCACTATATCTCAAGCTCATGGCATTCGAGAGCTGGGAGAGCACATCCCTGGATGAGGATATACCTGAGGCTGACAGTGTTGTGATGAGTGGTGCCGATGATTTTCATTCTTGCTCATCTTCTTCTGATCCCTCGGATTCAGACATTGACTGGGATGACTTTGATGATTATTTACCTTGTCTGATTACTTCTGAGCCAACAGCCATGATAGAGTGCGAGCCAGTGCAGTTCATTGATGATTCAGCAAGCCGCCCTTTGTCAGAGATTCATGCAGAGCGAGAGTTCTCCCATGCAGACCTGGTCGCCTTCACACAGACATATCAAAAGCCAGATCTGCCGCCTCCCAGTTGTCCAGAACTGAAACCTCTGCCGCTGTCGTTGAAGTATAGATTCCTTGCGGGTGAGCCAGATATGCACCCATTCATTATCTCAGCAGGTTTGAATGGAGAGCAAGAATCTCGTCTGATGGAGGTTCTTGAAAGAAACCGCAAGGCAATAGGTTGGAGTATAGGTGATCTCCAGGGGATTAGTCCGGCTCTGTGCTCTCACCACATCTATCTTGAGGATGACACTAGGCCGTCGCGTGAGTTCCAGCGACGGTTGAACCCGAATCTTCAAGACGTAGTCATGAAAGAAATTTCAAAGTGGTGGAGAGCCGATTTTATCTACCCCATCTCCGACTCCAAATGGGTTAGTCCACTACATGTGGTACCCAAGAAGACGGGTATCACTACAGTTGTCAACGAGTCTGGAGAGAAGATCGCTACCAGGGTGCCCACTTCTTGGAGGGTCTGTGTGGACTACAGACGATTGAATGAGGCCACCAAGAAGGATCACTTCCCGCTACCCTTCATTGATCAGATTATCGAGCGGATAGCCGGGAAGAGTCACTACTGCTTTCTTGACGGGTACTCTGGATACAATCAAGTGGCCATTGCGCCCGAAGACCAGGAGAAAACGACATTCACCTGTCCGTTTGGGACATATGCTTTCAGACGGATGCCCTTTGGTCTATGTAACGCTCCGGCGACATTCCAGAGGTGCATGTTGTCCATATTCTCGGACATGGTGGGTGACTGTTTAGAGGTCTTCATGGATGACTTCTCGGTCTATGGCAACGGGTTCGATGCTTGTCTTGACTGCCTAGACTGTGTGCTTCAGCGCTGCATAGAGGTCAATCTTGTCTTATCTTGGGAGAAGAGCCACTTTATGGTGACTCAAGGGATGGTCCTTGGTCATATCGTCTCCAACAGGGGCATGGAGGTCGATCCGGCCAAGGTGGATATCATCAGAAAACTCAATCCACCGTCCAACTTGCGTCAGTTGCGGTCTTTTCTGGGGCATGTCGGTTTCTACCGACGGTTCATACAGGACTTCAGTCGTATTGCCCGACCACTTACTGACTTGCTGACAAAAGATACCGAGTTTATTGTCAATGATAAGTGTCTTGCATCTTTCGAGACTCTCAAAAATATGGTTGTTTCAGCTCCTGTCCTTCAGCCACCTGATTGGTCTCTTCCATTCGAGATCATGACGGACGCTTCAGATTTTGCCGTTGGGGCTGTGCTCGGACAGAGGAGGGATGGATTACCTTTTGCCATTCACTACGCCAGCCGGACTTTGGATGCGGCTCAGCGAAATTACACTGTGACTGAGAAAGAGATGATGGCCGTAGTCTTCGCTCTTGATAAGTATCGATCGTATATTCTCGGATCTAGAGTGACAATTTACACTGATCACACCGCCATCCGGTACTTAATGGTTAAGAAGGATGCCAAAGCACGTCTTACCAGATGGATCCTTCTGCTCCAGGAATTTGATATTGAGATTAAGGACAAACTTGGAGTAAAGAATGTGGTGGCGGATCATCTCTCCAGATTGGAGAATCTTGAGGAATCTGAGCCCAGCGCACCTATCACTGAGACGTTTCCAGATGAGGCGATCTTGGCTATCACCTCGCTCCTGTGGTACGCTGACATTGTGAACTATCTTGTCGCCAAGACAGTCCCACAAGGTTGGCCCAGGCAGAAACTTGAGACCTTCCTGGCGAAGGCCATGTTTTATCATTGGGAGGATCCGTCCTTTATCATGAAGGAGGGGACAGTATCTGGAGGAGGTGCATTCCTCAAGAAGAGCATCATAGCGTCCTCACATACTGCCACAAGCTTGAGGCAGGAGGACATCATTCTGGAAAAATAACAGCACATAAGGTGCTTCAATCCGGACTATGGTGGCCTACTCTCTTCAAGGATTCTGATGAGTTCGTGAAGAGATGTACTGACTGTCAGAAAATGGGAACCTACGGACAGAGAGACATGATGCCCATGCAACCCATTCACTTTTGTGAGGTTTTTGATGCATGGGGGATTGATTTCATGGGCCCATTTCCTAAGAGTCAGGGATTCGAGCATATTTTGCTCGCTGTAGATTATGTCAGTCGAGGGGTCGAGGCCATCCCCGCCCGAGCCGCAGATGCTAAAACCGTATGCAAATTCTTGAGGAAAAATATCATTTCACGGTTCGGGGTACCTAGAGTCTTGATTTCAGACGAGGGGTCTCACTTCATCAATGACAAAGTCAGGGCCCTTGCAGACGAGTTCGGCATTGACCATCGAGTTGCCACACCGTATCACCCTCAGACTAATGGTCTTGCCGAAGTATCGAATCGGGAGATAAAAACAATCTTGCAGAAAGTTGTACGCCCAGACCGAAAGGATTGGTCACAGCTTTTGGACTCGGTCTTGTGGGCCTATCGGACTTCTTTCAAGAATCCATTGGGGACATCTCCCTTTCGTCTCGTCTATGGCAAGCCATGCCATTTGCCAGTGGAGATCAAGCATAAATCTTTTTGGGCAGTCACTGAGTTGATGTTAGATCCCGAGAGTATAGGAGACCAGAGAAGAGCAGAATTGGCAGCCCTGGAAGAACTGAGAGATACAACTTTTTCCAACAGCCTACAGTACAAGGAGAAAGTGAAGACATGGCACGATTCGCATATCAGCCATAAACAGTTTGAGCCAGATCAGAGAGTATGGTTGTTTGATTCCAGGCTGAAATTATTCCCAGGGAAGTTGCAGAGCAAGTGGAAAGGTCCCTATGTGGTCAGGAAGGTACATGACAATGGCAGCATCGACATATCTGAACCGTCATCTTCCTCTACCTTCCACGTCAGTGGTCAACGCCTGAAGCTATATCTAGATCATGATCCGTCGACCATTGACGTTGCCCCCATTCTTCTGGTATAAGATGTGTTCTTTGACTCACATCATCTGCATCTCATACATGATGATCACTTCTATCTTCCGTTGTACAGATCATCTGTCCATATCACACTTTTATCTGTTGATTTATTTTCTTCTTTTCTTCTTTTCTTCTTTTCCTTTTCTATTTTCTTTATCTATCAAAAAGGTGTCACCCTTGTAGACAGTTTTCCATACTTAGGATGTACTTTGTCCTAAGTATAGGGGGGTGTGCACCCCGAGTTCTCTTTATCTTTTGATCCTCTCCATTGTCTCCTCTTCTTGTCTATACTTAGGGATATCTTACCCTAAGTATAGGGGGAGACAATCTGAGTACGATATGTTCATTCCCACCCTTGACCCTCCCTGCATTGTGTACAGTCTGCTATACTTAGGATTATTTGATCCTAAGTATAGGGGGGACTGTCAACTTCTTATTGGTTCATTCATTTATTCTTTAGGCTTGTCTATACTTAGTACGAGTTATGTCTTCTCTTCTCTCTCCGATCTATGAGGACATAGCTCAAGCTAAGTATAGGGGGTCGTATATACCGCGTATATACTTTAGCCATAACTCGTACTTTCGTATTTTCCTAATAATATGGCTAATAATTCTTTAAAAAAGTCCTTAAAATCCCTAATAAAAAGGTGTTCTGTTCCTCAAATTCTTTTTGTATTTACTGATTAATAAATCAGGTGAAAATGTTTTTTGCAAAATGTTTGAAAAATAGTTTGAAAATCTTCGTGAACATTTATTGAAAACTATTTTGAAAATATTTTGTTACATGTTTTCAACCTTTGTAAAAATGTGTGGTTTGTAAAATTTCTTTTCTTTGTGTGAAATAAAATGTTTGAAAAATGATTTGCAAATGGTTTGAAAAATGGTTGCAAAAATGTTTGAAAAACCTATATATACTGTTTTGAAAGCCTTTGCAAAATGATTTTCAAATGTGTGTACACGTTTGTAAAATGTTTGTAAAAATTATTTTGGACTATAGTTTTCAAAAATTTGTATGAAAAGCTTGTGTCAAATAAGTTTGAGGAATATTTACATCACACCAAAATCCACTGTATATATGTATAAAATTGAGCACTTACCCTGTAAATTCTTAAAATCCACTTCTTGCATATATAAGAAGCGCTCCCGTGTACATATTTTCACCTAGTTTTTAGCCAAATCTTTTTGGTTTTAAAAAATCCCAAAAACATTTGTAAAATTAAAATCCAAAAACATTCGAAAAATCTTTGTGAAAAAGACAAAAAAATGCATCTGCATATGCATCATCATCATCTTTTCAAAAATCAATAAAAAGTTCAAAATCTTTGAAAATTACATCACAAAAATATTTTCTGCATCGCATTGCATAGCATGAGCATTTTTCGGATTGAGTTTGAGAGTTGAACAAGTCTAAGTAAAATTCGGAGATTGGAGCTTGATTGGACCTTAAAATCTACCTAATAACAGGAACCTTATAGGAACTGGGTTTGAGGTACTTCAGGTCTAGTTGACTTAATTCTTTGAGGATCACGAGACTGGGTTCAATGGATTCTTGACTGCCTAAGTATAGTATTTCGGAGCACACGCACGACTCTTGTTGATAATGACCTAACTTGGACACCTGCACCTTTCACATGGCTCAACTCAGTTGGAGTGGTGAGGGGATTGGATTTGCCGGTATGAGACGCACACAAGTGGAAACATTTGTCCTCCTCTAGGGAGGGAAGTGCACCCCAACCCATCCAGTGATAAGGAAGTCTAAAGACAGGAGGTTGTCGGTTGCAATAAAGCTTCAAAAGAGGGATAGTCTACTGGCTCAAGAGGAAAAACTCCTTATGTAAATGCTGTTGTATATAGTATTTAAAAAATGTGTTCAGGCGTGTACAAAAATAAAAAGCCTGCAAAGTATGTACAAATGTTGTAAAGTCAATAAGCAAGCTTGAGTTCCAAAGTCAAATATGTGAGCCTGCAACAGGATGACTTGACTACACTGGTCTTGCATCCCCGGATAGGTAGCTACACTGGCTACCGTACATTCTTCTCTTCACCCCCTCCTCTTGAGTTGGTTGCCACTTGAACTTAGAAGGGAATACCCCGCTCCCCGAGGATGGAGTTACTGGATTGGGGAATCATTTGGTTGTCGTACTGGAGAAGTCAGTTTCTTTGTCATTCTAGTTGGGAAGAGCCACCATCACTTACACTGTACGAGTCAGACTCATAGTCGTAAGAGTTTGCGTATGAATTGAAGTATTTCTGACCTGGCTATTGAGGAGACTTGGACAGAGTTTTGGGATTCTCAGGGACTGTTGGATGTCAAATTCGGTTCTCAATAAGGTTCCGCCCGCACTAAAATTCCAAAGGTCTGACTTAAGCTCCAAACTTTGATTTTGTGAAGACAAGTTTGATAATCAGATAAAATCCAAGTTCTTCTTTTTCTTTTCTTTCTTTTTCTTTTTGCACTTATTGCATAAGTGTTTGCTAGGGACTAGCAAAGGTAAAGTATAGGGGGATGATGAATCCACATTTCATCATCTTTATTCTATCATTTTGGCAACAAAAATCCTAGCAAATACCTGTAAATACCCTTAAATCAAGCATATTAGCATCCATGCATGTGCATTCAATTAATGTATAAAATACTGTAATTAAAGCCAAAATTATAGAATAAATAAAAGAAAAGAAAAAGAATAAAATATTGTAAATATTTTATGACCCAAAACCCCGAGACCTAGGCATCTTGATGAATAGGTCGACAAGGAATAAAGTAGGGGGAGATAAGGGTCAAATACCTATATTATTTAATTCATTCTTTATTCATTTTGGGACCTATTTTTGGTTCCACTTTTTATACATCAAATA
This sequence comes from Ottelia alismoides, assembly GCA_037367405.1. Taxonomy (NCBI): domain Eukaryota; kingdom Viridiplantae; phylum Streptophyta; class Magnoliopsida; order Alismatales; family Hydrocharitaceae; genus Ottelia; species Ottelia alismoides. Next base: position 222,963 of record JAZKJV010001358.1, on the reverse strand, counting down.
AAGAAACTTTGTACATGAAAGTTGTAGATAATTTTATAAATAAAAATACAAAATTGATTTCACAGAAAAATAATATACAGATAAAAAGTTGTGGTCTGAATAAAAATCCAGAATCCCAACTTCCCAGACCCGTATCTCACAACTGACAACTCCAAATGCAGCAAACTCACTTTAATTGTATATAAAATAAAAGAATCTTGTTTAATGGTGGTGGTTTCGCATTTGGCGGAGCTACGGTTTGAAAGTTGAGTTTTGGACCCACCTTGTATAGCTGTAGAGATTAAAATATTCAATTTATTATTTATTCATTGTTTTTGTACTTTTATATTTTTATAATTATGTAAGTATTACTTATAATAATTATGTACATTAAAATCAGAATAAAAGTACAAAGAAAACTCAAAATAAAAATCAACAAGTATAGATCATACAGGTATAATACCTATACTCATACTTATATAACATACTCTTACAATTTATTAAATATACAAAATAAATCAGAAAAATAAAATAAAAATATATTTGTGTACACAAAAGTATCTTATGATTTTAGAAAATACTAAATAAAAATAATAAAAATAAAATACACAGAATAAAAATAAAATACTAAAATACATAGGTAATATACCTATATAAGGCTAAAAAGTAAACTTATAAAAATATACCTCATAAAAATAATTAAAAATCATAAAAAAATACTACATAAAATAACAAATATTTTTTATTTTATAATCATTATTTAATTCGGCCTATTTCTATTTTTAAATGAATTTTCAAAACATTTATCAGGGATTTTTCCTGATTGGTCCACGTGGACCAATCAGGAGACGGTCCCAGTTGACCCAGGTCAACTGGTCGTCTTCCCCCACCTACCCCTGTCAGAAGTAGATTTTTGAGCCAATTTCTTGGCTTTTTCGTGGCTGATCCTTGCACTATTTCGTGATGGTTCCTTTTGCAAAACCAAACCTCGATCATTGGTCTACCCCGCCATGTGATTACCTCGGGCCATGGATCAATGTAGTGCTCCAGGCGCCTTGATCTTTGGAGCACCTTGGTCAGGGGTCAAACCAGATATAACGACCCCCCATTTTCAATTTGAATTTCGAGAACCCTTGGTCCACCCCTCGTCGCCACCTTCGTGCTCCCGAGCTCCCAGGAGGTGACAGCTCCACCGCGAGGCCGTCAGCCAAGGCGATCGAGGTCGAGGGCGCCTCCGCCACCTCCCGCAAGACCGACGGTCGAGGTTTGCAACTCCCTCTGGCTTCGGCCATTGAGGGCCTTCCCCCTTTTATTTTTCTTCTGCATTTAGTTCATGTTAGTGTTAGGATCGAAACCCCAAAAAAATTTTGAGTTCCGTCATCGAAATCACCCGATTCACCAACTTGGCCGGAGCGCACCTCCGGCCGTTCATCGCCCAGTCACTCCACGCATCCCCACGTCCATCAAAGGGTCCAGGCAGTTTGCCCTGGACCCCTTGACTCTTTTTGCAGGTCAACGCGCACTTGATAGCGCCTGGAGACGAGTTTTGACGTTCGCCGGAGTTATCGAAGCTCCCCAGCTCCGCCAGCCACCAGCGAGCTCCACGGCCCTCACCGTGGGTTTTTGACGCCTCCAGGAGGAAGACGAAGACCTAGGGACGCTCCACGTCCATTTTGGAGCCTTGACATCGCTGGAGGACGACAATCTGGAGCGGCGAAGTTCGCCTCGCCGGCGTTCTTCGCTGTTCTTCCTCATCGACTCCCCACCGTTGGATCGAGGAGCTCCCCCAGATCGAGCAACAGCCGTTGGATTGCGCCACGTCGCCACCGTCCGATCGTCGTCAGATGATCTAATCTCCGCCGTCCAAGCGAAGTGTCGTCGACCGTTGGATTCACGCCACGTGTATAAGTGAAGATCTGCAGCCGTTGGATCCACGCGCCGAGGGTATTTTGCATCTAAGCCCCCGCGCATTTTGTATTTACTTTTTAGTCTAAAAACTTTCGTAGGTAGTGTAAAAGTTTTGTAAAAATTGCAAAAAGACTCCTGAACTTATTTTATTTACATATAGGTCCTTTGCCATGTCACCTCACGTGACCTGTACACGTGAGGTCAGGCCATTTTGCATAGAGGCCCTCGGCCTTTATTTTATTTTAGTTCAGTACCAAAAATTTCAGATTAAGTGTTATATTTTTGGAAATTTTGCATGTGAACCCCCAGCTTTTGTGGATATTACATATTGGTCCTCGCCAGGCGCGTGCAAGTCACGCGCCCTGGAGGGAAAATTGCTAGGATACCCCTGCGGGTTTTGTATTTTGTAATTGGTCCTAGAAATTGAATATTAAGTGTTAATTTTTTGTGGAAAATTGCATGTGTGCCCCTGTATGTTTGTTAAATTGCATTTATACCCTTGCCAGGCCTGATTAATGTTTGGATGCTTGTTGTAATTATTTAAATTATCATTTTGCCTCCAAAAATTCCACAAAAACAGGGTTAAGTTCCTGTAGACTTGTTCTTTGACGCCAACATTTTAGTTTTTGATTTTATTTTATTTTTATATTTAGTAAAAATCAAAAACATGCTTTGTATTCACTGTCTAGCTTAGAAAATACCAAAAAAATATTAAAAGACCTCAAAAAATTCCAAAAAAATTCCCTAGTGTGTATTTTATCATATTTTAGTGTCAGTCCAAAAATCACTAAAACTCTCAAAAGAAAAACCTTAAAAATTCAAAACTACTCAAAAACTTCAAAAAAATCTATAAAATCAAAGAAAACTCAGAAAAATACAAACTCACTTCCTATTTGTTCTACATTTTATTATCTTTTTTTGAAAAATAGTGTGAAAAATTTTGGTGGTTGTTTGCTAATTTTAGTTCCTATTTTACTCACAGCCAGCACATATTTCACTATTTTCCCTTATTTCAGTATTTAAAAATACCAAAAACCTTTTGAAAAATACCCAAAAATTCCAAAAACAGTAAAAAATTATAAAAATACTAAAAACATTTTATTCCTGAATTTTTGGTTATTTTTTGCACATTTTTATAAATACTTTCTCTTGTCTTTTATTACATTGTCTTCATATTTCAATATTAAAAAAAGAAAAAAATATATAAAATATAAAATTATAAAAATCAGAAAATTAAAAATCAAAATACAAAATTAAAAATCAAAATAAAAAATTAAAAAAATTAAAAATTAAAAACCCACAAAATTTCCTTGCTTGCTTGCTTAGTGTAGACACTTCACATTCACTTGTGCACATTTATTTGGATTACCCTGCTTGCTCCCTGTGTTCGAACTCTCTGCATACTTGCCCTTTACACCATTTGTGCAGAGTTAAAAATAAATTTTAACTCCACATTTATTTCTATTTCCTTGATCTATAGTGTGGGTTAATTGTTGATTAATTTCAGGATTTAATCGGTTGACACTTCGACTGTGTTCCCGCCTTGTGTGGAACACAAGACCGATCGATTTTTGAGATTATCAACCGCCCTGGAGCAATAAGTTTAGAAACTTATCCCTGGGACGAATTTTCCTCCCCTTCTGTTCCTATATAACCCGATGCTCCTCCACTGGAGCCAATGATCCGCCGATCCACAACTGAAGAAGAGGTCGATGGTGACAACATCACCTCCGCCAGTCGGCGAGATCCTAGGCTTATATCCCCACCTTACTGCAACATGCAGTAGTCGCGCTAGCCTTACTCATGATTCGAACACGCAATCAGCCACGAAGAACACTCATGATTTTACATGGAAATCCCACCGGTGTAGCGGGGAAAAAATCATGGGCAAAGAGAGGTTCCACTATGAGAGAAAATATGAGTACATATACAAAAATCCTAGGAGGCAGCATCTCTCCCAGAATGAGATTATCTAATGACCCATGCCCTAACTATGGGAACTTAATCAGGTCGGCCAAGATCCATTTATGGAATGTAATCTATCGCAAACGGGTTTGGTGCTTCAAGGCATATCTCAACAATATCTCATGCTTATAGTTAGCCGATCCTCGTTCTAGTTCCACTTGAGGATTTTGTTCATGTCTTGCAATTCATTCTTCAAAGCCGAAATACCCACAAATCTATGTTACATTGTTAATCTTGTATATGGTCATTTTCTAATCTGATACGATCTTCCTCTTCGACAATTAGATCCTCGTTAGAGCCCCACCATCTACCTTCACTATGTTTTTGCTCACCTTCTTCCCCTATTTACATGCATTATTCACGCACGTAACTGGACTTCACTGATCAGGTTTGTTTGAAAGGCTTAACATCTGCTAATTAGCTGTTTCATCTATTTTTTTGCATGAGAATTAGTTGAATAGCTTTGTTGTTTATTTTCCCTGCTATAGTAATTCTAAGTTGATCAATGTTGCAAGTGTTATTGTTCATGAGCAAGTTCCTCGGAAATTTTAGGCTCTAGAATCCAGTTATGTTCAGGTGTTGCGATTACATGTTTTAACAATTTTGGGCAAAGCTTAGAGCTTTTAGGCAACATTATGGAGACTCTATACCAACATTAGTCGAGTTTAAATTGCCGCATCATGTACAGTGAGGACTGCAGAGTTGTTTAGATCAACTGCAAATAGATTCTTTTGTTCTTAGCCATAGGCTTCTCGTTATTTAAAAAACAACTAGTTCTTGATTTCCTTTCATTGGATGGAGCGGAATCCTTTAGAGGTAGGAGCTATGATGTGTGAGATCCATGTTAAGGTTTCATCAACCATTGGAGTTCTGATCTGAGGATGATAGTGTTGTAGTACTTGTGTGCCACAGTTAAACTTAGACCAGATGGATTTGGAATCGTTGGATGTAACTATAATAGGAGAGCTGCAGCATCAGATGTATCAGATTTTATTTCTCGCGTGTGATGTAGTTTGACAGTCTCCAAAGCAACAATCAAATTAAATCAAATCATATCAGTTGTTGGACAATAATGATTTATCTTCAAATCTCATATAATATCAGCACTTGTATCCCCTACCATCCAAGCACAAAGATCTGAATCAGTTGTCTTAACAGCTGAAGCATACTGACACTTTTCGCATTTGATCCTGACCAAGTTCAGAAGATGTTGTTGGCCGATTGCTTCAAAAAAAGTGGGGAGTATAAACGCCGATAAGTGGAGTTTTGCAGGAATTGGAATTTACAGTAAGTTAGTTTTTGAATTCTTTCTGATTTTTTCTGCGTTAATTGTGTATTATCGCAGACTCATGCTGAACTCAGGGGGCTCTGACTACATGAGCTGTTGGAATTCATCCCAATGTGTTCTACGCATGTGTGATGTTGAGCTTGCTACGAAATCTGGCAACCTTGCGTTGAAGATATCATATTACAACATCCAAGAGTGCTGGAAACTCCGGAGCTTTGATTGAACACCTAACTCACTTGAAGAAGAAGAAGAGGGGAGAATTGAACAAGAGTTCATCAAACGCAACATGGTTGGTGTTTCTTTTGGAAACAAGTTCGGGATTCATGGACAAGACCACATTAAAGCGTATTGATCGGAAACTTCAACCATTAGCTTCTTCGAGCATTGTCATAACACATCCGGCCCCTTCACTCGATAAGGAGTTAATTTAAGATTCTCGCGGCTTACAAACACTCACTGTAAGAACTACCACTTCTGTTGTAGACGAAACCTCCACACAACTGGAAAAAAAATATACACAGGAAGAATGACATTCACGGAGAACATCTCAAGGCATGCAACCATACCAAGGATTTATCTTTTGTTAGATAAGAACGATCTTCAGACATGCTATTGCTTAGCTAATAAAAAGATAAATGCAATTGTTCTAATTAGAGCTGTTCGAGATATGAAATGCAAGCCAAGAAAATAGAGTATAATGCAATACAAGTGTAACGGTGCACAAGAGTTATCAAGTATTCAAAAATCAAAACAGTAATATAAAGGTGTGCTGATTTATTGAAGGCGTAACATTGATGATGTAGTAACAAGCAACAAACATTTACTAGTGCATATGGTGTGTGTGTGTGTGTGTACATGTGCAACAATGCACATTCTGACAGTAAAAATTCCAAGTGTGAAACAAGCATCCAAGATTAAAGCATGGCCAATCATTTCACACGTTCTAATCGGTCACCGCAATCGTTCATCGATCTATCAGTGCACACTCTGAATCTCATTTTTCAAGCATCCAACCTTGCTCGTGAGATATACATAACGAAATGATGTGTATTTATAACAATGGATTTATGACGCATACACTGGTTGATTTCAATTAACACGAAAATAGACCATGATTTATTTCATCCATTTGATTATGATGATTATACATATGACACAATCCAATAACTGAATCAATATTCGATGATTGAGACTGCATTTGACCTTAGGCAAATACTGCGAGAATCAGAAAAATTACGGTAAATTCATATATTTTAATAGGGTTGCATTTTGTGTTTTTTCTAGTAACACTTACCCTCCTAACTATTTTTGCAATTAGACTTGTGCGATCATATTCTTACATAAATCACGGTCGTGTTCTTCCATGATTACACCATGGAAGGCACCGCTGTAAATTTTATAAAAAAGGTACACGTGTTATTGGAAAATAAACGGACGCAAGGGTAAAATACCTAGTTTAAAATTATATAGATCGAGACAAGTTGGCAGTGGGCCAAGAAGAAACCTTTGGGAAAACCCTCACCTGAATCCCCCCAATGGAAAATCGCGCGTACCTGAGCATACCGGAGGCGATGAAGGTGGTGGGGCGCACGGTCAACCTCTTCGCGGTGGTCGTCGAGATAGGAGCCACCCGTCGCAGCAGAGGGACGGACCATTTTGTGACGCTCAAGACCGTCGGCCCAGACTGCCCGCCCCGGGGCCTCTCCGTCACCTTCTTCGCGCGCGACCCCTCCCATCTCCCGCGCGTCTCCCGCTCCAGAGATCTCGTATGCCTCCACAGCGTCCTCATCCACGCTCACAACCACGAGCTCTACTGCACGCACCGCAAGGGGCTTTCTTCCTTCGCCCTCTTCCGAGGCGACGCCGACGACCTCGTTCCCTACCAGACCTCCAAGAACTTCCGTGGTTTCCCGCAGGATGTGCCGTTCTTGAAGTGCATGAGGTGCTGGGCCCTGAACACCAAGCAATTCGAGGATCCCTACTTGTTGAAGATGTTCCTGATCAAGGAAGGCGAGTCTTGTGATGTAGTGTGTAGGGTTCTTCATGTCTCCGGCAGCTCGGAGAGCGGCTGGACGCTCTTCGTGTGGGACGCGTACGAGCACCCGCCGTTGAAATTCTCGAGCTTGGAGGTCGAAGATTTCGAGCTTTTCCCGACCACTCTGGCCAGAGACGTTCTTTGTACTTTCCCTCGATTTGGGTCGGTGTTGGAAGTGAGACCCAGCACTCTTTTTAAAGAGATACCACATTTGCAAGAATATAGGTTCTGGTGCAGATTGTGTAATGTGGTGTGGGAGACGCATCGGGGGATGTGGAGAGGTGTGTTGAATCCGACGAGCAAGATCCGTTTTTTGTCCGAGAACGATGAGAATGTGATTGATCGCCAGTCGTTCTACACGATGAGATTGAAGGAAGGACATGTGCTTTTTCGGCGGCCTACTGATAGCATTCCTGGTCCTTCAGATTTCACGGAGATCGATTGCAAGATCAACGTTGAGGATACTTTGATTGCTTCAATTACGCACGCGGTGGTTGCCCATGAGTTCAGGTGTGTTGTTCGCGTGGTTGCTGCGCATCCGTGGAGATACGAGGATCTTTGGTGTTCTGAGCGTGGCGGTTTTATGGTAAAGTTGGTTTTGGAGGATCCCACTGCACGGATTCATGTGTTCTTAGATGGGGAAGATGGGTTGAAGTTTTTCAACGGATATCCACCTCACAATGATCTGAAAATCAGCTGGAACAAGTTGCTGGGGTTTCAAGACTATGGCAATCCTCTTTCAAGAAGTCCGCCTTGGGTGCTTTGCGGTTTAAAGTCATATTATGTTGATGAAAATGATCAGTTGGGAAGCAGAAGATATCGGATCTTCGGTACGAAATTGGTTAAATGAAGATTCTTATTCTACAAATTTTTGTAACGAGGATGGAATACATGCTACTAAGCTGCATGCAACTTTCCTGTTCATTACCTCCAAACATTTGTCTCGGAATTTGAAACTCTTCATCCCGAGACTGATTAATGGCTGATGGAGGTGATCTAACACACAAGTTTTCTGCTGCTCGGCAAGATACACCATTTTTTTCCTTTTGCAATATATATATATATAACACATCCTTGCTACGTAAATATAATGATCAAAGTGTGTGTACATTTATAGAGGACGCATACCTTAGCTAACTTATTGTCTGGAAATAGGGGTCTAGATTTATGGTCCACTCCGTCAAAGGATCTAACTTTTTTATGCGGGTTACAGGGAACTCTGTACTAAATTTGGTCCTCCTTTTGTAGAGCCCGTTGCTTGGATGGTGTTTTTTTTTTCAGAAGCTTACTTGCAGGTGGTTTATGTTTAAATCTTGGGAAATAATTTTGATGTTTTTGCATATCATCTTTATACTATTTAATTTTGGCATATACTCTTGGTGACCCTAAACTTCAGGAGATTCAAGAAAGTCTTGGTCAGTTGGTTGGAGAAGCAACGGACTTCCACTTCTCCCTGGTAGGTGACCCTAAATCCCTTCCAACAACTGCAGTATAATGAACTAATAATAGCATCAGCCCTTGAGATTCAACAAGAATGTGAAGATAGTGGATGGTTGCAAGCATCGCCCTCAAACTTTGATGGGATTGGCAAGGCGATGGGAGACAACATTGCCGGTGATTGGTTATGTCAGAAATCCTGACCTGTTCGGTTGCTCCACTGACCTTAAACAATGAGTTGAGCGAACATACAATTTTTAGATTTGATTAGTTTATTTAATTATCAGAAAGAAAGTTTCTGTAGCTCTGATCGAGGATAAGATGCGACAAAACCGCTTAAGATGATTTGGTCATTTGCAAAGAAGATCAACTGATGCACGAGTTAGGAGATGCGAGTGTTGGGATGTTGAACCGTGCGAGGACGGCCGAAGAAGTGTTGGAAAGAGACTATATGAAGGGATCTTAGTTTTTTGGATATAAGCTCGAGAGTGACCCAAGTTAGATCTGAATGGCGGAGAAGAATCCATGTAGCCGATCCTACTTAATTATGGGAAAAAGTTTTGTTGTTGTTGTGTTTGTTTATTTAATTAAGACTAAATTTGTGTTCATGATCGATTTGTTTATTTTAACCGAATCTGAATAAAACTTTTAGCGAGTCAAATCTGAGCAATTATCGAACTTGAGAATTCTGACAATCCTGATTGAAGATGACCATCGGAGTGCCATCTTTATACTCTGGTACCATTGGGACTTGGTCGTACCCTCACCCCCAAGATTGGATCCTCTATTGGTGTGTCGACCAATTGCCTGCTGCAATGGCATCTGCAAATTAATCTCCAAGCTACTATCTTCAAAATTGTCGCAGGCCTTGCCTTGTTTGATTTCCAGCAATCAAAATTCATCACAGGTTGCCTAATTAGCAGATCAACCGTGCTCGCTCAAGAGTTTCCTAATGGTTTCGCAAGACGTGTTGGGAGGCGAAGACAAAGCACTGCTTGTTCCACGGGTCACCTTTGTGCGACTACCATCCCATGCATTGAAGATGGCAGGTTACCTCTACCGTTCGGTTTGTAACCATTTTCTGTCGCATGATAGGTTGGATATTACAACTACACCTTTGATTTTATGACTCCATCTTCTTTGTTTGCAGGGATTTGAAGCCCGTCTTTGTGCCCTAGTCTATCACATGGCATGGGTCAAGCTATGACCTTTTAAGCCACAAGATGTGTATCGTCTAGTCCTCAATCATACAACACATAATCATCATATAATTTGATCGATTTTAATATTATAACCCATTTCAAGGTTGACTTGCTAGGGGGGAAAGGGTCAAAATTTAAATACAATACTAACTATTGTTATAATTGTTACCAATATATGTAGAATTTCGTCTAGGGAAAAGGGAGTCCACACCTATGTGTAAGTAAGTTTCCTACATGCACTCTCTTTTCTCCTCTCTTTTTTAATTTTTGAATTGAATCATGGAGGATTTAGATCACAATATATCACTACCGCATCATTTGAATTTTAACTTATTTGAGACTTCTAACTTATCTATTAAGACAGTCAAATTTTAACGATATCAAATTTGTTGAAATCGACCACTTCCAGTGGACATGTTAAGAATATCTGTTTTACACGAAATTTGAAACACATATTCTAGTTAATATTTTAATTAAATTCTTTAAAGATCCATATCAAAAAAATAAAAAATTTGAGAGAAAAATGGATAGGTGTAAGAAAGTTACCTACACATGGGAGTAAGATCTCCAATCCCTTTCATCTATATCCTTATTAACGCTACGAACGCATTTTCCATCCCTTATCGCTCAACATCTCCTTTTTTTAAATCAAACATTAAAAATAAAATCGATCCGCGCTTGTCAATCTACTAATCACTCCTTTCAAACAAACAGAAAAACAAGATAATCATGCAACTCGTCACCTATCTTGTAAACTACAGACTCTTGTTCTTGCATCATCAAGTTTCTCATCTTACGCAGTGCAATATGGTTGGATTAGGGCTCTTGAAAACAAGCAGATGTGATTGTTCAAAAGTCCGATTTATTCAGATTCAATTTGAAAATATAAACGTAAGCTTATATTTATTTGTATAAATCTAAGTAGAAGACATTGTTTAAAAAATACAACCCAGACATTGAAATAAAGGCAATAAAATAAACAATGTAAAAACCGAAAAGACTGCTTTTTCGACACCAACAAAAACATCAAAGAAGACATATAAACCCTAGTACAAAAAATCCAAAAAGGGTCCGAAGATTACCATCAAAATTGAAAAAGCTTGAACTTTCCAATAACGTAAAACAAAGGAGGCAACATTGTATTTCAGCTTCTAAGCTCATCAGGAAGGTCCCAGATTGCCTCCATAAGTTACAAAATTACAAAGAACCTAATAATGCAACTTCATCTTTGCATGGACGCTTGGTTAACTGTAACATGATGCACCGGGATCGATATTACCCAATGAGAAGGTCAAGGGAGATGGGAGCTTTGAGTTATGCCGCAACAAAGCAAGCAATTATTGACCGGGAGCTACAACGATGTTGTTAATGAAGAGTTTTAATCTAACTAAAATGCCTAGCTTTCTTGCTTCGATGCATATTGTCCGACATAGCACCATCCAACTTACGTTTCTTTTGCGCTTCATTTTGAGCATTCGCTTTAGCTTTTCTAGCAGCAACTGCGGGACGCTTCTGCGTTCTGACCTTTCCCCCTGGTCTCTTGTGCTTTCCTGAATCTGAACTTCCATGCCTATTAATTTTCGGAGCCTTCTTGGGTGTACCTGATTTACTGGAGCGAACGCCCTGATAAGACAACGAAGATGCCGTCACTTTAAATTTGCGATCAGCTTTCCAAGAATCAGGTGTACGCGTGTTGGGGTACTCCAATGCTCCGTGGTTTTCAAATTTCCTCTTAGACCGTGTATACTCCGATGCTCCACGGTTTCCTATCTTCCTCTTAGATGGTGTACTGGCATCTGATCTTGCGTGAGAAAGCCTCAACTCACGGTCCCTAAGCTTGATGCCCTTTTTCTTGACAATTGAATTGGCAGCTTCCTTGGGGGATCAAAAGGAGGTCGATGCATAGTTAAACAAAAGACACGCTTGAGCCAAATTAAAACCAAAACACATACCCTTGTCTTGAACATCACGTATGCAATACCCTTCCCCAAGCTTGTTTGAGAATCTCTGATAACACGAACAGCTTCCAGACTAGATTCCATTTGGTGCTCCTCACAGAATAATTGGTAAATCTCCTCGTCCTGCAATTAGAGGGGGTAAACGCATAAGCTTTAGAAATTTTGAGAGCCCAAGTAAAATGAAGTAGAAAGAAACCAACCTTCACATCGAACGGGAGATTGCCAACAAAAACTGTCTTTTTCACGCTATACACGGGTGCCTCTCCCTTGATCTTTTTACGTGGAGGACATGCCATGTCAACACGAATATGATTTCCTCCAAACTGTAAGCAACAGAAAAACGAACACAAAATATATAACTTACAGGTAAAAGATCACGAAATATAGCAACAAAAAAAGAGAGGAATTAAAGAAACATGGACTGTTCTCCTAAGCATAAAAGCCAACCAGGTCCAACAAGCTCTACCTTCACCATATTGTGAGCCAATGCAGCCCTTGCTGATTGCTCCTCTTTAAAGACAATGTAGGCATGAACACTGCAAAGGTAGTTACTAAAGTTAGTTGGGAGCTTCTAAGCATGTCATCTTTATATCTAAATGTACCAGCCAATAAAAACCAAAACCAAGCCATTCCCAAATTCCACTGTCAAGTGACGAGAGAGGCATGCATTTTCTAATTCCTTAGAGCAAAATGCACCTAAATGTGTAGCAATCACAAAAGATACTTCACCGCAGCCATAATCAATGTCTAAAAAAATCCACAAGGCAATAACATAAAACCCTTCAAACAACCAGCTGGAACAAACTTTGATGGTACTAGTTTACTGCTTGCATAGTTAACATGGGCCACACAACCCTAACTATTTATAGTCCCTTATATAATTGCTATCCTACTTTATACCAATAAATGATTGTTATGAATTGCTGTCGTTTGAAACAAGAAAAGATTTTGCAGCAAAACATCCAGCAGCATCATGTCTCTTGCCTAAATGCATGAAACCTTGGGATATCATACAATGAATCAGATCTTAGTATCCCATCTCGAACCTCATCCAATCCCCTACCACATCTAAAGAAGCCAAAAGACAACTGTCCTTCGCAATTCCCTTCCATCCACCATCCCCTTCTAGATGACTCCAACTACATTCAATGCCCTTCGTCCTTCCTTCCCAATGATGACCACCCTCCCTGCCAACTCCTCATCTGATGTGTGTGACACGTCTAATGCCACATCCATACAATTCCATCCTTGATACACCTAAACTATATTGGATCGTCCTTCCCAAAACTACTCCCACTTGCTCCATGTAAGGACCCTCCTAAACATTGCCCGAGCATCCTCATCTTATTTATCAACTCTCTAGCAGTCACAAAATAAGTAAAGATAGAGGGATTCGGATGCTGTTGATGGTAGTGCTGCTGCTACAGAAGAATTTGACAAAACAATTAAGCAACTGGACTCATCAAAGTCCAAGCTTACTTTTACGCCTTCCAAGTCATCGACTTCGATGTTCCATAGATTGTTAAGTTCAAAGTTTGTTGAGTTCTTGCACTTTCTTTAGCTAAAGAGAAATGAAATTCCACAAAATACATAACTACACGGATTTTCTAAATCCATTTGTATTGCATTCTTTTTGCTACTATAGGTCACTATCGATCAGGCTGGAGAAGGGTCAGAGGCTTTAGCTAATAAAGTGGGATATAGTGAGCATATCGGTAGAGGGTGGATTTGCATTCAAGTAAAATGGTCAATGAACGACGGTTTGTAGTCGAAATGATATATGGTTAGGGTGCAGATGGAACTTTCTCAACCAATTCCGTATTATGGCCGCAACTAGCATTACCTAGGTAATCTTGATTCTAGACAGTTCTTTGTTGTTCCAAATGTGGTCACAAGTACGTCCCTTTTTTGCAGACATGTTCGAGAAATAAGGATGCTTTCCATGCCTACTCTGGTGACCGTGCTGGAAGAGGTTATGTAGAGCATGAGCCGTGAGGCTAATAGACATCAACACAAAATTTGGGAAAAAGCGAAATACTATTGGGGGCAGTCAAGGCTGGGATTAGCAGCAGGCAGAATTCCTGTTTTAGATTCACTATCATCTGCTATTCGCCCTAACTGACAGTCACTGAAGAGTGTTAGCTCGACAAGATGGCTAGAAATACATCAAAAAGAGTGTTCCCATCATACTCTATTTGACGAGCATGTATGTTATTGAGACTAAAACAAGATAGCAATGACCCGACCCTTCATAGGGATTGTTGTTTATTTTTTTCCGAAAAGCTTCATCTTGATAGTATATCTTGCAGGAAACAGGTGCGGTTTTTAAAATCATGGTATCATTACATGTGGAATATGTGTGCATTGCTCATATTCAAACTTTCCGAGTGTGTAGTTGAACGCAAAAGGACAGGTGATCTGGCTGCATTAAGTATCTAATCTTCAAGCAGAATATGAAGAGAAAACCTGTCGATAGCATCGTTGAGCTTCCCGCTGAAGATCGCAGCCTTCCTGGGAGCCGTTGTCTGGATGGAGGCAACAAAATTCTATCAGTAAAACAACAAAGAAGGATCTTTTTGCTCAAAATCCAAAAGAAAACGGAAAGGAAGCTGACGTCGGCAACGGGGATGGATCGAATCCTGGCAGAATCAATGGCACCGAAGGAGGCAAATTCCTTGATGAGAGACTTCTTCTTTGTCTTGAGGGGCAGATTCCCCACGAAGATCGTCCTGAGGAGCTTTGCCTCGTCGTCGAAGGAAATCTCCTCCTCTTTCGCATCGGGAGGCGCCAATTCCTCCGCCTTCCTCTTCTGCCCCACAACAGCAACAGCCTTCTCCGTTCCATTCTCCTCTTCGTTGGAGACGAATCTCCTCTTTTCGTACTCCTCCTCGATCTCGTCCCTCTTCCTCTTCTTCCTCTTTTTCTCCTCCTTGTTCGCCTCACCTTCGCCCGTCCCCTGCTTCTTCTTCTTCTTCTTGAACCCAAATTGGAGATCCGCATCGTCGGCGATGGGATTCGGATGCTTCCCGACCTTCTTCTCCTTCGCATCAACATCTTGCGGTGCGGCGATGGGGAGTTGGGGTTGGCGGCGGAAGGGGTTGTTGGCGGCGAAGAGGGAGGTCACAGGGTCTCCTCCGCCACCGCCGTCATCGTCGTTGGATTTCTTCTTCCCCATTTGATTTTTTAGGGTATTCCAGTTTGGGTTATGGGAGGATGCGAGAGATCGGCCAACATATCCCCAAATCCAAAGGCGGCAGGCAGGGATGGGCATTGGGCTGCCCAAAAATACTTTGGATCAAGCTAGGGCTTCGCTCAGCCCAACTCGACCCGACTCAAGGCCTGATCCATTCGGACGCCTGAGGAATGGTCCAAAGTTGACCCAAAGGGTAAAGTTCAAGACCCGGCTCAACAAATCTAAAAATGACTTGTTATAAATCAGTAGAGATTCCACATGGAAATTGAAGCTTGTGATCTTGAGGTAAGAAGCCGGGGTGATTTGCAAAATGCAGATGCTCATAAGTAGAGTTTTAGTGGGTGATGTATATTCTTCTAATTTTGATAAGATGCCTAACAAATTATAGATTCAACATATATGCAAACTTAATTGTTTTGTATACATCTTGGATTCTTATGCATGGTTATACTGCTATTTTAACTTAGACATTCTTATGCTTGTAACTTCTATTTTTGTGCTTGATTTAGGGATGTGTAATCCTTCTCTTGAATGTATAACATGTTCCATTATTTCTGCATTTCTCGTGTTGTGGCTTCCATGATCAGGAAATGAACCGAGGCTATGGCTGGCCCGGCCCAAGTCGGGTCCAAAAGAAATGGGCCAAACCTGGGCTTGGGTCGAACAATAGAAGGATTTGCGGGGCTAAGCCCAGCCCAAGGCCTGAAATATTTACATGAGCTCAGGCCTGGACCTTCAGGGTCCAACCCATGCCCATCCTAGCGGCAAGGGATTTTCAGATTTCTTAGACTTGGGTTTTTAATACAGAAGCTCCTGATGCTTTCTTTTCCCTCTAGCTTTGAGGGATCCTTTAATTTAGGGAAGATTTACACTCATATAGTGGTGTAATTTGGTATTTAAAATTAGAAATTTTATCACTTGTGTTCTATGATATATTGCAATATCAGCTATATTCTTTCTTTTTTGGAATATCAGTTGTGTCTCCGACTTCTTGTCATTCTATTACGTGTGCCCTTCTGTTACTTTAGCCGTCAATGAGTTGAACTTAATCATGGTTTTTTTTCAAATCATGGTGCGGTTAAGAGGGGCATAACTGTCCAAACACTCTCCCTACCCCTCTGCTCCGATCGTCGATCCATCTCCTCCCCATCATCAAGAGAGCCGAGCCGTGACATGCTGATATGCTCTGATCCCAAATCTCATCAATTGGCAAGCAACGGTGGAGAGTAAAACCGAAGAACATCCCATTTTATATGTAGATCTCATGGCCATCGGCACCTTAATTCATGTCTGCAACGTCGGAGAGTGAACACCAAAGATCGAGCACCACCACATTCATCTAAACACCAGCTTTGGAGAGAAAACATACGCTGATTAATCTTAAAGGAACATGACCACATCATTGAGCACAACACCAAAGAACGACCGCCACCACAACCACCTGAAAATATGATCTGTGAGTTTTTGTTGAGACAAAGACATGCAATCAGAGAAACATTGCCTGGAGTAGTCGGAAAGCGAAGACCATCATCGAAGTCGACTCGTTGGAGCTCAAATTTACGTGCAGACTTGATCATCATTGCTTAAAAAAGGGAGGTGGGAAATGGAGGAGGGGATGGTGGAGGAGTAGGGAGCAGATGGGGAGGGGGCGGTGGAGGAGCAGGTGGGTGGAGGAGGAGGGGACAGAGGAGGAGGATGGGGTTGTGGAGGAGCAGGGAGGCGGTGGAGGAGAAGGTGGACGGAGGAGGAGGGGGCAAAGGAGGAGCAGGGGACGGAAGAGGAGGGGATGGAAGACATTTCAGTTCATTTTTTAAATCCAATTTCCCTTGTGTCTCCAAAGTTAATGTCTGTTTGTGTTGGCGATGGACGATAACTAACCTGAGGGGCACAAGTGATCATTGTGGAAGAAGCCATTGGTTGAACTGATATTCCAAAAAAAGGAGGAGTATAATTGATATTGCAATATCTCAGAAGGTACAACTGATAAAAACGCTTAAATTAAGATAAACAATAAGGCCATGACAAGAATTTCATACAAGTCGTGTTTATTTCTTCGAGACAATACTCGCGGGTGTTAAATCTCATGCATGATAAGCAAAATTGTAATGTTCAGGGCTTAGATCTAAGCAATCAACAAGGAAAGCCAGCATTAACAACTTGGTTGGTTCAAGTTAAATTTAACCTACAGACAATTAGCCAAAAAGGCGCTTAAGCTCAAGTTTACTTACAATACGCTCTCCACTTTGTAAGAATTCCATGGAAATTTATTTTTACAGTGTCGAATAAATACTTTTTCTGAAGGACGACTTTACAAGGAAAGTCTCTTGTAAATTTCTACAATTTGTATCCCATGTAAGATTATATATTTGTATATATAATACTTATTCCTTCTTCTCCTTTCAAATTAATAAAACAAGAATGAGGGATAACTCGCACATGTTTATTCATTATCCGTAAAACCAACCGAACAATAATGGATAATACGGTTAGATTACTTACATACTCCTTTATATCATCGTGCACATTCTCTTTCTTTACCGATGCTAGATTATGATTCGGTTGCAATACATGTTGCTCAATTTGTATTGATAAAAAGGGAGAGCGTAGATATGAAATACTTTATGCGACTGTTTATGAGCACACTAAAACATTAAACTTAGTTTTTTTTATTTTTAAACTAATTACTTTATTTAAACTTCACGATGATTTTAGGTGTAATACCCCGACTAGTTCCACATCGCTAACTCACGAAGTATGAATGTGGGTTATAAGTGACGGAGATTATTGCTTGACAATTTACGCTTAAGCATTTTGGGTGGTTGTTAGCGGATCCATTTAGACTTGTACCCAACAAGCTGTCAATGGTAGTTTGCCTCAATAACCATATGAGGATTTAAGTCCAGGACATGACAACGTGATATCAGGATGATTTCCCTCTGATAGTGGATAGGGCTACACAAGAGGTGGAGTTAGTGATGAGCACTGGATTGGGCCGGTCCAGCCCAAAACTGAAATAATTTTGGGTTGAGCTCGGGCCAAAATTTTTGGCTCATTTGTTAATTGACCTGCGCTCGGACTTAGCTCGGTCCATCCCATTAGTCCTGAAAGCCAGGCCTGCAAGAGAGCCTGAATAAAGGCCCATGAGCCCGGCCCGATAGAGGACCCGCGAGCCCGATTTTGGCCCAAATAACACCCTTTGCATGTCTTGCCTAGGGGTTTTTTCATCCCATTCCCACCATGCGCGAGTGCCCCCCTCCCCTTTAATTTCTCTCGCAAAAAGAACCCATCCCTTCCCTCCCTGTTCTCCTGCATCTGCTAGCCCCAGCGTCCAGCTCCATGGCCGCCTACGTCGCACATCCTTGGTCGCCGCCACCTCATGAAGCAACAACACACATCACCCCTTCGTGGCGTAGAGTGACACCCACCACCCCTTCCTCTCTCTTTCAACAAGCATCTCCATTTATTGTTTTTCTATTTTCTTAATCTTTTCAAATTTCTTTCTTTGTGAATATTAAGTGGAGATGTTTGATGATTTGATTAGAGCTCACATTCGATTTAGAGTAGGTCGTTTACCTTTATGTTATTTAGTCATCTTGAATATATGATATTATTAACTCAACTTTATTAGTCAGATAGATGTACAAGAAGATCATCAATATAGTAATCTAACATAGTTTATAACTTTAGATGTCGGATACCAATCAAGAGACTCAAGACCCACACAATTCCAATTGGAAGAAAATCCCTCAAAGGTACCATCGGAAGAACATTTAGTATCTGATGAGGGTGTGCCTGCAAAGAAACATCGAAGATAGTTAAGGTCGTGAGTTTGGAAACATGTCACAAAAATTAGGATGGATAGACGAGATATGTGCAAATGTAAATAATGTAGGGCACAATTATCGTGCGGGATAAAAAGGTAGGACAAGTCACCTTGATCGTCATTTGAACCTTATTTGTCCATATTATAATAATTGACCAAAGTCCCAGGGCCTTTCGAAATTTGTCAAACCTAAATAAGGAAGCGTCATCTCTTAACATGGAAATTTGAACAATATATAAGCATGCAAAATTTCACAAGATGGATTGTATTTAGTGAATTAATCTGAAATTTGAAAGGTTTATAACTAATATTTAACCCAGGTACAAGAATCTGTTCAGATTTACTTTCCAAAGAGATTGTATGAAATTATATAAGAGTGAAAAAATAAAAATGAACGGATTATTAAAACCAGTTGGTAGAATTTCCATCATAACCAACATGTAGACATTGGTTCAAAATCCGAGCTACATTGCTATTACTGCACATTTTTTTACAGTAAGTGGAATCTACAAAAGAAGATTCTTTACTTTTGTGTCCTCTACTCACGTCATACACGGAGAATTTTGCGGACATGATTGTGAACCGCTTGAGGGAATGGAACATATCAAATTTTTGCACCATTACAGTTGTCAATACATCAATAAATGATATTTTACGGAATCTGGTTGATTAGTTATATGTGAAGGAAATACTGTTCTTCGGTGGAAGTTTTTTCCATGTACGATGTTGGGCACACATCTTGAATACTATTGTTCAAGATAGACTTTTCAAGATGAAGGAAATAACCATAAAAATCTGTCATTTTATTAAATAGGTGACGTACTCAACTAGACGATTTCTTAATTTTAAAGACATTACCAAAAAAGAATGGATGCAAATAACAACATGATTGGGGCTTGATGTTGTCACTAGGTGGAATCCAACCTATTTAATGCTTGAGTCTGCTATCAAATAATAGAAAGTTTTCAACAGTTTGGGATTGATTTCCATTTATCGGACACACCTTCTGCGAGCGAATGGAAAAAAACTGAGATGGTTAGTGGTATCTTAGAGAACTTCTATGTTGCCTCGAAGGTTTATCCGAACATAAATATTAGACTACTGCAAAGTATCTTGAAAGATACTTACAAAATATCTTGAATCATGATGATGTATCTATTAGTAATATGACTTCGAAGATGTTTGCAAAGTTTGATAAATATTGGAGGGAAAGAAAGTCTGCTTTGCCTCTAGCAGTTGCAACTACTTTGAATCAACGACATAAGTTCGAGCTCACAAGATTTGCCTATTCATAACTTTATCCCGAAGCTGATGTAGTTGAACATGTTTTGAGCGGGTAAAACACATTTTCTATCGTATTTTTGATGAGTACTCGATTAAGTATATGTCAAATCCTTCCAACAAACATCTAAATCATGTTCCATTCAACAAGATATATTTTGGCCAGCAATTAGAAGTAGGAGAATGATGAGCAAGTTCTTCAAACAGAAAAAAGTAGTTGATTATTGTGATGTGGGAAAATCATAGGGTGAGTTTTATTTAGAAGATCATTGGGCAGACAATGAGCACGGTGTCAACTTTGATATCCTGAGATCTTAGGAATTGAATATGAGCAAGTATTACATCTTGCCTGTTATGGCATGTGATATTCTGACAATTCTTGTTTCCATTGTAGCTTCTGAGAGTGCATTCATCACATGTAGGAGACTGGATCCATGATCATGAGCATAATGATTCATAATTTGATGAAGGAGACACTATAGGAATTGGGGCTTTTCAGGACGAAAACAAGCAACGGTCTAGAAAAGACCGTCCCCTTTATTAATTATAAAGGGATAATCATTCTCTGACTGTCTCTTATGTCCTCATTCTGGGAGACGGACTGCAACTCATATTTTCCTTCTGTAATTAAGAATAGGGGACGATCGATATTGATTGTCCCCTCTGGCCTTGCCCCCTCACTGGTCTAATTTAGGATGCTCGACATGACTTAGGAGATGGTTTCGACCATCCCCTGTACGCTTCTGTCAGCATCACTAAAAGCGTCAAGGATGGGGTGGTTAGGCCTTATGAGACGGTTGCTAACGACCGTCCCATCTGCCCTTGCCCCCCTCAATTGTATAATTTAGGGCACTCTGCATTCCTTAGGGGATGGTCAAAATCATCCTCAATACGCTGCTTCCAGCATCCCTAAAATCAGCATGCGATCGTCCCCTCGACCCTCGCCCACTCACTGATCCATTTTATGGTACTCGACAGGACTTAGGGGATGGTTTTGACCATCCATATACACTTTTATCTGTGTCACTAAAAGCAACAGTCGCTATCGACCGTCCCATCCGCCCTCGCCCCTCACTGGTCCAATTTAGGGCACTCTGCGTGCCTTAGGTTTGATCGTCCCATATATGCTTCTATCAGCATCCCTAAAATTGATGTGTGCCAAAGGGGACGGTCATTAGCAACCGCCACCTCAGCCCTCGCCCCCTCACTGGTCCATTTTATGGTACTCGACAGGCCTTAGGGGACGGTGTCGACCGCCCTCTATCTGCTTTTGTCAGCATCACTAAAAGCGTCAAGGTTGGGGTGGTCGAACCTTAGGAGACGGTCACTATCGACCATCCCATCTGCCCTCACCCCCTCACTTGTCTAATTTAGGGTACTTTGCATGCCTTAGAGACCGTCCCCTACACGCTTCTGTCAGCGTCCCTAAAACCGACATGTGTTATAGGGGAAATCGTTAGCGATCGTTCCTTCAACCCTCGCCCTTCATTGGTCCATTTTATGGTACTCGACATGCTTTAAGGGACAGTTTCGACCATCTCCTATACGCTTCTAACAACGTCACTAATGAAATGCTAGGGCCTTAGGGGACCGTCCCATCAAGTGATGTATAGGGGACGGTCACAACTGTCCCATATATTACAGTAAAGATATTTTCACTTAACTTCATCATTGAGGACAATCGTTGTCATGACGACCGTCCACAATGGTCGGGTCCAAAAAAACATCAGAGGGCCTCATTACCTTCCATTCTTCCCCCAAACCTCAAACCGCTAATGCCGCCACCAACCGCCGCCCAGCCTCTCGTGGTCAATTGTTTTTAGAGTTTTATTACATGTTCAATATTGGCTTGTGGCTTATAAGTTGTTTGCACATAGTAATCCTCGTGTAATGTATTACATTTTATCATGGATTGTGTATAAGTCATTGCCTTAGTGTATATTTGAGATAGTTATGAATTATGAATAATATATTATGACATATTAGTTTAGTGCATATCCATGGATTGTTATATAGATTGTGTATACCCATCTATTATATTGTGTCATGATAACTAATACATTGTGATATGTTAGTATAGTGATACCCATGTATTGGATACATAGTCTAAGACTAAAATTCAATGTTCTTTTATATTGGTCATGGATGGATAGTAAAATGGATAGTAATACCCATGTATTGTGATATGTTAGTATAGTAAAATGGATAGGACATGGATGGATAAGAGATATGATGCTTTTCATAAATATAAGAGAGGACTATTGACGTTTTTAGATTGGTCATTTCAATTGGTTTGACGGTGACAAAATTTATTGTCCATGTGTGAGATGTAAAAATATTAAATGTAACGATAGAGAGGAAGTTTATAATCATCTCATACTCAAAGGATTTTGGTTGCATTACTCCATCTGAACTGAATATGGAGAGGTTATAGAGCAGATAAGAATGGATGAGGATATAGATGTTGGTGTAGAAACCACTACGCAAACTATGAACAATATTGATTATGAGTTGTTTGATTTGATGGATGACCTAAGAGGACCTGAAACACAAGACTTCAGTTCAGTTATAAGTTTGAAGATAGATTGGTAGATGCAGAAGCCATGTTGGCTCCCGGAGTTGAAATATCGCGGTTAAAGTTTTTATTGGAAATGTTTAAGATGAAAGTAAGGAACTGATCAACTGTTGCAATATGTATTGTCTTTGATCACAAAGTTATTGAATAATCCTGAGAAGTTTCCAAAGGATTGGAAAAACACAAAGCAATGATTTCAATCATTAGGTCTGAAATACGAGAAAATCGATGCTTGCATTAATGATTGTATACTTTTTCGAGGAGAAAATTCGTATTTAGAACTTTGTCTCAATTGTGATGCTTCTAAATACAAAGAAGAAGAAGAAGAAGGCAATTTTAAGAAGAATAAGAAATCGGTGAAGATATTACGTTACTTCCCTTTGATTTCAAGATTAAAACGTCTTTTTATGTCGGAAAAAATCACAAAGTAGATGATGTGGCATGCTCGTTCAAATAAAGAAGATGTTAATGGAATTATGTGACATCCATCCGATGCAGAAGAATGAAAAAAATTGATCAGAGTATCCTCATTTCTCTGAAGATGAGAGAAATATTCAGTTGGGACTAGCTTCAGACGGTTTAAATCCATTTGGTAACATGAGTTCTACTTACAATATTTGGCATGTGATTTTGGTGGCCTAGAATCTACCACATGAATGTCCATGAGTTCTTCATTTATGATGATGACATTGTTGATTCTTGATCCTAGAAGTCTTGGTAATGCAATTGATTTGTACCTGCAGCCATTGATAGATGAATTGAAACTATTATGAAACGCAAGAATACCTACATACAATGCATGTAGGAAAGAAACATTGACATTGCATGCTACATTATTGTGGACAATAAATAACTTTCCAGCGTATGCAAATTTGTTTGGTTGGAGTACTAAAGGCAAACTCGTGTATCCTGTCTGTTTTGAAAAAACACAATCAACGTAGCTTGCAACAAGTATAAAGCATTGCTATTTAGGTCATTGTTGATTCCTACCACCAAAGCATATATGGCATATGGCAGATAATAATAAGAAATTTGATGGTTTACCGTTTGAACGCCGACCTGCATTAAATCGTGCGAATGGAACCAGTATTTGACAACAATAATTGCTTGTAAGAAGTAATTGCTTGGGATGGACTCTAAGGAAAATATGTCCAAAGAAAAGTATTTTTTTAAAGAGTTATCTTACTGAAAATATTTACAAATTCGTCATAATTTGGATGTGATACATATTGAGAAAAATATCTTGGAGAATGTTTTGGGGATGTTAAATCTTTCAAGTCAATCGAAAGATAATTAAAGAATGAGACATGATTCAATTCAATTTGGTATACGTGAATATCTATAGCTAATTGAATTAGACAATAGAAGGATTACTTTACTTAGAGCTATATATACATTAATCAATGGTGAACGCGATGAAATTCTGAGTTTTTTAAAAATTTGAAAGTATCTGGTGGATTCTCATCACAGTTGTCGAGGAGTGTAAACGAGAGAAAACATAAGATAGCCGGATTAAAAAGTCATGACTACGATATTTATATGGAAGTACTACTCACATTCGCTATTTGCAGGATTTGTTAATGATGTTGTTCTACAACCCATAACATAATTGAGCAGATTTTTCGAAGTCTTTTGCTTGAAGATTTCAGATCCATTGATTTTACAAAGACTGGAAGTGGATATTGTTATCACATTACGCAAATTGGAACAAATATTATCCCTTGTGTTTTTTGATGTAATGGCGCTTAATAGTTTACTTAGCAAGTGAAGCAAGAATCGATGGACCGATGCAATATCGTTGGATGTATCCAGTAGAAAGATATCTTAGAAAATTAAAAATATGGTATTTTAATAAGGCACAACTCGAATGATGTATTGATGAGGGTTATCTTTGTGAATACTGTATTAATTTTTGTGAGATGTATATGGGAGGTGAAAGCGTACGTTTCAACCAATTTGAATGAAATGATGAAGATGAAGTCCTGGTCGAAGAAGACAAATCGATTGTAGGTCTTTCAACATGTGGCAGACATATACTCAACAGTGTCTGTCGTGTAATATCTGCAAGGATAGAGATCTCGTACACCATTATATTTTGATGTAGTTATATGAGACTGATGAGTTTTTTATGAGTACAATTCATTATTTGCTGAAAGTCATCTTAAATCTCATTTCATCAAGTGGTCCCGTGCACGTGTGGAATGATTAAAGGAAATGAATGATAACAAGTGGAACTTAAACCTTGACATTTTTGGACGCATACCGTATTCAGAAATTATTTCATACAAGGGATATATTGTAAATGTCTATAGATTTAGAACAAAATCTATTGACGAGATGAAATCAATGCAAATGTCCGATATTATAGTGAAAACAGACTTACCTTCTGGTTCAGACAGCTACTATGGGGAAATACTTGATATACTAGAGATTGGCTTTACTCATGATTGTAGATGTGTTCTTTATATGTGTAATTGGTTCGATGTTGGTCGCAATGGGATATGATATCGAAAAGATGGAAATGGGATTATTTCTTTAAAGCCATCAGGGAAGTTACAAACAAATGAGCCTTTTACACGTGGTAGTCTGGTATAGCAGGTGTTATATGTCCCAGACTTTTTTGATGTGTGGATTATACCCGTGAGGACAGCATCATGGGACTTTTTTGATGTTGGTTCGATGTTGGTCGCAATGGGATATGATATCGAAAAGATGGAAATGGGATTATTTCTTTAAAGCCATCAGGGAAGTTACAAACTTAAGCGATGTGTGGATTATACCCGTGAGGACAGCATCATGGGACTTTTTTGATGTTAACAACGATGGTGACTTATTAAATATAGATGATGCATAACAAACTGAGATTCAAGAACATCTGTTTGGTGTTATAGGTGAGGATGTGATGACATGTACTCGAAGATTTTGTGATAGTGTTCTTAATATTTAAAGTGTAAGTCCGTCAATATTTTTTCTCGAATTTACTTGATGTTATATCTGATATATTAAATGCTTATTAAATCATTATAATGCTTCATTATTTTATGCAGATATGACTCCACATCCTAGACGCATTCGCGATGCACCACCTGCAACCCATGCAGGTAGTGTCTCCTCCGATCCTGTAGGTTCAGTAAGCACTGCTAGAGGGAGAGAGCCATCACACTGCTAGAGGGAGAGAGCCATCACAGTGTTGAGTCTTGGACCGTCTGCATTCCGGTAAGACCCTGAGGGTACGGATAGTTGGAGGTGATGCAGTGGAGGAGAACTCGGTTGTGTTTCAGAGTTACCTGGGGCAGGTGTGCAAAGTTAGGGTTCCCATCCACCTGACAGATTGGCGTTTAGTGGAATAGCCAATCAAAGATGTCATTCTTCATGATATGGAGGTAATTAAAACTAATAACAAATTAAAATTGTAGATTTGTTGTTCATCTATAATTAAAATAATCATTTCTTACATCCATTGTTTTTTCAGTCTAGTTTTTCATGGGATCGTGACATGGCTACGGATGCTCTAGTCATAGGTCACGGCGAAGAATTACTACGCAAATATCGAGGTCGTCTGAAGCCTCGAGTAAGTAAAGTAACTTATTTTTTATCATTAAAGACATGCATATAAGCAACTTGTTTAAATAACTTCAGTACTTCGACCCGGAGCTACCATTGGAGACGCTTTTGACAAATTATCCTCCTAATGTCCCCACTGAACACTGAAAGGCATTGATATATATATATATCAGGATGGGTAAAGAACATACGGTACGATATGTATGTGGTTATTTAAAAAATCTTGAAGTATATTATTTAAATTATTTACTTCTTATAGGGTATCTCAAAGCGGAATGCTCAAATCGAAAGAAATGTTTCAAGTCTACCCATAGAATGGGTAGAAAAAAATACAAATCAGGTTAAGGATGATTTTGTAAGTAATTAATATATGCATTATATTTAAAATTCTTATGTTATTATATATTATAATCATAACGTAAGTTTTAATTATTTTTCCCATTAGTCATAGGAAAACAATCGTGAGCCCAATCGGATGGAAGATTTTGAGAAATCCAAGAGTCACGATGTAGGCAGAAAAGTTTAGTGGGTAGATCGTGCATATGCTCCAATTCATGTAAGAAATTAATAATAATTTCACATTTGTTTTAACAATTTAAATGGATTATGAAGTTTAAATTGAATAACATTTCAGGAGAAGATGATCAGACTCACAACCACTGGCTTTTATACAACACAAGTACGAGTCACCTACCTCTTACTCCTGATGTGATCTTCCTCCAGGCGATCAGACCAGAGCATCATGGACGAGTCTGCTGTGGTGGTCGTGGTGCTACCCTTCGAAATTGGTATGGAGTAGGGAGCATCTCCTCATCTTCCTCTCAGAAGACACAAAGGGAGAGGGAATTAGATAGTCAAGTGGCGATCATGAATGTTGAGATTCAAGATTTATGCCAGCAAATGTCAAATTTTAATGCATTTATGCAAGTATAACAAGCTGCAACATTGACTAGCCAATTGACAAAAGCGAGTAACCAAGTAGCGAGGCTAGGCAACGATGATGAAGGAGGAGGAGAATAAGAAGAAGAAGATGATGATGATGACAACGACGATGGGAATGGGGACGGGAGTGAGGACGACGAGAAAGAGTAGTTTAGATGTTTTGCTTTTAGTGTATAATTATTAGAATAGTTTAGTTTGTTGTAAAATTAGTTTGGGCAATTGCTCGTAGAGTAGTTTAATTTGTTGTTTAAATGATTTGAATAATTTATGATAGATTATTTTTTTTGAATCTCTTAGCTTACTCATTTCAAACATTTCTTGTAATTTCTCATGTGGAATGAATGATTATTTCGTTCTTGATCTTTCTCTTTATGATGAAGAGAATATATTGATACATGTATTGAATGTTTAATGTTAGTTGATGTAGGATAAAATGAAGATCATAACAGTGGCAATGATAAAAAAATTTACTATCAGAGAATCAAAGGGGACCGTCGCGACCGTCCCTTAAGGCCAAATCATCACATCCTAGAGAGCCGTACGGGACGGTTAAGTGAAGTACCGAAGACGGTTAAGTGAAGTACCGAAGACGGTTGCGACCGTCCCCACCAGGGCAGTAGGAAGGAACGGTCGTGACCGTCCCCTCCAATGGCCCATGGGACGACTTTAATCATGTTCGTTGACAGTCATGATCGTCCCTTCTGGCACTAATAGAAGAGACGATCACGACCGTCTCCTCTGGAGCTCACAAAAGAGATGGTCGCGATCACCGTGTGACCGTCCCCTCTGATCAAGGGGGGTGCAATCACTCCATCACAGGAGACGGAAAACGACCGTCGAATGTTCTATACTTTCCTGTAGTGATATGAAGAGGAGGAGGTAGAAGAGAGATCACTTGGTTAGTTACTTTTTTTAAATCTGTTTAATATTTCTGTCACCATATCTATTAAACATTTATCTTTCTTGTAGATCCAACTTGCAGTAAATCTTGAACCAGTTTAATATCGTATTTGATAAGCAAGTTCGAGCA
Organism: Ottelia alismoides; assembly: GCA_037367405.1. NCBI lineage: Eukaryota > Viridiplantae > Streptophyta > Magnoliopsida > Alismatales > Hydrocharitaceae > Ottelia > Ottelia alismoides. The sequence goes on along the minus strand of JAZKJV010001358.1, from coordinate 194,783 downwards.
TGCAAGGTGAAATCCATTTAATTTGATGCCAATGAATATTTACAATAATATAACTCTTTAGTTTCTAACTATTATTAATATACTTTTGCATGTTGAATTATTGAGAGGAATTATCACTTTGTCTTCGTAAAGTTTTTTTAAACTATTTTTTAGTTCTTTTGGTCTTCTTGGAGTTTTTATGAAGAATGAACAATCTTAGTTATGCACTAATCATGTACTTATTTCATGGATCATTGAGTTTGTTTATTGTGGGGGATAATTTCAATTTCTGCATGATTAGTTCAATAATCAATTGACATCAACCAATGTCCAAATGCAGCTTTTTATAATGATTCATATATGTTTATAATTATAAGCCTTATCTTCGTAGGTAGACCACAGTGCACCGTACAAATCGCTTTACATATCATATTATCTAACATAGCAGAAAGATCAAGATATTTAATTTTCAAGGTATTTATTTTTCATGATATAAATCAATCCAAATTAGTCCATCTCTTATTTGGACAATAGGGAATAAGCAAAATATTTATTGATTGGAGGGCTCTTACTTCAGTCTTAGGAATTGTTATTTGATGTTGGCATAGTCTGATCGACTTCAGGTGCCTTTTTCAATATGTTTTTATTAACCACTCCTGCTTACCTAATTTTGAATCGTATTTTCATGTGTTTGTTTAATATTCCTATGAAACTCTTTCTATTAGGTAACACATGTGATCAAATTCATGGAAACACAAGGATTATCCAACAATAAAGAGAAAAATTATTAAATCACAACTCATAATGAAATTTACAATCAAAATCAACAACTGAGGAGGTGTGTAGGAATGAAAACTGTACAAATACATAGGTCGATCCGGCTCATGCCCATAAAAATTGGGTCGGCCCAAGCCAAGATAAATCCAACATTTAATAGGCTGACCTGACCCATAATAATTGAGTCGGTCTTGAGCATGGGATCCCAAAAAAATAAAAAATGGGCCTAGGCTCGGTCCAAATCCTGAAAAATAATTAGGCTTGGGACTGGACCCTACAGAGCCCGACACAAACCCGTCTCTTGCTCATCCCTAGGTGGATCCGCTCCTACAAAGAAATAGAAGGAAAATGCTACCAAGAGCATGCAACTGCCACTAACACTGGGAATATGTGATGGGCAATGTCATAATGAGGACGTTGCCAATATAAGTTGGAGAGTTTGTAGTGCCCCAACATATTCCCACATCAGTAACTCACCAAGTATAAGTGTGAGTTATAAGTGATATGGATTACTACTTGACAACATAAGCTTAAGTATTTTGGGTAGTTGTCAGCTGTCCATTTGGTCTCAAACCCAACAAGTTGTTTGGACCAGTTTTCATCGATATTGGTTATGAGACCTAAGTGTCCTCGCATTAAGCAACAGTTACACTCCAAGGTGTATCGTTTATAACATGTCCTCGCATTAATGGAAGTCTAGGGATTGAGTTTCCAAACTAACGGGTATAAATTGGGTTTAATAAGTGAGGAACTACTTTGCGACAACCTAGTTAATTACACCAATAAAGAATAAACATTGATGTTGTCTTGGTTACGTAAAAATCTAGTTGGGCATGTCGATTCTATTAAAGATGAATAAAATGTGATGTATGCGACATTTGCTTACATCTTATGTAACACCTCAAACATAATTTGATATCTAAAATTCACAAAGTGTGAGAGTGTGGTATAAGAATGAAGGATATTATCTGACAACTTTAGCTTCTGATTGAGCTTGAGTCCAACATGTTATTAGGGTGAGTTAATCTTGATAATGTCCTGATGTAGACGCGAGACATTACAAAATACAAATTTGAATGCAACATGTTTTACAACCTCCATGCATTACTATATGCGTGGACGTGTGCATACATTCAGGCTCCAAGGCAACATAGAAATGGATTAATAGGTTACATATATACTATGCATATAATTTTTGTAAAAATATTTGTTGATTTAACTAAAATTTCACAGTATTTACTAATGTAACTTTATTATAAATGAATAAGAAAGATGATTACAAACATAACGTGGAAATTGCACACTTAGAATACTATAGAATCGAGTTTGACATCCAAAAAGAAAACCAAGTTTACCTTATTATGCCCCATTGCATTAAGTACTTTTTTATATAAAATATGTCTAAACTAAAAATTAATTTTTCTAAACATGTGATTTGACTGTAAGCATGTGATTTGACAACCATATGGCGTTCTTAATATGGTTAATATGGCATGGTTTGATTATTTTCATGAAATCTGGAAGGAGATTTGATTATATTTGATCAATTTCATTAAGATCTTAACTTATTGGACCTTTAAAACGAGGGATGACGTCTTTCCACAACATAACACAGTACAAGAATAATAGAGAGAAAGAGAGTAAGGGAACCGAGAAAGTTGCACTTACTGTTTTTCTTAGTAATTTAAAGTATATATGCAATAAGGACTATTTGAGACGATTAGAGTGGTGTTCATGGAGTGGGCATTCAACCCATTCGATTATGATCCAACTTGCACTACTAGTACTGAGTCACGGGTCGACCTGATCCAGTCCAATGAGCCACAATCTTAACAGATAGATGATAAGTAAACGGATAATGGATACCCACGGGAGGCTTGTATTGACTATTAGTTACTTTAGAAAGAGCTTAGTTACAAACAATCAATATTTAACTGTCAATAATAAAAAAAGATTACATGCCTTTAAAGAACATTTTAAAGTAAAATCTAGTGAATATTGCATATCATAGATTACCAAGTTGAACTTAAATTCGTGAAATATCCGATCCCAACAAGAAAAATTGCATTTTTTTTCTATATCTCTATCTAGATACTCGAGGACGTCATCTTCAAATCCCCACGATGATTGATTGGTACTCCTTCTATATATGAATAAAAGCATAGACAACGAAATTAATCAATAGAGTCGTTACTTTATGAAATTGGTATCCATTTCCTCGTGATTGTAAGATTTAGACGGTCTGACATGAGATTTCTAAATACATTCAGCTCTTGGAGATATGATCAAGCAAGGGAACGAGAAAGAATTGTGGGTTGAGTCGAGATCGTTCACGGTGGATTGAGTGTCGCATACATAATGCATGAATGTCGATGTCGGTCGGACCTTGATAAAACGCGAAGTATAACTTAAACCAAAAACATTTTTTTAGGGACAACATCGAAATAAATTTAGAATAAGTTGTATCTGAATGATAGAAAGTATACCATTTTGTTTTGCTTTATAGCAAAATTTGAATTCGATTATTTGTTATTTCAGAATTGAAAATAACTGTATTTGTATACTCATAGTTTTTTTCATATGTTGTCAGAACAATGACGTATCAATAGTCGCGGTTTTTTTCACAGCCCTGGAGAAAACAGATCAATAATTGAATTCAAATTTTTTGAGTAATTGCATACTAAAATCCTGTCAATCTAAACGGACAATCAAATCGCATCACCATCATTTCCACATCCATCAGGTCCCTCTCGAACGCTGAGTCCATATCTGTCACGTACGATTCCACTATTCACCACGTGCTCAATACATCTTATTCAAAGCAGCATTTCCCAAATACCAAATTTGTACTCACATAATATACATAGGTAAACCTCAACTTTAGATGCGCATCAGCATGGTTTGCTGAATTTTCTTGCTCTTTTTCTTTCTTTCCTTTCTGAATTGAAAGAGAAAAATAGAGGGGAGCAAGAAATAAGGAAAAGAGCTTGAGAAACTACACTTCTCTGGGTATTGGATTCACATCTTGCGCGACGGTTTGCTCGCTACCCTCTTCCTCATGTCCTCGAAGCTCCAGTCCCTCCGCATCCCCCCACTCCGCACCAGCCGAGGCTCGAACTCGTTGGTCGTGGCGGTGCTGTCACCACGACCGAGGTGGACCCCTCCATTAGGACCGATCACGAGGGGGCCGCTGTGCCCGCTCAGCTTCTGATAGGCGTGGGGGGGGGCGAGAGCCTCCCCGACCAACTTTGGTCCATCCTGGGGCAGCAATTCGCCAGCCACCGTGCCTCGCCGCGATCCTCGACGGTGGCCGGGGTCAGCCGGTCAGGCGAGCGGCACGTGAGGCATGACATGGTGATGGTGGTGGACGGAAGGTTGAAGGTGGTCAAAGAGTGTGCTTAAATGGGGTCCGAATCGGTAAAAACAAGGGATTGGGATTAATCACTTGTTATTATTAGGATTATTTGTCATAATCCAATTGGTTTCTTCTATTTTTAGATACGCGGCCACAACTTTGCCACGTGTTTGTTGCTGTTCTCTCTATAACATCTCCTATGAGCGGACTATATCGAATGTAATAAATAAGAGCAGGATGGAATCTTTAATTGATTATCTGATTTTTAAAAAGTTGTTATTACAGTTTCGTTTTTGCATATTCTATTAAGTTATATCCTCATATTCATTTTTATTTTCTATATAGTGTTTCTTCGAATTGGATCTTAGTTTTACTATTGGTCACACCATAAAATATAAATTAAATATTGTTACACATAATACCAGTATATATATTTTTTGAATAAATCTAGACACATATATGAATCATGCAAAACTGAATATTACAACATACTTGATATATGCCGTGCATTTAGGGATTTTTACATGTGCACCCTTTAGAAATTTTCTTATAGTACTTGTATCCCTACCACCCTTTTTGCCATTAAACATGTATATCTTCATTCGTATATAATTCAAAATGAAGCAATTACAAAAAAAGGTAAGAGTACAAGAGTTATTGAAAAACACTTCATCGATATAGATATGGATACATCTTGGCCACAAGGGCATCCAAAGGTCGGACCTGTATATTAGCGGCATGTAATTTGGCCATTTTCGATGCTTCCGAGCCATATGATATGAAGGTGGCCCTCTTATGTTTTGTGGGGCTCGCTTTGTTTGGACCAGAGATGACGATCTATGGTCACGAAATACGTAGATTTTATCTCGGAGTAAGCAATATCGCAATAAGATGGTATTATATCTCAGCATTCGGTAGGTACTCCTCTGACGTCTATCTCAAAGATAATCGGAGAAGAATAAATGATAAACTCATTTACTTTGTATCACTCCTTATTTGTTATCCCTCGTAGGAACGATGGTGTATGTGAGAACTTCATATGCTAAATTGATGGATACAATCAACTCAAGATTTATCATGCTTGAAAATGAAGGACCTTTTTGGAATTTGACCATTCATTCTTGATCCAGACCAACCATGTCCCTTGGCATTGAAAACCTATTGCATGAGGGGGTGGGACGAGATAAAAAAAGAATATTGTGCTCCTTGTCTCGAAATAAGATGATCGTATCCATGTGAAATATAAATAAATCTGGCTTATCTCTTCGATGGGACACGGATGAGAATAAAACCATGAACAGCGACACACGTTTGAGAAATCCACATGGTCCAAGTCGATGCTGTGGGTCTGCAATGAGTACTTGTCACGTTGTAAATAGAATAGAAATAATAAATAAGATAATGTTTGCAGTTAGTTCGTCTGCGCATGCTTGTCTCCATCCCCATCCCCATTCCTAGCAATTGTCCAAAGAAGCATCACGAAAGAATCCAAGGAATAAGCGACCGTCGTGATCCTCCACAAACATCTCAACAAATTTGAATAGAAACCCATCCAGATCAAATGGGATCATTATCATATACGGAATCTCGATTCCTGTTATTGAGGAAGATGGAAAATCCCATGGCATCTCCCCCTCCCAACTTGGGATGAGGCTACCTCCTAACTATTCTTCTAACTCAAATAATGTGTCCGGTCTCATTTTTACCCCTCTCAAACACTTGCTACTCACGGAAAGGCTACTCATCTTACTTAGATCTTCGAACAAATTTTACTCCAACCCAACCTACGTACCAAACAGTTCCACTATTGAGGTGGCAACCCAAGAAAGCAATCTCCACAAAGGCAAAGGTTGTACGTGCAAAAGTTATTATAATCCCAACCCCAGGTAGAAACGTTGTTGATCGGCATGTGTCGAGATCGGCTAACAAGACCACCCTAGTTTCTACAAAACTCCAATTATTGCCAATACTCTTTTCTTGGATTCACAATATGTCTGATGGCGAGTGTGTCTCGTTCGAGGGGAGTTCGGAGTCTTTAGTTGTCGTGAGAGAATGAGATTGTCTTGTCGCTAGCATGAGGTAGGAATTGCTTCATCCTAATGTATTGCTTATCGGTTAGATGTGGAGCGTGAGTATCAAAAGGAAGGGTGAAGTAGAAGTTTGGTAACAAAGGCATGATTGACTGACTACGGTCTATCAGACAATCTACGTTTTTCTGCTTTAATCGGACTATAAGACCCGCACCACCTCAAAAGACCTGGATAGGGCTCGTTTGGTTAACATGTTACTGGAGGTAACTTTGTTTATCTCACTGTATTTCTGAGCTGGAATCTATCACAAATCAGTGTGACATCACATCACATTCTTCACTCCGACCTTTTCCAACCCTTCTAACCATCCAAACAACTATTATTCACATCAGGTTACTTCCATCTAACTCAACTCAATTGTCAAACCGATCCTAAATATTAACCCAATTGCCGGTCACGTTGTCGAGTGGTTATAGAACCGACCATCTAGGAATGCGGAGAGCTACGAGACTGTCCCATGGCATGAGTACATGCCAATCTCCCTTTACCCATCTGGATATTCCAAATGAAATTACTAGCTATTAGCATAAAAATAATTGATTCAATTTGAAAGATAGAAAGAAGTGCATAACCTTATGTTTGCTTCTTTTCCTTATAAAAAAATAAAGGAATAAGGACCAATAAAAACATGGTAAAGAAGAAGCGTCTCCGTCAAGTGAAGTTCCAAAAGGGCAAAAATTCCATGCTTGGGAACCCACTTAACTTTGACGATAGAAAAGAGAGGATGCCACGCTCTTTCGGTCGTCTACAAGCAGATTTGAGGAGGAAGAATGCGACTTTGATTAATACAAATCAGCAGTTAAATTTGCGGTCAAATATCGGACGACAAGGACAATCGTAATTATTTGATTCGAATTTTAATGTTAACTTTACAATTAACAAACTCGAGATAAACGTGGAGCTCCCATGACCGTTGACTTGTAGGAGATTGTAGTTGTGAAAAAGACACAAAATTCAATTAATTTTATAGGATTTTTATTAGTTGTGCTCCTCTGAGATATTGTAATATCAAATATATGTCTCTTTTTTTAGATTATCAGTTGTGGCCCCGACTTCTTATTGTTCTATCACTTGTTCTCCTCGAGTTAGTTGACATCCATCCCTAACACAAACAAACATTAACTTTGGAGATCCAAGGAATTGAAATTTAAAAGAAAATATTGTTGTGGTCTTTCCTCCCCCCTCCACTCAGCCTTCTCCTCCGCATCCACCCTAGCCTCATCCCTCCCCTCCCCCCTCCCCCACCCCCACCCCCTCCTCTTTCTTCGCCCACGTGCTCCTCCTCCGGCTCCTCTTTCTCACCCGCTGCCCTCCTCCACAGTCCAAGCCTCCTCCTACGCACCCCCTCCTCGCCCTCTCCCTCCTCCTCCATCTCCCCATTGTTCCCTCTGCCCCATCATCCTCCTCTGGCTCACCCTCCTCTGTCGTCCCATGCTCCTCCGGCCCCTCCATCGGCCCTCCTCCACACATTTGAATCCTCGTGACAAAATTAGGGCATCACTTCACCAGAGAGAGAGAGATGGCGAGTCACAGGAGATGGTCGTTGGACAGAATGACGACTCTTGTCACCGACGGAAGCAAAGGGATCGGGTACTGCAAACACACACCACAATATCTTGCATTGTTATCTTGTAAAGGAACCTAACGAACATGTCTGATTGTAGAAACGTCGTGGTGACTGAGATGGTCGCTTTAGGTGCTGCTAGCAACGAGGCCCCTTGCAATGACGTCTCCATCTACGAAGAGCAAACCTCTGCAACTGCTTCTTCAATGGTCGATCATGAGGAAGAGGATGGGTTGTAGGAGGCAGGGCTTTTCTTCAGGATATGTTCCTCTTAACTACACCATGGTTTGATTAAATCATGGTTAAGTTCTACTTATTGACGGTCAAAATATTGGAGGAGTACAAATGATAGAACAACAAGAAGTCAGGGTATAACTGATATTTCCAAAAAGGGAGTATAGCTGATATTGCAATATCTCATAGGGGTATTGATTAAAAATTCAATTTTATATTACAAGTGCTACCCATGGAATCCATATGATCATCTTAATCTCTTCCAACACCTAATCAAAATTGAGTAAAGCTAATTAATTATCATACTATTTAAACTCAAAGCATCTTTTACATGCCTAACATTAATTATCAGTAAAATGAGGATGGGATTAAAGAGGCGTTTACTCCGATCACGATAAGTTCATACAACAAAACAACTACAACGTTAATAATCAGTCATCGATCGATCAATCTTACTTTCTGTATAATCATAGGCTTTTTGCCGAACTTGCCCGTCACAATTGTTGTGCGCAGAATTGGTCTTTTTGTTTGCTCGAATCGATCGATCGCAGGGTGTGTTGCTCCGAGGGGTGTGGGAGCGATTTGGGACGACGACGATGCGGTCGTGGTTACTCAGACATGGATATTTACATGGAGCCGCCTCCACCCCAGTGAAGGCAGCTACCGAATGCCCGGGGTGCGGGCGGAGAGCTTGGCGTGGATGGCCGCGGAAAGCTGCTCCTTTGTGAAGGATCTGTGTGGCAATTTAACGGTCACCTGTTGGATCATCACATCATTGACAACAGTCAGTGTCCCGAAGAACACCTCGAGATCGAGCTCCATCAACGCCACCATGAGCCTCGCGGTGGGGTGGTTTATCCTGCTACACTGCATGTGGATCACCGCGTCTCGGTCCTCGATTTTAATGTCCAGCTCCATCCCGTGGGACCTAGAGAACAACCCGCTTGGGATTCTGTGATCTTGATTCGACTGGCGGGAATTGGATGTCTTGATCTTCTTCTCTAGATCCTTCAACTGGATCTTGAGCTCCTCCTTCTCGGCTTCTAGAGATTGCAGCTTCGATCGGATCTCCTTGATGTAGGACACGGCGTCGCCGAGGAGTGAGGCTTTGTCCATCTTCGACACATTGGGCACGACGGCACGCAGTGCGTAGAATCTCTGGTTGAGCTTCTCGCGCCGCTGCCTCTCCGCCTCAACGTGGTTCAGCGGCTCCTCGCGGCCGTTGGCGGGCTTCCGCCCACGCTTCTTCGGGCGCTTCTCGGCTTCAGGGGAGAGAATCGGAACGCTCTCGGCCTCGCGGGCGGAGGCGTCCATCTCGGAGTGGTCGGACATGATGGTCCTGATTCGGTGGTTGGTGTTGATGTTGTCGTCGTCGTCGTCTAATTGCCGCTTGTCCTCCGCGTCTGCTGCCGTCGGGAAGTCGAGGATCTCGACGGTCTCCGGTTTGCATGCAAATCCGAAATCTGCGAGATTTATATCGCCGCCGGACAATCCATGGCTCTGCTGCTTCTGCTTGAGCTTCTGGCCGTCGAGATTGAAGAACGATCGGACCTTCGACAACACTTCGGAGCTCTGATAGATCAAATCCGTGGATCCCAATTCCACCACGCCGCTCCCCACCGGGACGCAGACGAGCGTCTGGATCCCCAGCGACACCGCCTGCCGCGCGCGGCCGCACTGGTGCGAGGCCAACCGGTCTGCGCCGGCGAGCCACGCTGGGACGCCGGAGAGGAAGGTCTGGCCGGGGAGACCGCAGCCGTTGATGAAGGACTGCGTCATGGATACGAGGAAGAACCACTCGGTGTCGGTGACCTCGTCACCGATGGCGTCCTCGCTGGTGGAGGATCCGGCGATGAGGAAGTTGAGCTCGCGGAGGACCTTCTTCCGGTGGTCCTGCTCGGCGATGTAGGCGGAGGACGGGGCGGCGGGAGCGGAGCGGCCGCGCTTTTCGGCTTCGGTGTCGCGGTAGTAGCCGTCGCCCCAGCCGAGGAGGGAGGCGCCGGTGACGGCGTCGACGGAGGACTGCCAGAAGATGGCGTAGGCCCAGTTCTCGCGGGAGGCGTCGACGAGCGGCTGGAGGCGCTGGTGGAGCGACTCCTGGTTGAAGCAGGAGGGCGCGGCGGCGACGGAGGAGGAAGTGAGAGCGGAGGAGGCGGCGGAGGGCGGAGGAGGCGGCGGACCCCAGTGGAAGGAGGAGGAGGAAGAGGAGAGGAAGGCCTTGAAGTATTCGTCGTCGGACCATGGTGGGTTCATGACGGATGGGATCTGGTCAGGCTCTGCGAGAGATGGAGAGGAGACTGCTGTTGGGTTTTGATTGGTGACCACAACGTCTTCTGAGAGAGAGAGAGAGAGAATAGAATAGGCTACACATGTGTGGTGTGGCGTACGGCTAATCGGGTGCGGGCGGCGGGGTTTGCGGGCCCAACCTCCCCCTCTTCGGAGATATTTCTTTATTTGTTTGTTGTTAACCCCGCAATGTGAAACTCGTTGACAGTAAATTAGATTGCAGACGTCCTTTCCCTCTTTGCCCGGAATCACATCGAAACGAATCCTGAAACCGGGTACCGCTTAAAATGTTGCACATAGTTGAGGGACCTTTTGATAATTTGCGCAAGTAAACAGGAGGCCACAGTCGGGGAACGTGACCTATTCGCACTGCAGAGTAAAAGGACAATTTCGAAGGGGACCCGAAAAAACGGGTCCCTTTCGATCACGTTGTGATAAACCGGATCGGTGGTCCCCAGCAATATGAGAGACGTGGAATTGTCACTAATAAACCGGATCGGTGGTCGGAACAGCTTGAAAATTGATCGCGGCTCGAAATTGCAGCGTTTTGATTCGTCCATCAATTCTGGATCCAATTTGCTTTCACAATGCCAATTGCCCATGTGCCTAGATAAACAGGAATAAATTGCATAAAAATTCTCGAATTATATTACCCAATTCCGATATTGTATCTAAACTTAACGTTACAACACTGTGAAATATGTTGAAATTGAAAGATAAAGTTGGAGGACTTTTGTGTAATTTACTGTATAAGTAAATATTAATGGAACATGGAATCAGACAGTTATGCCCTTGTTAAGCGTTGCAATTAAAATGCAACCCCTGCTAGCCCGTATTATTACAAGCGACCCTTTAGGAAAAGCAAAAGTGTTGAGGGGGGATGTTTACATTGTAAACAAAAAAACTGACACAATCGGTCCTTCCTGCTGCAACATCAAATAAAATATAAATCATTTGAGGAGAATGTGGATTACAATATTCGGATCCACAAACAATAGTAGGTAAGAGTGACACTTGAGTGGGCACAAATGCTTTCATTCATTTCATACCCTGCCTTCATGTCTTTCAAGGTCTTGAGAATATTCTCATTGCTTCGCTACATATCAAGATTAGCATTGCATATTTCTTCTAAACCTGTCTGTGAAGAATACAATCTCGAGATAAATGAGTTTTTTTATTCTAGCGGGTGGTCCAAAGACATGCCATCTAAATCGGAGCAAATCGAGAGCTTATTAATGCAATAGATTCAAAAAAACAACTAGTATCGTATAAAAGCGGTCATAAATTGAAGACTCTTGACCAATTCGAAAGATCATTTAATGCAGTTAAAATAAATGAATTGGATTTTTTTGGTCAACTAATGAAAACTTGATCAAATTAATAATTGTCTCACTGTTATCTCTTCCTTTCTTTCTTTTTTGATTGTCTATGTTTAGGAGCTAATACAATTTCAATGCTCCTTTATGCCATGCATAAATTAAACCATCAATTGAGATGATCACAAAAATTAAGCCAACTGACGTGCGGGTGAGGATAAGGGCAATTCAGGGAATAGAGCGAGCCCGACAGTGAGCTGACAAAGAGTTCACAAGGCATGCGAAACGTGTGGGAATCTACATCATCTTGAAACCGGCGACACTGCTCACTCCAAAGTAGGTTCCATGCTTCCCTGAATACGGAATACACCAAATACATCGCAAGTCATTGCCCATGGATAAAGAAAAATTGTTTCAACGTCAAAAAAACAGAGGAGACAAAGAGCTGAGCAAATATCAACTCTATGAATGTGATCAAAAGCTTAGTTGAAAAACAATAGCCTCTGCTACGATTAGACTGTGCATCAAAAGATAGCCACCTTTGCTAAAAGCAAAAGCAGCCTTTAACATGCTCGTGATATTGAAAAGTCTGATGCAATATAATAGCACAATATTAATTAATTCAATGCATTGAATGGTGTTAAAACTACTCTTCTACAACAGTGAATTGTACCCACCATTCCATATATATACAACATAAAATTCGACATTGGTTAATCAGGGATCTTTGATAACAATATTCACAACAAAAGAAGCTAATGGGAACTCTTGATGTTTAATATTGTAGGGCATAATATTAAAAACTTGTTCGCTATAACATTAAAGAATATTAACGAAATCTGTACATATACTAAAGCTCGGTTCTCTCCAACTTTATTCCTACTACCTACACGTGGCGCATCCCCAACTCTTCCGCATTTCTTTCCCGTGCGAAATAGCAAAGTCCCATTTCCCCCCAACAGCATGTCATTCTCCACGGGACACATGGCACCCTCCGTTACTCTGAGTTTTTAACCATACTCCTCTATATGATGCATGTCAGTCATTCATATCTTCCTTCCTACAATATTGTATCCCTCCACTATTCTCCGCCTATTCAGCCCTCCCTCTCTAACTCCATACATCATTTCAACACCCCACCCTTGAAACTTTACATATAAAGAATAAAGAAAGTAATTTAAAGAGTATAAAATAACAACAAATGTAAATTATATCTCCATTTTTATAGTAGATTAGATATTTAGCCATCCTTTAATGCGGTAATTTAGGTAAACGATGATTTGCAGAAATCTAAATTTAATGCATACAATTACAACGAAAATTAAAATTCATTAAAGTAAAAAAAATCACAATTTCATGTCAAATAATTGATTAAAAAATAGTCCATCAAAATTCATTCTTAATTAACATCTCAAATTATTAGAAATCTATAGTGCGTACCTAATTATACAGTAAAGAAATTGAAAATTGGCAAACATTCGATTGAAAAACCATTTAGATGAATTTATTTTGTTAAGATTTTTCAAATGTCAAAAAGTGAGACATAGGCAATTGACTAAAACAATTTAACTTCCACTTTTATTGACTTCATTCAAGAGAAAAAGTGCATTTACTCCTAAAAATTGGGCATTCCAATAAAATCCAAAATGATTAAAAGATATAGAGAATGAATAAGGTAAACTATTTGAAAAATAATATGATTGTGTCTTGCAACCAGGAGTGGTTAATTGCTTCATACAAAATTATCTATCTTCTTGGCATCAACGAAGGAAAATTTTTCACACACAACTAAACAATCGCTTTCCTTGATGTTGAGAAATAAGACTAATCCCTACTAATTAAAAAAATATAAATATAAAGTACAGATAAAATGAGACAAATCAATATAATTATCTATACATGCATATAAGGATGACCATATAGTAAGAGAATGTCTTCATTATATGTTAAGTTTAATGACACATGCGATTCACAAATAAATATAGATTTAATTCAAATTTTGTTGGAGGTACCAAAAAAGAAGAAGAAACGCTTAAGTGATTTAATATAAAAAATTACCAATTATTTACTAACCTGAGATACTTAAAAGGAGGTATTTGTGTGCCGCTAAAATGAAGGAATTTGTAATTTTCATAGTCCAATATGAAATGTGAATAGAAAAGTAAGAATACACGTGTGTTAATGATTTATTAGGAAACTACTGGATTTTGATTTTGGGATAAGGAGACGTTATCCTATAATAGTTAATCACATGATAAAGTGATTCCATCACAATTTTATCATTTGTTGTATCTTTCTCTACAATATTTATCCTTTTGTATATCCCTCCAATCATCTGACGAAGAGTGCAAAATGAACTTGGCTTATGTCTTATCCCTTATTAAATGAATAGAGAAGAATGCATATCTTTATTTTAAAATTTTATGAAAATATAGAAACAAATAGAAAACTTCGAAAGAAAATAAAAAAGCCATCATTATTATTCTTTTCTTTATCCATTTTTTAATATTGAAAAGTAAAAAAATATCAATGAAAGAAAGTACAGGAAAAAAATCAATGGCAGACTTAAGATTTCATATTAGGTAGGGCACTGTACAATACACCAAAATATGTACCATTCATTGTTAAATAAATACATATGATATTTTTCTTACAAAACTATTTTTATTGAAGTTAGCAAAAAATATCGTATTTGTTGCTATAATCATTAGCAGTGGTTCATATATCAATGCTTATTCATTGATATTTTTCAAATTTTAATAAATAACAGATAGAGTTTGAACTAAAAGAATAAAGACGATTAACTAAAATTTTGAAAAAAAATATATGCACCGTTACTAGTGATATAGCAATGAATACAACATTTACCGTTACGAATCACAACAAATAATATCATCGTTATATATTTTTAAAAACAGAAGATAAGTAATGTATTAGTAAAAAGAATATCACCCACCAACTCAACTCGACGATGACCAAGAAACCTCGGTCGTTAATCTTTTCAATTTTAGAGTTAGGTGACAATGTAGTTTTTATCAACAGATTTAGCGAGCTGCTGGATGCCTAACTTCCCAAAAGATTTTATCAACAGATTTATTGTAGTGATAACTGGCATCTAAGTATATGCATCGATGAGCAAATATCAAATGGAGAAGTCCACAAAGTAGATTCCATATTAGGTATGACACTATAAAATATCTAAGTAGACTTGATTGAACAGTAAATAGAGTCGGAAAGATCAGATGGGGCACGTGTCGAAGTGCGATGTATGTAGCTCCACTCCTGAAAAAAACATTCACATAAAATGTATTGGTCTATCAAAATTGATTTCCTTTTCTTTGATATCGTTTAATCTTTTAATATATTAACCTCAAAAATAAGTGAATTGATTGTATCCATAGAAAATATATGTTAGTTATTACTTGTATCATGTTCAGTAGTTAATTTTAAATCTTGATAATTTGCAATTCAATTTTGCTTCATAAATTAACCTGTTAATGCACGTAGATAAGCGATTGTATGTATTTAATCTTTCAGTAAAAGTATTAACTAATAGTTGGGCTAGTTTCATCTCAAAAAGTACATGTTGCTTAAAACCTTTTCAATAATATATTCTTAACCTTTTCAATACCATATTGTTGGATTTATTAGTGCGATCCCGTCTATTAGTTTCAATTGAGGTAAATATTCATGTATTTAATGCTATTTGTTTAGCATGATTTTATATTGGATTTATGGTCGAGTAAATATTTTTTTCACACCCCGTCGTGAAGCGCGAGCATACCTACTAGTACTACTATTATTTAAGGCACGCTAGCGGACAATAGTGGCAGATGGGAGTCTGTATGCTACTTTGCGGGTAAATTGGGTTTTATTTTGAGTAGGGCTTACAGACTAGTGGGCTATAGACTTCTTAGACCCAAATCCAAAAAGAAAGAGTTTAAATGGGCTCATATTATGGTCCAAAGCATGTAGAGTTGGGCATTGGGCTGGGCCGGCTTGACTCGATCTAAAATCCGACCCGCATAACCAGATCCAAATCCGAAATTTAGTGGGTTGATCGTGGGCCTCAAAATGAGCCCGTATTGATTATCGGACCGGGTTCAGCTTGATAGCCCGACCAATACGATATCCAATATATTCATATTTGCTCCAAATACCATGTTCTAACTTTCATATCCTTATTTCGAATTTGGAATAAATACTTAGGCCCATTAATAATCGTATCCATTAGTATGGATCGAGGACATTATTACACTAATATGCGAGAAAGAAATCTGTCTCCTCAAGTGTTAGAGCATGTACAACTGTAAATAACCAATCTCTATTGGGTCACAGTGCTCACATCTACAATAGAATATGTAATGATGAATTAAATGATTGTTTCAGTCATCATATTTTTTCCACATTTCTATTTCCAGCATACAACTAATGTCAGAATCACGAATTAGTTGATGTACTTAAAGTATTAAACATGCACACATGCATAGGAAACAACTAGATAAATGCAAGAAGAATGGAACACATGGTATTGGTGTACAATTGGGTCGGGCCAAATCAAACCCGACCCATTTTGTTTGGGTCGGGTTTGAGCTTGGGCCTAGAATTTGAAAACAAAATAGGCCTAGGCCTGACCCATTAGTCCATATACTTACATGAGCTTGGGCCGGGCCAACTCAATCCCGACCCGACCCAGTCCGATGTCAAACCCTAAGTACAGGCTCATCGCCAAATATAGGCAGCTAAGATCCCTAAATAGACGTGGGACACCATCCTCTACAAGATGACTGATGCCTGCCTATCTGAGATCACATCTGACTGGTATAACGCCTTCAGTTGGGTTCCTTCACCTCCTTCGTCGAGCTTGAGGCATCACATTATTCACTCCATCATGCAATATTCAAACTCGAGTTATATTCCTTATGATAGTAGAAGCTAAAACAATTGCCATCTACTGTAATATGATCATGCAAGGTTTCTTTTTGTTGCCAACTTTTCTACCCATGCTAAAGTGAATTTTATCACTACACGTTTTTTTATAATATAAAGGATTTTTATCACTTGTGTCTCTATTGCAATATCAGTTACGCCCCTCCCTTTTTTACAATATCACTTGTGACACTCACTTCTTGCATCGTTATCGCTTGTTCTCTTTCGGTAGTTTCACCTTCGATGAGTTCAACTAAATCATATTTTGATTAACAAGGGCATAAGTGCCAAAACAAACCCCTCCTCCTCCTCTGTACGACGCCCCCTCTTACTGCCAACCCTTTCGTCTCCGATTGCTCCTTCTCCTCATCCACCACCAAATGCAGGCACCCTCCTCCTACCAGTGAGCTTGAGTTGTGGCAGTTCACGACTATGAAATATTTGCCTCTTACACCTGCGAAGCCTCAGAGAGGTGACAGTGATCGACAGAGGATGGTGAGTAGCCTCACGGAGAGCATCTCATGTGAATGCCTCATGACAGAGGAGGAAGAGAGGCTGCAGGGTGAGGGACAGAGGAAAGAGGCTGCAAGGGGAGGTGGTAGGAGGAGGATGAGGAAGGGGGTGGAAGGGGAAAAGTGGGGGGGTTTCAGGCATTTGTTTAGCAGCCTCAAATTTGCGATTAATTGGTTCGTGAAAACTTCTCAAAAAATTCAATAAAAAACATAATTAGATCTGTTATATTTGATTTATCCGTAAAAATACAAAATATTTTGATGATTTGGTGAATGAATGATGGTGGAGTAATGAGAGAGAAAATAAAGAGGAAGAAGAAGAATGGAATGGCGGCGGAGGAGGAGGGGCTGGAGGGGGGGGAGGAGCTAAAGGGGCGGAGGAGGAGGTGATCTGAGGAGGAGGAGGAGGCTCTGGAGTGAGAGAAACATGGGATTTCCTGGCATTGTTTAGTACCCTCAGATTTGTGATTAATTGATTAATAAAAAATCTTCAAAAAATCAATAAAAATGATCATTAGATCCGAAATAGGTTGTTTATCCGTGAAAATGTAAATATTTTAATGATTTGGTGGACGAATGAAGGTGGAGTAAAGAGAGAAAATAAAGAGGAGGAAGACAAAGAAGAATGAAAGGGCAGAGGAGGAGGTGTTGGAGGGGGAGGGATGAGGGGGCAGAGGAGGAGGAAGGACTGGAGGGGGAGGAGGAGGGAGGAAGAGTGGAAGGAAAAAGAAGAAAAAGACAATTCAACCCTCAAATTTATATCTAATTACCCGTGTATCTCCAAAGTTAACTTTCGTTTGAGATGTGGATGGGCGACAACTAACTTAAGAGGCACAAGATAACATTGCAGAAGAAATCCGGGGTATAAGTGATATTCCAAAGAAAGAGGGCCAACACTTATATTGCAATTCAAAAATCGTGCGGTGTTAAAAAAACATCCCGTGATTATCAATATATCGTCTGTTACCAAATGTATAACGACAATAATATATCGTCTGTTACCAAATGTACATATTACAGTGACATTTCTTTTAAATCCATCAATATATCGTCTGTTGCCAAATGTATAACAACGATAATAATCATTGCGAGATTATTTTTTATATTTGAAATTTGTGATAAAATGTTACATTTGTTGCTCTATTATTCGCAATGATTTGTATAAAATTATATGTTGCTATTTTTCATAAATTTAGCTGATTATCATTAAATTTTTATTAAAAAATTAGTGGTGATTAGTAAAAAAACAACTACGACGGATATAACATTCATTGCTAATTTCAAATATAAAAAAATAGTTTTGTTATGAATAATATCGTCGTTATAGTTTTTTAACAATGGATGATATAGTGACGGATTTTTGAAGAAAAAAGATTTTTACCCTCACGAACCCTATAAACTTTACCAATTACTTCATCGACCTTTGAAACAACCTAATTCATCCCTCTCCGTAAACTTGCTAACTCTTACCTTACAGACCTCGTAATTAACCCACATCCATTTTACCGTTAAATTGATCGAATTCTGTTACAGTTCTTTAACATTATACCTATGTTATTTATCAAAATTACATTAAATGCTCCTTCCCCTCACCTTGCTCCTCATCTCACTTTCCCTACTCAACAACGACAGACCTTCTCCCCGACCTCCCCATCCTCCTCCTATCCAACACAAGGGTGATCTGCTCCCCAACCTCTCCCCCTCCTCTAGGTTCGTCGCAGGGCCTCCTCCTCCCTGAACTCCCCCTCCTCCTCCAGGTATGTCGCGAGGGCGACCTCCGCTCCTCTCCTCTCCTTTCCTCCACCTATCGCATATGCCTAACCCACAAGAACCCATCAAACAAGAAGCAACATGGTCCAACGCGTCATCGTCTTGCATGCCTATAACAACAGCTTATCCCCTTACCCGACTCCCGCCCAAGTCGATGTCCCCATATACATGATCTCCCCCTCCCACAAGTTCCAACGCCTCCTCGCCCTCGACATCTCCTCCGTCCTTACCTTCTTCTTCCTCCTCCTCACCTACTACATCATTCTCCTCCGCTTATGTGCCTTCCTCTGCCGCCGTCGCTCCCTTCTCTCTACCAACCCCGTCGACCCACCTCCCCAAACCCCCAGGGACGACGACCGCGACCTCGTCCATGTCTGGTATATCAGGTCAGTCGGCCTCGACGGACCCACAATTGACTCCATAGCCGTCTGCGAGTACAAACCCGACAAAGGCCTCATGGACGCTACTGATTGCACCGAATGCCTCGCCGAGTTCGAGGAAGGGGACCTGCTTAGCTTGCTCCCAAGTATAGCCCGCTTTGCATGTCAATTGCCCCCCTCTGTCGCTCCCCCATAGTCTGCACTGCTCAGGAGGACGAAAATTGAGATGGGTCATCGTCGGATGCGGCAAAACATGTTGTTCTGGTCGGGGAGGAGGATCGTTCTCACGAGAATCGAATTTGGTTCTTGCGAGATCTAGTCCCTTCTTCTTCTCCTCCTTCTGGCGGGGAATCGGAGCGTGGGTTGGGTAATTCTGCGGGAGAGGAGAACTGGGTCACCATCGATTTGAACGAGGATGATGGTTTCCATGAGCAGCAGCAACAACATGATCGGCATCTATGGAGGCGTTTGCCATGGCTGCTCTAATGGCTACAGATCGAAAATCCAACATAGTGGATTGCACTGGGAAGTAAACAGCTTGTGCTGCAGTGGCTTCTGATCCTGATTGGTTTGATAGTTGGCAGTGCAAATGGGGTTAAGTTCTTTCCGCGGTTTGCGAGAGGTCGGAATGCCTCCATGCTTCCATTTTGAGAAGAGCATATGTTGAGGATATATAGAGCGAGATAATTTTTTTCTTTTTTTTCACCTGTAATGTAAGTTGAGCAGTGGATGGATGGAAAATAGGAAGATATGATTTATCCATGAAAAAAGGAAAATTTTTGTGATTTGGTGGATGGATGGAGATGAGGTGAAGAGAGAGAAAATAAAAAGGAGGAGGTAGCAAAAGAAGAATGGAAGAAGAAGAAAAAGAGGAAGGAGATTTACCGTGGAATGCTCTCCTGGTTAGATTAACCCAATACATTGACTTAAATAAAGTTAAATTTAATGGCAGGGTTCATGGGGTAAGACGGAGCAAGTTTACGAGATCGAGGAAGGAATTAGACTATTTCAAAGATGGATGAGGTAATCACTATAAACCGATTTTATTGTAGTGTAACAAAATCGATCGATTATAATAACGAGCTTCGACTTTCTCGATCATAAAGCAATTTTGGGTATTGTCCTGGAGTCAGATGTACTTTAGTTTGTTTCGTTAAGCAATCGTTCTGACTTTTTTATTTGTTGTGTATTAATTTAAGTCTCCATCCATCGATTTCAGCGTGGTGTAATACAATTCTTCCATATAAAGTTCAACCATATTATATATTTTAAGTAGTTTTAATAAATAAAATTTAAAGAATACATCAAACCAAATAATTATAAACACATATATAAATATATTTACAAACATCGATATTTCCATACACATCTTAAATATATACTAGTAGGGAGCACGTGCGATACACGGGAGGCAAGTTTTAGATACATTTACTATACTAAAGTTATATTCCAATTTTAAGTCAAATAAAACATTTCCACTAAATTTACATGTGCATCCAAGTTGATTAGTTGCGCGTGTATACACACATATATACATAACCTACAACATAAATCTGTATATTATCACTACAGTAAAATGAGTATCGTGGTCATTTTAAAATCTCACTACATATTCATTGAAGATTATTTCAAATTTTTAAAAATGTCAACAAATAAGTATCGGCATACAAATATTATATTTACTAATAATTTCAATTACAAAAAATCACTTTGCAACTAATAATATCCGTCATAACATCATTCACTACAAGAGTAATGGCTTTTAGAGACAGTTACCAACCGTCGCTAAAAAGATGACAACCGTCGTGAAAGAGTATTGGTGACGGTTACCGAACCGTCTCGTGACTGTCGCGTAAAATGCCGTCGCGAAAGGTATTAGCGATGGGCCATAATAAACCATCGCTAACGATCGGCATTAGCGATGGTTCTTAACCATCACAAAAGACTCTAAAGTAAGTCGCAATCGGTTCTTTTTTGTGATACTTGTTGCATTATTAGTGACACACAAGAACCGTCACTATTGACATTCGCCAAAATTGTAGATTGCATTTGACATGATCACGTGAGGGGACGAGTAAATCCGTCGCAATTGTTTCATAAATCTTATTACATTATGCACCGCTTGATATTCCTATTTTATTGTGATAATGATTGTCATCGATCATAAATTAATAATTATAGATGAATCAGATACGTATAAAGATGATTAATCATATAAATGAGGCTCTGAGGTGAGTAAATAAAAATCATTGCTACAAGCAATGCTTGTTATAATGTTTAAAACCTGCTATTCCTATACATATGCTCATCATGCTTTTCATGTATTTGGGATACGATGCACATCACATGTCATACATATTTCTTCAAAAAAATTTACCATCTTTGAAGACATTCAAAAGTAATAGTGAAATCTATTGTTAATATGATATACTAAAAGTTTGCACATAGCTATGAGGGAATAAAAAAAGTTAAATACTACAAGTAATAGAAAGTTTATACTGCACAATGATGAAATTCTTCTAATAGTTATCAAAATATTGTAAACTAATTTGGTATCTACTCATTATCTCTAAAGTTAGAAAGAGTAGAAGGTTGCTGACTTTGACTTGGAAGTTGAGAAACAAGCATTTTTGTCATTTCCTCCATCCATTTGTTGCTCACCTTTAGCTCACTAATTTCATCGTCTTGCCTTGTAATTCGTTCCATGATGTCATTGCTAACTTGAGAAGAGGATCCTTCACCATTGCGTTAACATCCAATAGTGACTTGTCGTCCAACACAGCGTACGTGTCTAGGGTGTTCACTACCCATATTATGAATAAAAGCTTCCTCAGGAGTAAGTGGTTCAGATAGACCTTCACCTTCATTATCAGAAGTTATTCCACTCACAAGCTTGCATATATTGTCCTGTTATAAAAAATATAGACATTTTAAGAACAAATAATGACAACCACAAAAACTAAATAACGGTGAATAATAAGAATATATTATCTTACATATTGCTTTTGATATTCATTATGAACCCAATCCCTACTACTATCACCCTTGTCTTTGCTTTTAGTCAATTCAAATACCTCCATTCAGTGTGGCTCAAGTCCTTCCTTTTTCTCCTGTTAATACTATGATCAATATATAATTTGAAAAATGATACTTTCTAAAATGAATAATTATAAATATTAAACTTACAAAATTGTGTTTTACTTGCATAATACTTTGTCGACCGAATCGATGTGTCGATTCTATCCCCTTCCCTCTATTATCTTGATTTCTCTTTGATTCTTCCTAAAAAAAATGAACAACATAAATAAATCAATAAAGAAATTACCGTTAAACTACAACAGTGGATATAGATTACGCTGGTGTTATCTGGTGGATATAAATTATGCTGGTGTTACTGCATCTTAGAAGGATGTCGAAGAAAACATAAAAACAAAGATTTTACTAATGAAGTAATTGTATTGAGCTAATAAATCACAAATAAATACATTTCAGTAAATTTAAGGAAACCTGAAATGAACTTTAAAATTAAAAATCTAAGGGCCTTAAGTATAAATCATTAACATGAACAGACTTGACTCTAGGACTAAAGTGAGCAAGTGGGGTTACATTGGGACCTGGATTGCATGACTGTGGAGAGGGACAATGTATGCGTTCTAGGCGAGGGGAAGCTTTGGGGAAAAAACACATAGTTCAAATAGCAACAAAAAACCAATAATTCAAATCATCATATTTCGAAAAAAAACACCTCTTTTCCAAAATCCCCAAGTGCACGATAAAAATCAATAACCAAACATAAGGCTTTATTGTTATAGGCAAGATTTTGTAAAAAAGAAAAAAAAGAAAACGTGATGAATTGTAACAAAAAAGTTACAATGAACATATTCATAAAAATATCTTTCTCTTGAGATAATCTCTATACTTGCGAAACAATTCTCCTGCGTGATGTAGTATATCCTCGTCATTCTTCGAATTTCTCTCGTATGAAGACAAACAATCATCATATATTTTTCGTTCATATTCATTTCAAGAAAATAAATCATATCTTAATTCATGGGTACCGCCAACTCCCTAAGTATGCCTCCTTTTATATTAGTGGACACCTTCCTCCAGTCAAATATCGAAAGCGGTACGTGGGATCTCACGACAACACCTAAAAACTAGCAAATTGTTGATGATATGCACCGATAGCCTCTCCATTCTTGATATCAACTGAAATCTTCTCCTCATGAGCCAAACACTCTAAAGAAACACAATGAGAACGACCTCTACGTTTAACTGCATTTGGAAGAAAAGGATATATCAAGTTTGCTAGAGATATGAAGAACTTGTATTTTTTTAGAAGCCATATTTATACAAGGGGGAGGTCCTACATCCTGGGTCATTTCAGTTTCCACCAAGTCAGTACATACCTCCATCATCATCTGCTATAGCGACGGATTCTGAAGTCCGACGTCGCAAACGTGTAATCGGCATCTAGATCATTGTAAACAATATCACTTCACAACAATAGATATTACAAAAAATAACCTAAAAAATAAATATGATTTATTCATTTAAATATTTAAGCAAGGTCTGGTGCTGGGGAAGAGCTCCGAGATCTTCGTAATACGGATTCGGTTGTAACACTTCTCGTAATACGCGCTTTCTCTAACTATATAAAAGGGCAAAGAGAATATCTCATCCGTCACCAGTAAGATAGAGTAGGAGCGAAGCAGAGAGAGGGTGTAGCCGAAAAGCGAAGCCTAGTCGAGTTAAGAGGCTTAGCCCCTTCTAGTTCGCAGTTGCAAGGGTACTAGCTAGGACTTAGTACACTCTTCCAACCAGTAATCATTTACTTCAACAGAATTTCAACCTTGAATGGTGACAACATCAGTGTCCACTACATAAAATGCACTTTCTACTTGTGAAAATTAAAATAAAAGTACAATCAACTTTAGTAAGAAGTTATGCATGAAGGTGGGAGAGATGCTAAATTCCGGTAGCGGTACGACCACCACCAAGCGCCTTAATAGTTTTACCACTTTCCAAAATAGCTTATTCTCAATCATAGACATTGTATATTCTTAAAGATGGCATGCCCTTGTCAATGGATGGAAAGGATAGTGTTAGACAGTGTATATTCTTAATAGTATGATCATTTGCTAGACACTGTATATTCTCAAAGATGGCATGTCCTTGTCAATGAATTCAAAGGATAGTGTTGAAGGCTTATCGGGATCCTAATCTACAACATCCTGACAAGACCAAACATTACATGATTGGAATATAGTGAGCAAGTTCTTACCAATGTACATTTCTAGATTGTGGAGCACATCCATTATTACAATAAGATTGAAGTTACCACGGGCATTAACATTGATATTGAAGTTGAACAAATGCAGATTAGGTTGGATTTACCAATATTGAAAATGCCACCTCAAGTTCTTGCATATACTTTGGTGAGTAAAAGATATTCTGTTTGCTTGAGATCAAGTATGTGTTTGAGTTCAGAATTATTGACATGATTTCCTCAGAGATGTCGTTGAAGATTTATAACCAACATTGTTCCTCTTTACACTTCCCATGAAGTTGTTCTATGGTAATATTGACAATAAATCTCTCAGACAATTATGTTCTACATGATTGAATGAAGCTTGTTAAAATTGATTGCTTCATCTCAGAAGGAAATTTTACTCAAAGGATTATAGTCATTTTACACGGAAATTAAAGAACATACGATGGATATTTCTACAAGAACTTCCCACAATAAACTTTGAAAAGGAAATGGACATAAAGGGCATATTTGATTTCTATGACCCAATTTAAGGGGATATTGCTTGTTGCAGAATAATTGATAGTAACTGAAAATCTACTTAGCCTTTTGGATCTACACATGTTACTTCCATCCTCCTTTTTTACTTAGCCTTGAATCTAGAGAGATTTAGGGATTCATACGTTTCTATGGTCTTCCCCACATCTTGTATAGTCTTCATGTTAAGTTGTTGTACTTCTTTCTACAATGATTTTTCTTTAGATACACATAAGCAAAGATAAGAAACCGACTATTTATCTACAGCAGAGTTTTAAGCGATTTCAACAGATATTTGGAACCTTCTCATATATTTATTGTTCAGTAGCACATAAAAAAGAACATGATTTAAAAAATCACGAAACCATGCTATTACAACGTCAAAATAGAAGGATAATATCTCACCTGTTTAAAAAAATGCTATGTAACAGAAAGTTTAACTGGAGATGGGCATGATCAAAAAAAGAACGGACTTGGAGAACATCTATGGACTCTCCAATCTGCGGTTGTCTAATTCGGACATACATCAATTTTAATACACTATAAGCCCAATGGTGCATTTATTTTGCTAATTTTAATGCACTCTAAGTCCAATCTCTTGACCTCAATAGAGGGTACCAACAACAATATAAACATAAGGGATCTCTTGCTACGGACTCCGATTCCAAAAAATACCAATTCATAGTGCTAATAAATCCCCAAAAAAATAAGAAAACCGTACCTGTATATGGAGATTGATGTTGAACAAGATCAGGGTATTGGCGTCTAATCAACACAGAAGAAATTGATCAGCATGCAAGTCCGCCAGCGCGAGACATTGAGTACAACTCACGATGTCGTTGGTCGGAGGAGGTGCCGAGGCTAGGAGAACGTCGTGTGGGATGAGATGTCAATTGGTTAAAGGTAACGGTGGGGAGGATGTGGAGAGGGTGGGTGTTGGAGGCATGCAAAGTTTCCGACGGTAGGATTTTGTGTGGAGGTATAAGTGTGGGAGAATAAGGAGGCGGAACAATCGATATTGATGAAAAATGAGGCGGGGTTTTAGGGCGGTAAAAATTAGGGGTGGATTTCTCCATTAAAGATGGCCAAAAACCGTCATCATAAAATAAAAAAACAAACCATTGGCGATGTGTCCAAGAGTTGTCTCTAACTTTCCATTCAATTGAGACGGTTGTGCGAGTCCAATTCAAAAGGTGTCGCTAGAAGCAAACTTGCCCTCCTAATTAGTGGCGGGTCAGAATATTGTCACAAATACAAGCCCATTAGCGACGGTTGTACGCAACCGTCGCAACATTGTGTCTCGAATGACTTGTTTGCTTGTAGTGATTATAAAATCATTTTGGTGTGGTGTATCGATAAAAGATGTTATATATCATTCGATGAATATTATTTCAATTTTTTAAAAATAGAAATAGGTAAGTGTTGGTCTCTAGACTGCCTCTAATGATATAACAGTGAATATTGTATTTATCGTTAATTTTGAGTATAAAAAATCACTTTAATATTCATCATATATATTAACGATTGAGGAAATAATGATGGATAAAAAAATCACTAATAGAGTCATTTTGCTGTGGCGTATCAAAATAATAAACATGTTATATATCGCTCGTTGAAGATTATTTCAAATTTTGGAAAATGCAAATAATATAGCAACAAATGTGATATTTGTCACTAATTTTGAATGCAACATATACTGATAATATCACACATATTCTTTGCTTCTTCGTACTTAGTAATTTTATTGCCAAAGGTATGCCAACATATCACAAAAAATAAGGAAGGCATCTATAGATGCAATCACTCAAACTAAAAGTAACGAAGCATGCTCGAGTCAATGTGCATAGAACATAACATTTAGAGGAAGTTCTTGGGATCCAATTCTATTTTCCCTCAACGTTAAAAGCAAACACACCACCTGTGTTCGGCAATATAGATGGAACTCGATCGTCTCATTTGTAATAATAGTTAGGATGGTGCATGCGCTTCGCAGCTGAAGAGAAATAAGGTGATTCAATAAAATATTAGGTTGTAATACTTACTTAAATGAAAAAAGATTGAAATAAAAGATGAGAAAAAAGAATAAACATAGAATTAGGTTAATTTCTCAGTACTATAATTTTAATATAAGAATTTTATTAAAATATATATACTTAAATTATTTATAAAATATTTATGTGAATACAAACAATTTATCAGTAGAAATATGTTCAAGATTCCAACTTTAATTCAATAAATAGATAATTACCATAATATCCAAAATATACTTCCATCAAACTGTAGATATTGAAATGTAAAAAAATTATAACCTTGAAGATCATATGCATAAGAGTATTTGTAATCTGTTTGTGTTCCATATATTTAAGAATTTGGATACAATTACATTGTCATAAAATCTTAAAAATTAATATAATTACAGAACCATTAGGTAGCGTTTGGTTCGCGGGTTACCTGCGGGTTAGGGAAGTTTACCCCCCTTAACCTACATCCCCCTCTCTCCTTGTGGGCCCCACTTTATTCCTTTTTTAATAAATTAAATAAATCAATTTTATATCATCAATCCTATCAAAAAATAATATATTATACCATCATATCATATAAAAATTATAAACTACTCCACTTCTACTCCCTTTTCCAAACTTCAATATAATCACATCACAATAACTACTCACTTTTTCAAACTCCAATACAATCATATCACCCCAATCCCACTCCTAACCCTCCCCCAGTTTAACCCTCTATCCAAACACCAAAACACAAAAACGGGTTACCCTCTACCAGTTTAACCCGCCTTAACCCGCCAACCAAACGGTGTTATTCGTATGATTTAAAGCATTGTTCTTCCGCAAAACCAATTAAAGATGTTATTCGTAAGAAACCCTAAGACCCTTAAATGGTGTCTTTGTCTGACAAGTGGGCCCATTTTTCTTGATGCTTGGTTTGTTGCCAGTCTTTGAGTTTTTTTATGGTGTATAGTGAGTATAGCAATAACAAAATTTTTAGATGTAAAATGGGGATAGAAGTTATATTTTACGTTTGTATTTTAAAAAGAAGTAGAAGGAAATGCACCTATATAAATTGTATATGTTCTTTCCCATAGTTGGTGTGGAGCAAGTTTGTGATATTTGAAGGTAATTTTAGGTAAAAATGTAAATAAACTCATTAGCACGTGTTTTTTATCATGGAATTTTATTTAGAAGGAAACTAATTTGTCTTTATGTAATTTTAAAACATCAAAAATATAAAATAATGAAATATTTATATTATTTTGCATTGGCATCGAGCAAAATATTCGAGGCTCAAACTCACTATTACTGCATAATTATATATTTAATCTATAAAAAATTTGTTGTGATCATCAAGGCCTTATAGTATATTTAGAAAAATGAAATTAAAGACAACACACTTAATCAGAATGTCATGTCTCAATGATATCATGAAAGTAATAGTTCCATGTTGAACGGTGAAATAATTAAATAATTAGAATACTTTCAATTTCAAATAAATTGTATTTATGTAATTGAGTCAGGATAAAATTATTTATATATTGCAACTGATCTGAAATACATGAGTAATATAAGAAGAAATATAATGAAAAAATGATTAATAGATGATACCAATAAAAATGAATAAATAAGTATTTTATTCATTGAAACAAGTAACTAAAATAATTATCCTTCTTTAAAATATGTCTTTCCAGCTCAGAATCTATTCGAAATTAGGAATACATTTGAGGGTATAATTGCAAATGGCCCAAAAATATCTAGAAAACATGCCTAGAGCACTTGAGGGAAGTTGAATGGCGTGTCGGTGATGGATATTGAAGTGCACATATGACTCATTGTGTTGTCATCCAATCACATATCTGATAGCTATGAATCAACTTGATGCAACTCGACCGCAAATCTAATGTCCTATATGAATAAGGCCATGTTTGCAATAACATGAAGTTCTGAGGGTATCACACACAAATTGTCAAAATCTCTAGAGATCACGTGCTTAGCTTGTGTGTTGGTTTAAGGATGGTCTGGTGATCAAACGACGGTAAATAGACTTCGATCGGACGATTGTAATCACGCCCCTCTTCGAAGATTGGATGGATATTCGAAGACTTTCAAATATATCATTATGAATTGCTAAACTTTTCTCTGTATGAGCCTCTACTAATTTTATATTTACATAAAATATTTATTATTCTTTCAAATTGTTTGTTCCAACGAATTCTTTCATTTTCATTTATATCGTAACATGCAATGAATTATGTTGTTTTTTTAAAGTTTCTCTATTTGTTATATTCATTTTTCTATTAATATTGTAACTCACGTGAAATTCATAAAACTTGTGTTATTACCTTATATGATTTTACCAAACTAAAGTTACAACTTGAAATGTTACTGATTATTGCTAAGAGCAGACTTTGCCAATATGAATTTACAAATAAAATGAAATATTGAATTAGAATTTAAAAAATGGCATTATATCTATTAATTGCTTTAAAAAAAGATCCATGAAAGAGATTTAAAAAAGTGACTTTAATGGAATGGAATTTGAAATTTTGGAATTATCAAATAATAAACATAAATCACGTAGTCTTAGCAAGACATAAATTATAATAGATATGATAAGTGTGAAAATCGTGAATATACAACCTAGCTCTAACATGATACTTCTTAATTTAACCCACTTCTCTCAACTATTTTTTTCATTTAGAATATATACACATGGGTATAGAAATAACAAATAAAAATCAAGAGTAAATTTTGATTAAAAATTCATATTTCTGACAAAAATAAAAGTTTGACTTTTGACTAATGCGCCGAATAAATAAAAAATATCGTAGTTTTTTGACAGTATAAAAGAAAAAAGTGAAGAATGATTAACAAGAACGAAGTAAACTATGTCTTGAACTTCAGACCTTGGTGTTAAGGTAAACGGTAGAAATAACAAAGTGTTGTTCTTGATACAATCTTTAGGGTTGGTGCTCTTAAAGGCCATGCACCCTTATCTTGTTCCATGAGTGTGTTCAGGAAAGACCCTCTTGATGAATCTACGTTTCATCATCCTTATTATATCATTTTGGCCTTAAAAACCCTAGTAAATGCGTGTAAATATTGTTAATTCATGCATTTTAGCATTCACGCATATTTGTGTAAATATTGTATAAAATAAAGTTTTTAATGCCAAAATTATAGAATAAAAAAAGAAAAGAAAAAGAATAAAATATTGCAAATATTTTATGACCCGAAACCCGAGGCCTAGGCATCTCGATGACTAGGTCGACAAGGAATAAAGTAGGGGGAAATAAGGGCCAAAATACAATAAAAATCTCTTTTATTTAATTCATTCTTTATTCATTTTGGGACCTCTTTTTGGTTCCACTTTTTATACCTCAAATAAAGAAACTTTGCATATAAAAATTGCAGATAATTAAATATAGAAAAATACAAAATTGATTTCACCCAAAAATAATGTACAGATAAAAAGTTATGATATGAATACAATTCCAGAATCCCAACTTCCCAGACCTGTATCTCTCAAAAAAACTCGAAATGTATAAAAATCACTTTAATTGTATATAATTTTTAATATGTTATTTAATGAAGGTGGTTTCGTATTTTGTGGAGCTACGGTTTGGAAGTTAGGTTTTGGACCCCTATTGTATACTTGTACAAATTAAAATATTTATTTTATTTATTATTCATTATTTTTATAATTTTATAATTTTATATTTTTATAATTTTGTAAATATTATTTATAATTTACATATACATTAAAATCAGAATAAAACACTAAAAAATATAAAAATAAAATACATGTATACAACACATAAGTATAATACCTGTACATATACCTATGTAATTAATACTTCTATTTTATTAAGTGTACAAAATACTTCAGAAAAATAAAATAAAAATATATTTAAGTGTATAAAAATATTTTATAAATTTATAAAATATTAAACAAAATTAATAAAATTAAATACACAAAATAAAAATAAAATATTAAAATATATAGATATGTATACCTATATAGGCTACAAAAGGAAACTTGTAATTTTTCATCTCGAAAAATTAAATAAAAATCATAATAAAATACTTCAGAAAATAATAAATATTTTTCATTTAATAATCAAAAATCAATAAATTCATTTACTTTTTTTGAATGAATTAACAATTTTTTTAGGGTTTTTCCTAGGTTGTCCACGTGGACCAACCAGGAGGGTCCGAGAGTTGACCTTGGTCAACTCTCTGACCCGCCCCCTGTTCCTCTGTCAGAATGTTGTTTTTCTCGATTTTCAACGATTTTTGGGAGATGTGTCTTGCATCTTCTTGCATAACATCCTTCGTGACTTTTGAACCTCGTAAACTGGTGATTCACGCCCCTATCTTTCCTTGGGCGTTGGATCGCTGCGTCACCCCTAGCACCTCGATCTTTGGAGCCACTCGTCAACGCCCTCAAATATGCCTCAACTTTCTCATTCAAACTGAACCCTTTCTTGGCCACGTTTAGACCTTCGGGAGTGCTCTGGATTGACTCCGGTGACAGGGGAGCCTCCAGCACTCTCGCGTGAGGTACGGCGAGGGTCGTGGAGGCGTTTCCACCCATCTCCGGCCAAGTGGCCGTGAGGTCAATCTCAGGCTAACCTAGCCTTCGAGGTACCATTTTCTTCATTTTTTCTTGCATTCCTTTATTCTCTGTACACGTAGGATCCATTCCCCGTTTTCTCTTCGTGTTTTACCCAATCAACCACCTCATCGCCCCTCGTTGGAGTTCGCTCCGGTGAGTACCCTTCCACGCCGTTCTCCGCACTTTCCACCCACCGGAGGGTCGCAGCAATTTGCCCGCGACCCTCTTTACCTTTTTGTGCATGTCCGTGCATGCTCGAGTGCCCCTGGAGCAATTTTGAGAGTTCGCTGGGGTACCTGGAGGCGCTTCACTCCTCCACCTCCTCCGGCGCGCTCTGGTGCAGCCCGCGCTTTTTTGTGGCCTCCAGCTGACAAATCTCCTCACCAGGAGCGTTTTTCACCTCGCCGACCCACCATCCACCACTGGGGTTGCGAGGAGGGAGAGATTGAAGTTCGCCGGACCAGGCGTGCTTCCCAAATCCTCCTACCTCTCTCCCCACCGTCCAATCGACGAGGGGCTCCAAACGAAACAGCAGCCATTGGATCTCGTTCGTGCCAGTCGTCCGATCGTCAAGGGAGCATCTAATCTCGACCGTCAAAACGAAGGGGTATCGTGGGATCTCATGCGGAAACATGGCATACGTTATTCATCTCAGTCGTCGGATCCCCAGGTTAGGGTATTTTGCATTAATTACCCTAGCCTATTTTGTACTTATTAATTAGTATATTAAATCTTTCATCTATGTTTATAATTTTTGTAATAGTTACAAAAAGACCCCCAGACTTTTCATATTTGCGAACAGGTCCCTGTCCACGTCACCTCACGTGACTCGTGCACGTGGGGTGGAGGACATTTTGCAGAGGCCCCCTTGAGGGTTTAGTTATTTCCATTAAGTACCAAAATTTTCAGATCCAGTGTAATATTTTTGGAATATTTGCAATATAGCCCTCACAGGTTTTGTTATTTGTGTTTAAGTCCCTATCAAGTGCGTGAGTACAGCGTGCGTCGGTGGGAATTTTGCTTTTTATTCCCTGGGTTTTTGGCTATTTGTGATTGGTCTTAGAACTTTGTGAAATAGTTATAATTTTCTGGAAAAATTGCAAGTGCCCCATGGACTTTTGACTAATTACAAAAATACCCCTGCTAGTAATGATTTGTCTTTTTTCTTTCCTTTAAGTATTTCATGCATCTATAAAATCCTGAAAATTCCCAAAAAAATTTGCATAGCTTCCTGTTTTGTTGCTCTTTCACGTCATATTTTTATTTTGCATTTTTATTGCATTTTAATATTTATAAAAATTCAAAAACAAGCATTTTCGGTACTGTCTGCATTAAAAAATACCAAACAAATATAAAACCTCTTCAAAAAAATTATATTTTTTTTGTTTCAATGCTTTTCAACTTCAGTCAAAAAATCATAAAAAATACAAAAAGAAAACTCCTAAAAATAACATAACCCCTAAAATATTCATAAAAATCTTAAAAATTCCACAAAAATTCTAAAAATACAATTTCTATTCCTAAATTTTTCTCCATTTTATTCTCTTCGTTTTAAAATTAAATTGAGGAATTTTTGGTTCTGTTTGACATTTTTCATCCTCATTTTAGTTTCAGCCCTTTATTTTATTCATTATTTTCATTATTTTTTATTATAAAAATACCAAAAAAATTAAGAAAAATATTAAAAAAATCACAAAAACATTATAAATATATAAAAAGCCCAAAAAGATTTCATTTTCTGAATTTTGACTATTTTTACCTCGTTTTATAAATACATTATCTCTTTCTTTTCTTATATTGTATATATGTATTCTATTTTATAAACTAAAAGAAAAAGAAAATATAAAAAATATAAATTATAAAAAGAAAATAAAAATCAGGAAATTAAAAATCAAATATAAAATTATAAAATAAAAATAGAAAAAATAGAAAATTAAAACCCACAAAATTGGCATATTTGTAGACAAATACATCACATTCACATTTTTAGCATTATTGCCCCATTCTACCTGTCTGCTCCATGTGTTCGACCTCTACACATACTTGCATCTATACACACTTTCGTTGTAGAGTTATAATAAATTTTAGCTCCGCACATTTACGTTCATTGCTTGATTTATCTGTTGTGGGTTAATTGTTGATTGATTGAGGTTTCGTGAGCGGTCGCTCAGTGACACTGTGGTCCCGCCTTGTGTGGACTACTTTAAACCATCGCAAAATCTCTATCATCACCTCTTCTTTCAATTGTGGTCCACAGTAACACTCACATAGGTGACGTTCCTTAAGGATGAACTATCGACATCCTGCCCAAAGGCTTGAACCCATTCAAAGCTTATGTCCTTCCTAAACTTGCTATTTAAATGGAACTCAATCTTCTTGGGATAAGACATTCATGCATAAGCATTAAAAATAAGAGTGTCAATCAGTTCTCCAAACAGCTTGTTATTACCACATTGAACCTACTTTGTGGGATCTCCACTCAGATAGGTTGGGTTGTTACTGTAGAAGAACTCCCAGTGGATCTCAGTCTCATCCCAAGCCTAGTCTTTAGGCCTAAAGATTTATCAAGTCTCTTAATCAACGGAACAACTGTATTGTCTTTAAATCCTATAAAATCCACAGCCAACACCCCTTGAGACACCAAATCTCTTAACGTCTTAAGTCTGATTTGAATGTGTCTCATTGTTTTCTGGTTAAACTTTGAACTCTTAATCTTGACAGTTGTGGTCATGTTATCACAATGTACCGAGATCGCAGGAATTGGCTGACCTACCATGAGAATCTCAGAAATAAGTTTTGTTAGCCATTCAGCCTCAATTCTAGTGGTGTCCAAAGCACACAACTCAACCTCAAAGGTAGATCGGACTAGAATGATCTGCTTTATAGACCTCCAGGAGATTGCCTGACCTACCATGAGAATCTTAAAAATAAGTTCCGTTAGCCATTCAGCCTCAATTCCAGTGGTGTCCAAAGCACACAACTCAACCTCAAAGGTAGATCATGTTAGAATGGTCTGCTTTATAGACCTCCAGGAGACTGCACCGCCTCCAAGGGTAAAGATATACAGGTAACACCATTACTCTCAGACTCCTCTATTTTCCCTATCCAGCTTGCATCATTGTATCCTTCTAGAACAGATGGATGTTTACCATAATACAAACTAAGGGAAATAGTTTCCTTCAAGTACTTTAGTACTCGATCTAGAGCCTCCCGGTGAGTACGGTCGGGATAATTAGTATATCTATTCAGCTTTGCAACCGAGAATGAAATATCATGTCTCCTGCATTTTGCTAGATACACTAAGCTTCTAATCACTTGTGAATACCTTAGCTGGGCCACATGTACTCCATTTTTGTTCTTAAACATCGTTTTGGATGAATCAAAATGAGTGCTTACAACTTTGTAATCTTGATATCCAAATTTCTCAAGTACCTTCTCAACGTAGTGAGATTGAGAAGCTACAATCCCATCAACCGACCTTATCAGTGTGATATCTAAGATCACATCAGCAACACCCATGTCCTTCATCTCAAACTTACTACTTAATAATGCTTTAGTATCATTAATAATCCTAGCATGTGATCCAAACAATAGTATGTTATCAACATACATGTACAAGACAATACACTCATCACCTTTTGCCTTGGAATAGACACACTTATCGGATTCATGAACCTTAATACCACGTGACAAAATAATTTTGTCAAATTGTTCATGCCACTGCTTTGGTGTTTGTTTCAATCTGTAAAAGTATTTAACAAACTTGCAAACTTTTCCCTCATTCCTAAGAGTCACAAGCCCATAAGGTTGATCCATATAGGCCTACTCCTCAAGGTCGCCAAACAAGAAGGTGATCTTCACATCCATCTGGTGGATAGAGAGATCATATATAGATGCCAATGCTACGAGCATCTGGATTATGGTCATCCTAGTCACGGGTGAATATGCATCAAAATAATTGATACCTTCCTTTTGCCTAAATTCCTTACTAACTAATTTGGCTTTATACTTTTGAATTGATCCGCCAGGCCTAAAATTTCTCTTAAACACCCATTCGCATACAATGGTATAGCACCCTTTGGGTAAATCAACCAGTTCCCAAGTTCCATTAATCATAATGGAATCCATCTCAGATTTGGTTGCTTCCTTCCATTGTTTTACCTCAAATGAAACCATGGTTTTGTTGTAACATGGTGGGTCACTCTCGATCTGGTAGATAAAAGTCACTACCAAGATCATTGGCTATTAGTGGTCGTTTACTCTTCCTTGGCTCAATTTCTTCTGAAAGTTCATTAGGTTCAAGTTGAGTCTCAACCCCCCACATTAGTTATCCTTTCCACTTAATCTGGATTGGATCCTGATGTGGAGGCAACATCATTGGTCAGATTCTGAGAATCCCAGTCTTCATAGGGAAGACATCCTCAAAGAAGGTAGTATCATGGAGTTCAACAATAGTGTTGACATCTATACCTGGTATCTCAGACTGAACTACCAAGAACCTATATGCATGGCTATTTTTCAAGTAACCTAAGAAGACCGCATCAACAGTTTTAGGACCTAGCTTCTTTCTCTTATGTTCTGGGACTAATACCTTAGCGGGACAACACCACACTTTGACACACCTTAAGCTTGGTTTTATATTTCTCCAAAATTCAAAAAGTATACTTTTCCATATGCCTTGGAGGAACCCTATTCAAAATATGACAAGTCGTATTTAAGGCCTCTCCCCACATATAAGATGGAAGTCCACAACTCTATAGGAGAGCATTGCTCATGTCAGTTAAGGTTCTATTTTTCTTTTCTACTATCTCATTTGATTGTGGTGAATATAGGGCATTACCTTTATGAAATATGCCAAACAGCTTGCACTGTTCATCAAACAAGTTAGAAGTATATTCACCTCATCTATCTGACCTAAGGCATTTAAGCGCTTTTCTTGTTTGTGTCTTAGCCTCATTCTTAAATATAAGAAATTTTTCTAAGATTTTATCTTTGATTTCATTAAATACACATAGTGATATCTACTTCTATCATCTATAAAGGTGATAAAGTATTTCTTATGGTCTCTAGTCAACACACTATTAAACTAACAGATATCCATATACACTAGATCCAAAATCTCACTATCGTTAGAGATATACTGAAAAGACTAGCCTATGTGTCTTCACTTGCACACAAATTTCACATTTTTGAGTTTTTATCAATAGTGTGTTTAGGGATCAACTCTAAATTCATCATTCTTTTAATTGACTTCAGGTTCGTATGTCTCAATATACCATAACACAAATCACAATATTCTACATTATTAACAATGTGAGACACAAAATTAGAGCATTCAAAACTTAAAACATTCATTAAATTAATGTACTAAATCATATTTAATTCTAAACAACAAATCAAAATCTGTCAAATAGACTTTTCCATAAAAACTGTCATGTCTCGGAAGTATAACTTTATTGCATTTAAAGTTTAATTCAAAATCATTTCTAGCTAAAATGGATCTAGGTAAAACATTCTTTTTTACGTCAGGGACATGCAGCACCTTGTGCAAAGTCCAAACACGTCCAGAGGAAAACCTCAAATTGACTTGTCTTGATCCCAACACCCTAGCCGCAGAACTGTTCCCCATCTTCACAGTCATGCCACTGTAGGTCCCTCACTATCCCCAAGTCTCGTAGTGATCATATTCACTTGTGGACTCCCCATCTGCAGCCTTAGGTTGAACCTTTCAGGATGTATAGTCCTTCTTCCAATGGCCAACCTAATTACAGTGCCAACATGGTTTATTCTTTACTTTTTCTGGATCTTTGCCCTTCGAGGTCATGAAATTTACCTTAGCATGAACATCATCAAGAATGACATGCTTTTGTTTCATGTTTGTGTCTCAATCTCATTCTTAAATAAAAGAAAATTTTCCAAGGTTCCGTCCTTGATTTCATTTGATACACATAGCATTATCTACTACCATTATCTAGAAAGGTGATATATTATTTTTTATTGTAAACTCATAGATATCCGTGCACACTAGATCCAATATCTCACTATCTCTAGGTACATACTTAAAAGACGTCCTAGGTATCTTCACTTGCACACAAATTTCACATTTTTGAGTTTTATCAATAGTGTATTTAGAGATCAACTCTAAATTCATCATTCTTTTAATTGAATTCAGGTTCACATGTCCCAATCTATCATGCCACAGATCACAAGATTCTAAATTATTAACAACATGAGACACAAAATTAGAAGATTCAAAACTTAAAGCATCCACTGAATCAGTGTTTACTGAATCATATTTAATTCTAAATAACAAATCAAAATATGCCAAATAGACTTTTCCATAAGAAATTTCATGTCTCAAAATGACAACTTTATTGCATTTAAAGTTGGATTCAAAATCATTTATAACTAAAATGGGTCCAAATAAAATATTCTTCTTTATGTTTGGGACATGCAGCACCCTGTGCAAAGTCCAGACACGTCTAGAGAAGAACCTCAAGTTGGCTTGTCCTAAATCCAACACCTTAGCCATAGAATCGTTCCCCATCTTTACAATCCCACCACTACAGGTCCCTCGCTAGCCCCAAGTTCCACAATGATATATTCACTTGTGGTGTTCCATCTGCAGCCTTAGGTTGAGTCTTTAAGGACGGACAATCCCTCTTCTAATGGTCAATCAGACTACAATGCTAGCATGATTTATTCTTTACCTTTTTTCTAGTTCTTGCCCTTCGAGGTCATGAAATTTACCATAGCTTGAACATCAATAGGAATCGCAAACTTTGGTTTCTTGTGTTCATCCTCTATAACGATTGCCATCATCAAGTCATCCCTAGAAAATTTTCTCTTTCTGTGTTTAAGGGTCATACCGAAGTTTTCTCAAGATTTGGAGAATTTTTCTATGATGCACATGACTGAAACTTTTTTGGAAGTTTCACCTTGACGTCTTCTAGACCATGGAGTAGGAGTAAAAACTCGTGTTCCTGTTTAGAAATTGACTTTCCTTCGATCATGAAAAACTTTAAGAACTTGGCGATAGAGTATTTCTCAATACTAAGATCCTCGATGTGATACTTCTGGTTTTGTTTTTCCTATAGACCTTCGCAGTCTGCATGGATGAACTGTATACGTCAAAAATGTGTTGGATAGAGCCACAAGATGCAACCATGACATATACAGTCGCGTTCCTTCCTTACAGATTATGCCTTCTAGCTATTAGGTAAGGGATTTTCTTTTTCCACTGAAGGACATTCGATTTCAAGCATTGAGATTAACCTATGGTAGTTAACCAGATTTTCATGTGTTGTTTCCAATGCTTGAAATTCTGACCACTGAATTTTTCAAGCATCCCAGTCATATCAACCTTCGATTTAAATATGATTTCTGACATGAGTCGGAATCCTATTCCGAATATCCTTTCTAAGATTGTTGGTAACATGATCATTACATCATACATAAACCAGTAAATTCCATGATCGAATCAATGCATTACAGATTAACAAGATTAAAATCATGCATACCTGATTCATATAAGAATTACAATATGCACGTAGGAATCAAATTAACCATTTATAAATCATATTAGGATGAGATCTAAGAAAGGCAATGCAATAAACAAATTGTGGCAAATAAAATAGAAAGAATATTAGATAAGTGATCATTGAAGCGTCAATGAAATGGATAGTCCTTAGAGAGGATATCGCCCCCATAATACCACCGTGAATGGTACTGGCGATTCGCTCACATGATACGACGACACATGATCTGCGTCCACGCACACCAACAAGATCGTCTTCGAAAGTACTTCAGAGAACTTGCAGCCAAGAAGAAGAAGAAACACTAATGAATCTGCATTTCATCATATTTGTTCATTTATTTTAGCTTAAAATCTCTTATAAAATACATGTAATATAAATAAATTTATTCTTTTACTAGCCCTAATTCTGGTGTAAATATTGCATATTTATCACTATTTTAACTTAAAATAAATAAATAAATAAATAAAATCAAAGAATGTATATGAAATAGATACGGGCAGAATTTGACCCTGAGAGAAGGTCAAGAATTGACCTAATTGACCATGAATAAAGCCGAGAGATATAAGACCTAAATACCAAAAATTCAGAAATTCATATATCCATGTGTGTATATTAATCACTTGTACACTATTGTATATATCATACAACTCACTCACTAATTTATTCGTGCCTAAATTCACCTCAAGCACAATTATTTTCTTCTTGAAACTTGTACGTAAAATACTCTTGTAAATAACTAAAATAATTGCAAGAACAACCAATGTACCTTGTGTAAACTACAACACTCTAAAAAAGCCGTAGAGCCCACACTACAAAAAAGGCGGGATTGGCATGCACAGATCTGCGTGCACTAGGCGAGCACATGTGCTCGCTCAACCATGGGCGAGCACATGTGCTCGCCCATGGGGTCGCCGGTTTGAATTATGTGGAGCGACTCGATTACCAATTTCGACGAGCACATGTGCTCGCTCACATGTGCTCGCCCACTTGAATTTCTTTGCGCGGATAACTTTAGCGCCTGATAAATGTTGGGCGAGCACTTGGCGACTGCCCGGCGAGCATGTAAGTGTGCTCTCCCAAGTCCGTAAACAGAACCTCGGGCGTCCCTTTCTTCCTCGTTCTCACGCATCCCTCCCCCAAAATCTCCCCTCCGGCGACCTGCCACCCCTCTGCCCCGACACCGGCGTCCGTCGTTTTCATCTTTCGAGTAGATATACATCTACCATTCAATATAATCCTTCCTCCTCTCTCTTTTTTTAAGATTTCATTAGATATTTGTATTGTTTCGATAGTTTAGGGTTTCATTTTTTTTGATTTTTTGTTGGATATAGTGTATTGTTTTGATAGTTTAAATGTTTTTTACATGTTTAGGATAATAGTGGATTACTATAATGTTGTTATTTCGATTGTGGTTGTCTCAATAATATGTATAATTTTATGTCCTGTAGGTGTTCGATAAAATGCCTCAACCAACATTATATTTAGACTTTGTAAAGTATACATGATAAAATGTCCATTACAACATCTAGACTAGTTAGTATTGTTAATTTTCTTAAAAAGATTAGTTATGAAACTTGTGAATAATATTAGTTAGCCAACTTCAATAGTGTAGATATTAGATATGATGAACATCATTGATAATAGTTCCAAAATTTCCATATCGTGTTGATATGAGATATGATATACACCAATGTTTCTTTTGTGATAATTTATTATCACATTAAATTCTAGTTAATGTGACCAAGTATATCACATTAACTTATAGTTA
Source organism: Ottelia alismoides (assembly GCA_037367405.1). Classification (NCBI taxonomy): domain Eukaryota; kingdom Viridiplantae; phylum Streptophyta; class Magnoliopsida; order Alismatales; family Hydrocharitaceae; genus Ottelia; species Ottelia alismoides. The sequence goes on along the minus strand of JAZKJV010001358.1, from coordinate 153,870 downwards.
GCTTAATTAATTATAAGGCTAAAACGCTAACCACTAATTAGAATATTAAATCGCACAAATCCTTCACACACAGTGCGTCCTTCCACACCGGGTAGTGTGTGGCCCTGCACAACGGGAGGCGTGTGCAACACATTGGAGGATTTGATCACCTCTAACTGTGTTATATTTTTTATTTTTTCACAGCACTATTGGACTCACTTTGGGATGCTTATCACAGACCAATGGTCGTGGATTTTGACGTTTGCAGGTTTGAATTTTTTTTGCAGGTGCCCCTCAACTCTTAGTGACCCAAGAACTGTATTAGGCACTAAACTAGGATCGCACCTATCCCTATCCTCATCGTTAACCAGCCAAATTTACGTAATTGCTCGGCTAATATAAATGAATAAATATTTTAAGATTATTTTATAGTCTCATTTATAACACGTACAAATGTATGACGTAAAGTGATCTTAAAGTATTACATTTATATTAGCTTTCCTTAGTTCGGAGATCCCGGACTAAGGGGGTCTGTAAGGATTCAAATTTACTAAAAGATGATCGTTGTCACAAGCTCTTTATTTCTTACGGAAATTCAGTTCATAACCCCTTCCTCTTCGGTATACCAAATCAATCATAGTTTACTATCGAAATAGTCACTAATATGATTATTTTGATAGTTAATTGCGATTGATTTATGAGGTATACGGGAGAGGTGCAGGGTTATGCTGCCGAATTTTCGTTAGAAATAAAGATGCTTGTAACAACGATCATCTTTTAGTAAGTTTGAATCCTTATTGACGGGCTCAAGTGATAACATAATTAATACACTTCTCTTCTCATGTTTTATCTTAATAATGTGATATGTTTAGATATCCTCAATTTCCTAGATTTGATATTATAAATTATTTAATTCAAGTTCATCAATATGACAAATAGAGAGTAGATGTACAACCGTGTAGTAGATGGACGTATAACAGATACCTTTCAAAGAGGTGTTCAGGAATTTATACAATTTGCTTACGCACAAGATTACCGTATCGTGAATTCAGATGGAACTATCTTGTGTCCGTGTAAGAAATGTCGTCTAATGAGGAAGAGATTAAAAGATGAAACTCAGTTACATCTTTAAGAATGGGTTTCATGGAAGGATATCAGATTTGGTGCAGACATGGTGAGGATTTCGAGGACAGTATGAATGATGCGGAAGAAGCTGATAATATTAATCCTTTTGCAGATATGGTTATGGACGTTGCGGGTCCAGAATTTAATGCTACTTTTTTAGACGATGAGGGACTATATGGAGAGTCTGCAGGATTTTACGAGTTGTTGAAAAAAGCGGAAGAGCCATTGTGGTTGGGTTGCAAGACAAATTCAAAACTTTCTGCGGTTTCGGATCTTCTGTCGATGAAGATGGAGTATAATATGATCGATCGTAATTTTAATGCAATGCTGAAGATTATTAAGAAAATGTTACCAGAAGATGCAGAATTACCTGATAATTATTACAAAACAAAAAAGATGATGCGGAAGATGGATTTAACGGAAGTTAAAATAGACTCATGCATAAATCACCATATTTTATATTACGGTGAATACCAACATTTACAACGGTGTCCTAAATGTAATGAGCCAAGATATCAGACAGCTAGTAAGAGTGGAACAAAAATATCGAGAAAGATTTTACGTTATTTCTCGTTGACTCCGAGATTGAAACAACTATATTATTGCAAAGAAACGGCAAAGTACATGACATGGCACGCGGAACATAAAGTCGATGAGTACATGGAGCATCCATCCGAGTCTGATTGTTGGAAAGAATTGATGTCAACTTTTCATACATTTAACGATGAAAAGAGGAATTGCGTTATAGGTTTATGTATAGACGAGTTTAATCCTCATGAAAGAAGTAAAGATTACTCTTACTGGCCAGTAATGAGAACACCATACAATCTACCCCCATGGTTATGTAATAAGCGACATTTTATGTTTCTTTCGCTGTTGGTACCAGGACCTACACATCCGGGAAAATAAATTGACGTTTATTTACGTCCTCTTATCGATGAGTTGAAAATGTTATGCGTCGATGGAGTTGATACATATGATGCTAATAAGAGTCAAACATTTAACATGAAAATAGCTCTACTTTGGATGATAAATGACTTTCCAGCATATGATATGTTATCTGGATAGAGTACGTATGGATGTAAAAGTTGTCCTATTGTATGGATAGTACTAAATCATTCCATCTTCAATACGGTCAGAAATCATGTTTTTTTGATTGTTACAGACGGTTTTTTCCAAATAATCATCCATATCGAAGACAGAAGCAGTCTTTTAAAAGGAACACAATTGATCTTTCATATCCTCCACCATTTAAGACAAGCGATATGATATTATCAAACTTGGAACAATTGGAGAAATCAGCCTTAGAGAATGGAGATAAAACAAAAAATCTTCCTGGTTTTGGTGACAGTCATAATTGGATTAAGAAGAGTATATTTTGGGAGTTACCATATTGGTATAAGTTACTGATACGACACAACTTAGATGTTATGCATATAGAAAAAAATCTGTTTGATAACATCTTCTATACTGTTATGAATGTAACCGGTCGATCAAAAGATACAGTAAAGTCTCGTCGTGATTTACAAATCATATGCAATCGACCAGAGTTGCATATAAAGGAACATGATAGTGGAAGGGTTGAAGTTCCCAAAGCAAATTATACCTTAGATAGAAATCAAGTTAAGCTTGTCTGTGAATGGATAAGCAAATTGAAGTTTCCAGACGGATATGCATCAAATTTTTCCAATTTGGTGGATTTGAAGAAGTTTACATTTAAGAGAATGAAAAGTCATGACTGCCATGTTTTTATGTAAAGATTGCTATCGTTAGTGTTCCGAGGATTGTTACCAAAAAACGTTGTCGATGCTCTTTCAGATGTTAGCAGATTTTTCCAGGTGTCATGCTTGTCACGCATACACCGCATGGAGATGGATTATCTTCATAAAAATATTCCTGTGATTATGTGTAACTTGGAGAAGATATTTCCGCCTTCATTTTTTAATTCGATGGAGCATCTGATGATTCATATTCATGGGAAGCAAAAGTAGGAGGGCCTGTAAAATATCGTTGAATGTATCCATTTGAAATGTAATTAAAAATATTATAATCTCCTTGCATTCTTTATTATTTCAACAAAATGTTAACCTACTTTCTCATAGGTTTATGTTCTTTCTTAAAAGAAATGTCCAAAATAAAAGTAAAGTTGAAGGATCTATAAGTTCACAATATATATGAGGAAGTCGCAACATTCTGCGCAAGATATCTTCCAGAAGATATGGAGACTATCCACAATAGATGGAGGAGGAATGGGATAATTTACTCTGATGAAGAACCTTGTATCAGTATCTTTCGTCCATCCACTCATCTAATAGGAAAAGCAACTAAACGTTTCTTATCGAAACAAGAGAAGGATGCTGCAGAGTTATACGTATTAGATAATTGCGAGGAAATAACACCATATGTTCAGTAAGTATTTGTATTACTTTATGTATATATTCATGTTCAAGTAATTCTTATGTTTCTCTTACTAATTTTAGGGAATTTAGGAATAAAATTATTGAGGAAAATCTTATGTATTCAGATGACGAAGTTTTGAGCGTATATAGGAATCAATTTCCAGCTTGATTTAAAGACCGTTCAAAACAGTTGGACGGTGGTGATTTCTATTCTCATATTTTAAAATATTTTGGATAAGATCCTGTTTATAAGGTCCGATCATACAACTCTTGCTATAAAAATGGGTATCGTTTTCATACCTTAAACTCCGGTAAATATTTAACAACTCAAAATCATGGAGTGATGGTTCGCGGATCTTGTTATGAGGAAGATCATATGAATTATTACGGAATTTTAAAGGAGATACTAGAAGTGGAATATAGTATACCGGGCTTGAATAAAGTAGTTCTTTTCTTGTGTGATTGGTATGAACCCAATGGAGGTGTAGTACTCGATAGAAGAAATAACATTGTCGATGCGATAGAAAGAAAATTTATACGCAGATTTGAACCATTTGTCTTAGCATCTCAAGCGGATCAAGTATGTTATCTCCCACAAATATCAAAGAAGAGAAAGAACGTTGAAACAGTAACTGTTGTGAAGATAAATTCTCGAGGTTATATCTCTAATGATTACATTCATCAAGAAGATGACATAGATGAAGCATTCACACCGACACATGAACGAATAGACTTAACAGAAGAAGTCTCAATTATCGAATCGATTCGATTGACTGATAATGAAGTTTTTTGTGTTGACTTACAAGATGATATTGACTCCAGAAATGATGACTCAGAAAACTCAGAAAACAAAGAAATATCCTTTAATCCCACCGAAATAAATGATGAAGATTAGTTGTAAATTTTATTACACAATTATAATTGAATTAACTAAAATTTTAAGTAATAAATATGTAACTAACTATTACATCATTATTACAGTCATGATAGGTTTTGGACGTGGCGGGACGCATGGATCACATAGATCCAATCGTCCATCTTCCTCAGACACACCTTCGTTCAGTAGGCAGCCTACCCCGGATGTTGTTCTTGATTCACAGTCCGACGAGGTCCGCCGGGTGATAGCCTACTACGAGTCTCTTGATTATCCTCCGCCACCCTTTTATTTAGGAGGCTATGGAAAGCCATCTACCTCAGCAGCCCCTACAGGATTCCCAGTCCAGGTCCCCATATCAGCACGGACATCGATGGGTTCTGACTCTCCTTCTTCTGGACGTCCAAGCACCTCCGTGCCTTTACCTACTGCAGTTGAACAGACTTCGGCATCCCACTCTTTGTTGGAGGTTACGGCGGATGGAAGGTAAAATTTGTATAGATTTTATCATTAAAATTTTTCCAAATATTTATAAATTGTATCATATTTAAAATTTCTAGCAAATGCAGGGATTTTTTGAATAGCAATAGTGTGGCAAAGGAGATAATCAACATAATAAATACACACTTGACTTTCATGCAATTTAGATAGTGTCGTATCCATGCTGCAGAACAAGAGAGACTGTTTGACATGTTTCTGGTAAGAAAAATTTCTAAGAAGTGATACAGAATTTTTCGATCAAGTTTTTTGTATCTGATAATTTGTTGTAATTTTCAGAGTAGGTTTCGCCTTTGCTATGGTCTGGGGAAGGAGGCTTGGCAGAAAAGAGAATGAGCGATACATTTTTCAAGGCGAGGAGAGACTCACATGCGAAGACGGGATGTGAGGAGATGAATTTTGAGGAGATGAAGAGATTTCCGCCAACATGGTGTACGGAGGATAGGTATTGTATTTGTAAAATAATTTATAATAAACTTTTTAAAATAATCAATAATCATAACATAATCCTTGCAGGTGGGTGGATTTCTGTGATGCATTCGTTGCGGATGCGGAGTTTGGAAGAAGATCTACGGCGGGAAGGACAAACTGCCAAAAATAAAGGATTAAGTCGACAAGTGGCTCTAAAAGCCACAATCAGATTAGAGCGGAGATGGTATTACGATTTAAAATTTATTTTTGGAGATCTATTTTAATATAATGCAATGTTGTTATTACATCTTAAATTTTTTTTTCAGGCAGCTAGGTTGGAAAGGGAACCCTCTTTTCAAGAGTGGTGGTCGAGGTCCCACATGAGTGGGAGAGAAGGAGAGTCGCAATGGTCCACTCCTGAAGCAGGATTGGTAAGTCTATCAATTTATTTGCAATTAAATGATATATTATAACTCATTTATATATATATATATATATTAAACTTTGTATTTCAGGATCGTTATTTGGCGTTATCTGCAGAAAAATGGGGTGTCGATCCAATTGGAGAGCAACCACCGTTTGATAAAATGATCTCGAAGCAGGTATAGATAAATATTATCTTACTATACTCATTTCTAATATATAATTTTATATTAAACAATGAAAATCTTATAAGGTGTTGGAGGAGAGGGACGTTGTGGTGAACAGGAAGCAGACGCTTGGTGGTCTTCCTCCATATTATGTGGAGGAACATCGCCGCTCCTATTATGCATACTCTCAGCCGTCGTATACACAACTACATCCGTCTCAATCATCAATTCCAATGTAGTCGCAGATGGCGATGATGGTGGATCAGGTGACGAAGCTCCGAGAAGAGTTCACGGCGTACATGTAAGTATTCTACTTATAAAATGAGTAATAATTTTATATTTCTATATCTACAAAATGCAAGTAATAGATATATATCTTCCATATATAATATAGGTCGCAAGGACGTGCATCTCAACCTGAAGAGATTGAATCTGATGATGAAGAGGAGGAGGAGAACGATCCTGAAGAAGAGGCACACATGTATGCGAGGTTCAAAGAAAAGGAGAAGGAAAAAAAGAAATCAAAGCAGGGTTTAATGTCTATTTTTTTTTAGATCAAAGAAGAAGTAAATTTTTGTTTGTTTTGACTTGTATTGTTGTTAAACTTTTAGCACGCCTTTTAATTTATATGAACTTTGATAATATAATTTATTGTAATTTACTTATCGTTGTTGCTTCAAATATATATTTGTAATATTTAGATGTTAAATTTGAGTGTTTATTTCTAAGTTCATGTATACTGCGTGACTTTCACTTGTCAGTGCTAGTTATCTTAGTTAACGAACTGCTATAATATATATACCCTTAGGGAGCTCTTATAAGTACATGCAGTGGTTTATTGGCAGGCTATACAGGTTCGACAGGGCGTCAAAACCCCGTCGAACCTGTATAATTTTTTCCTAGAAATTAGTTTGGGCGAGCACATGTGCTCGCCAAGTGCTCCGTGATTGATCGCCATATTTAATTGGGGCGATCACTTCGGCGAGCACATCTGTGCACGCCCGACAGCGGGCGAGCACATAGCGTCTCAATGTGCTCGCCCACCAGCCGGAGCGACTCTCATAAAAGCGAGCACGCCCTGAACGAGCACATGTACTCGCCCACCACTCGGGCGTGCACATGGCGGGCACTAGGCGTGCACAAACCGAGCATTTATGTGCATGCCAATCCCGCCTTTTTTTGTAGTGCCATCTTGTCATACCAATACCTTCTCCACCAGAACTTAAAATTAATCAAACTCACTTTCATTGTACTCCAAATTAAATAATCGTTAAAATATAGGTGGTTTCATAAAAATAGAGCTAAGGTGTGAAATGTGTCTTATTGGGTACTATTGTATATTATACCTATGTATAGTATATGTATATAATTTGTATATTTATTTTATTTGTATTTTTGTATATATTGTATATTTAAATATTTGTATATATTATATTTAACTCATATAAAATAAAAATCACAAAATAAAAAATCAACAAAAATAAAATCTTGTATATATTTTGTATGTATCACTATGTATATTGTAAAATACTACTATTTATTTACCATAATAATTTAATTCACAAAAAGAAAATAAAAATATCATTTGCATTCTCGTAGAATATTGTGAATTAATAAATTATTAATTTATGTATATATTTCTAAAATAATAATTAAAAATCAAGGTGTTGTAAATATAGGTATATATACTTGTAAAAATTATTTTTTATTTATTTATACCTTTGTATATATATTATTTAGTAAACTAAAAATCACCATAAATAAGATGATTTAATTACTAACACTTTTTATTTTCAAAATTTTTTATTTTTGAAATCATTTTCTATTTTATTTTGATCTATCTTTTAATTTTCTTCTTTTTTTTGTCATGTACCCTATTTTATCTTATTCCAAATGCGCGCTGATTGGCTGAGCCCTGGTTCGTTGACCCTGGCCAACTCCCCAGTTTCCCTGCGTTTTCCGCTCCTTCACGTGCCAGCCCTTCCTTCGTAGATTTTTCTCGTATGCGTCGATCATTAACCCATCCCAATTCCTATTCCTAATTCGTAGCCCTCACTAACCTCTCCATCGCCAAGTCATCGAGTCCTTAGATATCACTTTGATCTGCTCGCATTTCAAAATTCAAAACATCGTCAGACCTATGCCTTTTTATACTCCATCATCTTCCCCCGTCGGTGTTTGATCCATTTTTGCCCCTCATTTCTTCCCGAGATCGAGTCCTGGAGCAAGCTTGAGGTGACGGCTTGAGCTTCCCATGATCAAGAGCGTGAGAAGGAGGCTAGAGATGCGATCCAATTACTCGTCAGATCTTCCTCGACGCAGTTACACATCAGGTTAAGGCGCCTCTTCTCTATTCCTTCATCGTAGGTATTCTTAGGTTTTATTTTCGTTCATTTCTATTTTTATTTTGCACTTTAATTCTTTATTTCATTAAATAAGATCTTCACCCATCTCCCTCAGATATGCACGATCGGAGGTGCTACGATCACTTTCAATCATTGTCGACCACACCATCACATTTGCCCGACTCTATTCACTTTCTCACGCAACCTGAACTCCCAAATCATTCGTGATTTGGATTTTTGCCTCCACTCTGACCACCTTCGCTGGAGGCTACCCATTCCTTCACCATTTCCCTTATTTTTCGCTAACAAAGTTGGTTGGAGAGATCCCTCCGAGCACTTAGTCTTTTGCAGGTGTTTGGAGCTTATCTGGGAGCGAGGGGCAGTACTTGGAGGTTCATCTAGAGCTTCAGCCTTTCCAACCTTCAGTTCTTTGATTCGGTGTCTCCAAGCTTCATCTGCACCTTCTGGATGACACAGAGACGTTGTAAGAAGTTGTATCATCCGTCAAAAGCCGATTTGGACAGAGATCGAGAAAGCATTACTTGATTGAAGTTCACAGCGGTCGACCTTCAAAATATTCCTCCACCACCCTCCAGATCCGTCTGATCAAGATCGTCGGCTCTGATTTTTATCACAACCGTCGATCGAGCCCCAATTCAGAGTCGTAGATTGATTTCAAGTACAGATCGAGACCATTCGCGAGTGCTTTCACATCAACCGCCCAATCAACATCCAAACGAAGATCCAGATGTTTGCTCTACAACGTGGAATGGTCTAATATTTACGCTCTACACCTGCTTTTATTTCATTTGCAAATTAGTCCCTCTCGGGACACGTGTCAAACTCCTATTCTTTGAACATTTGCATTTATTTCCTTTGACTTATTTTAATTGCATTTTAGCCCAATTTATTTTTATAAACATTTATCTTTGAAAAAATTGCAATAAAAGTATGTACACTTATCAGTTATTATTCGAACCTTGGAATTAAAGTAATTACAATTGGATCCAATCCAACACATGTCACGTGCATCCACACACGTAGTATTGGGTAAATTGTATGTTAGGCCCCGCATTTATTTATATGTTATTCATATAGTCCATAAACTAAAATTCTTTGCACACACGCCCCTTTAAGTTGTGTTGCTTATTTTAGCTTAATAAGTTGATAATCACTTCTAAAAATGCTTAAAAACTACAATAAACTCATGCTAATTACTATTAACTCCAATAAGTTTTTTTTGGTTTTTAATTAATTTTATTATTTTTAATAATTCAAAACTTCAAAAATATTTCCTATCTGCATTAGAAAATCAATGAAAATATAAAAACTTTTTCGAAAATTCCAATAAAAATTCTTGGTTGTTTATTTTTATTTATTTTATTTTCTGATCTATTTTCATTCGCTAACTCTTCATAAAGACCAAAAAATAGAAAAAAAATTAAAATACTTAAATTGTCATATTAAATCATTGAAAACCCATAAAATATGCAAAAATGCTTTTTGAAAAATAAAAAATAAGCTTTCTGTTCATGTAACTTTTATCTCTTTTTAATTTCATTTCCTATTTTTAAAAATTCAAAAGTATTTGCTTTGTTTTTTGTTTAAAGTATTTCCTATTTTTCATTTATTTAAAAATCTTAAAAAAATTAAAAATTATGTAGAGATCACAAAAACATCAAAAAATATTTAAAACACAAAAATAATTTTATTTTTTATTTTCTATCTATTTTTGTTACACTTTAAAATCCAAAAGGTTGCATTTTTCTTACTTCTTTCTTTACTTCTTTTAGTTGTTTTTATTTTATGTTATTTCAAAAATTAAAAATTGCAGAAATCCAAATATCATTAAAAATTACAAACTCAGAAAATAAAAGAATTAAAAAATAAATATTCTTAAAAATTTAAAAAGACAAAAATCTCTCAAAAGTCAAGAGTAGTGTGAATAGAATTTCCTCATTTATTTCATTATTTTACTTTGAACTAAATAACCCTCGGGATTTTTTTAGCTCCTGAGTTCGATCCTGTACGTCATACAGGTAAATAAATAGCATAACTCTTTTGCTACATTTTTTCATTTTATTTTAGCTTGAGAGTTCTTAAATAATTTTTGTTGAGGGATTTTTGGGGTTGCAATGATGTTGCAATTAATACATCAAATTAAAACCCCAGATTTCTTTGTCCAACAAACGTAGGTCGCATATTCGATGGGGGGAACAACGAGCAGAAGTGCCTTGAGAGTTTTCTTGCGAGTGAAGAATATAACGTCCAGGGGGAGTGTATAAGAAGACGTAGGACGCAACTTTCCATCTTCTGAAAACACCCCCCTAACAGGTGCCTCTTCGGATTCTAAAACGTCGGCTAGATCAGAGCTATTGAAGTCGAGTCGAATTCCTTTATTGCGGTCGAATCACAATTATTTTGTAGAATTAATTTATTCAACTCGCTAATGAAATCCGTAACAAAAATATCGAGATCCGAATTGACTCTCCCGAGCTGGTGTTGGTGCAAGAGACGAAGCAGAGAGCACGTGTGTGTGGTCCTCCATTTCTCCTCTCTACTATTGCTACAAGTGCTTGGGTGTGACTCATATATAACCTGCCAAAAGTTTAGAAACATTGGATGTTGCACTGAACTTCCATCCAAGTCCCACCTAGTTTCAAATTTAGGAATTCTCAAATATCCCTCCAATGTCATTTGGTTTCCCAATTGAGACCAAATTCAAATCCAATGTAATTGTATAGGTTTATCAAATTAAAACCTTATTACATTAACCTTGAATACAACAAGCAATTCGGTGACTAAATTTCCATTGACTAAAAAAGATTTGGTTGCTACAACGTAGTTGACCCACGAGAGTTTTGTTGTAGTGAAAGTACGATAAGAGAGGTTGAGATGTCATGAACAGCAAAATATAATATGAAATTTTACACTTGTGCCTTTATGAGTTTATCCGATAACAACAATATATAATATAGAGTACACATTGACCCATGTAATCTTGCTGGCTATAACTAAAACCGATCCGTTTTTACTCTTGAGAGTATGTAAGTTTGCAATAGCATGCCCTGAGAGCCTCCCAGTGGTCGAGCCCCACAAGCTTTGCGAGCCTCCTTCAAGCTGTCAAGCACAGTGATCCTTCCTTCTCGCCTTTGATGGAGATGAAGGTCGACGATGATTGATGTTGAGATGGGGAAAAATAAAAAGTAAATCAAAAGGTTTCTCGAACTTTTCATGGGAATTGTTAAATTGCATTTTGGATGTGTACATGTTTGGTTAGATTGACTCAAGTATGATCGAGTTAGTGGAGTAATCTTACGGTAGGGACTAAGGTGTAAAACGGTGTCAGACTAGATCGAGAGCGATGTAGTATGGTTTAATCGGTTATGTGGTGTATAGATCACGCTTGTCTTTACTCTTCGGAGTTTGCAATAAATGTCATTTTTGCTGGTAGGAAACTTCTCAAAGGAAGATCTTCACCCTACACGGGATTGTCAAACTCCAGATATGGCCCAGAGGCGCCGCGGCTATCTCTGTATTAAAAACCAAGGACGTGTAGAACACCCGATAGATCTTATTCACGTTAAAATTGTCGTATGCCCATATCCAAGGATCACACACAGCCTCTCCCACCACGGACAACGAGTCAACCATCTCCAACAACTCGAATGTATGATAGTCATGAAACATGAGGCCTTTGGCCGTCGTGACGTGACGTACATGATTACGTCACTTTGATTATTGTTCGAGCTTTCACATCCCCAATACGAACATAGTACATGATGCTCAATTAACAATAATAAAGTGCATTTGTCAACGAATAGATTTACAACAACAAATGAGTCCACATAGAAATATCAACGAGTAATATATTTAATGTAATTGCCTTCGTATTAAAAATATAATATGCCGTGATTGTTTAACAAACTATCAATAATAATTTGGTTGTCGCACCATATTAAGGCTACGTGACTCCGATTTAATAATGCCAAGTGTTGGATCTAAGAGTCAAGTATATGTGTAATTAAGTATTCAAACGATTGCTTATTCTCCTGACCTCTCTTTTAAATTGGTGATGAGATGTTCCTCATTAAGTGGTGTGGGACTATCCTTTGACACCAAATCTTATGGCACTTTAATATTCAAGAAACACTAGCGAGCGCATTTCATTGTTTTTAGCAAGCACGATAGATAAATAGACAGATAGACACATGTAGATGGAAGGAGCCAGAAAAAATGGCATGGAGGGCAGAAAATAAAAGCAAAATTGTAAAGCATATATGCAACAGATATCAAGTGGATGTTTTATTTCATTAAAAGAGAAAGACATGACCACTTTTGCAAAACATCCTTCAATTCCATTGCTTTATTATTAAAATTTTGTTGATCTTTTCTTCATATAACTTTTAGTGGATTGGAAGCTAAATGTGAAGTCAAAGTACTGATAAAGTTTTTTCAATTAGAATTTACGAATTTCCTTGATTAATAAGTTGATATTAGGCTAATATAGATTGTTTAAAAAAATCAAATTTTACTTTCTCTAACATTAATGTATTAGTTAGAATATTTTTATTTATCTTTATATCAATTTTTTAAAAAAATAAAAAATATGTATTCTCATCACTATATCGCCCTAATATGCCATTCAAATTTCGTCAGAAACAGAGACTCTTATACCCTCCATCCAGAACAAGTCGATTACAACAATTCTAAGACCGTTAAAATTACATGTTCTAGATGGATGACATAAGAGTCTCTATTTCTGATAAAATTTAAATGGCGTATTAAGGGGATATTGTTGAAGCAATAAGGGTAATATGGGTATTTGTCATGTAGTGGAGTAGTCCCTATGTAAACCCTAACCCTAAATCCTCTCTATATAAAGAGGATTAGGGGTCTAATGACAATCATCCAAAACCTAATAGTATTCCATTCATCATGGTATCAGAGCCCTAGGTTTATTCCTAGGGATCTGCGCCGCCCCTGCCCCCCCTCTCTCCCTCTCGATCGGTCGCAGTCCATCCCCATCTCGATCTGCGCCATCGACAACCCCTGCTCGAGCAGTCCCCCCCATCGACCGGATCCGGCCTCGCCATCGACCTGCCTCGTCCTCGCCATCGACCTGCCTCGCCTCGTCCTCGACCTCGGCATCCTACTCGACCTCGCCATCGCCCCGTCGCCTCGCCCCAGCCACCCATCACCCCGACCCTGACCCCGACCTCAACCCCCATCGCCAGCCCCCCCCCAAGCCCCGTCGCCAGTCACCCCAACCCCATGCCCCATCGCCAATCACCCTAAGCCCCATCGCCAATCACCCCAACCCCAAGCCCCATCGCCAGTTCCCCTCAACCCCCATCGCCAGTCACCCCGACCCCGACCCCGACCTCAACCCCCATCGCACATCGCCAGTCCCCCCCAAGCCCCGTCGCCTCCCATCCCACTTCGCCTACCATCTCGCTTCGCCTCCCATCGAGCCCGCCAAGCCCCACCGCCAAGCCCCACCGCCTCGCCTCTCCGATCGCCCCTCGCCTTCCCACCGCCATCCCACAGACCGACCCTCCCACAGACCCTCCCACAGACCCGACCCTGAGCCCGACCCTCCCACAGACCCGACCCTGGAAAATGTCAAGGCCTCCTCACCGGATCCCGAAGGCCCCCTCTGACTGCTGATACTCGTCGACATCAGCCAAGCCTTGGTGCTACCAGCCAAGGCCGGTTCCCTGTGAAGCGCTCAAGAGTTCAAGTCCTCCTTTCGCCATCGCATTGTGTTGCTTTTCTCTTATATGTAACCTGTACTATGCATATTGAAATGAATATATAAAAGAGAGAGAGAGAGAGCCGCATACGATCCGGTAGCGGTATAGGTCGATTACGATTCTCCTACAAGGTACATCATACGCTACCATGGCATCCGGGGGACTTACTTCAGAAATGGATGGAGGTGGTCATTCAAAAATGCCATCCTTCGGATCCATACCAAAATTCGATGCAACGAACTACTCCATGTGGTCCCGGCTGTTCCTGATGATTGTTCGCGGATACGACAAAGAACATATCCTTCTCGAAGAAGAGCCAACTAATAAGATTGACAAATATGCTACCTGGGTTAAAGACAACGCCATGGTTAGCTCGTGGATCATGGTTAGCGTCATTGACAGGATTGCCCAGGAGTTAGTCTACTATGAAAGTGCCCACGACATGTGGAAGTCCCTGCTAGCCACCTACGGGCAAGATAAAAATTCCACAAAAATGTATCAGTCATTTCATGATCTGATGCATATGCGTCAGAATGGCCGCCCTCTATCGGAGTATTTTTCTGCACTCAAATCCATGGTTGCAAGCTATAACGTATGTGCTCCTCTCTGCACATGCCCCACTCAACGACAACATCGTCAGCATATGGCAACTATGATCTTCCTTGGTGGATTAGATCAGAACTTTGCCGCCCCTCGGGATCAGATGATCACCGCTCCTACTCTCCCAACCATGGAGGAAGCATACAACACATTGTGTCGACTTCCTACTGCAACAACACCTCTTACAGACACTATCAGTCAAACAACGACGCTCGCCGCATCCGGGCGGAATTTCAGAGGCAGCTATAGAGGCAGAGGACGCGGTCGGCACTTGCAAGGACGAGGGCGATCATACATACAGTGCACCTACTGCCGTAAATTAGGTCACACCGAAGATATATGTTACAGCAAGCATGGACGTCCAGGACCATCGGCTCGAGTCGCGACTACAAATGTTGAAGGAGGTTCGATCGAAATCCCGAAAAAGGATTTTGAAGATCTTATGCAGAGGCTATCAGAAATGAATCATAACGAGGCGACCACTTCCGAACATATCGCCGCAATCGCCCAAACAGGTACGGTCTTAGCTTCAGCTAGCCATCACAAACACTCACAGTGGCTTATTGATACGGGGGCCTCCACCCACTTGTGTGGAAATCCTCGACTCTTCCGGCAACTCAGAACAGCCCAGAAAGGGAAGACTGTTCAAGTTGCTGATGGACGGTCGTCACCAGTCACAGGAGTTGGGGATGTGCACCTTACCCCTACGATTGAGCTGCATAATGTTCTATTAGTCACAGACTTCCCGCTTAGCTTACTCTCGGTTAGCCATATATGTAAAGAACTTCGATGCCAAGCAATATTTGACGCTTCTACTTGTGTTTTTCAGGACATACTGACTGAGAGGACGATTGGTACGGGCCGTGAAGAAGGAGGCGTCTACCACCTTGACAACCCATCTGCAATGGTCGCCTATTCACAAACTACTGTGAACCAGTTTAATCTTTGGCATCAGCGTTTAGGACATCCGTCAGTCCACAAATTGTGTCGAGTTATCCCACAAATGTCCCCCATTAGAACTATCACCTGCGAAGCCTGTCAAGTTGGGAAACATCACCGAGCCACTTTTCCCTCATCTGGTAACCAACATTCTACTGAAAGTTTTGATTTAGTTCACATGGATATTTGGGGACCCAGTCGGTATCCTGATCGACTAGGTCATCGTTACTATCTTGTCCTCATCGACGATTTCTCTCGTGTTGCATGGGTATTCCTTTTGAAAAACAAATCGGATGCTACTACCTTTATTATTCAATACATTGCAAAAATCAAAACCCAATTCGGTCGGACTGTCAAAACCTTTCGTTCCGATAATGGACAAGAGTTCTTTTCTCATGACTTGCAAAGTCTGCTTCTTAACCAAGGCATTGTGCACCAGACCACCTGTCCATACACTTCTCAACAAAATGGTGTTGCTGAACGAAAACACCGTCATATCCTAGACACCGCACGCACCTTACTCCTTGCCTATAATGTCCCAACACTCTATTGGGGAGATGCAGTGTTAACTGCGACTTTTCTTATCAATAGACTTCCATCTACAACTTTAAAAGACCAGATCCCGATTGAGATTCTTTTTCCAGGAAAACCCCTATTTCCTATCCAACCACGGGTTTTTGGGTGCACTGCGTTTATTCATCTTCATGCACCAGGCAGGGACAAGCTTGCTGCACGTGCTGTCAAATGTATCTTTCTCGGGTATACTACAAGTCAGAAAGGATACCGATGCTTTGACACTCGGACACGAAAACATTTTGTAAGCGCTGATGTTACCTTCTTCGAGTCCATACCTTACTTTTCGCCCCCGACAAATTCTCAATCCTCAACTCCTTCCAGCATCACCTTTCCAGTACCTGTTCCAACTCCACAAAGCCCTACGTCTCCTTCTGAGCCAGTGCCACCTCCTCAGGTATGCTCCCCAACTCAGGATGTGGAAACTAATGTTGTTGCAGAGAATCAGGTGGACCTACCTATAGCTCAACGTCGCCAAGCTCAACAATGTCCATCGGTTTATCGGACTAAACACCCCATCGATGCGGCAGTGTCTCTCACCAAACTTACTCCGGCCTATAAGAACTTTGCGCAGGCTGTCTCAGATATTGTTATTCCAAAGAACCACACTGATGCGTTACAGGAACCACACTGGATTCAAGCAATGCAAGAAGAGATGACAGCTTTGGAGTCCAGAAATACCTGGACATTAGTGGATGCGCCAGCAAATAGCCATGTCGTTGGCTCCAAATGGGTATTCACTGTCAAGTACAATCCAGATGGCTCTGTTGCACGCTACAAGGCTCGTTTGGTTGCCAAAGGGTTTACCCAAACCTATGGCATTGATTTCTTCGATACCTTTTCTCCAGTCGCTCGTCTATCGACGGTACGTATTCTTATTGCTGTTGCCGTCCAGCTAGATTGGCCTTTACACCAACTAGATGTCAAAAATGCCTTCCTATATGGTGATCTTCATGAAGTGGTTTATATGCAACAACCACCTGGATTCGAGCGACAAGGGGAGTGTCAGAAGGTATGTCTTCTACGCAAGGCAATTTACGGTTTGAAACAAAGCCCTCGAGCATGGTTTCACAGGTTGTCAAAAGAGTTACATGTGATTGGATTCAAGAGATCGTCGTCTGATCATTCTTTGTTCACGAAGAGGACTACGAAAGGCACAGTAGCAATGCTGGTATATGTTGATGACATCATTCTTACAGGAGACGACTACAAAGAAATTGCCAAAGTAAAAATGCAGCTTGCAGAACAATTTGTGATTAAGGATTTGGGACATTTACGATATTTCTTGGGGATTGAGATAGCTAGATCAAGGCATGGGCTAGTAATGTCTCAACGAAAATATGCCACTGATCTATTAACAGAAACATGGATGCTTGGGTGTAAGCCAGCACATATTCCCATGGATCCTAAAGGGCGGATATTCGAGGAAGCAGCACCAGAGGATGCTAGTAGATACAGACGCCTAGTGGGTAAATTGCTCTATCTCACTATTACTCGTCCCGATATCAGTATGGCAGTTGGAAGACTTAGCCAGTTTATGGATTCTCCCACTAGTAATCACTTTGAGGCATGCATGATGGTCCTTCGGTACATCAAACAGTCTCTTGGGAAAGGATTACTATTTCGCAAAGACGGCAACCTCAACCTTGTAGCATACTCTGATGCAGACTATGGAGGATGCTTGCAAGACAGAAAGTCCACCACAGGTTTTTGCACATATTTAGGGGGAAACCTAATCACATGGAAAAGCAAGAAGCAAGCGGTGGTGTCACGATCCAGTGCTGAGAGCGAATACAGAGCCATGGCACAAGCAGCAGCTGAACTTGTATGGGTCAAGTCTGTACTAACAGACCTTCATGTCAGGACCAATGATATTATGGAACTAAGATGTGATAATCAGGCAGCAGTATATATCGCAAATAATCCCATGTTTCATGAACACACGAAACATGTGGAGATCGATTGCCATTACACAAGAGATCTCATACAAAAAGGACAATTACGGACACAGGGTGTTACATCCACAGAGCAGACTGCAGATATACTTACAAAGCCATTAGCAAGGATCCAGTTCGAGAAATGTTGTAACAAGCTGAGCATGTATGATTTATATGCTCCAGCTTGAAGGGGAGTGTTGAAACAATAAGGGTAATATGGGTATTTGTCATGTAGTGGAGTAGTCCCTATGTAAACCCTAACCCTAAATCCTCTCTATATAAAGAGGATTAGGGGTCTAATGACAATCATCCAAAACCTAATAGTATTCCATTCATCAGATATAATGATGAAAACTAAAATAAAAAATAGAGAAAAAAATAGGATGGGAGCAGCCCGTTGGCTACTCTCAGAGAGCAACCCAATTTTTCCTATATATATAGAGAGAGGGGGGGAGATGGAGGGTTGATCCCGTGAGAGCCAAAAACTGTAAGAGTATGAGAGTAGTGAATCTGGACCACTAGATCCTGCTCATCTCTCTCCTCCTCCAACCAATCAAGAGAGAGATGACATAATCTAGTGGTCCAGAATCATTGCTCTCGTGCCCTCACAGTTTTCGATTCAGGTTCAATCCCATATATATATATATATATGACTTATCCAATGGACCCTGTGCCCATTAGAGATGCGATGAGCCCCTATTCCCAGCCGTTTGGTCTTAATCCGACAATCAGTAACTCCAGTAACTTTTGTATTACCATTAGTAACTGAACTCAGTAATACTAAATGCACTAATAACTTTGAATCAAATATAAGTGAAGGAAGTAATTTAATCAATAACTTTGGTCTGCACTTACTTCTAACTTTACATAAGTTACTAGAGCTATGATACCACTTACTGAAGCTTTGATATATATTACTGAAGCATGGATATATATTAGTTACTGGAGCTTGTATTTCTATTATTGGAGATGGAGTAGGTTCTTATTGGAGCTTGTGCTTTTATTACTGGAGTTGTTGGAGATGAAGTGGGCTCATTTCATCTCTAATGGGCACATGGCCCATTGGATAAAAATTCTATATAATATATCTATAGGGAGCACTTGAATTGAACTGGTACCTTTCCTTGATTATGGAAAGATGTCATCTTAGACCGTTAGATGATAAGTGTATGAATGAGATTGAAACCGCTAGGTGGTTTTCATCCTAACTAACATTCTTAATATGATAGTGGATTAAATTATTGCTAATTTGATAAATTACACGTTATTGATCATTCTATATTTATTTATATGCTGAGTGATTTATATAATTTTCCAGAAATATCCGGTGGAATAAATGTTCACGTTTTGAAATAATCGTTAACAATTTACAGATTGAAATATTTTACAACTCCATGTTATAAATTACAAACGCGTAACCACTGATATTCGTAAAAAAGCTCAAATCCGACGAAAATTTGTACTTTTGTGTAGATGTATTTCTTAAAATATATGGTGCTTTGATCATGTGCTAATAAATCGATATGTGCGTGGAAAAAATCCTAAAATGATGGGATTTTTGTTACAACTATATTTCATAATATAGGAAGATTTTTGTTACAACTATACGACCAAATCCTATTATATTTTTTACAAAGTATGAGATGCGACTCTTGGAATCCGTCGGAAATCAAGCTTCCAAGTTTCAAAATTTTCAAGTTCACATTGTATACTACTATATTAGAAATAAAATACTTATTTTACAAATATTGGATATATTTTACAAAAAAATTATGAATTAATAGAATAATTTTGTTAACTAATGACTTCTATTATGTGTAAATCTTTGTTATTTTACACAATGATAACATATTTTATATTTCTTAACGATAAGTTATATCTCTACTAAGATTGTTGTTGTATCAATACGAAAGAAGAAGTTATATCTTATATGCAAATAACTGATAACTTAAAATTTCAAGTTCCTTAATTTTACAATGTATAATTCTATATTACAAAGAAATAACTTTCTTTACAAAATCAGATTACATTTTACAGAAAAGTGCATGAATTGATAAGTTAAGGGTGTTAACTAATGACTTCTATTATGTGTAATTCTTTGCTATTTTACACAATATAACATATTACATTTCTTTCGAATAAATTATATTTCTATTGAGATTGTTGATGTATCAATATAAAAGAAGAAGATATATCTAATTAGAGATATTGGAAACTCTTGATTTTGATTTCATGTGTAATTGTGATATAGTTTTCCAGTACATAAACAAAGGAAATGACTTGTAATGCATTGTGAACGGAATCCTATTTAATTATGCGATGATCTTAAGTTTAACATACAAACTGGAAATCAAAAAATGGAATTCCTACAGGACATAAGATTTACGGAAATAATGTAAATGATATTCGTATGAGAAGTTTGAATTGATTCGGAGAAGTTTTTAGATGACTCTAAGAATAACATAATGAAAAACTATTGTGAAATGAATATATTATAAAAAATTATTAATAAATGACACAATTTTGAATCATGCAAAGTTGTATCTATGGCTTCCATACAATCATCGCCGTTGTTGAATATCTGACGAAAAAATAAAACAAAAATAATAAGGGATTTTTACCCGGCAGACCCTATAATCTTTGTCAATTACCTCTACGATCTTTGAAATGACCTAATTCCCCTCTCGATCTGGTAAACTTACTCCGTCTTACCCAACGAACCTACTGTCAACTTTAACTTTATTGGAGTCAATTACTTGGGTTAAACTTGAGTTAATCTTACCAAACAAAATCAGACGGTGGATCTTCTTTCTCCCTCTCTCCTTCCTTCGCCCCCGTCTTCATTGTCTTCTTTTACCAAATCAAATCGGAAGCTCATGAAGGGTGGCAGACCTGGTGGTACGTGAAGAGGGCAAAGCTTTTAGCAACGTGGGGGGTGGGAGGAGAGGATCGAGCTGGTTCTTGCTGAAGTCGAGATGAAGCCGCCGCTTGATCTGCTCGTAGAAGGGTCCCGTGTAATGCTGGTGCGCATGGTGGGTGGTGCCCTCTGGGAGGTGAACTCTTAGAAGCCCTGGAGGATTACAATCTCGTCCTCGCCCGTCCACAACCTCTGGAAGAGCCACCGCTCCTCGATGGAGCTGAAGGACCGGTGCGCCTCCTCATCGATCGTTGGGCGCTTCGTCTCCGATGTGGCGGTGAGAGAGAGAATGGGGGCGGAGGGGGTCGGAGGGGTGGCGGAGGCGTCATTGTAGGGAAGGATGCGATTGTCATCATCGGTGGAGGAGGAAGGGAAGGAGAGGGCTGGGACGTCAAGATCGTGCATGAGAGGGTTGGGAGGTCAAGGTCATGTAGGAGAGGGTTGGGAATCAAGGTCGTTCCAGGGGAGGTCAAGGTCAGCGCGGGGAGGTCGAGGGTGGTGTGGGGAGATCGAGAGCGGCGCGGGGAGATCGAGGGCAGCGCGGGGAGATTGAGGGCAGCGTGGGGAGGTTGGATTGGGAGGTCAAGGACTGCGTGGGGACTGGAGGAGAAGGGAATGCAAGGAGGATGGTCAGAGGGATGGTATTTTTGTAAATATGCTAAATAAAGAGGGTAATATACAATACTTTTTAACAGAATCCAGTTAGTTTTAACGGGGAAATGGATAGAGATTAACCACAGGGTCTGCAGGTAAGAGTTAGCAAGTTTACTGGGTCGAGGGAGAATTAGGTTGTTTCAAAGATCGTGGAGGTAATTAACAAAGATTATAGGGTATGTTGGGTAAAAATACAAAAATCATATAATGTGTTACATGAAACATGTCAATTTCCGATTGAGATTCTTGGAGAGCACAAGGGAGAATCATTGGGAAGATATCAGATTTTGGTTTACCTAAGCTCCTAAAGATGGACCAGAGTAGAACTCCCACGACAATCCAGGGGACGATGGCATACTTTGCATCGGAATGGTTTAGGGGAGTGCATATCACAACAAAGGTAGGCATCTATAGCTTCGGTGTCATGTTACTTGAAATAATTTGCTGCAGAAGAATCTTCAAATCGTGATTTGGCGACAAAGTCGAGGCAAGATTGGGCTTATGATTGCTATGAGAAAGGCAAGCTTGAGGTGTTGACAGGCAATAACGAGGAGGAAATCACGAATGATGATGTCCTAGAGATGAAGAGGTTTCTCAAGGTGGCATTTTGGTGCATCTAAGAGAATCCAAATCAGAGACCTTCTAGGAAGAAAGTCATTCAGATGCTGGAAGGGTCAGTCCAGATTTCGATCCCTCGAATCCGTCTCCGGCAATCCCGCCGACTGAAGTCTCGGAATGAATGATTTCAACTAATGTCCTTATTGCCAAATTCAAATGGAAATGAGTGTTTTCTTTAATATGACTGCTGAAAACACGGATTAACTTGATATAAGAGAGGAAATTAACTCGGTATGAGAGAGAAATTTCTAAATATAAGATTAGAACATTATCTCGAAGAGTGGTTTTAGAGAATTATACTGGTTTTGATGCCCAACTGTTGAGAGGTGTCACACGGTATTTGTATAAAGGTGGCACCTCAATTCAAGTTTTCCTTATATATAGAGATTTTTACACCCATAACCTTAAGTAATTCTGCAATTACAATCATGACCCCGCATAATCATGAATTACACAACAAATCTCAAATAGTCACTCCGTCTCTCACCCATAACCCTTAGTTTTCTATTAACCCAACCATATCATTAGGTTAATTTAAACCATGATCTTCCAACAGCTTTAGAGATAAAAAAATAAAAAAGTAGTGGCATCTGCAGGCAGGAGGCAGAGCTTGCAAGGGTGGGAGGGGCTTTCAAGCAGATGGCGGTCAGGGAGGGGCAGGGCTCGCATGCACGGAGGGGGGGGGGGGTCCACACAGGAGGCGACGGTGGCAAGGGGACGATGCCGCAGGGAGATGGGCGAGGGGTCGAGGGAGGCCGGGGCCGGCCTGGGCAGGAGTAGGCGGGAGGGGGTCGGGCTTGGTATCAAGGCTGTCTTGGGCAGGAGGAGGCGGGCGGGGATCGAGCTTGGTGTTCAACGGAGGTTGGGGCGCATGCTCGAAGGGAGGGAGGAAATGGTGGTGATGGGGGTGCATGCTCGAGGGAGGGGGGGGGGGGGTGCATGCTCGAATGGAGGGAGGGAGGGGGGAGGCAGGTTCGGCGGGCATGGGGGCAGGTTCGAAGGGAGGGAGGAAGAGGGGGAGGCGCTCGGAGGGAGGGGGGAGGGGGGCTCGACGGGAGGGTGGAGGCGCATGCTCGAAGGGAGGGAGGAAGGGGAGAGGCAGGTTCGATGTGGGGGTGGCGGGCTCGACGGGATGGCAGGACGCAGGCTCGAAGGGAGGAAGGGGAGAGGGGAAGGTCCGACCTGGGCTGGAGGATGTGGGCGAAGGGAGGTCTGGTCTCTGTGTGTGTGAGGGGGGCTGCCTTGGCTGGAGGAGGAAGGAGAGGAGTCGGGGAGGGGGGGCCAGGGAGGAAGTGGTGGTCGAGGAGGAGGGAAGGGGGAGGGGATGGTTGTCGAGGAGGAGGAGGGGGATGTGATGGAGAGGGAGGAGGAACTAGGAGGTAGGAGTGTACTAATTTGTAAATAATAGAATTTAAAGGGTAGAAAATGTAAAATGTTTGTCGGATATCATCATAGTTAACGGAATATTGGATGGAAGTTAGCTCGGGGGGTTATGGGCGTAGGAGCTAAGATTATTGAGGGTTCTAGGTGTAATTCACGATTATGTGAGATCATGATTGTGATTGCAGAATTACTCAGGGTTATGGATGTAAAAATCCTATGTGTGTGTGAATGATCATGTGACAGCCCTATATATATGCGAACTGTCAAGCTAAATATTTACGACAACAGTTAGGTAAACCGCTAGGGTCATCTAAGCGTGGCACTTGCGGACTATCATCAACAGTTTGTGAACCGCTGTCAAAACATGTCTCAATGATTATGATTTCAAAAAATATAATGGTGGTTGTGGACTATCCTCAATAGTTTTTGATCCGCCGTTAAAACGACTGAGATTTCGAAATTTTAAGTTCGGCAACACTTACTCAAGGCTAATGTCGGTAGTTGCTGATCGTTGATGCTATTATCAAGAGGCTATTTAACGAGAGATATGATCTTATTATCAAGAGGTTACACCTCAACTCCAAACATAGTGCCATACTTAAAACTCACGAAGTGTGGGTGTGATATATAAGTGATGGGGATTACTACTTGACAACTTGGGCATAAGCATTTTGGGTGGTTGCCAACGGGTCCATTTGGGGCCGTACCCAACAAGTTGCAGGGCCAGTTTTCCTCGATAACGGACCAGGGATCTAAGCCCGGGACGTTACAAATGGTATCAGAGCTAAATTCTGTCTGATAGTGGAAAAGGCTACCCGAGAGGTGGAGCCGCCCCTACAAGAGGTTGGAGGAAATGGCTACCCGGAGCGTGCAGCCGCCACTATCACTGGGAATAAGTGATGGGTCATGTCGCAACGAGGACGTTGCGAATATAAGTGGGGATGTTGTAACACCCTAACCCCAAACATAGTGCCATACCTAAAACTCACGAAGTGTGGGTATGGTTTATAAGTGATGGGGATTACTACTTCACAACTTGGGCTTAAGCATTTTGGGTGGTTGTCAACGGGTCCATTTGGGCCTAAACCCAACAAGTTGTCAGGGCCAGTTTTCCTTGATAACGGACCGGGGGACCCAAGTCCGGGACGTTACAAATGGTATCAGAGCCAATTTTCCTCTGATAGTGGAAAGGGCTACCCGAGAGGTGGAGCCACCCCTACAAGAGGTTGGAGGAAATGGCTACCCGGAGCATGCAGCCGCCACTATCACTGGGAATAAGTGATGGGCCATATCGCAACAAGGACGTTGCGAATATAAGTGGGGGAGGTTGTAACCCCAACCCCAAACATAGTGCCATACCTAAAACTAACGAAGTGTGGGTGTGGTTTATAAGTGATGTGGATTACTACTTGACAACTTGGGCTTAAGCATTTTGGGTGGTTGCCAACGGGTCCATTTGGACTCGAACCCAACAAGTTGTCAGGGCCAGTTTTCCAATAATAGTCGTGAATTACTACAATGCATTTTATTTCTTTCCAATAATAGTCGTGAATTGATGGTGGCACACATTACTATAAATGTGGCAACATTATGAATACATATACACACATAGCAATTATTTGACATTTTTTAATAATATATCAAGAGAAGGTTAAATGGGTTACGAACTTCGAACATAGTGACTATAGATGGCATGAAGATAAGGGTACTCGATAATAACTTGTAATTAGCTTAACGTGCATGTACCTTAATAATGGCGTCCATAAAACCATATCTATTTATTCCTGCATATGGTACGTATAACATTGTGCCATGCAGTCTACAGAAATTGCATGTGTAGCAACCATAAACTTTATGTCCAAGAACATGATGATTGTATATTAAATTATTAACACCCAACCATACCATGTATTTTACCTATTAATTTAACATCAAGTATACATATAATCTTTCGTTGAAGTAGAGAACCTAGAGATGCATTATGAATCACTCATATTATAAGCATCTATATCCCTTACACATTGATTGGGTCATTGGGGCTTGCATATTATAAGCATCCATATAACTTATCAACAATAATCCCATCGAAACAACATATAGCGCTCAACTAAATCCATAAATTATAAAGATAAATTAGTAGAAAAGAAACTCTATAAATGAAAAGTGAGATCATCGCGCATATGCTTATGTTATAGGTATCTTTTCGTATCTCCAAAGAATATACATCAAATGCTTGAGAAAAACACTCGTATAAACATTTCCAAAGATTATGTTAATTCATCATGTTTTCTGTTAACAAATCCAAGCAAGAAAATGTATCGTTGCAACTTATATAATAAAACTAATAGTAACAATCGACATGATTACAGAGAAAACGATCACTTGAATTTATCGCGCCTCATTCCTACATGTTCGACACATAACTCGACAATACGAAAAGTCCGTCCGCGAAGACACCTCAATTCCATCTATCCGAACCGTCGTAGATCACGTCGATGCTCCTCCGATTCTGTCGGAGCAACATTCGATACCGACATATAGAGCCATCGTTGCCGGATGCGAATCTTGCACAATACAACCTTCCTCTCATCTCTCCCTCTACCTATTTCTCTCTAGCTCTATTCACGTCTCTCTCTCTCTCTCTCTCCTTCCCTCTCTCCCATTCACTCTCTCTTCCTCTCATTCGTTCTCTCTTCTACTAACATAATTAGATCAATTATCCTAAAATAAGAATAACATCTCTTCATCCCCCAAAAACACACACGCACACCCCCTCTCTCTGTCTCTCTCTCTCCTCATTTACCCATTCACTCGTTCACTAACTCCCTTCTCATTCATAACTTTGGGATGGAAGTCCCTATCTATTTTTAGCAAATGGGAATGGAGTAAGTGACGTTTTTTTCCACCCCTTTGAAGGCTTCCCAACAATATCTCATAGGTTTTACATACACATCCTTCTACTTTTAACATTCAACCCTTACATGTAGAGCCCATCACATTGCCACATATTTATTATTTTCTTCTTTTTTTATATCTAATAAAAAATACGGGTCGTCACATGGAGAGGTCATTCAAAATGACATTTTAGAATCAAACCTATATCACTATGATGAGCCTATTGTTGAAATGAGTATTGATGTTGTTGGTCCACAACTTATTCTTGATTATTTCAATGACGAGGAGCCACAGAAAGAGTCAGAAGAAATTTATGAGTTGTTAAAAAAGGCGGAAGAGCCATTGTGCCCAGATGCAAGATTTATTCCAAATTATCAGTTGTTTCAGATTTACTGCAAATTAAACATTTTATGTTGATCGAGTATATTATGTTCCACGTGTCTCAAAAAAGAGAAAAACAACCAAAATACATAATTGTTTAAAGATAAAATCTCAAAATTACATAAGCAATGAAGACAATATAGTAGAAAAATAATACGAGGATGCTTTCATATCTGACTACAAAGGTAATAATATATCATTCATTGATCCTATCATTGATTTTATTCCCTCTGACATATCAGATAGTGATGTTAACTAATATAATAGGAGAAGATGAAGTGCTAAATGATGAATCAAATGACTCAAGTTTGAACGAAAATGATGGCGTTTCTCAAAATTCAAGCAATGGATAATACTTATATACTTGGTAAAATTAAACTCAATCCGCTAAATATAACCTCCTTTCATTTTATATATTTACTTGTTTTGTTCTCCTCAATAGCCACGACCAGTTTTAATCGCAGTGGTTCACATGGATCTTAGTAATTTTGTAATGCCCCACCTCAATAGTAGCACATCTCAACACCTATTCATGAAAGTACCCAACAACAGTTATAAAAACCTGTATGATGAACCATACATACAAAATTTTGTTTAAAACTTCCATTCAGAATCAAATGTCCACAAAAAGAAAACAATAAAAACTCAGTCACTTTATTGCTCATAAGTAGTTGAAAAGAGAATAATAAAAACAACTATAAAACTAGGCCTCAACCTCAACAATGTCATGCAGATGCACCATCGAAAATGCGAGCCTTCGTCTCCCGTTCTACACTTCTTGTTGGATTTCCAAAGGAGGTAACTTGTAAGTCAAATGATCCAATACGATTATAAATAAAAGATTATAGGTATGCAATGCAAATGCAGCAATTAAATATGTTCAATAGATAATAATTTAATGAAATCTAATAATAAGGTACATTTATATTCCAGACTTTTAACATATTCTAATATAACTAATGCAATTAATCCAATTCATTGACATCTCTTAATACACTCGTCCGTTCATGGAGAAAGTCTGCACTAGGAATGAAGCATGCAACGCTTCATTCAGAGTGCAGTCTAAGACCTGTGTGCAAGCACGACCCTTCAGCTTGTCTAGTTGGCAGTACTCTAATAATTGAGACGGAGCGTACAAGCTCGGGGAGTCGCAACTCTGTCAATCGAGTCTGTCGGAGGAGTATCACTCGCTCCAGAACAAGTGCAACAAAACGGATCCATATGGTGTGATGCATACGTACATACATCTCAATTCCACCAGAGTACCTACCACCAACCCACTCTTTGATGCCCCTCGAGTGAGGATGACTTACTGTCGGCTCAACCTGACCACAAAAGTGTGCACCCACCTTGTAGTATTTATCATTCTAACTCTCGCATGTGTATTATATTGTTTTTTCTATACATCAAATAATCTTAGACACCATAATAGTTTCAATTGATCTACGGACCGGACTAAAGCTATATAAGACCCTCAGACCATAAAATGTTGATACACCATAAATCATATAGGATATACTCACATGCACTCTACACGATGCCCACCATATTTAGTTCCTCCCTTCTGATTTCCATACGCTCGACCCAAGCACTCGAACTCATGCTTCTCCATCAATCATTTCATACACAAATCTTGAACAGTAAGATAATTATCTACAATACTAATCACAATAAAAAACATTACTCCCGACTCGACTGATAAAAATATATATGTTAGTTCTACAATAGCAGTTTTTTGAGCATTTCCAATCAACTAAAAGAAAGTGGGCAAACATGAATATTATCATACATGTGCTATACGCATGACCATGAATTTCAACATCCATCCTACACTAAATAGTGTTATCAATATACGTATATTAGTTCTTCAAGGATAAAGGAATCCCATTATGCCAGTGATATGTATAGATATGTTTCCCCATGGTCTTATTAAAGGAAGGTCAAATTGTTCGTATATAATATATTCAACATTAAGGATTCGCAAAAAGCAATTAACGGCAGGGAATCAAAAAAAAAAGAACAGGTATGGGACTTGGCGAGATTTAAGCTCGAAATAAAGATTCATGAGTCAATCTTAGTAATATACAGAAAATACATGTGGGTTGTTTATTCAACAATATTTGTGGAATAAGTATTTCAACATATGTGGACGTTTTACAATCATTACATTTATCATCTTAAACTCGTAGAACTTAATCTCTGCGATGGGCTGGGTCCTTTGAAGAATCATGACGCTAATAATGGTAATCACGTTAATAATGAAATAAGAATGGATAGAGTTTAATCCAACTAAAGTCTGTGACGTTAATTTTAATTTTAATAATGGTAACTCAAATCCAAAACCAAGATTTCAAACAATTCCATGGACTTGACATATTTAACAATTTAATGATAAAAAGACTCATATTTTCATGTATTTAAAATTGCCCGGTAACATCTGCCCAATAAAAAAATCAAAGCTCGTCCATGGTTGAAAGATTCAAGTTAATATATATTACAGGATTTGTAGTCAGACGGATCAATGTGAACTATGAGAACCTAATGATTTTCGTAGACTATGATCCGAAAAGATATCCCGACATAATTTATTATCCACAATCTCTATCCGTAAATGATCATATCACGATGTAACGACATGTCAAGTCACAATATAAATCCTACAACAAAGATCCATCATCCCTTCTATTTTATGCACGAAAGCGACAAGGAATCAATTTGATGGGAAAGTAATCCGATGTTCTAACAGTAAAAGATGATCCTAGGGGATGATCAAAACCGTTCATTCATCCCCAAATTATCTTTCCCCAAAATTACGAGAGAGACGACTGGAAAGGAGACAGAAGGTTGAAGAAACCGTTACTTATATGCAAACCATCGATCCACACACGTGGTCAACGACCTGAGATTTGTGGTGCCTTTCGCTTGTAGTGACGTTCTTCCTCCTTTTTTTATAACGAAGCTCTGTAGCTTCACCGCTCGCCGAAGGGAAGATCCTCTTGCTCTTGTCTCCTTAGGAAGAAGAAAGAAAAGAAATCAACTTTGGGGAAGAGTAAGAATGGAAGGAGATCAAAGGGAACTTAAAAGCCATTCAATGGTGAATTTAGGAAATAAAGTTGTTAATTTCGAAGTGAAAATATACCTCAAAATATCTCCCAATGTGTATAATGTAGATCAAGATCCGTGGGTCTAATTACGTAAAAGTTCATAACCATGGTTCACTAAAAATGTCAAAACTTTGTCAAACGAACTCGGATTTACATATTTTTGGTCTCATTAAAAAGCTTATGACGAGACACTTCTTTTAAGTTTATTGTCAAGGTTTGAAACTTTGGGGGGAAAAAGCCAAAATTTTCGGGACGTTACAAATTTGGTCGTCCATCCAGTTCACAACCCCCTTCACCTAGCAAGCAGCCTTCCTATCCCTTCTTTTTAGGACCTTCTTCTGAGGAGGTGTTACGGAAGTATCTGAGCAGACGAAAAAATCCATGTATAATATAAATTTCAAATAGTTTATATTAATCACAATTTCTGATAATCATATATTTTTGCAAGTGGACAAAATTTTGTGATGTGTTTAGCTTTGATTCCGTGTTTGCAAAGAGGTCGACGACATATAAGGTGAAGCAGAAGAAACAACAAATAAAATTGACTAGTGTCTCAACGAGCCACAATCAAATCCGAGATGAGGTGGTGAGTCTTTGAGGGAGTTGTGGTTCACGAACCACATGCATGGGAAGGACGATGATGAAGCTTGATCCACTACTTAGGTAGGAGTAGTTTTGATAAGTCATTTGTAAAAAAACGTATGTCAATACTTGTATATAGTTCGTATATTGTCTGTAATAATTTTCTTCTACTTACATTTCATGGTCGATATATGGGAGCTCTTTGAACATAAATGAGATAGTACTTTTGCTACTGATAATCTTATTTTTGATATAGCAACGTGGATGCAAATATATTATTGGTTAATACATTTGATTGTGTTATTTAATATATTTTATTTTAGATTCATTAATATATGTTGAATAAAGATAACATATGAAATGGAGGTTGGTTCCATATGGAGGAAGCAGATACTTGGTGACCTTCCTCCATACCTTACAGAGGCTGATCAATCATCTTATTCTGGTGTATATTATGGGCAACCATACTATTCACAACATTCTCTTGTATAACAAGAGGGTACACATGATATGCAGTCTCATATAACTGAAATTTGGGAGGTGGTGACGGAGATCCTACCGACATCAAGGATATCAAGTAAGAGTATTATATATTTGAGTAGATTCAAATCACAATTGATTTCACCTTTGCCTAGCTATTTTTTTACATAGAAACAAAAAGTTCCTGCCTAGCAACAATTTGAAGAAGAGGAGGAGGAGGACCCAAAAGACACAGTGGATAGAATGATGCAAAAACCCGTTAAAAATAAATCCCCAAAAAGCTTGATTTCGAAGCTATTTTCTTCAAAGAAGAAATGAATTTGTTTTTTATATCTCAAGATAGCATGGATGTTTCCTTTTTTTATGAACATGTAAAACCATTATTGCATGCATTATGTTCAAACCTTATTGTCAGTTTTAGGGCTTTATACATGTGTATCCATCTTAACTTATGCAATATTAGTTATGCCCCTTCATTTTTTGGAATATCAATTACGCCCTACCTTCTTGCACCGTTAGCACTTGTGCTACTTGGGTTAGTTGCTGGCCATCTACCTCATAGACGAAGGTTAAGTATTGACAAGAATGTAATTGAATAGAAAAGAAAGGGATCAAGGGTAAAAAAATCCGAATTTTTATCCTTTTCTCCTCTTCCTCCTCCAATATAGAGTCCCTTTGCCCAGTACCTCAGTTCCCCCTCCTCCCACTCCTCTGTACAACGCTCCTCCACCCAGCCGGGGATGAAGCCAGAAATATCCAATCGGGGGGGGGGGGGGTGGAGGGGGTGATATATTATTTATGTAGTTCTTATAACCATCAATTATCATTTTCATTGGCAATGTTTCTTGGATTTTAAAGATCGGATAATGTGTAAGAAAGAATTGTAAAGATTTTGGTACAAAGACTTTTAAGGGATTTTACATATAAACACATAAAAATGAGATTTTACACCATTGTCCGTGAAAAATTATATTAAAAATAATATTTCTGTAAAACTCTTCATTTTATACGAAAGCCCTTTGAATAATGTGTTGTTAAGTAACACTATAACTTTTTAAAATATAAAAAATATATTTTTCTGCACTTATACTCTTTCTTAATCATTTATTCTTTTAAATACTTTATTTTCAACCTACATTCCAATAACTTTCCCCATGCTCCATCACTGTATCTGAGAAGAACTTCCAGATTAATAGGAAGGAAGCTTGATCTGAATGAATCATAACTTCTATTCTATGATCGATCGGTATAAACATCAACAACTTCGAATTGGACCAGTCTCTCCTGAACAAATAAGTTCTTGGGCCAACAAAATTCTATCTAATGGGGAAGTTGTTGGAGAGGTGACAAAACTACAGATTTTCGCCTTAACCACTTTTCACTGATTGGGATTCAATCGCCTCTGAGGCTCCAGAGAAGTTTTGGCATCATCCTCTAGGAAGATCTGTTGTGCACAATATGAAGGGCTTATTCCTCTGAAATCGGAGATTGTCCATCCGATAGCCCTAGACTTTCTTTTTAGGACCTCTATGAGTATGGCTTCCTGTGTATCATCTAAATGAGCATTGATTATCACAAGAAGGGTCTGATCGAAAGACATACTGGAGATCCTTTGGGAGAGGTTGAAGTTCAACCTCGGGAGTTGACCCAACTACGAGGTCTGTTGTTGAGATGTCCTACTGTCGAAAGGTATCAGAAGGGTCTTTACCCGCTCGGTTGTTGAATGACCGATGGTAGAGTTGTGCATGAAAAATTGCTGTGCTCGCACCTGCCCTGCCCGACGATCCCTTCCATGGGATCTGATTCTGCCTTCATATATATATATATATATATATATATATATATATAATAGGGACTCATTTCCATGTTTTAATAGAATTGGAACCCCCCCTTATATGGGGGGTTGTCCACTATCACCTCTCTTCTAAAATAGGTGGTCGCCTACATACTCCTAATCAGATAAGTCGTACCCGAAGCTCCTGTTCAAGAGTGAAGGATGATTCATAGGCAAAGAGCGAGGGTAGGCTTGATATCTTGGCCGCTAGCTGACAATCATTCCAGGGACCTAGGATGCCTTCCCTTCCCACCTATACCTCTTCCTGATGTGAGATTGACTGGTACTTTAGTCGACCGCCGATAGTGAGTTTTCAGAGATCAGAAATGGTGCTAACTTCTCATTAGCTTGATGCTAGAGCTTTATGCAATTACTGCAAGCTTGTCTTTATATGCCTTCTTTACTCCCCTGCATTAATGCATTCCGTTCTTTGAGATACAAATTTTAATATGTGTTTCTCATTGCACCTTTTATTATGTGTATTGAATTAATTGAATGTCAACTATATATCTACTAATGTATAATTATAAATAATCTCATAAACAATTCACCTGTAAGATTATATCATAGAAAAAGATTTAAAATCTAAGATATGAGGAGAAGTACTATGAAATACTTTATACATATGGATGCAATACATCCGTATATGTTCCTCTACCATATTCCTATATATTATATAGATTTTGATATATGTATGCTTATCCAATTTAAAATAGATACTTTTCCAGATATTTCTTATTGAAATAAGTACATTTAACATATTTGTATCATGTATAAACCATCCAATACAAATATATTTAAGATGATCTATAAAATACTTCTTATATTAGCCTTTTCCTATTTGTAAGTTATTTCAGAACTATTTTTATGAATATTGTAACATAACTTTCATATATGTCAACATATCTATCTGCATATATATACATATATATATATATATATTCACATTTAAAATAGGACCAAGATATAATTATTACTCAAATATATTCATTTGGAACTAGGGATGCAAATGTGTATGAATATATCTATATCTGTCCAGCAACTATATCTGTTATGTCTATATTTTGACATCAGTATCCCTATCCGTTTTAAAATGGATATGAGTATGAATATCACATTGATTTCACAAACATTTGTATCCTATCAATATTCGTATATCTATTTATGCATATATTTTTTCATATTTATATCACATGTATTCCATTCAATACATCTACATTTAAGCTAACCCATGGAATATTTCTAATCTTACTTGTATGTGAAGTATCCATTTTATACTTGTTCTATTTTTTAAGGACATGGTAGTGTAGTTTTAATATCCATCAATATCAATATATGCATCCATATTCGTATTTAAAAACGGATAAGGATATGGTAACATCTATATCTGTATCCGTCTGTTTGTATCACCATTTGGAACCCTTTGGTTGCCTTAATTGTGAAGTGTAATTACTTTTTGTATAATAAATTTTAATTAGTATTTTAATAATCCTACTTTATAGATATATTGATATATGTTGAAACTAAGTTACATTTCAAAAATCAATAAGATCCACTGTACACAACATCTTGATGGATATATTTTTTTCAATAAAAAACATATAAAATAGAAGTATTATTTTAGACTTAAGGGGGCTAAGAACTCGCCCGCTCCCCTTTGTCTCCATCACTGCACCCAGGCCCTTCGCCTCGACCTCCTCCTCCACCTTGACCTCTTCCTCCACCCAACCCCCCGACCCAACCTCCTTCTCTTAGACTCTCCACACCGACCTCCGCCCTCGGCACTCCCTCCACCCATTTCCTCCACCCAACCACATGACTGACGTTGCAGGAGAGGCGACAACCTCCACTGTTGGTAGGGGATTCGTGACGTATAATGGCGACCAACATCCATCCATCGAAAGCACGCAACTCAGTACCGACAACCCCACGAGAAATAGGAGAGGGAAGAAGCAAGAAGGTCGTGCAAAAATTCAAATCAGCTTGATCCTATAAAATGTTAACACTCAAACTCAGAATTATGAAAGCGGAAAGCTTTAATCTCTATGCCTAAGTACACCAACACCCCCCTCCCCCCCGATTCCATCAAATTTCCTCCAATTCTTCCCCATCGCCAAATCTAGTCACCAAACATGCACAATAAGGTAAGAGAGAAAAAAAGGAGAAAATGAGAAAAATATCAAAAAATACTAAAAGGCCTCCTGACAAAAACTAGTTGATATTCGAAGTTTATGGTTCATTGGAAGCATCACCGTCTCCTGCATCCATGTCAACATTTGCCACCATACCCATGCCAAGGCGAGCTCCATCCCCACCCTGATAGCTCATGGGACCCTACCTCTAGGAAGGGCAAGAGTAGCAAGAGGATGAAGTCGCTTCAGCATAACTCCTCTGGAATGGAAGCCGTGCAGGACATCTTTGCATGTGCACTGATGATGAAGATGGAGATGGCATCACGGTGATGATTCGTCTTGCGTACAGCTCGGTAAGTTCGGGCGTGCAAGCCACCACGACCATGCCCCGAACACCATTTCTCCACACTGTGGATGGTAGTGATTGCCCCCCATTCATTTCCTAAACTTTTAAACTGGAGGGGATAAGTGCATTGCTTCAGTTCTTAACCACACACTGATTTAAATAAATCATGGCTTAGTTCACCCCTTTGATAAACTAATAGAAGATCACACATAATAATAATGCGAGAAGGTAGGGACACAATATATTTCAGGAAAAAGTGGAGAATATTTATTATTGAACAAGTTAAGAGGGGCAAACGTATAAAAAAATACTAAATTTAACAATAAGGTAATCACCGACTTTGTGATCAACCCAATCTGTATATGCAAATTATATTTCAAGCATGACATGCGAACACATTTTATATTCAAAACAAATTAAATGGACAAGTTTTATACTTTATATTACATGTATGTCATAAACTTCTACATTGAATACATGCTATGATTTTATGTTAGGTCGTACAGGTTCGGCGAGGCTTTCAAATCCCAACAAACCTTTACTATTTTTTTGATCTATAGACTTGGCGAGCATAACGTCATTGCTCATCAGAAGGAACTGGTAGTGAGCACATTGGTAAGACCAGGTGAAGATATGACGCTTTCTCATCAATGCTGGCACGAGGCATGGTGGACACATATCTTTTCCAGCCTACGATTGTGCCCGACCAAATAACAAGGACGGTTTGGCAAAGCACTGTGCGAATTGCGGGCGAGCACCTGATGAGGACATTCATGCTCGCTAGTAGCATCTTTTCTTGTAGTTCCATCAGTTGCGAATGTAGTTAGAGAAGAAAAAGGTGGTGGGGGCATGTTGCCGCTGCTGGAGGTGATGCAGTGGTGGTCTCCGCATAAGATGGTGGAGACTTAATGGGGGTGCACCCTATGTCATAGAGGAAGGAGAATGTAGGGCAAGAGACAGAGGTGAGCGTGGGTCCGAAAGGTTAGAGGGACATGTGCAAGGGGCAGAAGGGCTATAACGCGAGGCGGCGAGGGCTTGGAACCATGAATATGATGTCCCCTTCCTCACGACATCCACACCTTAAAACTGCATTGTAAGAAAATCATACTTAACCAGACCATGATTTTCTCAAACAATGGCTCTTCTCATATACGGTAAAACTATCAGGAGGGTATGAGTGCTGACCATGAAGAGTAGGGGTACACATGGATCGAACAAAATCCATAATCCGATCCAATCTGATGTTATTGGATTGGACTGATTTGGTTTTATCATTTTAACGGATTGGATTGGATTTTTTAAAATCCGTTAAAGTATGGATTAGATCGGATCATTATCAAAATTCGATCCAATCCAACCTGTTAATCCGTTTACATATATTTATATATTTACATACATAAATATAATACATACAGAATATATATTTTCACCCAATCGTAATTTCCCAAAAAGTTATAATCAGTGTTATTCATCGCATACTTGTTGGATACAAGTCATGTTACCACCTCCATCTCTTTCTCTTGAAAGTCAAATGCTAATATCAAAAATAATAAAATATGATTATACTTTAATGTTGTGAACCCTCTTTGACCATTCCCCACCAATTCCCTCTCCCTTCCATTTCACTCTCAATTGCCAACATCTAACTGTTAGTTTCCTCTCCCTCTTGGTCCATTTTGATCCTCCTCTCCTATACAAGACCATCCCCCTCTAGTACAATGGTGTCGTCCTCCCTCATGATATCGTCACATGTCTCACACAATGTTGTCCCTCTTCGATGAGATACCATTTGCCCTGAGCGCGTTGTAACTCGGTTGATCTCCGTTAAAAGAAAATATATTTGGGATAATGGCTTACTACATGCACTTTTTATTCTTGACCCTTTTGCTTGTTCCAACATCCAACCTTACCCGTGTTTGAAACTTATATCCGCTATATATTGAGATGTACCACACCATCTAGAACATACATACTTGAATTCTTTTCCTTTTTAAATTGATATACGAACTTGATTCATATTTTTTCAGAAATAAATATATATTTTAACTATAGGAGCTAACTGACAAATAAATTCCAGTTCAAGTCTATTAAAAATGAGAGGTATGGTGTCTAATTGGTGGGTTATTTTAACTTGACTTTGTCTTGAATACCCAATCGAATGTGAATATTTTATTATTTTTATATGTTGATGATATGTTATAGTTTATTGAAAGGTGTTCTTGGGAGTGTCTTGATTTTGACATAGCTTAACACTCTATATTTAACACGATTTCATCAAAATCCATACAAAAAACATCAGAGGTTCATCAAAGTTGTTAGCTTCTATCTTTCAATGATTGATCAAGGTTTTTTTGTCAAAGGTGGATGCTCGTATCCCCGTAATCTAGTCCTCTTACCCCGAGATCTGACTAGTTTTTGCATCAACATTTGATAACTTGCATAGTTCATATTTGAATAATATATTGGAAATCATTTATGAATAAATATACTAATGCACCATTATAAAAAAAAACTTAGATATCAAATTCAATATAATTATTTAGTTTCTTCATGTGGCCTTCAACTTTCTATAATGAAGAGTACAATTGATATGACCAAAATGGCAAGGGTATAACCGTATTTGCAGAAATTTGGAGGGAGCGGAGTGTAAAAATCCCTCAAAAGCAAAAAGGAACGTTGCTGGTGGTGCCTCCGGCCCCCAAAATAATATCACTCGTCCCCGCTCCATTTCTGCGCCAAATCCCAAATTACCACTCCACTCTTCTTCCGATCGCCCCGGTTCCGATGGCCTCCGACGACCCCTTCGAGAAGAACGTCGTCTTTAAGAAGCTCAGGTCCCGATCCGAGAACAAGGTCCAGATCCATCCCCCACTCCTCTCCGATTCCCATCTCTGCAATCTTTGCTTTTTTATAATTTGATTTTTTGGGAACACCAGATGTGCTTCGATTGCAATGCCAAGAACCCGACGTGGGCGTCCGTGACCTACGGGATCTTCCTCTGCATCGATTGCTCGGCCGTGCACCGCGGCCTTGGTGTGCATGTCAGCTTCGTCAGGTCTAAATTAACCACTTGCATCTATTTGATTTTATTTTTATTTTAAAAAAGGACCCCTTTTCGTCGATCTATTATTTTCCCGTTTTATGAGATTTGATGTTGTTTTAATTTAATTGAAAAGAGCCACTTTTTTTCAAATGCAATTTTGAGTAACTAACATGTACTAAATTGCCAACAAATATGGCTGTATTTTCTTATGATAAAATTTGTATAAACAAGTTATTGGTAGAATGCTCCGAATAATTGCATATACAAGTTATTTCCCGGGTAAAATTGGACCATGGATAAGGTAGACAATCCGTTTCCCTTCTTTTTGCGTTCATTATATACATGCGTATGGTCATATAAATGTAAAAGATTGTCTCTAAACTCAAATGTGAGCCCATAACCTACATGTTTTCTTGACTTGTATTTTCAACACCCATGAAAGTGGTATAATGAAGAAGTGGGTTACCAAAAACGAAGTCTTGACAAAAATGTTGGAGTATTTGGTTGCACGCCTATTATGTTGTAGATGGGTAAATGGATACCTCTAGGATCCATTTACCCCATCCACATGTTTAGTCCCACATCTACTAGTGGCGGGACTTGGAAGCTCTGTGGAGGCTATATAAGGAGCCCCAGACCTCCTGTATCCATTGAGAAAAAAATGAATGCAATATCCGCCCCTTTGAGGGCTTCTCCCGTGGTTTCATCCTGCTCCTTAGGGAGTAGGGTTCCACGAAAAATCCCGTGTGTTCTTCCAAGTTTTATATCTTTATTTCTGATACGCTTCTGCATGTTTATTTTCTAACATGGTATCAGAGCGGGTTCGATTCTCGAGGTTTTTATGTTAGTTCATTAATTTATTCGAGATTTGATCTGTGTTCTTGAAGATCATTATTCTATTCAAGTTTTTTAAGTTTTAGGGTTTCTATTGAAATCCTAATTTCTGGAGTTCTGCTTCATGATCACGCTTGATCAAAATTCCTCGAAGCACTTATTCACAGTTCTGAAGATTCAGTGTTGCAAGAACAGATGTCCGTATCTGTGTTCTAGGGTTCTTATTGAAACCCTAATTCTCTCGTATCAACCAAGCCACGACGGCGGCAGACTTCCAGACCTTGCTCTCCTTCCAGATCATGGCGGAGCAACCATCATCTCTTGGCTGGCCTCCAGACCTTGCTCTCTTTCCACAAGGTACCTGGAGACAATAGCAGATCCCACAAACTCCAACATCACACACATGGCTTATTATTCTTCGGCCAAAGGCACCGATGGGGAAGCACCTTCCCCAAGGCGAGCAGCAGCCCAGGCGGAGGCGAAGCCCCTCCGATCCATCTCCAGATCCCTCAAGCAAGCGGCGCGATTCTTCGTGCGCAGGTGTCACTTCTAGGCGATATTGAAGTCTGATCTCCACATCTCCCTAGCGGCGCACCACACTCCTATCTCATGCCGGCAGCGGCGTTCTCCAGGCGACCCCAATCATTCAACCGCACATCGCGGCATCTCCCAAGCTGCTTCAGCAACCAGCGTCTGGTGGCGACACTCGACCTCCAGAACCCTCCAGGCGGAGCCCCGATCGATAGACAGGAGCTCCTCTCGCAAGGAACCCTTCAGGCAACCAGATAACTCCAAAATAGGGACTCCAAGCTGCAGCCCTTCACACTCCACGGACCAGCTCCATCTCGTGAGGAAAACCCAGACGCCTTGGCGGCGAGACTCCAGGAAGGACTCCCCATCGGAGGGCGGCGCAGGGAAAGGGGGTTCCCACGATTGGGAACCCTAAAAAGAGGAGCCCGTCATTAAAAAAAATATTTACTGGGAAAGGGGGTTCCCACGATTGGGAACCCTAAAAAGAGGAGCCCATCATTAAAAAAATATTTTCTGTAAGGGCCCAAAGGGACCGTATGCCTTATAAAAAAAGGAGGAAAACAAAAATGTTGATTTTTTGGGGCCCAGGTCGGTCGAGAAAGAAAAAAGAAGAAGAAAAGGGTGCGTACAATTAAAAAAAAGTGTACACAAAGCAAAAAAAAAAGATTTGAAAAGCCAATAGAAAAATGACACGACTTATTAAAAAATGTGTTTAAAAAAATAATAATTTGAGAAGCCGGAAAAAATAAAATCGGTTATTTGATGTTTTCTTTCTCCTCATTTGTCTTGTCTTCTACCAACTTGATCGATGTTGATTTTTCGACCAGTATGGGAGAAAGGGGGAGTATTGTGTAGAGTCACAGGTCTTCTTCAGATGTCAGATTCTCCAGACTCTACAATTATCATATGTTCAGACTCGACGTCAGTTTACGAGTCTGCAGTTC
Organism: Ottelia alismoides; assembly: GCA_037367405.1. Taxonomy (NCBI): domain Eukaryota; kingdom Viridiplantae; phylum Streptophyta; class Magnoliopsida; order Alismatales; family Hydrocharitaceae; genus Ottelia; species Ottelia alismoides. The sequence continues at coordinate 113,166 of JAZKJV010001358.1, read as the reverse complement.
AAGACGCACGAGTGTGCGATCTTCAGTTTCGTGGTCCCCATCATTCTTGTTGTTGTCAGGCCAGAGTTTTCATGTGAGCCATGGGACTCCAGAGTAGAGGACCATTCCCTATGTCATGTGGCCAAGGGTTTTTATGTGGTATCATAGGTACTCCAGAGTAGAATACCATTCTCTGTGCCAGATGGGAGAGACTCAGTTCTCCGACGAGGAGACTTTCAGACTCCATTCTCCAGCGACCGTGGACTCCGACGAGGATTGCACTTCATGGCCTTTCAGTTCAGCCCTTTTCAGAGATAGAGCAGTTGTCCATATGTTGTGGCGGGCCAGAGTACGCCAACGATGAGACTCATTTCCAGTTGCAGTGATTCTGACAGGCGCAGCTCAGAGCACATGCTCTCCGACGAGGAGATTCTGTTGACTCGCACTCCAGCCCGTTCGTCCTCCTCACTTGCAAGGCATGAGAAGCAACGTCCTCGACAACAGCCGACAGTTGTGCGCGTTGAGTTGATATTGTCTGTAGTGTCATGTAGCGTGAGTTGAGTTTCTTTCTGTTTGTTTGTCCAAGTTGAGCATTGTATGCTCCATCTTGAGGGGGAGTGTTGGAGTATTAGGTTGTGCGCCTATTATGTTGTAGACGGGTAAATAAATACCTCCAGGATCCATTTACCCCATCCATGTGTTTAGTCCCACATCTACCAGTGGTGGGACTTGGAGGCTCTGTGGAGGCTATATAAGGAGCCCCAGACCTCCTATATCCATTGAGAAAAAGGAATGCAATATCTGCCCCTTTGAGGGCTTCTCCCGTGGTTTCATCCCGCTCCTTAGGGAGTAGGGTTCCACGTAAAATCCCGTGTGTTCTTCCAAGTTTTATATCTTTATTTCTGATACGCTTCCGCATGTTTATTTTCTAACAAAAAAGAAGTGAGTGGTACTGATATCATTCGGCCTATAAGCACAAATAGAATTTGGGCGCATCTTTACCCGGAGTAGAATATGAACCTACAAAATTTTAAAGGCCCATCCATGAACAAGAAAATAACATTGTAGAAATCTCGGGATCAATGATTGGACCATGCAAAATAGAAATAGTCTTTTTGGGATAAAGATCAGATGACTCGATCGATCTATAAACTGCATTTTCGGAGAGAATTTAAATCAATTAGTATTATGCATGACTCGATCGATCTATAAACTGCATTTTCGGAGAGAATTTAAATCAATTAGTATTATGCACTCGTATGTAATTCCTCAAATGATTTGTATTTAGCTATGGAAAATGATTCTCAAATCCAAAAAGGATACTAAAAAACCTACCCATCTTACATGACATGATACATCAACAATCATATATGATTTAAGGTTGCTTATATGATGGGTAATTCCTTGCAAGTTGGTCCATTTCTATGTATAATGTGACATCTCTAATATCCATCATGCGGATTATATTTTGCTGTACTCATGGCGGGTCAACCTAATATAAGTTAAAGACCTATAATGTATTAGATCATTTTTTATGGCAGTTGTGGGGAGCTGCCATGTATTAGCTTGTTTTGATGGAGGTTCTTCGATACCTGCCATGCATTAGCTTGTTATAAATTTCCGATTGCGTCGTGGCTTTTATGGTGGCACATTTTACGATGCAATTGATTTTTGATCAATTGATCCCAGACGAATTTTAATTTACGATATGTGGTTCGATTTAGATCATTCAATATTGATCGATCCTTTTATGATTTTATCGGATTATATGGACCTTAATCAGGCCGGATTCGAGTTATTCAAATCCGATTGTCACAAGGTTTACCATAAGATAGGTAGTTAATTTTGCCCCATGGCCTGACAGAGACTGTTAGCATACACCCCAACGTATACAGATGAATTGGGGATCAAAAAGACATTATGTCCATGTTGGAGTGGCTATATGACTGAATTATGGCATGATCAGCCAAGGTCTAAATCATAGCATCAAGCACTTACAAATATTCTAAACCAGAATCTAATTATAATTCCCGCATGCTCACATACCCACCATGCCATCATGTGCATGCAATGCATAATGATTTTTAAATAGGGCAATCAACTTTGTTTGATCGTGAAGTTGTCATTTGATTACTTGTCTGGAGCCATTTCCGAGATTTTTGGACATTTGCATCCATTGGAGCGTGAAGCAACACAATATTTTCACTATCTGCTTGTCATGATATGGCAGGTTGGCCTCCATATCACAGTGCCCATAGGAGCCCTGATCACATTCTCATCAGCTCTCCCACATAACACGATATACAGATCATATCCTTTTGCTACAATATCAGTTCAACTAATGAAATCTTGAAAATATCTGTAATAACTCAGAGTACTTGGAAGTGTTCTCACACCATCTACCTGTTTTCCATACGTAACAGGACATACACATCCTATTCTTCTGCTAAAAATGAGCTGTAAATCGTATTCTTATGAGTTGTAACTGAGCAATGCTTGAGAAGATCTATAATAACTCAGAGATGTTGGAAGTGTTTTCTCATCGGTTAATTGTTTTCCATGCTCTTGTATTTTATTTCTTTGTGGATTGTTACATCTTCCTTCGGATGATATTTCATTCAAAAAAGAGCATACTGCTTAATGTAGATCAACTTGTCAATCTAATCAGAAATCAAGATCTCAGGTAAGAAGCTGGATGTACCAAGTAGAATACAAGGGAGTTCAAACATGTGAATAGATCAAAATTTTCGTTATGCGGGCAAAATTTTTGGTCATCATTTCTAATGATTGGCTTACTCGCCAATCAATACGTCCTTTGATTTTTTTAATTGATATATCGGTGTTTGTTAGTCATTTTATCCATCTAAGGTTCAGTTGCAAACGAGGTATCTTCCATGTTGAGACCTCACACATCATGGCAAGTTGGTTGATATTTTGCAGCCAAGTGGCACATGAAAAGCTTGTTTTTTTAAGGAAGAAAGCATAATTATGCCAAATAAATTTTTATTTAAAGGGGAAGGGCAAAGGTAAAATAATTGTCGACACTTTGCATGTTGACAAGAACACGCAGCAGTAGATAATTGGAGTATAGTTAGTGCCCAATTTCTCTACTGCTTGGCAAAGCATGTTCCTCGCATTATTTGTTATCTAGCAGTTTAATGTAATTGTGAAAAAGAAACACTGAATATTGGAAAACAATATCTCAAGGGTGCTATTGTCTTAGGTGTTGGTAAATAAGATGTAGCTATCCTCAGAAGAATACTTATAGAATCCAGTTTTTAAAGAAATTCAATATTTTTTCTTCTGATGGGTACTTTCAGGTCCACAAATTTAGATTCCTGGTCTGCTGAGCAATTAAAAATGATGGTGTTTGGTGGCAATAAGCGGGCTCAAGTTTTTTTTAAGCAACATGGTTGGACTGATGGTGGGAAGATTGAGGCGAAATATACATCAAGGGCAGCTGATCTCTACAGACAGCTACTTACTAAAGAAGTTGCTAAAAGCCTTTCAGAGGATGTAGTCCTGCCATCTTCCCCAGTTGCTTCCTCATCAGAACTTGCGGGAAATGGCCTTCCAGACATTAGACTTACAAATGCGCCAAAAGAGAGTGCACTGAGAGAGAGTTCCACTGAAAAGCATGAAGGCAACGCAGTTGCCAGGTCACCAAAAGCCAGTGCTCATTCATCTACTATTGGTGCTGTCAAGAAGCCCCTCGTAACTAAAAAGGGTGGGACTAAAAGTGGCGGTCTTGGAGTCAGGAAGCTTACTACAAAGGTGTGGATGAGGATCCAAACATCAAAGACGATTTCATTTTTCTTATCCATTCTTTCATGTTGTCATCTCGAGTGAAATATGTAATTGCAGCCAAATGACAACCTATATGACCAGAAGCCAGAAGAACCAGCTCCATCAGTCACCTCCAGCAGCAGTCTTCCCACACGCAGTCCTTCTTACACTTCACGCTTTGAATATGTAGAGAATGTGCCATCTGAAAGTAGTTCTGGGGACAGTCATGTGATTAGTCATGTATCCCCTCCTAGTTCCTCTACATTCTTCTCCGACTTTGGAATGGACTATGCCCAGAAGAAAAGTAGTTCGAGCATCCCCAAAGTTCAGGTAAGCATACTTTTTTCGAAGATTTTTTTTCTGATATCAATTTTTTAATCGACATTTGGTATATTATTACCCAATAAGGTAAAATTGCTTTAGCCATCATGCGGGCATGCCATTCTAAACATGTATATTACTCTTCTCTGCTTTTTCTCTTAACAATGTTTGCTCCTTTTGGAGGAAGGGTACTTCTTATACTTCCAGGGGCAAAACACTCCAAAAGAAGTTTGTGGAGGTGAAATGACCTCACAGTCATACATTGGATATTTTTGTAAATTTCTCTCATTCTTTAAATATTCTTAAAAACAAGCACTACCTAGTAGGAAATTAATAATTCCCTTTGTGTTATTTCCTTTTGCTTGGCATGGGTGGTCCATTGGGGTTTGGGCTTGTGCAATATAAGTTATATAAGAGAGTACTATTGTGTATGGTTTTCCTACATGATGATAAATTATGTTAGGCTCATGATGTAGTAGTTAGCCTCCCTCCCCCTTTTAATTGAAGGGAGAATATGGAAAGATTAATTGAATTACCTCTTTCGTAACAATTGGCACTTGTTCTTTCATCCAAATGATGCCTTTAAATAAAAGTGATAGTTTCTCCCTGTAAATGTGTTTGGCAGTAATAAATATATACAACTTATCTGTCTTTTTTTTTTGACGCTCTACAACTTATCTGTCTTAATTTGGTAAATGCTTTATATTATGTAACTTGCCCCTTCAATATAGGAAAGAGGCTTGATTTTAGCTTTTCTCTCGTCACTTGTTACCGCTCACCTATTCCATTACATTTCTAAATTGGTAATCAACTTGTATGTGAGAAATATGTAGTTACTATTACACAAGGTTGACAAAGGCGTCAACCATGGTTACCATAAAATTCTTTAGAGTCCAACCATACTTTTGTTATAGAATTTTTTAGTATTAGCTGTCATGAATAGGTAGAGCTAGCGAGAGGGTTGTTAGAGGGAAAGCATGACGGGAGAGTGGAAAGAGCGAGAGGGGAGAGAGAGCAAGGGAAAGGAAGAAGGGCAAAGTGGTTCAAAAAATATAGGAAGGCTTCTCTCGAAGGGGGTGTTGGGGGTGACATGGGGTTTGATTATCATAAAGAAGTCGTATGCCAAGATAATCACATGGAATCAACGGTGTCAGGGGTTTCTTTGCGGGCTTTTGCATGTTAGCCTTGTGGCTACAATATTGAAGCATAGCATGCATTATTTCCGTGACAATTCTCAAGGAAATTTCTCCCACGATTGCAGAGACCTCATTGTCTGTTTCTCATATTGTTGGTCATTAGCGATGGATTTGTGGTAAGTATGGTTTATGGAATACAAAGGTTGTCTCTATTGGATGACTCGATACATACAAGTTGTTAGAGAAGAGGTCGACTTTGTTGTTAAAGGTTGCTTTGGTGTGTGAGGTTTCCAACTTAGTTATTCCCATCAAATTTTGTTGTGGGTGGTATCTCTGTTGTCCTTCGAAACACCTTTAAAGGCATATCGTAACGGTGCACAGCGATACAAGAAGTCATGGGGTGGTTGTAGCTGTTGGATATACGTATGGTTGTGCATTCTCGATGATGCACATACATAGTCTAGAGGCTATTAGGTCTTAAAGGACTTCCCTTGGTCTATAAATGACTAAGGAGAGATGCTATATAGAAGGGATCTGATGCGATGAGTTCATTTGGCATAAGATTGGGCATTTGGTGGTGCCTGCTGGAACACTTCGAAAGGGACATCCACTCGTGTTGGAATGTGAGGGTTCCTGATGACTAGGCAACCTATGTAGTATTTATTATTTGGGAAAGATGAAGGGTTCAAAGAGACAACAAAAAAGTGTTTCTATGGAGCGTGAAGAGTCCTTGTGTCATTTGACATTATGTATGAACATAATTATTATAGTCCCTTGGCATTCTCGAACTCCTGTGTACATCGGGGGGGTGCAACTCATTCCCACACCATTTATGCACCCTTGTATGTTCCCTTCTGAATAATAATGAAGGAGCTTCGTGTCTATCCTTGTGTCAGTGTGTGCATGTGTTTGTGTTTGAACATGGGTGAGTGAGCAAGTCGAGTACAGGAAAAGTAGTGCATGCATGTGGTTGTTCTACTTTGAGAGAAGGCTTTCTAGCTTATGAGGTGCTAGTATCGCATCGAGTAAGTCTCAAAGTTCTATACTTGAGATTTCCTCCTCGTGATTAATGGTATCAAAACAGAGGATATATAATTTCATTGGCATAAAGTGGTTTTTAAAGCAAGATTAAAGCTTGAAGCGATTTTTGGAGCTATCTGCCATACCGTAGACCAAGACCTTGTTGGTGCAAGTCCTCTTCAAGCTTCTGGAGGGAAGATGGTGATTGTGATGTGTCGTGGTGTTGGGTGTGAACACAAGCTATAAAAGAGATGAGTCCACTATCAGGGCTTGCTCCATCGGCGTATACATCTCGAAGATCATCCGATGGGGAGAGCAAATAGATGGGATAAGACCCAACTTCCCTCTAAGTAGAGCACACCCCTGGTGGACAAGCTAGAAGCATTCATCATGATGATTGCTAATCTTCATGATAAGACCACTCTCATCAAGAAGATAATAGCAACCGACAAAGTTTTTGTGATGGCATAGGGATCGAATGTAAATGAACCTAAACACATCACATGTGCATGGAAGTATACTTTGAGGTGACCAAGATGAGGGAAGTGGAGGGGTTGGTTTTGACATCAATGTAATTATTTAATGATGCCAAGTTGTGGAAAAAATCGTGCAACGGAAAAGACAAAATCGAGGATCTCCTCCCTGGATGATCTAATCATGGAACTGAAGAAGCAATTCATGTTGAAGAACATTTATGGTTGCAGAAGTCAGCAGTCGGTACTCGGTCGGCAGGGTCACTGACTAAGGATTAATCGGCAGTCGGGAGAGTAATCGGATTTAGTCAGGCATTAGTCGGTTTGGAATTTTTTTATTATTTTAAATATATAAATCAATTTTTATAGCATATACTCTCATTTATATTCATATATTTAGCAGTTTTAATATTTTTAAGAGCATAAAAAAATAGCAAGAGAATGAAAAAAAGCAAGTTAAGAACAAAATGTTTGGAACATAGTACAAGCAGATATTCAAAAATAAAAAAACAATTATAACATGCCCAAAAAATAATACAAGCGAAAAGTAAGGCAAGTGCCACAAGCCATTGGATTCAATCTTCAATGTCATCATCCAAGTCCAGCTCTTCTTCTCCATCATCGCCTTCTTCTTCTTTATCATCGTCATCATCTTCTTCTTCTATATCCTCAAGATGTAGCTCCTCCTCATTCATCGGCGTAACATTGGAGCTTGACGATGAAGTTCCCCTTCCACGTTCACCCCGTTGGCTCCTTCTTGGTTCCAAATTCTCTTCGGTGCCACTAGCATGTGCTAAAATACCCCATGTCAGTCTGGAACCTGGAAAAACCTCCTCATCATGAGCATCAACATCCCCGGTCCATTCAGCCATGTATGCACGATCACGAGATGACAGAGGATCTCTCTCTTTATCATCTCGACGTTCCTGCAGGTTGGAATTGAAACGCACATACACAAGATCGTTCAGCTTCTTCGTCTCCAACCTGTTTCTCTTCGTGGTATGGATCTGAAGACCAAAAAAATTTAACTTTATATCAATACTCATTTAAATTTTACTATTACTAATCGAATTGGGTGGGTGGAGTGGAGTCTTTACCGAGTCAAATGTACTCCAGTTACGCTCACATCCCGATGATGAAGACGTCAAGCTCAAGATTTTGATAGCCATAGCTTTCAAATGAGGTGTGTCATCTCTATGATTATGCCATCAATTAGCTATTAGAATAGAGAAATGGTCAACATAATAAAATAAATGATTAACATTAATAGAAAATAATGACTGAAATACATGGATCAAAATTGCTATCATTTGTCATCCTTTGTCTCACAGCTAAAGGCTTGCCAAAATCTCCACGACCAAGTCTATATGCCGGAAGCTTGTCCTTGGTAATTGCATCTTGTATATCCAAATCTGGATAAAAATTTTCCATGCACTCCTTAAACCCTCTCCTCACCACAACATCTGGATCACCATGAGACTTGGTGTAGAAGAAAAATGGGTTCAAGTAATAAGCTGCTAGATGCAATGGAGTATCGAGTCTCCCTTTAGTCTTGGAGGTAACAACATCCACAAAAAAATTATAAGATGACTCCTCACCATTGAATGCTGCAATTATTTCCCGCTTGGCCTTTTCAAGCCCTTCGTAGACAAAGCCCATGGATGGGCGTCGACCTGCATCAACCACACGTAATAAACGAACCAATGGAGTGAAAAATCTGATAGCATGTGTTGTATGGTTCTAGAACGTAGGGCTGAATACAATGGAACTCGCTGCTTCTCCCTTCTTGGTCTTATACCACTTGTAGCTTCTTCACTCTTCTGAGGAAAACATCAATCTCAGCTTGTCTTTCTTCTCATTTAGGCTCTCAAGAGTGAGAAATGTGGTTGCAATCTTGTTTGGCCGAGCCTTGCAATGTCCCTCTTGCTGGTGAACTTGCGTATCAAGCTTAGAGTTTTGGTGTGAGAGTAGATGAACACCGTAAGCCTCTTCGCCTTTGTGATTGCACTCCTCACCTTTGTCTCTCTGCTTATCTCCTCCAAAGCAAGATCAATGGAGTGCGCGGCACACGGAGTCCACCAAATCTGCGGATATTTGGCGACCAACAATCTTCCTGCTGCTATATTAGCGGATGCATTATCCGCCACAAACTGAACCACTTTATCCACTCCTACTTCATTCAGGCACTCCTCCATCAACTTACAGATGTATTTTGCAGCGTGAGCCTCATCTGAAGCATCTATGGACTTCAAAAATGAAGTCCCCAAGGTGCAATTGACACAAAAATTGATGATGCTCCTTCCTCGCTTATCCGTCCACGCATTAGTCATCAAAGAGCATCCCGCTGACGTCCACGTATCACGATGACATTGCACGTCATCATGAATCTCCGTCACTGCCTTCTTCAGAAGCGGATCACTAAGCTCATACCTCGTGGGAGGCTTTAGTCCAGGCTCGTACTTCCCAATCGCCTCCACCATCTGCAAGATGTTCTTCGTCGTCAAAGCATTAAACGTAATCACCGATGTATATGCCCATTTGGATATGTACGATGTAACCCTGTCACAATGATCCTTGGAGAATGCATCCTTGATGGTCATCTGGCGTGATGATCCTTCCATTGGGACATTTTGCTCCAAGGATTCGGAGACTCGTGATCTCTTCGTCGAACCCAAATCTCCAGTGATATTAACTTCCTCCCTCATCTCAAGAACATCGGCGGCTTTTTGGGACTTCAACCTGGCAACATCATCAAGGTACGCAATCATCTTCTTCTTCGTTTCCTTATCCACCTTGGGACATGCAGCTACATTCCCTCTTCGATGTGCTAGATGTGTCTTGAATCTATGTACACCACTCTTGACAATCTTCTTGCACAATCTGCAAGTGATCGTATTTGGATCCGTACGATTCGCAAAGTAACCGTATTGCCATGCAGGATCAGTTGATCCCGGCGGCACATAAAAGGATGAGTCGCTACCGGAAGCGACGTTCGCTGGAGGTATAGCCATTTACATAGTAAACAAACTCACAATTTAGGCAATCAACAAACACACAATAATTTCCAAGTTGAGCAACATACAACTTAAGTTTACAGGAATGTTTTATCTTTATGTAAATATGATAGGAGAATTCTTGGATGCATTAGAGAGTTAGATACTTTGTAGTACTAATGAGGACTAAAGAAGGTTCATCAATATGAAGCATGAAGGGGTAGACCCTCCGTTCTGCTTAACCGGGAAAAAACTTTGAGAATGAAGATGAATACCAAAGAAGATAGCAATGATGTGTAGAGCAAATGTTGGTGTTTTAATCATCTAAATGCAAGAAAGTGTTATGAAAAAAAATAAAAATATGTGGGCATGGCGTGAAGCTGTATTGAGACCGCATCCTTATTATAACTAATCCAATCCAATCCTCATTGAGACTGTGTCAACTACATGGATTCATTGCCTTTAACCAGATCTAATCCAATCATGTTCATGCTTAGACTTGGAGATAAACTAATTTACATCATACGTCTATGCCAACATACAACTTAAGTTAAAAAAATTGATTAGGGCATGCTCTATTCATATAATAAAGATATAAAAAGAAAAAAAACGAAAAATAAAAGTGAAAAGCCTAACCTCGGTCCTGGGCAGCGAGCGGCGTTGATGCGCCGTGACTTGGGTGAGCGGCGAGCGACGATGTCGGTGAGGCGACGAGAGGGAGGTGCCGCCTTTGGAAGCTAGGGCAGCGGGGGTCGGGAGCTAGGGCAGCGGTGGTCGGGAGCTAGGGCAGCGGGGGTCGGGTGCTAGGGCAGCGGGGGTCGGGTATGCGAGCGGAGGGAGGAGTTTCTATTCGAAACTTTTATTCCAATTTATTCGGGTATTCAGGTATTTTAGGATGCTCGATCTTTCATGCAAAAAACGGCCGCTTACTCGGCCGACTACGCCGATAACTCAAGCGAGTAATCGGTCTACCCGATTATAGCCCGACTTTGCCTATTCAAGTCGGGTACCCATCCGAGTCGTTTAGTCGGGCCGACTAGTCGGCCTAGTCGACCGACTTTTGCAATGTGGGAGGCTCCTCAAAACTTGAAGCAAACTGGTGCATTACGTGAAGGCATTTACATATTTATTGCTGGGAATCGGGGTATGTCCAAAGAAGACATGTTCTTCAATTTCATGATCGGTTACAAAGTTAGGTCCAAACTATGTTGAGACCAGAGCTGAGAGAAGGATTTTAATTTAGCGATTGTGATGGTGAACTCGATGGTCGATTACAAGGTCCAACCGATCCCTATTGAAAAGGAGTTTATCAACAAGGCGAAGATAAGGACATGGGCGTTTCCCACAAGCACCAACATGGACAATAAGGATGCATAATAGAAGCAACACAGATTAAGAGATCTGAGCTCGGAAGAGTGGGAAATTTGCCAGTAACCCACAAGGAGGAAACAATAGTGAGTTACCTTGCTTATGATCTTGATTGGACTAATATACTGGAAATTCAGAGCCTAGGAGGCATTGATCCCTCATGTTATGGGATACACACAACAAGTAATAGAGATCAACATCGAGCTAGTGGAGAATTTTTTTCTCCACAAGTGGAGTTGGATTTATGCTACACACAAGTTGCGGAAAAGTTGGACAATCTCATGGAGTTGAGAGGCATACATCTTTGACAAGAGGTGATAGTGAAGCTCCTCGTCGCATGACAATGGTCGAGTCAGGGAAAGGCGAGAACATTTGTGGAGGAAAGATGAGAAAGGAGGTAATGTTGCATATGGTCGCTACCCCTCTTTTTGTTAAACAAGTTGGAAGATACATTGTGGATATGATAATGATGAGATGCCTGCTGAAGAATAAATGCTCAGTTGGGGATGACTGAATCATCAAGTAGGGGAGACTTGTTACATCCCTAAATTTCATAATCGAGAATGTATGTGCATGCACAATGGTGGGTGCACGTATAGGAGCAATGTGGCACTTCATGAAAGTTGCATTTTTGATAGTTCGGCACTGATTCACAAGAGTCTTAGGGGACTCGATTTATCTGTCAAATACATGGAAAATTGCATTTAATTTGGTGACGATCCACATAAGTCTTGGGGGATTCTAATTACCCATCAAGTACATGACAAAGGAAGGAGATCACACAAGTATACTTGTACAAAGGAAAAGTATCGTGAAGTCCTGGCAAAGCTAGCACAACAAATACATGCAACGTTGCAAGACATGACAATGAATGCACACATAGGATATATGCGATTGTGTTGAGCATACGTAATGAAGCATCATTAGTCATACAAGGCGTATGCACATATACACGCATAATTTGTAATGGTGCTTGGTGATCCAAGAAGGCATGACACGTTGCATATCTTAAACATGCATGCTAGATTGCACATACATAAGTGTTATAGAGTCTACAACAACAGGTCCCGGAGGACCTTCTGTATTTTACAATCGACTACAGATTTTTTTTCTGAGGAGAAAGAGGGTGTAGCCCTTAGAGTGGAGCTCACCGCATATTTATTCCATCAGTACACGAATGCAAAAATAAACGCCCAAACAGCACCACACAAGGATACAACATGTTGGACCATAAGGCCATCAAAGTCCATTAGTGGCCCAACACCCACTCATATATAAACCGATGCCCTTTTACAACACCATACAACGACATTACGTGTTAAGCCGTAAAGCCATCAATGCCTTGTTGCCCAATACCTTCTCACAGATGAACTGGTGCCCTTTAAAGATTTTCTCATTTCTAGCACACCATAAGGCCTAGAGGATGGCAAACGGGCCAGCCGCGTCCTCCAGATAACTCCCACAAGCCACCCTAATCGAGCTCCAGTACGTCGCGCTATCCACTGAGCGCAGCCACGACATCGTCACACGTTCATGGCCGACGATTCGTAACCAAAGAAGAGATGCTCATGGTCCTGCTCAATACCACATCTGTCCGCTGTCGCACATAATCTCCTCGGTGCTCAGAAGTCTCGCCCTGCACGCCTTGGAAAGCAGCCGCCCGCGTCTCGCCAACTATAGGAAAACCTTGATCCACATAGGAATTCTTCTAGCCCAAATAATTTTGTAGTCCCATGCATTCTCCTCCCAAACCTCCCCGCGCTGCCTGGCGAACTCTCTATACGCCTTCTTCACCGAAAAACTCCCCTCCTTCCAAACGAAGTGGTCTCTGCCCTCGTTGGGGTTGCCCACATATGTAAAATCCCTTAAGAGGGCCACACCCTAGTCATATCTCTGGTCCGACAAAGCAGAAGCGAAAGATGGGCACCAATATCCCTTCGTCCAAACCTCATATACCGTAGCACTCCTGTCCCATGCAATGGCGAAAAGTTGCGGGTACCTCTCCCTGAGCAGGCCCATTCCCAGCCAATCATCCAACCAGAATATGAAGCCACGTCCATACCCCAGCACCGGTCTCACCATCCTACCCAGCTCCAACGAGACACTCATCAAACCCCTCCAAAGCGACGGCGACCTCTTGCACGCCTCAGCGCTCCACGAACTTCTGATCCCATAGATGATCCGCATCACCCTGCAAATTTTCATCGGACTTCTTCTAAACTCTCAGCGCCCACTTCGTTAGCAGGGACTTATTCATGAGCTCTAAATTGTGGGCCCCTAGGACCCCCTTCTTCGACCTCATCACCGTGTCCCAGCCCACCAGGTGCACTCCCAACCTGCCAATCTCTACCTTCCAAAATTATGCCTCCTGCCGCCCGTCAGACCAGAAGAAGTGCTTCATCATCCCCCACAGCTTCTTCTGCACCCCCACCGACATCAACCTCGTTGAGAAGAAAAAAATCGGGATGGAGGACAATGTATGCTTGAGGAGAACCATCTTTCCCCCCTTAGAGAGTGATTGTTCTTCCAGCCCGCCAACTTACTCTCCAGCCTGCCAATCACCACCTTCCAATCTGCTACCCGCAACCTTCCAGCAACCAGAGTGCTAGAGATTACCGTATATTGTTGTTTCTTTATTTGTCTCTGTTTCCTTATGCATTGTTTCCTTATGTATCACTGTTTCCTTATGTATTGTTTCCCTATGTAACCCCACAGGGGTATTTATGTAAGTTCTCCTCTGAGCACCCTATGGTTTAGTCCTCTATAAGGACCCCTAGACCTCATAGAATAAACACACAATATTCTTCTCTTCTTTTCTCCACATGGTATCAGAGCGGCGGTCCTAGACCGGTATTCTGATCTAATATTCCTCCGCCACTGCGCGTCCCTTCTCCCTCCCTCCCCTCCCCTCCACGACGCCCAACAGGAGCCCCGCGTTAGGCGTGCGCCCCCGTGTCCTGGGCCCCTTGCCCTAGGCCCCCTGCGCTCCCCCCCGCGCTCCTCCGTGCCCCTCGCGCCCCCTGCGCACCCATCGCACCCCTCGCGTCCCTCCGCCCCCTGCGATCTGCCGTAACCTTCCTGTGGCACTAGGCTTCTGCCGCTGCCGCCCTAGGCCCCTTGTTCAACTTCGGTTTAGGGTGTTGAGCCTCCACAACTCTCAAAAAATGTGTAACTAAGGCGGTTCTATGGATCAACTACAACTTCATCTAGGCTACTTTTTCTTGACCTAGAGACGCTATCATGACGTCCACCGAGACCGAGCCTATGTATCCTCCTTCTTCTTTGATGGTACAAGGCACATCTATCAAGTTGAAAGGCTCCGAAAACTATGTTCTATGGTCTCGATCCTTCAAGATATTTATTGGTGGCCAACGAAAGAGTGCCATCCTCACGAAGACTCCTCTTGCTACCACTGATGCAGATTATGAAGCCTGGTTTGTCGACAATTGCCAGGTAATTACTTGGATGACAAATAGTGTGGATCCAAATATTGCTGCAAATCTCTTAGGTAGCGTTTGGTTCGCGGGTTACCCGCGGGTTAGGGGAGTTTACCCCCCTTAACCCACATCCCCCTCTCTCCCCGTGGGCCCCACTTTATTCTTTTTTTTTAAATTAAATAAATCAATTTTACATCATCAATCTTATCAAAAAATAATATATTATACCATCATATCATATAAAAATTATAAACTACTCCACTTCTACTCCCTTTTCCAAACTTCAATATAATCACATCACAATAACTACTCACTTTTTCAAACTCCAATACAATCATATCATCCCAAACCCACTTCTAACCCACCCCCAGTACCCTCTATCCAAACACCAAAACACAAAAACGGTTACCCTCTACCAGTTTAATCCGCCTTAACCCGCCAACCAAACGCACTCTTATATAAAGATACTGCTAAAGCCATGTGGGAAAATCTTGAGCACACATATTTCCATAAAACAATCAAGTCTCGTCTTTCTGATATATACACAAGAATCTGGTCTACTAATCAAGAAGAGATCAATCTAACGGAATACTACCGGACACTTACAAGCCTGTTTGAAGAACTTCTTATCTTTCAACCTGCATGCTGTGATAAACAAATAGGCGAACGTGCTGAGTGGCAGGTCTACAGGTTCCTCTCGGGGCTTCACCCGAAGTACAAAATTGCAAAAGATCAATTTCTTATGGCAGATAAATTGCTTACGATCGAAACCATATTCGATCGACTACAGGAACTGGAGGCTCCAGTTCAAAATTCTCTGGTTCATTCTTCTACAGAGACAACAACCCACTATTCATCTGGGTATAGAGGACGACAGCCTTATCCTGGAGGCCGAGGTCGTGGCCGCGGACGTGACTCAGGTCGAGGACATGACCTTGGACGAGGTCGTGGTCATGATTCCTCTACTGGTCATTATCCTGCATGCGTACACTGTGATCGCATGAATCATCCTTCTGAGCGGTGCTGGGCAACATTTGGCAAGCAACCAAGTGCTCATAACACTTATGACGACGAATCACATGATACGAACAATGATACAACTACTCAGAGTACAGATGGACAACAGACTCCATTCACTGCTTATGAACATACTCGTCTGCGGCAACTTCTCAATGATTCGACTCCCTCAACCAAAGACACGACCGCATCTGCTGCTACTGCTAGCCTTGCCACTACCTCAGGTACAGTAGCCAACTCAATCTCTGTTACCAAACATGCTTGGATTATTGATTCTGGTGCTTCCACTCATCTAACGGGAGATGCAAGTCTCCTCACCTCATCTCAACCCTCTACCACTGTAAAGAGCGTTCGTGTTGCCAATGGGGATCATTCTTCCGTTACTACTGTTGGAACTATTGGCTTCTCCAACAAACTTCGACTGACAGATGTGCATTGTGCTCCTGCTTTCCCACTCAGTCTTTTATCTGTTCAGAAGCTATGTCGTGAGCTACATTGTCATGTTATTTTTGATGAATTCTGCTGCTATTTTTATGACATCCGGACGAGGCAGATTATTGGTGGGGGATATGAGAGAAATGGCCTATATTACCTCAGCAGCCCGTCTACTTCCAACTTTGCTGGCGCTACCTCCATCTCTCAAGATCCCCTTCTAAGCCATCTTTGTCTGGGACATCCTTCTGCTAAAGCTCTCTCTATGATGTTCCCTGAACTATCTATGCTAAAACCCTTTGAGTGTGAAGCATATCAGTCCAGAATACATCATAGAGTTTCCTTTCCTGCCAAAATTGAGCCTCGTCGCACTACTCCTTTCTTCCTAATTCATTGTGATATTTGGGGACCCTGTCCGGTCCGAACTATTAGTGGTCATAGTACTTTGTTGTTTTTGTGGATGACTACAGTCGCTTATCTTGGGTTTTCTTGTTAAAAGAACGTTCAGAAGTTAATATCGTTGTCAAGAACTTCTTTCATTATATCAAAAAATTTTTCTCCACTAATATTAAAATCTTTCGTTCTGATAATGCTTTGGAATTTACTCAGAATGACTTGACAACCTTTTTTGCCTCCCAAAGTACCATACATCAAACTTCTTGCCCATATACATCCCAACAAAATGGGGTTGCTGAAAGAAAACTAAGACACCTTCTTGATATTGCTCGATCCTTACTCACCCATATGAATGTTCCCAAGATATATTGGGGGAAATGCTATTCTTACTGCTGTTCATCTTATAAACAGGGTCCCCTCTGCTTCTCTACATGGCTCCACTCCTTTCAACTTGCTATATCTCAAGGAGAAACCTTTCCCTCTGCCCCTACGAATTTTTGGATGCACAACCTTTGTCCATAATTTCCATACCACTGACAAATTATCTGCTCGCGCTATCAATTGTGTTTTTCTAGGGTATTCTCAAACTCAAAAGGATACATATGTTATGATCCTACATGACATCGCCATTATGTTTCTCTTGATGTCACCTTCTTTGAACAAAACAACTTCTTTACTCAGACAGTGTCCGACATTCCTCTTCAGTTCCTCTTCCACCAATTGTGTATAAAAGAAGAGCTGTGTCTAATCCTGTTCATATTCCTTTACCTATTCCACTGTTGCAGGAATCTGTACCATCCTCGAGTGCTCCCACCAATACTACCCCGGATAGTCCTCAGGAGCTTCCGATCGCTCTACGCAGAACAAAGAGGCAATGTACACTTCATCCAATATCTCATTTCACCTCTACTAATGGGTTATCTTTCTCTGACAAAAGATATGCAGATGCTATAATGGCTATTTCTATTCCCAAAGATCATCATAGTACACTACAAGATGAGGGATGGAGAATGGCAATGAATGAAGAAATGGAAGCATTACAGTCTAGAAAAACATGGGACCTTGTCAAATGCCTTCTTGGATGTAAACCAGTTGCATGTCGTTGGATCTTCACTACAAAGCAGTCCCCTGACGGTTCTATTGATTGTTTAAAGGCAAGACTTGTAGCAAAAGGCTTTACTCAAACATACGGGGTAGACTACTTTGAAACATTCTCCCCTGTGGCTAGATGGGATCCATACGAACTATCATCTCTGTGGCTGTGAACAAAGGGTGGCCTATGTTTCAGTTAGATGTCAAGAATGCATTTCTATATGGAGAGCTTGACGAAGAAGTCTACATGATACAACCCCCAGGTTACGAAGTCGAGGGGGAGTATGTATGTCGACTTCACAAAGCCATCTACGGACTAAAGCAAAGTCCAAGAGCTTGGTTTGATAGTTTGAGTACATAAATTGGCACCATGGGCTTCCAGAGGACTACATCTAACTATTCGGTTTTTGTCAGGAGACGACAGACTGGTACTGTAATTCTTGTTGTATATGTAGATGATATGATTATTACTGGAAATCTCGATTCTTGAAAAGTTACATAAAAATTGATGGGAGACGGGCAACAAGAAACCAAGGCTTTCTTGCAAAAAGTATTCGTTACCAAGGATCTTGGACAACTTCGCTATTTTCTAGGCATAGAAGCTCTACGTACTAAGAAAGGCTTACATATGTCGCAGAGGAAATACTGCCTTGATATACTAACTGAGGCAGGACTACTTGAGTGCAAACCCTCAGGAATTCCAGCAGAGCCTAGAAAACACTCTGCATCTAATGATCCTCTCTTTGAAGACACTACACGATATAGGAGCCTGGTTGTCAAACTTCTATATCTTATAATTACTAGACCTGATATATCCTATGCTGTAAGCAGAGCCAACCAATATATGGAGAAACCATGCTACAACCATTGGCAAGATGTTCTTCAAATCCTTCGCTACCTAAAAGACTCGCCAAGACGAGGAATCTTCTATGGGGCAAATGGTCACACAAATCTCACTGCATATGTTGACGCCAATTATGCAAGCTCTCCTGAAGACCATCGATCTACAACTGGATATGCCATGATGGTAGGAGGAAACCTGGTTAGTTGGAGGAGCAAGAAATAAGCAGTTGTTTCAAGATCTAGTGCTGAAGCTGAATATAGAGCAATGGCTCTGGCTACATGTGAGATCACGTGGCTGCTCACTTTTCTACAAGAACTAAATGCTGCTACATCCACTTTCCCTTGTACTGTGACAACAAACCAACTACCTACATTGCTACCAATCCTGTGTTCCATGAGAGAACAAAACATATTGAGATTGATTGTCACTTTATCAGAGATGCTGTACGAGGAGGGAAGATAACCACGTCACACATTCCAACAGATCTTCAACTTGCTGATATTTTTATCAAGGCAGTGACTAAGAAGCGTCTTTCCTGGATAACTTCCAAGTTGGGAATGATTGATGAATATGCTCCAACTTGAGGGGGAGTGTTAGATATTACCGTATATGTTAGAGATTACCGTATGTTATTATTTCTTTATTTGCCTCTGTTTCCTTATGCACTGTTTCCTTATGTATCAATGTTTCCTTATGTATCAATGTTTCCTTATGTACTGTTTCCCTATATAACCCCACAGGGGTATTTATGTAAGTTCTCCTCTGAGCACCCTAGGGTTTAGTCCTATATAAGGACCCCTAGACCTCACAGAATAAACACACAATATTCTTCTCTTCTTTTCTCCACACAGAGGAAGCCCCAAGTACGTGGTCGGAAGGGACCCTTCCGGACAACGCAAGACACAACAAAGCTCTCGAGCCTCCTGTGTCACACCAAACGTAAAGACGTTGGACTTGTCTCTGTTCAACGTTAGGCTCGAGATCTCCCAAAAGATATCCATAATGTAAGACGCATTTCTTGCATGCTTAAGGGCCTTATCAATGAACAAAACCGTGTTGTCGACGTACTATAGAATAGGGATGGATGTGCCGTCTCTCATGTTTCCTACAAAAAAAACTGTCGGGCGTCGCCAGCTTCATCATCACTGCCAGCATATCCGCCATAATTACAAAAAGGAGCAGAGCTAGAGGGCACCCCTGCTGCACCCTCGCTGGGGTTGGAAGAACCCCCCTCCGGTATGCCATTTACCAGCACTGGATAAGACGTCATAGTGATGCACCTCTTCACCCAGTTAATCCATCTGACCGGGAATCCTCTCTTCTGCAACGACCGCCAAAGGAAGCGTCGATCAACGCAGTCATCCGCCATAGAGAAATTCACCTTTCAAAGGACCCTTTTTGCTCCTCCCTCTTCCAATCCAGCACCAACTCCGACGATAGCACCCAAGAGTCCGCCATATGCCTGCCTGGGACAAAAGCAATCTGCTCTGGAGAGATGATTCCCCTTAGCACTCTCTGCAACCGGTTCGCCAGCACCTTGGCAACAATCAAGTAGATGGCATTGGACAGCGTGATCGGCCTAAAATCCTCCACACGAGCACCCCCTCCCGCTTGGGCAGCAGGAACAGGAGCGCCTTATTTAGGCATTCAAAGCCTATGTTTCCCTCCTCGAACTCTCGCAACACTACCACCCCCTCTATCTTCACACACTCCCAGGACTCCCTGAAGAAGCACATCGAGAAATCGTCGGGGCCCGTGGCCCCATCCGCATTCAACTGCCACAGAGCTCGTCGAGCCTTCTCCTTCGAGATTGGCACACCAGTTCTCTAGCCTCTTGGAGGGACATACACTCGGTCCCCTGCCCACGCCACCCCCAGTCCGCCCCTCTCGCTCTCCTGGAGAAAGCGACGAAGTGTGATCTTAGCCACCTACCTATCCCTGCGTCGCTCGCCTCCTGCACTCCTCTCATCTCAATGCTCCTAATGAAATTCCAAAGCCTTCTACCATTGGCCACAGAGTGGAAGAACCACGTATTACTATCCCCTCCATCAGCCATTTCTGCCTCGATCTCTACCTCCACTCGACCTTCTTTTTTCTATCCTCCAACCGTACCTGCTTCAAACCGGCCCATCTCTCCACTACCTCATGTGGCAGCAGCTCTCGCGAGTCTACCGCATCAAGTCGTGAGATGACCTCCCGCGCCGCCACCTTTACGCGCTGCCTCTGCTCACGGTTACACCTCTTGGATTCAATCAACCGCTTCCGCAACAGCCCAAGTTTCTGAGCCAAGATCATCAAAGCCGACCCATCCTGTCGCGTGCTCTGCCAAAATCCTGCCACCATGTCGCGGAAGCCCTCCTTCATCAAACCAACCCGCTCAAATATGAAGAATGACCTTGGCCTCACGTCCTCACATGAGGACCAAAGGATCGGGTTGTGATCGGAGTGAGCTCGGCACAGAGCTCACGCGTCTGCCAGCGGAAAAGACATCGCCGCCTCCTGAGACAGCAAGAACTGGTCAATCCGCGATCTTGATTTGGCATTTCTAAGTGTAGCGGCACCCACTAGTATCAAAAATCTGCAACCCCGCATCCGAAAGGAACTGTCTCAGCTCCGCCGAGCCTGCATCTGCCCCCTTGCAACCGGAGCCTATCCTCCGGCTGCAACATTACATTGAAATCCCCCCTGATGATCCAGATCTCGTCCGATACCTCTCTTGAAGCAGCCTCAAGTCATTTTTCAGCTCTGACACCGCTTGTCCAGTCTGCGACCCATACCCATTAGTCACCCACATCCGGACCCCATCTGCTTTACGCTACAGGAGAACCGAGAGAGAGTGCCTCCCCCTGCACACCTCCTCCACCAGATCAAAGTTGTCCCCGCACCATCCGACTGCCCCCAAGGTTTGAAAAAACTAAAAACGGAACGAGGCGGTGTCCATGTAATCGAGGCGAGGCATAGCCTCAAGGCGGTCGAGACGTAAGCTTCATTTTACAAGGGAAAAACCTATAAAAACTACAACAAAATATATATTAATGAAATTATATATATATATTCTAATTAACATATGATATAAATTACTATAATATATGATGAAATTACAAAGATAGGAATACCGAAAGAAAAGATATACAAGTGTATGTGCCTTTTTACTATTTTTCCATCCAATAAGAGATTAAATCTGTTGAAATTTCCCCTGAATTCTAACCATCTAACCTAAGTTGAAGAACCGCCGTATGGATCCCTTCCTGTCATACCATACCCCAACAAGGCGGGGGTCTCGCTACCCCGTCAGCGAGCCTGGGGGGTTTAGGGGGGAGCAGGTGCGCTCCCCCCCTGCGGGGGTGTGGGGGCAGCGCACCCGGCGAATTTTTTTTATTAAGGATTTTATTTCTATTCGGATATATTGATATGTTTGAATGGGAGTTGATGCAACGTGGAACCAAAGTATAGGGCCGAATATTTATTTAATTTTATTTGTCAATTTAATTTATGTTTATTTAAGTTGTCGTATCTTTAATTAAATAAACGAGATCGCCTGTGATCTCCAATAATTAGTTAGAGATTTGATTTTTAAATGAGTCGGTTAATTAGTTAGAGTCAATTTAGGATAATTAGTTTTCAATTTAAAATTTGATTTCTATTTTTGTAATTAGTTTATTTATGTTTATGCAGCGTGGAACCAATGGATAGGGCCAAATATTTATCTAATTTTATTGGTCAATTTTATTTACGTTTATTTAAGTTGTCGTGTCTTTAATTAAATATACGAGATCGCATGTGATCTCCAATAATTAGTTATAGATTTAATTTTCAAATTAGTCGGGTAATTAGTTAGAGTCAATTTAGGACAATTAGTTATTTTACTATTTTTGTAATCTCATCCCTCCTATATAAAGGGATGAGGGTCCATTGGTTTTAGTCAGTTCAGTATGTTATCAATTTGAGAATTATTCTCTATCCCTCTCTCTCTTCTCCCCTACGCGGTCTTCACGCTTCTTCTCCCTCAACCCCTCGTTCCCGGCGAGTTTCTTCTTCTCAACCCCTCTATTTTCTCCACCGAAATTCCACCGTTCAAATATTCCAAATTTTATCATCGACGCCGAATCCTAATTTGCATCAAATTGGTATCAGAGCAAATGATGCGGATTAAAAATGGCACGTCGGCGAAGAATAATTTTTTTGTGGAATTATTGGTGGAAGAATAATGGAGGGGTTGAGAAGAAGAAAACTCGTCGGAGAACGAGAGATTTGAGAGGGGGAAACACGGAGATCGCGTGGGGGAGAAGAGAGAGACGAGATAGAGAATAAAGATCTCAATTTTTCATAACAACTGAACTGTCTTGAAACAATGGACCACCATCCCTTTATATAGGAGGGATGGGATTACAAAAATAGAAATCAAATTTTAAATTGAAACTAATTATCCTAAATTGACTCTAACTAATTAACCGACTCATTTAAAAATCAAATCTCTAACTAATTATTGGAGATCACAGGCGATCTCGTTTATTTAATTAAAGACACGACAACTTAAATAAACGTAAATAAAATTGACAGATAAAATTAAATAAATATTCGGCCTATACTTTGGTTCCACGCTGCATCAACTCTTCTCTGCTTTTAAAAATTCGTCTCCCGACGAATTGCTTGATCTAGATGCGTCGTTGGAGAAATCGTCTTTGAAATTGTAGCCTGCAATTAGATCTTTTTCAACGTTACGTTTGTAGTTCTTTCCAATTGGAGGGCGTCTCTGCAATCTTCGTACCCCTTCAATTAAACGAATTTAGGGGACTGGGCGGCTATGCAATTTTCCCCAATTAATTTCCAATCCTCACGGGGATGGATCTTTTTCCATCGACAGGGGATTCTAATCCCTACTAGGGTTTCAACTTCTCCAGAGCTTCGGCGGCACCGTGTTTTGTGTTGTTGCAGGCAACGATCTCGCGCACAGCAACATGCATTGAGGTGGCGGGTGAAGGCCAGGGAAGGAGGGGAGGATGTAGTGGCGATGACGACACGGGTGGAGAGGTGGCGAGGCCAAGGGGACCTGCCGAACGTGTGGGGTGGCGGAAGGACGCGTATGGGGGAGAGGATGGGGTGCTGGGTGGCGGTGGGATGGGAGGGCGGAGGCGCGCGAGTTGGTGCGCTGAAGGGGATGCGGGTCTGGGTTAGGGTGGGAGGCGGAGGAAGGGGGAATCGGAATTGGAGAGGGCGACGGAGTGGGGGGATTAAGGGGGCGGAGGCTGGGGCTGGGGTTGTGAGGGTGACGACGGGAGGGGATAACGGGCCCGTGGGGGTAGCAGCGGGAGGGAGTGGCGGCGATGAGTTCGGGGTGTTCGCCAGGGTTGCTGGGATGTCGGGGAGGGCAGCGGGCCTTGCTGGGGTCGGTGCGGGATCAACAACAGGAACAACAGGAGGGGGTGGCGATGGAATCGGGGTGGTTGGTAGGGGTGCGAGGGTGGAGCTGGGAGGCGGCGGGGGTATGGGGGTGGTGGTGGGGTCCGATGAGGCTAGGGGGGCGCCGGAGGGGCTGGGGCTGCAGCGGGGGTCCGCGAGAAGGCTGCGGATGAAGCGTAGGTTGACTCCGGGGGTTTTTGCGAATATGAAAAATACCTGTACAGCAATCGTTTCGTCGTTTTTTCTTCCGAAATGGCCTGGACAGGGGTTGAATCTTCCTCCACAGCGAGGTTTTCTTCGTCAATACTCTGGATAACGACCTCGGTGGTTGGAGGCTTCGATTTGGCACGTAGGGACTCGAAGTCAGCCCTAAGATCTCGACACATGGACTGGAAGTTGGCTTGTATCTCAAGTAGCATGCTCCTCATCTTCTCGTTGTGGGCGTCGATGGCTTGCCGTTTTCGCTCGGACGAACGATAGTCCCTTGGTGCATGCCGGTGCGAATGTCGGTACGGATCGTCAGATTGTGAGGACGATCTGTAGGTCATGCTCTGATACCAATTTGATGCAAATTAGGATTCGGCATCGACGATAAAATTTGGAATATTTGAATGGTGGAATTTCGGTGGAGAAAATAGAGGGGTTGAGAAGAAGAAACTCGTCGGGAACGAGGGGTTGAGGGAGAAGAAGCGCGAAGATCGCGTAGGGGAGAAGAGAGAGAGGGATAGAGAATAATTCTCAAATTGATAACATACTGAACTGACTAAAACCAATGGACCCTCATCCCTTTATATAGGAGGGATGAGATTACAAAAATAGTAAAATAACTAATTATCCTAAATTGACTCTAACTAATTACCCGACTAATTTGAAAATTAAATCTATAACTAATTATTGGAGATCACAAGCGATCTTGTTTATTTAATTAAAGACACAACAACTTAAATAAACGTAAATAAAATTGACCAATAAAATTAGATAAATATTTGGCCCTATCCGTTGGTTCCACGCTGCATCAGGAGTAGTATATAAACTCCCCTTGAATTATATCTTGTTTGACCTTCTCGGTATATTACATATCTTATTATTTGAAAACTCCTTAAAAATAAGTTTACGAGTAATTTTTTTCTATGATACTTGTGGATTCGTATGTTTAAGGGTATAATTTAAGAGTTTTTTGACATGATTGGGCATGTTTAATAGTAAATATGAACTTAAAAGCGGCCAAATTTAAGCATTCATCTTATATAATTATATCCTAAACAAGTACACCTTTATAAACATCTGAAATTGCTAATAGGACAAATGAATTAACATAAAAAAATAATTTGAAAAAAATGCCTCGGCGAGCGCCTCGACCGCCTCGACCACCTCGCCCGCCTCGACAAACTGAGGCGGTCGCCTCTCAGGACCCTGTCAGGCGTCCGTTCAGAGGCGTTTTCTGGCCGCCTCGCCTCGAGGCGTACGCCTCGTGCGCCTCGAGGTGCGTTTTTTCGAACCATGACCGCCACCCCTCCTGACGCTCCCGACACGTCCAGCGCCCTCCACTTGTCCATGCGAGGGTCACCCATGGATCTACTTACCTCGTCAAATCCTTGGGAAATCTTCATTTCTTGCAGCAATACCATATCCACCTCCACTCTGCGCTCAGGTTTCGGATCACCATTCTCTTTCCTGCCCTCCCCGCACCCCTGACATTCCAAGAGAGAATCTTCACATGTCCACCTCAGCAACTCTCGATGGTGGCACCACCTGTAGAGATAGTTTCTACTATTATTATATGTTTATGTACCTTGTTTCTATTTCTCTCTTCTATTTAGACATCCATGTAATTTACCCTTAAGGCCTCTCCCTATATAAGAGAGCCTAGGGTTTTCTTATCAATATAACGAAGACTCCTTTCTTCTAACATGGTATCAGAGCCGCCTTAGGGCTCTCCTCCCTTCCCCACCCGCCGCCCCTCCTCTTCTCTCGTCTAGCCGCACCCCCAACGGCGGCTCCCGGCCGCTGCACCTTCGAGCGGCCCCCTTCGCTGCCGCTACACCACCCAGCGGCTCCCAGCCGCACACGTCAGCGGCCCCGCCGCCCTAGCGCCCCCCCGCAGCCCTTGCGGGGCCCCCCCCGCAGTCCTAGCGGCCCCTTCTGCCGCATCCAGCCGCCCCAGCGGCCCTTCGATCCCCAGCCGCACCCTCCAGCCGCCCCAGCGGCACCCTCCAGCCGCCCCTGCGGCCCTTGGCGCCCCAGCGACACCCCCCCTCTGCCGCCGTAGGGCTTCCATAGCCTCCAGCAGTCCATAGGCGTCGTTTTTAAGGCGATTCAAGGGCTGTAAGCTTCCTTCGAGGCGTGCCCTAGACCCCTCTTCCTCCGGTTTATGGATTTGAGTGCGTAAAAGTCTACACACGTACTCAAATCCAATGCAGTTGGTGTAGACATTCATCACAGTGTCTATTATCCCCTCGTCTTCTTCGAGCAGCAGTATGTCAGAATCGAAAGTCGATTTGCCCTCCACCGGCGCATTCAAAGGTCCGGCGCCAATAGTGAAGATGGACGGGTCTAACTATGAGCTATGGGCTATGCAGTTCATGAGTCTCATGAAATCAAATGGTAAGAAACACATTCTTACCGAGGATGAGCCTGCTGAGAAGACAGGGATCTATGCCTCATGGGAGGCCGATGATGCTTACGCAAAAGTATGGTTGTCTGGTACGTTGACGATGGAGATAGCTAATGATGTCCTCCATCAGCCCACTGCTAAGGCGATGTGGGACATCCTTGCCGCTACATATTCGCAGGTGCGAAATGAGACAAAGATGTTGCAGCTTCAACATGACATCTTTACGATGAAGCAGGCTGGCAGACCTCTCCATTCTCTATACACATCCCTAAGAGGGATGTTCGAGAAGCTTTACAGTACCATTCCTCTGACTGCTACTCCGGAGCAGCCATGGTGGGCGTTCTACTTGCTGCCCTCGATCCTGAGTATGATGCTGCACGGTCACAGATTTTAGCAGATGCAGTCATTCCTCCAGTGGAGGATGTCTACAGGAGGCTCAGTCGTATTCCTGTTTCATCCAGCTCTTCTACTCCACCCCCATCTGCGATGGCAGCTTCGCGGGGGAGAGGTGGACCACCTTCTAGGCGTGGTCGTGGACGTGGCCGTGGACCTCCAGGAAGAGGCGGTCGAGTCAGTCAGATGTGCTCGTATTGTCATAGAACTGGACACTCAGAGGAGACATGCTACTCAAAGCATGGGTTCCCAGCATCGACACGGGTTGCAGAGCATTCACAATCTCCATTACCGTCTATGGCAGATCATAGATTTGACGAACTCGTGGCCCGTCTCCGTGATAAAATGCCACATTCTTCTGGTGATTCATCTGGTGGCTCTTCAGATATTGCTGCCACAGCTTCTGCCAGTTCATCCGCCGCAGCCAGTTCTTCAGGTAGATCATCAGCCCTCATACCTTCACATGATATATCTGACTGGGTTATAGATTCCGGAGCTACACATCATCTCTGTCGAGATAGAGGAAGACTACAGGCCTACAGGGCTATTCCTCCAGGTCGCTCAGTACAGATAGCAGATGGTTCCCACTCACCCCTTGTTGGCCAGGGGGAGGTTTTCTTATCCTCCACTATGCAGCTACATAATGTTTTACATGCCCCTGAGTTCTCACTGAATTTGCTGTCTATTAGTCAGATTACAAAGGATTTGAATTGTCGTGCTATATTTGACCCGTCTTCTCTCATTTTTCAGGACATACTCACGGGCAAGGTGATTGGCTGTGGCTCTGAGCAGAACGGTCTATATCGGCTGGTTCGGGAATCCTATGCTGGCATCTCCACTCACTCAGCTGGACCAGTCTCACCTTACATTTGGCATCTTCGTTTTGGTCACCTTCCGCTCTAGAAGATGCGCCATCTTCTGCCCCAGATCTCTCCAAGTTCGTCGTTTCGTTGTGAAACATGTCAGTTAGGAAAGCATCACAGGTCGAGCTTTCCAGGTCGTCAGAGTCGGAGCAGTGGCTCCCCTTTTGAGTTGTTACATATAGATATATGGGGTCCGAGTCGTGTTCCTGATCACCAGGGCACAGGTTTTATCTTGTGGTAGTAGATGATTTTTCTCGTGTCTCTTGGGTTTTTCTTCTGAAGAATAAGTCTGAAGCAGGAGATGTTATCAAAAATTTGATTAATGAAGTGCAGAATGTTTTCTCTTCAACAGTCAAATATGTTCGGACTGATAATGCCTTGGAATTTTGTACGCGTTCTCTTTCTCAATTTCTGTCATTGAAGGGTATTATTCATCAAACCACCTGTGCATATACGTCCCAACAAAATGGTGTGGCGGAAAGAAAGCATCGCCATCTCTTGGATATCACTCGTACCTTGTTGATTCAAAGTTGTGCTCCTATTTCTTTCTGGGGGGATGCTGTCCTTACTGCATGCTATCTGGTCAATAGAATGCCGTCCTCTGTCCTTGGAGAGAAGATACCCATTTCACTTATTTTTCCGGACAAGGACCTATTCTCACTGCCACCACGTGTCTTTGGCGCTGTGGCGTTTGTCCATCGTCTATCTCCTGGACTTGACAAGCTCTCTCCAAGAGCAGTCAAGTGCGTCTTTGTTGGGTATTCCAGAACCCAGAAGGGATACCGGTGTTATGATCCTACAACCAACAGGTACTTTGTTAGTGCGGATGTCACTTTCTTCGAGTCGGTTATGTATTTTTCACCAACTGGGGACAGAATGGAACCATCCACCACCACTGATGATATTTTGGTTCCACCACCACCTACTTGTTTTTCACCTGGCTCGTCTCCTGTGTCAGTTCCTATGCCAACACCACCGCCACCACCACCTCCACCTCCACCCATTCCACGGCGAATCATATCACCATTTCCTAACCACTATACGCGTCGGTCAGGTCCCGCTCAGGCAGCTCATGAGCCAATCACTACGCCTCAGGTATGTTCAGATGATGTTACTAATGACGGGTCAGGTTTGGTACATATGCAGGATGACTCCTCACAGGTGGACCCAGATGATGATCTTGATGTTCCGATTGCTATTCGTAAACAAAGACGACAGTGTGCATCCTATCCACTTGCTTCACAGGTTTCCTTTCACCGACTCACAGGTGATTTCCAGAAGTTTGCCACAGCCTTGTCTTCCGTGGACATACCACAGACATACCGGGAAGCCTTGAAGAGTGAATGCTGGAGATTAGCTATGGAAGAAGAAATGGGGGCCTTGCAGTCCCGTGGCACATGGTCTTTGGTCCCTGCACCTCCTGATGCATCCGTTGTAAGCTGCAAATGGGTCTTCACAGTCAAATATCACGCAGATGGCACATTGGATAGGTACAAAGCACGCTTGGTCGCCCGTGGATTTACACAGACATATGGCGTTGATTACATGGATACATTCTCTCCAGTGGCGAGACACTCGACTCTCCGTATCCTCCTGTCTGTTGCAGTGGTTCGTGACTGGAGCATTTCTCAGCTTGATGTCAAGAATGCATTTCTGTACGGGGACTTACAGGAGGAAGTCTACATGCAGCAGCCACCTGGGTTTACTGCTGAGGGGGAGAAGCATATGGTCTGTAGACTTCACAAGGCTATATATGGCCTTAAACAGAGTCCACGAGCGTGGTTCCAGAAGCTGTCCAACCTAATTGAACACCAGGGATTCAAGAGGTCCAATGCTGATCATTCGTTGTTCGTCCAGAAGTCCTCGGGAGGTACGGTTGTCATAATGGTCTATGTGGATGATATTCTAGTTACAGGAGACGATATTCAGGGCATAGCGAGGGCGAAGGCATTCCTAGGTCGTCAGTTTGTTACAAAGGATCTTGGAACCCTAAGATATTTTCTGGGGTTGGAATTTGCAAGGAATGCACATGGTTTGGTGATGACACAAAGGAAGTACATTACAAACTTCCTGGTTGAGACTGGTATGGATGGTTGCAAACCATCAAGCATCCCCATGGACCCCAGCATGAAGTTATATGATGGTGATACGGATGAAGTGGATAAGAGGAGATATAGAGAGATGGTGGGAAAACTCCTCTACATTACTATAACCCGTCCAGACATTGCATTTGCAGTTAGCCGGGTGAGTCAGTTTATGGAGCAGCCCAGACAGGTTCACATGGATGCTATACACATGATACTGAGGTTTCTGAAGTCTACTCCTGGATTAGGGCTACTATTCAGAAAGGGAGCAGATTTATCCATCTCAGCATGTGCAGACGCAGATTATGCAGGATGCCCTAAGGATAGAAAATCAACCTCAGGGTTTGCAGTCTTTGTTGGAGGCTCTCTGGTTTCTTGGAAAAGCAAGAAACAAACGGTGGTGGCAAGATCCAGTGCGGAATCCGAATACAGGGCAATGGCCCAAGCCAGCACGGAAATGATGTGGGTTCGCTCCGTATTAGAAGATCTACATGTAGCAGTACCTCTACCTATGAAGCTTCAGTGTGACAATCAGGCAGCATTGTTCATTGCCAACAATCCAGCTTTTCATGAGAGGACCAAGCATATTGAAGTTGACTGCCATTACACTAGGGACTTGATCCAGAGAGGATTGATATCCACGGCCCATGTTAGCTCAGGAGATCAGACTGCCGATGTATTCACCAAGCCATTGTTCAGAGGACCTTTCCAGAGATGTTCATCCAAGCTGAGCATGATCGACATCTATGCTCCACCTTGAGGGGGAGTGTAGAGATAGTTTCTACTATTATTATATGTTTATGTACCGTGTTTCTATTTCTCTCTTCTATTTAGACATCCATGTAATTTACCCTTAAGGCCTCTCCCTATATAAGAGAGCCTAGGGTTTTCTTATCAATATAACGAAGACTCCTTTCTTCTAACACCACCCTCGGACAGTTAAGCAATGCCCGACTTGCCACCAATCCCGGCTGGTCCCCGCTACTACCAACCGACGGCTCAGCACCAGCCGATCCTGTCTCTGAACCTGCCACACCTCTCCTGCTCCCAATCGGGTCCTCCTTCCTCGATGTCGACCACCGCGAGTCTTTAGTCCAATCTAATGCATCCACAATCGCCCTTCTCTTCCTCCTTCTGCTCTCGGCAGAGGTGAACCACCAATACATTTTCCCTAATCTCCCAAAGGTTGATTGCTGCAACACAAAATCCATTCCATACTTCGAGGTCTCAATCAAAGACACCAACCGGGAATCTACTACCTTTTGCGGTGCGAGGCACACCCCAATACTCATGCGGTGCTTTCGCCAAGATCTCCTTAGTTGCTACCCCCCGATGCCGCTTCCACTTCCGCCCATCCGGTTCGGAGAATCAAACCCTGAGCGCCCTGCGATCATCCCTGAGAGCACCATCCGGCCTGATCCATGTTGCAGAGACTGCTCCAGAGCAACAGAAACTCCTTTGTATTCGGAAATCAAGCCCACCACTCTCGTCCTTGACCACGGGTTGTCCCCCTTTCCTTGCTCACGAGTCTCCTCCGCATCAGAAACTCGATCATATACCTCGCGCTCGGGGTCCACTGCTTGCACCTTCCTCAAAATCCCCTCCGTCGGGTTGCTACAAAACTTGCCCGCCTCCCCAGGCACACGCTCCTCCAGCTCCACCAGGAAGGATGCATGCTCGATCCTCATGAATAGCTCCAGAGGAAGAACCACCATCTTCGCAGCGAACTCCACCTTCACATGAGCATCCTCCCCCTTAGAGAGGCCCGAACACAAGACGGAAATCACAGTCCCGAAATCACGAAGCAGCGCCGCCAATGAAGTCATGTCCCGCACCCGCAAGGGCACGTCCTTCAGCCTCAGAATCTTCTAGAACCACCCGTGTGAGGTGCCATCGTGGAGTGATGAGCGCCTCCACCTCACCAGCCCCTTCAAAACCCTCCGAAGCAAGATGGGCGTCTCCCCAACGGATAGTCCATGAGCAAACACAATGCCCTCCTGCAGCTTCACCACGCCCCCCCCCCCAAGCTGGACCCACATGTTGCCCAATGTCTGCCATAGCCATCTGCAGGCAATCCGCTGAACCAAACAATCCCCCACCAAAATGCCCTCCAGAGGGTTTGCAACCTGTAGGGGACGTTGCGAGGTCGTCCCCCATTGTGAAACCCCCGCCATTCCCCCATGCACCACCCAGCCAGAGCCATAGTCCATGACAGTTTAGCCTCCGATGGTCCACCCATCCGCACTCGAAACAAACCACCACGTTCCTGCATAACGCCCCTAGGTGGCCCCTATCCCCACACTGGATGCACCACCGGGAATCTCTTGCGACACGGACCATGCCTTCCGCTGTGGACGAGACGAGACCCATCTCCGCGACCGACCCACAGCCCCACCACGAGTCGGGGAAAGCCGCCCCCTCCTTTTCTGCGAGACCTCTTGCCAGGCCACTCCGTCTTCCCCCAGCGGACCGCCCCTCATCTCCAAGCCCCAACTCCCAACCACCAGGGGAGGCTGGGTCGGGCCACCTCCCTACGCCGCCCTCTCCAGCCAGCCCCCGAGAACCTCCCTCGTCGTCATTCCCAGAGCACGCCCCCGCCACAGCATTCCCCCCCGCCGCCTAGAACAACCTCCTCCACCTCGCCGGCCCCCCTTGTGAGGCTGCCCGGAGCCTTGTCTCCCGACGCCATGCCTCCCATTGCCGCAGCCAGCGAGTGCCGCCCGAGACCCTCCACCGCAGGGAGGCCAAAGAGCAAGGGTGACAAACCGGCCCCTCCCAATCCCGCTCGCAGGCCCCCAGGGTAGCCCCCTGCCAACGCAGCTGACCACCCCGCGCCGTCCAATGCCGAGAAGCCCGTCGTCGAGATCCACGCCTCGCCCGGAGCAAGGAGTCCCGCCACCCTCTTCTTATCGACCGCCAGAAACCTCCCCAAGGAGGAAACCCTAGAGTCGCCCCTCGCGGGAACTCCCGAGCGAAGCGCCATCCAGCAAACCAGCAATTATATTTTCTACACTACAAGTTGCTTTCACAGTCGACTACATATGAGTATTGCATACAAGGCAAAGAGATCGTCTGTTTCTTTTGACACAAGATTAGGCATTCAATTGCTTTTTTCAAAGCACTTCCAAAGTTTCATTGGCATGCGTTGGAATGTGAAGGTTGTTGACGATTCGATAGATGATGTAACATTATCTACCTAAGACGAAGTACTTGCTAGAGAACTAAAGAGACAAGGAAGACGAAGAACTGTTGCATAATATGATGGGTTATTGCAGAACAAGAAGAGTCCTTGAATCCATCATGTGTAAATGGAATAACGATAGTGTCCCTTCCCTTGGCATTATGCAACTGCTGTAATCATGCACCATCCTCCACAAGATTATATGTTCCCTTCTTATTAAGAGATAAAGCTTTGTGCATGTCCTTGTGTGGGAACGTGGGTGCATGAATGAGTTAAGTGAGAGAAGACTAGAGTGTCGTGACGAGTCCTTGAGTTATTTGCCATTGTGTTAATGTAATAATGATAGTGTCCCTTAGCACTCTGGGGCTCTTGCATACAAGGAGGGGTGTGGCTCATTTCCACACCATCATCCACACATTAAGTTTCCTTCTTCATAAGACAGAAGAAGTTTTATGCTCATCTTCGTTGACTTATGCATGTACTTGTCTGAGGCATGGCTGTGCGTGCGAGTCGAGTACGAGAAGAGTAGAGCGTTGTGATTGTTTTACTTTGGAGAAAGTTAGTTTGCTTACGAGGAGCTAACACCTCACTAGGTGAGTCTCAAAGGTTTATACTTGAGATTTTCACCTGTGACAATAAAGAACATTGAATTTGAGATTATTAACTGATTCTCCATGTTTACCTAAGAAGGCGATAACAGATCAGATTAGACGACTTCATCTTGTCGATGCTATCTAATTCATTCTACCTCATTTGTAGCTAAACAACTAATGATTGCATCAATCTTCCTCCAACTAGAGAAATTTCGAATTCCTCCCTTTCGCAGTGGATCTCTTGAGCGTCATCATAGGAAGGTGATGAGTCCAGGACCTTCCTAACCAAAGAGCAAGTCTTTTTGCTCGAGTCGCGGCCTGCGAATCTTTAATAGTCAACCTATACTAGGCTCAGTCTTTGAGGGGCCTATTATATAAATATGTTATAAAAAGACTAGTTGTCGAGGCTTTATGACTAGACAATCATCTCCGACCGGGGGGGGGGGGGGGGTTCTTCATCTGTTTGTTAAGCCTCTTTGATCTTTCTTCAGCCTTGGAAACTATATATTACACGGTCAACAATTATTAATATATTAGGACTTCGGGCCTTGGCTAAGAGCACTGTGGAAGTTATGAGTCTTGACCCTCCGTGGCCTAGTGTGGAGTCAGAAGGATCCAGGTAGATGTTGACTTCCAATTCCTGTCTGCATTCATGAATGATTGTTCCAGTTGAAAGTTTTTTTTGCAGCTTCTGAGGTGGTGGCATCGTGTGAGAAAAATCGGACATTGGGCTTGTCGTGAAAGGCATATTTTACCAATAAGTATGACTTATTGAGATGGTTGTTTATTAGGCGTCTCCTACACAACAATGATTTACTGAGAGATGGGTCTCCTAGATGAAGTTTTACATTATGAGGGGCTCCTTTTCCGCCATTGTCAAAAGAAAACAGTTTTTTTGAAAACGAGTCAAAGTTCATTCATCATAATATTGTAAAAGACAGGACGTCCAGTGGTTGTATACAACCTTAAAAGGGAGTATAACAAGGATGTCCAGTGGCACTTGTCTTTGCCCCGGCAATGGATGCCCTTACAATGGGACTTTGCCCCGTAGGAGGCTGATTGGTTTGGCTGAGAATAATGGATGTGACATCTTCCCTTTGCTGCAGTATATTGATGATAGAAATTTCTTCATTAAGGGGTGCCATGAGGGGGCATATGCTGGCCAATTACTTGATATTTCTAGGGGATGCTTCCGGCCTCAAGGTCAACTATCAAAATATATGCTTTACCCTGCTCTACATACATGGGAAAATTACCCTGGGCTGCTATTTTATTCTGCAACTCCTTGTGGGAGCCATCCTTTGTCATACTTGGAACTACCGTTGGTGGGCATTGGTGCTAGATCGGTGGCTGGGGATATATTTTGGGTAGGATTGAGTCGTTTGAAGGCCCTGAGCTTTGAAAATGCTATCCATGTGCGGCGAACTTGTTTTAGTATTTGTGTTGTCTTCTTTTCTGATTTGTTTCTTGCATGTTCCTGCTTCATGTTGCCAACAGGATGAATGCTCTGTGGACGTGGATTCTGAGCCGGTTGATTAAAGGGGAGCATTTTCTTTGAGAATTTCATGTTCACCTATTATGCTTGTCTTTGGACTTGGTTGAACGGGGTAGACTCTCACCACAACCGTCTTTGTATGTGAATTGGATGGTGAATATGATTTCTCAAGTTGCTGACAATCTGATATGTTAATAGGGGGACTGTCGCCATTTCTATTTTTGGTTGGACCAGCTGGATCGGTGAGATCTTTGCTAGATTTTATGGATAGATTCCAATAGGTGATTGTGGTGTTTGTGCTCTCGTCTTCACCTTGTCTTTCTTCTATGCCCACTACATGGATTTGTTATCGTTACTATGCTTTTATGGATAAAAACCAGAAGTTGGTTCTTGATACTCTTGGGAATGGGATGGAGATGAGTCTTTGATGTTTTCTATCCACATGAAGCTCTCAGCGGAGAAAAAAATGATGCCAGCAGGAACTGGTGCCTTTGAACCGTCATTTATGAGGGATTGGTTTTTTGGAAGATAGAAACCTTGGTGAAGGTCAAGATTCTAACGTGGTTAGGGAGAAGGAAGCAGGTGGTCACCAAAGTGTATTGACAACGATGGCCACCACCTTCCCAGGCCAGCTTCCACTTCCATCTTTATGCCAATTGGTAGGAAGAAGCTGATCATTTTTCTTTCAATATTCTTTCTCTAGAAATCCATGTTGAAAAGATCCGAACTGTTTTGAGATAAATTCCTATAGTGTTCTTAAAAAGAACACCATTTAGGAGTTTGTCTCTCTTGCGCTGGTGTCGGCTACCTAACATGCAACCCTCTTCAATTTACCCGGGCTTGGGATCGGCCATGGCTGAGTTTTTTGGATCTAAGACCGAGATTGACCCAAGATAGATCTGAATGGAGGCAAAGAATCCATGTTGCCGACCCTACTTAATGTGGGAAAAGGCTTTGTTGTTATTGTATTCTTTTGCTAGAAAGCTGGGATGGATATGACTTCCTTGGATTCCACGTGGCATAGCTTTGGAAAGTATTATGGGTTTCTTGGTTCAGAGATGTGGAGCCAGCTTACATGTGAAGAAGGGTTTTGTCTGTCGACCTTTTGCAGTATTATGGGTTTCTTGGTTCAGAGATATAATAGTCTTTAGATATGCTAAACCTTGTGTGGAGAAGATCAGGCAATATGTTACGACTGGTCCATTGGAGGGAGTTGTAAATATTTAGTGCCCATCACCTTTTTAAATACAAATTTTCTGGAAACCATTAACCTTTAATGTTCATCATTTGACTTTTCAAAAAGGAAAGTTGTTATAGAATCCCGGAAAATACATTTTCATTATATTCTATTGTATCCATGCTAGTTTTTATTAGAAGCTGCATTGCTGCCAGAGAAAGTGTCATGATGAAAAATTTCCTTCTGAGATTGGTCAAAGGGATGTACATAAACACAAGTTCTCTGGGCTTTGACTTTTTTAAAAAATCTGATGGGTATTTTAAGCTTTTTTTTTCTCTTTTTAGTTCCTCAAGACTCGACAAATATTGGTATTTCCGTACATAAACAGGAAATTTTGACATATAATCTTTCTGTTCCTTTTCAATTTAACAATATAACCTCTATTTACATTAGAGAAGTTATCTTAATTTATTATCTCTATTTTCACTAGAGGGGTTTGTCTTTTTGACATAAGGTGGGTGTGGGGAGACTCGGATAGTCTACACAATCATCCTGATTAATGAGGGAGTTCTATTTTTGTTTGTATTTTGGATTAATTGCATTATCTTTCATAAAGAAATTGCTTCTTGGTGCTTTCCATTTTTCTCATCCGCTATGCTAACTTTTCACTTTACACATTGGAGTTTTTGGCACTTGAATATCAACTGACTGAATCCTGCAAACCTTTTACATAAAGATTATTTGCATCAGATTCAGGAATCCAGTGAAGCTAGGCAGAAGTTTTCAAATGCAAAGTCTATTTCTTCAGCTCAATTCTTTGGTGACAAGGATCGAGAAAAAGATGCAGAGCCTAAATTATCCTTGGAAAAATTTTCGGTAAGCATTTTCCAGTGCTCATCATTTCAGACACACGATTTCATTTATAGGATGTACTATTTCAGTATCTTTTGACCAGTATTTAAACAGAATCTTCTTTACACTTTTGGCAAGTGGTGTTTTGTGCTTCAGTACGAAGTTTCCATTTGTTGACGGCAATGCTATATTGATTTGCATATTTACCGGATACGCTGCACACAAGGTTTAAACGTTCTAATTTGTTGTCTCATATTTGTAGAGTTCATCAGCAATATCTAGTGCCGATCTTTTTGGGAACAAGACTGATAATTCACGAACTGACCTAAATGCTTCTGATCTTATCAACCGAATTTCTTTTCAGGTAGTTGTGAGAATTTGCATGACATTCCAGTTCTTTTGCACTAAACTTTGGCTAGTCTATTTTCTTTTCCTTCACAAGGAACAAACTTGTGGCATAATATCCAAAAGGTGAAGCAAAATTATTAAAAAAGTGGTTTCTCTTACCAAAGTTGGATGAAATTCTGGTATGATGCCACATTGAGGTGGATTTTGATCCTGTGTTTCCCTCTTCAGGCCTCCCAAGACATCTCCTCGCTAAAGAATATTGCTGGTGAAACTGGGAAGAAGCTTACATCTCTAGCTTCCAATTTCATCTCAGATCTGCAAGACCGGATCCTCTGAGAGTCAATCCACAACCTGGATATGCAGAGGTTTAAGATACTTTGTAACGATACGAGCTTGGCAGTCTCTTGCTCCAAATACCATTTCTCAAAATAGTTTTCCTTTGAGAAATAAGATACAACATCAACTTAGCCCTATTAGCTGCTTTGTTATCTATGGTGAAAGTATTTCCCATATTTGGATTATTAAAAACATACTCATTCTATGTATTGTACTCTTAAGCTTTGAGTATATGATGGAGAAGTTTAGCTTGGTTTTCCTGACATGCTGTAAAGTTAAATCACTGTAGCCAAACATAAGATCTGCAAATCACCATTTACGGTTAAAGCTGGAGATGGTACTCCAGTCATTACATATTACTTACTGAATGGTTACGATCAGATACATCGAGGGTGCGAGGATTACAGCAGTGCAGAACGTAAAAGTTATTTATCTTATTATAGTCTGATATCTCATGGGGTGTGACCCTTCCTGTTGCTGACTTTGCTGCCAGTACCATCTTTGAATCCAGCATAGGGTTTATTTGTTGCTACATGATCTTCTGCTTCATATTGTGCAGCTCTTTGTCCGTCAAATTGGCCTCCGCTGCTGTAGCTGTAGCTGCTGCTGTGTGTCCCACCTCCATAACCATATCCGAAGCCACTGCCATAACCATTACCTGTGCTGGTTGAGTCGGCCCAACTTGAAGAACCGCCACGGTAACTTCCGCCAGTATTCCACCAGTAGTCACCGTCGTTGCTGCCTGGTATAAATCCCCTGCCATATCTGAATGTCCATCCTAAGCGACCACCGGCGTCCTGCTGATTGCCACCTCTGCTGTAGCCAAATCCTCCTCCACGGCCGAACCAGTAACCATCTCCAGGTCTGTATCCACCACCATCCCAGTTTCCTGTTCTATCGTAAAACGGGAAATATGCATCTGGACGCAGTTGATTGTCAAACGAGAGGGAGGCTCTACGTGCACAGGAGTAGTTTGCTAAGGAGGTGATTGCGAGGGCGAGAAGAAAAAGCTTCGGGAGAGTGGCCATCTGAAGTTGCATGTTACCGCTAGGTTTGATATATGGGATTGAGGTGAAGGTGCATGTAATGTATGTGCATGCATATATAGGAGAGTGATGGGGAGCATGAGGATAGTGACCCAAACACCAAGCTGCAGCAGCAGCAGCACTTGGCATTGGTGCCCGATTGTGTCTATATCATATCGAGCACAATGGCGGCATATAATTAGGTTTTTCCAGCACCTGCATTCATCGGATGCCTCTATGGTGCTCATCTCCTTTGGATCAAGTGGCTCTTATGATAGTCGGGTTCCCAGGGTGGTAGTGGTGTTATCACTGACTCCAAAGAGATGAGGGCCAGGGAAGGAAAGTATTATTAGAGGAAAAAGTTGGTGCGGCTTTTGCGGCAAAAGGTTAGTTGATGGACTCTGATTCCGTTCTTTAGTCAGGATAACATGTCAAGGATGATGTGTGTTTAGAGGGAAGGATGGCACCATTGAGGGTGTCTCATGGAGTACGAGCTTCCGCAGGTTACAGGGTGTTAGTCTAGTCTACCCGCATAAACAACTTCTAGCATGTGACAGGCACGCCCTCCTCAACCACAGTCTACGGAGATGATCGCGATGTGTCGATGTAGTTGGACAGAAGTCCTAATGCTTTCCTTTGTGAAATGCAAAAAGGATATAAAATAACAGCCAGGTTCTTATCTCATATAAAAGTGTGGTTTGTGATCATTTGGTTTCTTCTTCGGGTCCACTGTCTGCTATAAGTGGAGAGTCATGATCATTAAATTAACATTACAAGGACCAAAGCTTCACACTTCCCATTTCTTATATTCAAGTTACCCACTTGGTTTATTTGAAGCTGATGTTATTATATTATCATCCTTCGAACAAGTCCAGAACACCTGGAATGTTTCCTGTATGAATACATGTGTAGAATACAAGAGAGACATGCAGATATCCTTGAACTTACTTAAAAGCAGCATAGCATGTGTATACGACGAGAAGGTCCTGAATACATTGCAGGCAGCATGCATCAGAACACATGCAGTTAATTACCCGCAGATGATTATTTATGCATCAATATATGTCGCTGTAGTAGTCGCCTCTAATGTAATCTTGCTCGCGGTCACGGCTAGCATTGTTGTCTCAAGGAGCATGCTTCATGCCGTCAGCATGCTTGCTAGCACTGGTGATAGAAACAT
This sequence comes from Ottelia alismoides, assembly GCA_037367405.1. NCBI lineage: Eukaryota > Viridiplantae > Streptophyta > Magnoliopsida > Alismatales > Hydrocharitaceae > Ottelia > Ottelia alismoides. The sequence continues at coordinate 73,331 of JAZKJV010001358.1, read as the reverse complement.
CAGAATTGATCACGTGCTCGGTTGTGGCGGTAATGCGGCCATCAATGTGGTCTATACTATACCATCTTTGATACCAGCACCGTAGCCAATCCCTCAACCTTTGCCACCGCCTTATCCATAGACTTCTCCACTTCCAATGATGCCGCCTTCACCATAGCCATATCCTTTAACTGCCAGGCCCACCGAATCCATAGCCACAACCTAGGCCTCCAATTCCACCACCAAGGCCTCCGATTCCACCGCCAAGCCCCTGTCCACCGAGGCCATGCTCACCTCCATAGGCATGCTAAGTGCCGGTAAGGAGGGTCCTTGAAGCAAAGCCTACATTTGCACTCAACACCGTGAGGAACACTATTACCATAAGCTCTACTTTATAAGTGGCCATGTTGGGAAGTAACCGACATCGATAGAACAGGTGGGACGAAGAGAGGTGCATGGGAGTGTCTGTATATAGAGGATGGATAGATATTATAAGTGGTGTACTCGTAGAACAAGATGGTGTCTCCTATAATCACATACGAACCACAAGGAATTACAGGGTTCATCGGCAATTAGACTACTTCCTCACATGACGAGATAATCCATGGGTTAACCCTCAGACTGTTTGGTTTTTTTCCTGCGAAACCTGTTTGGGTTTTTAACATACAAGTGGCATGTTGGTAATTTCATGTATCGCGAAACCCTAGTTTCCTCTCATTGTGTTCCATTTATTTTTCATGATCGTTTTTTGCGTCTTGTTGATCGGATCCATTCACAACACATACTAAAGAAGTAACTCCCCAGTATAACCCTTCTGCAAACCTGCAATCCGATTGCAGAATATTACGTAAAACTACCGTTTTCTCCTGTTACTATTGCCGATTGCAATGGACTGTTACGCAGCACCAACTAAACCTCAACTACTGCGAGTTCTCGTGCGGTTCTTTTTTACCCTTTAAAAGGATCGTATAGGAATCCTCTCGGACACCGGTTTCAACCCTTCTAAATGTTTAGATGAAAGGAAAGGAGTGAGAGGAACTTGCAGGTAAAAAAGAAGAAGAAACTCGGGAAGCACACATCTAACCTTGTCCTCCTCTTTGAGTTGTTGAACTGCTCCATCCATCTACTCCAAAGCCATTCCAAACGTACTTCTCCATTCTTGGTGTAATTTCAGAGGCAAACATTTAATTTGGCCGACCTTGATTTCGTTTTAAGAGGAAGAACTCAAAATTTGCTCAACTTATCTAAATTTCCGACTTTGGCAGGAACAACCTGTTTTTGATTAGAAAAATTCGTATATGCCCCTATCTGGGAATGTTTTTCACCCTATACGGCGAGGATTTTTTATTTTTGTTAAGTACCGTATGGAAGCCGCCTCTTGAACAGGCGGCTTTGGCTAAGTAAAAGTCGCCTTCTCAAGAGGCGGCTTCCATACAAAAGCCGCCTCCTCAAAAGGCAGCTTTGGCTTAATATTAGACAGCAGCGCGGCCCGTCGCCCCCACGCTTCCAGACCGCAATTTCCTCTCCCAGCCCGCGCCGCCCGTCGCCCCAGAGCTCCGCCTCCGTCGCCGTCGACTCCTCCGCCCCCGTTGCCTCTTCCATCGGACGGATCCTCCTTCGTCCACTCGTGAGCTACGTAGCTCATCTTCAGTCATCCTCGGGTTTGTCAACATTGACCTAAGGTGAGCCATTCATCCATATTAGTAACCCTATTTTGAGATTGTGTATAATGTGTTCGTCTCTCGCTACATATAGGATGTCCATGGATATTTTGTGCTTTTGTCACTTTGGAGGAACGATTATTACTTCCGGGAAGGACACAACCTATGAAGGTGGTCGTATGAAACCAATGAAGATAGCTCCGAACATGAAGTTTGATGTCTTGTTGGAGAAGATCATGTCGTTGTTCCGTCTCGACCATACACGTTACACCAATTTGAAGTTGTTTCACAGAATGGAGGCGAATGGTAGTAGTTATTTGGCGAATGTTGAGTACGATGATGACATACAAGATGTTGTTGACTATGCAGGAATGATGGGTTCATCATATCGTCCAATTTTATATGTAACCCATCAAGAGGAGTCATCACCGATCACCCGAGCCTCTACACATGTCACCCGAGCATCTTCACCTTTAACTCGTGCTTATGGTGTTGCTACCTTTGATATGAATGATACAATTACTCAGGAAATTGACCGCGTGAGTACCGATGAAGAGTTAGATTTGAATGACACGAAAGATGAAATGAAGAATGCTAAGGAATATGAGAAACACAATGTGTCTGATATACCATTCTATAATGTCCGTGGTGGTGATGGCTATATAAGAAATGACGAGGATCCCTACGATGCAGGAGAGGGACTTAGTCTTGCAGAGGAGTTGAGAAACGGGATGACCTTTAAGTTGAAGGCTGACTTGGTCTACTCTGTCAAGATGTTTCACATCAAGCGACATTACAATTTTCATGTGCACGAGTCAGATAAGTCGGTTTGGGCTGTCTACTGCAGCGAGAAAGAAAGATGTTGTAAATGGCGTTTGCGAGATCACCGGCGTTTGCGAGATCACCGGCGTTTGCGAGATCACCGACGTCCACTAGATGGTCAATTTGTGATTTCTAAGGTAGATGCGCCCCACACTTGTTTGTATCGTGTAGCTAATCAAGATCATCCTCAACTTGATTGCAATTTCATGGCCCAGAAGTTTCTTAACCATATAAAAATTTTACCATTCGTAAGAGTCGCAATTTTACAGGGCATGATTTCTGAGGATTATGGCTACATGGTCAGTCGCAGAAGGGTTTGGGATGCTAGACGCAAAGGAATAGGGATTGTCTATGGGGACTGGGCCAAGTCCTACAATGAATTGCCATAGCTTTTCAGGGAATTTGAAACTTCTATTCCAGGTACTGTTACAGATTTGGATACTACGGCTGTTGATTCTGGTCTAGTGTTTGAGAGGGCCTTCTGGACTTTTGGACCTTGTATCAATGCCTTCAGGCACTATAAGACCAAGATGATGAAGACGAGGAGGGAAGACCGACCGAGGGTACATCTTCACAGAGATATGGACGTGGTAGAGGACATGGACGTGTACGCAGAACACGAGGAGGACGAGCACATCCCCATGTCGATGATGTACAAGCCTCGGGGGTGGAATATCAAACTCCAAATGTTGAACGTGAGTCTGATAGAATACAAAAAACTCCACCTGCACTGATGAGAGAGAGGCCACAGACCGAGCCTGGACCATCGCATCGTCATTCACCATTACCTCCTTTGGACTATGATGTAGTGGTTGATGAAGAACTCTCGCAAATTGAGCATATTGATCGTGACAATCGATTGTCTTCATTTTCAGATGAGCCAACTACGACACTTCCTCACGAAGCACCTGCACAACGTCAATATATTCGAAGGAGGCGACGTATGTGACGTTAGGACTTGTTATAGTGTTAATGTTGTCTTTCTAGGGTTCATATGAGTGTAGCTTGTCGTTTGAACATTTTATTTATGCTTGTTGTACCGTGTTTGTGTAAATATTGTAACTCTCTATCTTGTTGTACCTTGTTTTGGATTTATGTAATTTCTATCTGGGGTTCATATGAGTGTAGCTTGTTGTACCTTGTTTATGATTTATGTAATTTTTAAAGATAAAAAATGTTGCATAGATAGCTCGAAAAATAACAAGCCACATAAAACTGTGGCTTACTGTTTTCTGGGTTACTGCACTTGGAGCCGCATTTGCAAGACGCGGCTTTGGAGCAAAGCCGCCTCTTGAGAAGGTGGCTTTTACTTAGCCAAAGCTGCCTATTCAAGAGGTGACTTCCATACGGTACTTAACAAAAATAAAAAATCCTCGCCGTATAGGGCAAAAAACTGTTGTTATTAGGATAAACCAAGCATATATTAAACAATAATCAAACGGATTCCAATAGATTGACAGATCAATATTACAGATTATTAAGATTAATAACGTGCAAATCCAATCCATTATCCGATTACAATAAGCAAACCAGAACCGATTAATCAGACGGAAACAAACAAATGGGCGTGATCCAGAAAAGGGCAAGCAATAAATAAATTGCGGCAGACAAAATACAAGAAAGATAAGGTTAGATATCACCGAAGCGTCCATGAAATGGACTGTCCTTAGAGAGGATTTCGCCCCCATAATACCGGTGCGTTGGGTACTGACGATCCGCTCCTAGGATACGACGGTTCACGGTCGTCGTCCGCGCACACCGACGAGACCGTCCTCGAAAGCACCTCCGAGAACTTGCAGCCGAGAAGAAACAGGTCGCAGACGCGAGAGAGAGAGAGAGAGCGAGAGTGACGGCGGGTGGAGATTTCTTGCGAGTGAAGAAAAACGACGTCGGGTGGGAGATATAAAAAGAAGGGCTCGCGTGCCCTAGCGTGCAGTCCCTTCGGTTTCCGAAAACGCCCCTCAACTGTTGTGTCCTTTCGGATTCCAAAACTGCGGCTAAGTCGAGCCGTTTGGATCAAGTCCGATTTCCATTGTGATCGCGATTAAATTAATTTTGTCTGATTAATTTAATCGATCAGCCAAATGACACCCGCAGCAAAAGTATCGAGATCCGAATTGACTCTCCCGAGCCCGAGCCCGAGCCCGAGCCGGTGCGGAGACGGAGCGGAGCGGAGCGCGCGCGCGCATGTGGTCCTCCATTCCTCCTCTCTACTATTGCTACAAGAGCTTGGGGTGTGGACTCATATATAAGTCCACCAAAAGTTTAGATCTCTAAGGTATGATACTAAACTTCCATCCAAACTCAACCATATTTCAAATTTGGGAATTCCCAACTTTCCCTCCAAACCATTTGATTTCCCAATTGAAACCAAATTATTGTCAATTGTAATTAATAGGTTTTCCAATTAAAATTAAATGCAATTTTTAATACAACAAAAACATTCCCAAATAGGGGCATACGCGAATTTTTCTCTGTTTTTGATTCTTACGAACTGCATTGAACGAGCGGTAGCTTGTGGGCTCTACCCTCAGGTTTCCCAAAGAACATTGATATTTCCAAAAATCGGTGTTTGAAACCTCTATGGGCTCTCAGGCGTCCCTATCTGGATTTGTAAACGGGCTCATCGGTCAAGTGGATTTGAACTTTAAACGGACTTACTCTATCTAGCTAGCCTTACATGTGTCACTATTTGCGTTACCTTCACAATTTCCTGCTTCATCGAACTCATTTGCTCAAACAAACCAATGCTTCGTTCTTGTCATCATTCTCATTGAGTTTGCCCATCCTTTTCGAATTCTCTGCTCCAGTCGATGCCCTTGATGTATTTTCTTGTGTTTTTACATTTTACATGGATTGAAGATCGAAACCGGGTTATGTACAGTCCACCGAACACCACCACCTATCGTTTCAGTCTTACATCTTGATGATGCTTCCCTGTAGGCCAGTGATGAGCTTACAGCTAAGTCATCCCTTTCCCTTAGCACTATTATCTGACATTCTGTATATTTGCACTGTATTTGCTTGATTCCGGTTATTTTTCTTATCGATTATCCAACAACTTTAGCTACTGGACCTCGCAAGATGTAGAATCGAGTGAACAGCTTTGTGACCGGAAGGGTCATTTTATTTTTCTTTTGTGTTTCTCCTTTTTCAGACAATTGCAAGCCCTGCTTACCGCCGCTTGTGATTGTTTTTTAATGAATGGTGTCGATTTCCTCTTGTTAAAGAAGAAACATTGCTCTCATTTTTTTTTGCTATTTATTGAACAGTGGATGATTTATTTAGAAACATTCTCAGAAGGTAATAATTCTAAAATGTCTGTGGGATGTAGTCAATGTGTTTTTCTAGCGTGCAACCGGACCTCAAGCCTGATGCAACTACACTTGATATATTTATTGTATGATTTACTCCGATCCCCATTCGTGTGGATGACCGACGCCATTCTCTTGTTGGCAGTTCATGCAACAACGAGGCATTAACGTTTGCCCGGTCTGTGATTATTGAGCTTGAGTGCTCCGAACAACTGATTTCTCTTCCAGTGTCAACTACACAAAAGTTTGTTCTTCTCCTGTCAGCACTGGTTTGTGGTGTTCCAGTTAGTCTGATCTCTATCCTGCACATAATAATGGTACAGTTAAAAAAATAACATAATTGTTACAATTATTTCTCAAAAATAAAAAGAAAAAAGAAATTGTTATAACCAGTTTTAGATCGAGATGGTAATCTTTAAATTTGATGGTTTGCAGGGTGAGGATACTCAATTATCTACAATTCCTGCACACTGTACGGGCACAGCAAAACCCGGGTTGCCTATTTGAATAATCCAATATACCATTATTGCTACAAAAGTTTCAAATCTATTGAGAATGTTATTGTCAAAGAGAGGACTTAGTCAGAATATTATCATGTTTAGAGTTTTTTCTAAGTGGGTTCCCACATCCCATTATTCAGAAAATAAATATTTCTGCATTGTTATTAGGTTGACACGGACTTTTTCTATTTTATTCATCCATTTGATTTATTTAATCATCCATGGAATCCAAATAAAGTACTGGAACGCAGTCTTGTGCGCATGTAGGCTGACATCAGATCTATTGAATCTTTATGAACATTTTATTTGTATACGCCACCGTTTCAGCCGTGGAATCTGCCTAAACCAAACTCCTCTGGAGCTATCCATGTTGACCAGTACAGATCCTCTCCTCAAAATTGTCAAAGGTGTTGATATCCAGATGACTGGAGACAGCATAAATGCTGGCCCATACGATGTTAACAATTCTTGACATTTTGGTGCTTCCTTTGAACTTCAGTGCCCTGCTCTGAAATTATTGGCACCTAATCACTGAATCCAAACAAGGCCGGAACTTCGACCGAATTATCAGTTGAAAACTAGGAGACAAGGATATAGTACACAACGCAGTAATACAATCATTCATGATGACTAAAACAAACAGACCTCTGCTAGTTTAGAATCAAAATAGAGATGGTTTCTACAAACTGCCGCCTAAAACACACTAGGCATATGGGATATCTGAGTCATGGTGGTCAGCGTATCAGAGGATTGGTACCGCTTCCATGGCTGAATCAGGTTTATAAGAAGAGAGTCCTATCCAACCGTCTTAGTAGATAAACTCTTCACCCTACGGTCAAGATACGAATAGGGATAGAATGGAAGCACCAGCCTATTCTTTTTTGGAATAAGGATGTGGGATAAAGAATGAAAAGGTGCTCTTATCGCGGAACAAGGGACTTCGACCCACAGTCAGGCATTTATATAGATGAATGATCTGGGTACACAAGCAATCCACAGAGAACACACGGTTTACATGACAAAAGCTCATTGATATAATGGAGAATAAACCACGAGCAAATAAACATCTCACTACGTAGAAAACTAAAGTAGGAACCCCATAGAAGGCGTTGCCCTCTCCCAAAATTAGACTCAGATAATCCCACCTCACTCTAAAATATGCATATATAAAGGTACATCAGCCAAGATCTAATCACGAATTGCATTGGATCCTAATTGGATTGACTCTTCAAAGTAGAACTCAACAAGTTATATCATCCACGACAGAACAAGAATGTGGATTAGACCTCATTTATTCCTTGCTACATTTTCCTTATCTCTCATCTGAAAGGAGCCAATTTGGTGGAATAAATGTAAGATAAAGGTTTGTTATTCATATTTCCTCTTTCTTTATTTTCCTGGAAATTGTATTTTAAGTGGTAATTATTGTAAAATAAGTGGTGGTTATCGTAGAATATGTAGTGAATGAGCAATAATAATGGTTTACATGGGAAGTGGGATATGAATAAGTATAGCTGTTCTGGATTTCTTATCCCTGATCTCAAAACGAAACCAAAATCGTGATATGCAAAGTCTGAAATTCGCTCTTAAATGATTCAGTGGTGATCAGAGCATGAAAATCCCTCCAATTCCATACATGACGACGACGACGATTAGAAAAAGGCTAAATTGGAACCACCACTACAAAATCCGGTTCATCGACTCTTCCATCCACACATGACGATGCTTTATTAGCAACAACAATACAGATGCGAGCAGTTAAGCACAGACGAGGGGGAGAGAGAGAGAGAGGATCAGGAGGAGGCGGCGATGGCGACGACGTCGTTGTGCTTGGAAGACACGAAGGTCCTGATGTGATCTAGGAACGTGACGCCCGGGGGCCTATCCACGCGTCTGACATATCCCCGCGCCTCATTCTCAGAGTAGACGCGGTACCCCCTCTCCCCGCTGCTCTTCCAGAGCTCCTCGGCGTAGCTGCTGTGGGCGTAGTATGCCTCGACCTCGACGACCTCCTCCGGCTCGTCGGCGTCGGCGTCGGCGCGGACGACGGCGATGGGGAGGCGCTGGTAGTGGCCGCGGGAGGTGCCCTCAAGATCGTCGAGGCGGGCGAGGGCCTGCGGAGAGACGGAGTAGAGCTCGCCGAAGACGCTGTAGCCGCGGCCGGGGAGGTTGAGGAGGAAGGGGACGCGGAAGGGGCCGCAGACGAGCGGGAAGGGGAGGGAGGTGCGGAAGGGGCCGACGTAGGAGGCGTCTCCGGTGCGGATGAGGTCCTGCATGAGGGCGTGGTTGGAGAAGCCCTGCTTCAGCGTCCCATACGTGAACACCAGGCTCCCGCCCCCCATCGGAGAAGACGATATTGGATGGTGGTGGTGCTCTGTTTCCTTCTTTTCTTTGTGTGGTTGGGATTTGCAGGCGACGTCTATTTATAGAGAGGGCCGATAGAGTGGATGAACAGGATTCGGTTTATCTGTTATCGGGTTTTTTCCTTGGTGGATGTGATTCTCTCCATGTAAATTGTTGGAATCAGATGCTGTGATTCACATGGGAACCCAATTCCCTTCGCAACTACTGCAAATTGGAATCAATATATATATATATATATATATATATATATATATATATATATATATATATATCTATATAGGATTTTTATCCAATGCGCACAGGGCTCATTAGCGTTTCAATGAGCACCCATTCTCGGCCATACACGTGTATTACTAATTAAGTTGTTCCCTATTTCGAAGGATGTTGTTTTTGGAAGGAGATTAATATGCAAAACGATTTAACAATAAGTGATATTCCAATTATATCGCGTCCTAAAAAATAGGAAGATCATTTTGGAAAGAAAATATTTGAATCGATGATTTCTTGCAGAAATTCGAGATCCAAATGCTCAGGTCAGTAATATATACACAATGAACAAGTAAGTGCTTGTTGTGAAGTAAGTAATATCCAAACAACGGTCAGTAATCTACATTCATTTTATTACATGGTGCAGATTTCAGTAATATATACACAACGGACAAGTAAGTGCTTGTTGTGAAGTCAGTAAAACCATATGAAATGATCAGTAATTTCCATATATTTTATTACTTTGAACAGAATTTAGTAATTTAGATATGATACTCAAGTAATATATATACAGTTATCAAGTAAATTATTGTTTGTGTTCAGTAATGTATATATCTATGTCTTATACCACATGTTCGGTAATATGTGTACGATTCTCAAGTAATAGCTACTATGAGATCAGTAATAACAAAGTAGTGGTCAGTAAGTCATAGGCATTGCTCAAGTAATAACAAAGTAATGGTCAGTAAGTCATGGGCATTGCTCAAGTAAGAAAGTAACCATTTGTCAATGCAATGCACATTACATAGACATTGGTATTACTAACCACATGTTCAGTAATATGTGTGTGATTCTCAAGTAATAGCTACTTTGAGATCAGTAATAGCAAAGTAGTGGTCAGTAAGTCATGGGCATTGCTCAAGTAATAACAAAGTAATGGTCAGTAAGTCATGGGCATTGCTCAAGTAAGAAAGTAACCATTTGTTAATGCAATGCACATTACATAGACAATGGTATTACTAACCATTTTTTATGTTATTACTGATCTCACTACACGCATTTACTTGACCATTTTATACATATTACTGAATTCTGTATAATGTAGCTATTTGTATGTAAATTACTGACCATTGTTCTTGATATTACTGATCTCACAATAAGCATTTACTTGACCCAATTATATTTATTACTATCATAGCATTCGGACCCTTAATCATCCGCGTGGAATCATTTATTTGAATCGTTTATTTCCAAAACCGTCTTCCAATTTTTAAGGACGTTATATAATAGGAAATATACGATTTTTTTAAATACGTGGTATCCTATAATTAGAAATTAATACACGTGTATGGCCGAGAATGGGTGCTCATTGAAACGCTAATGAGCCCTGTGCGCAGTGGATAAGCCCTATATATATATATATATATATATATATATATATATATATATATATATATAGGGGGCCTTTCAAATAGGATATGGTCCTTCCATTCCTAAGGAAGGCCAACGATCTGGGCCATCGGATTCAAATCCAACGGTACCTTCAATTTTGTTGCCCAAAAGAGTATTTTGGTCATCAATTTTTGCATTAATTATGCACATTAATTAATATTTCGAAATACTAAATTTAGCTAGTTTTATTTTTGGTATTTGTCGTAATACTATATTTAAAAAATATCCTGTTTTGTGTCGGACGACATTACGTGGGGCATATATTCGTATCCTCACACGTTTTTTTGTATAATCCGTGTTCTTTTTGTAACGACTGTATGTTCTTTTATAGAATCTGTGGTTCAATTAAAAAGTCGTCAATTTTTTGTAAATTTTGCATGGTTCTTTGTATAATACAATTCATATTCTCAATTAATGTGTGGTCATTTGTAACGATTGTATGGTTTTTGTATAATAAAACTTGTATGATTCTTCGTAAAAATGCAGTAGTCATTTCATGCTTATTTGATGATTAAATACGAACCAAATGTGTATAATACACATCTAAAACGTATAATGCACGTCAAATATACAAGATATATAAAAAGTTGCATTTTTCATTCGCAACCAATTGAAATGTAAAAATACATAACAAATATGTATAATACATATCATATTTGTGTAATACACATCAATATTGTATAGTACACACCAATATTGTATGAAACTGCGAATTGTTCTTCATCCAGGACTGGGTGCAGCACTTTTTTATCGTCATCGCATGCATGAAGAACTTCTACGATAGTCACCACCATTCCCGCGTAGTCCTTGGACACATCCACCACCATCCAGATCGGACCGAGATGTTGTCGTTGGAGTCCGCATGAAGAACTTGCCAATGAGGCCGCACATGACGTCGTCAACTACGCACCATGATCAGAGAATCCATCAAAGTCGATGCGTACAGACCGATTTGCAACGAACCTCGGGGTCGCCGACAAGATCGACGATGCAAGGGTGCAATGCTCACTAAAATATATAAATCATACTACATATCCTTACCCGCAGGTTGCAGCAACCAGAGATTCCTATCAATCTTGAATCATATAACATTAAAAAAATAATGTATTTCGAAATCTGAATTTAAACGAACATCAAAATGGTGTCACATTGTTCTAATAGCAATACTCACCATCTGTCCAGCATTCCTCCCCCTTGACGACGTCCGCCGGCCATGCGAGGCTCAGGATGAAGCCGCTGCCGTCGATCACGCACACCGTCTCCATCTCTCTCAATCTCCGTCTCTCTCAACAAACACACACAAAAACAAAAGGGGCGGCCCCCTTTTGGTTAGGGCACACCGTTTCCAAATTTGAATAAACAATTAAGAAGACATTAATGGAGGAGATAATTGAGTTGATTACATACTATATTTAGATAATATATAAAGACCAAAATAGGTTTTTTTGCTTAATTTATAAATAATATTAATATATCATTAATAACAACCACTGGATCAATTATGGATGGCCGAGATCGCTGGCCTTCCTTATGAATGGAAGGACCATGTCTCATTTGAAAGATATCCTATATATATATATATATAGGATTTAATGGGGTTGCCCCCTGGCAGCCAACATGGCTGCCCCGCCCCATATTTCGGGCGTTTTTTTATTTTTTTTGAAAAATAAAACCATGTATATTCATCCCTATATCCCTCCTACATGCCATTCGAATTTCGTCAGAAACAGAGACTCCTACGGCCTCCATCTTGATGGTGTCGATTTAAAAAATCCTGTTACCGTTAAAAAATGATTGTCTAGATGGAGGTCGTAGGAGTCTCTGTTTCCGACGAAATTCGAATGGCATGTAGGAGGGATATAGGGATGAATATACATGGCGACATTTTTTGAAAAAAAATAAAAAAAGCGCCGAAAATGGCGCGGGGGCAGCCATGTTGGCTACCCCCCGGGGGCAGCACCTATTTGAAAGGCCCCCTATAAAATCAAATCCTTAATTTCGTTTCGAATAAATAGTCATTGTACATTTGATCAGTAATGTATATATTATATGTAAGTAATTATGTGTTGCGAGATCAGTAATATTGAAACAGTTGTCAGTAATTTACATATGTAATATTACATTGTACTGAGATCAGTAATTCATTCATCTTACTCAAGTAATACATATTCAGTTCTCTAGTAATTATTGTCGTGAGATCATTAATTAAGTTACTAATGTCCATACAAGAAGTACTGATTACAATTATCCATTTTACTGTGCTCATTTTGATTGTTACTAATGTCCATCCCCGCCTTCTTTACTGATGTAGTCTATTTAGTTACTTGCAATACGTCAAGTGTTACTGATAGCTACATATAAATTACTGATGTAGTCTATTTAGTTACTTGCAATACGTCAAGTGTTACTGATAGCTACGTATAAATTACTGATGTAGTCTATTTAGTTACTTACAATACATCAAGTGTTACTGATAGCTACGTATAAATTACTGATGTAGTCTATTTAGTTACTTGCAATTCGTCAAGTGTTATTGATAGCTACGTATAAATTACTGATGTAGTATATTTAGTTACTTGCAATACATCAAGTGTTACTGATAGCTACGTATAAATTACTGATGTAGTCTATTTAATTACTTGCAATACGTCAAGTGTTACTGATGGATACGTATAATTTACTGATGTAAGTCTAGTTAGTTACTTGCAATACGTCAAGTGTTACTGATAGCCACGTATAAATTACTGATGTAAGTCTATTTAGTTACTTGCAATATGTCAAGTGTTACTGATAGCTACGTATAAATTACTTAACTCGTATTTGATAGAAAGAACTTGTATTTTCTTAAGATACATAAGTAACTATGAATGGATTTTAATCAGTAAGAATGATAAAATAGAAAAGTAATACTTGATATATTATCAGTAACATATGCAAATGTTATCAGTAACTTGGTATAATTTTTCTGAAATAATGATTCGCTATCTAAATCCAATTGTAAGACATCCATCTTCGCTCATTTTGATACGATCTTTTCACGATTCAAATCCATCCATGAAGCATCGTTCATCATTGCTTCTTTGTAATCATGATCAGTTTCCATTTACAGATGATCCATCGCATTTGAATCTGAAAATGAGAACTAAAAAACGAACGATCAAATTCTACAAAAGAACAATAAATAAATGTCTAATAAACAACGAAAAAACTTACAGATCGAGGACTTGAAGACGACTTTCTTTCGTCGCTGGAGATCTTGAGATTTCGCAGGAAGACGAATCCATAGATGATTTTGGAAATTTCTAAAATAAAAACAATGCAACGTCGGAGAGACTTAATTGCGAATCAAAAAAGGAAATCAGTCACGAGGAGAATGCGAGGGGAGTTTGTTATGGTAAGGATTGATGCTAAAAAAAGGGAATGGATGAGATGAAATAGGATCATTAGATCATGATCGGAAGGATGAAAGCAAGGGCTCATTTGAACTCAAATCGGCACAGTGCTCTCTGGATAAATTCCCTATATATATAGGGCCATTCCAATGAGGTGCATCTTTCCTGGGTGCATGGAAAGCCAATCACGAGATCCGTTAGATCTCGATCTAGCAGCTGTTCATCCAAAAAGGTATTTTAGTCCAATTTTCGTTTTAAATTTGAATTTAATTTCGAATTTGAAATTTATTTCGTCCTTGTATTTTTCCATTTTTAGCGTGTCTGATTTGGTATTTTTTGTTGCCTTTTAATTAATGAAGTTTCGCCAACGTGACAACAACTTCACGCAATGTAGAATAACAGATCTTTTTGTAAAATTCCCATTGATATTGTAAAAACTGTATCCTGCATTGTAAAATAAAATCACAATTAGTAATAGTTATATTATTATAATTGTAATTTTGATAACACTATTGTACAAATTCATGCATGTTTTGTAAAATTTGTATGAAGATTGTAAATCCACACTCGCAATTATGTGTGTTTTTCACAAAAATGTACGGTACTTTCGTGCCCTGCAGAATGCCAAGCATCTTTGTAAAATTCGAATCCATATTGTAATTTTGCATCCTGCATTGTAAAATAAATGTGGTAGTTTTTGCCATATTGATGAATACCCATTCATCACTCTTTATTCTTATATTTTAGCTACAAAAACCTATGCAAATGCATGTAGATATGTGTAAATAGGAATCATTAGCAAAAGCATGCATCTTGTAAAAACCTATAATTAGCATGTTTTTGTGCAAAAATAAAAGAATAAAGATGAAAAAGAAAAAGAGGGAAATATTTAGAATAAATATTGAGCAACCTAACCCAAGGGAGGGCTCAGCATGGGCCTGACCGCATAAAAGCCAAGTAGAGGGAGATAGGGGCTCATATGTATATATTTTTGTAAATAAATAAAAATTATATTTTCCTCACCCAAAAATATGTTGTAAATATTTATAAATATTTGTACATATTTATAAAGTATAAAAACAAAACAAAAAGCTAAAAATCAAAAATTCAAAAATATCCCTTCACCATGTATATAGACCATGCCTCCTTATGTATTTAACCTTGTAAATAAATTTATTTATTTTCTAAAAACTTTTTGTAAATATTCTAAACTATATATTGTAAATACATAAAATGAAAAGAATCAAAACAAAAATCAAATAAAAATTACAAAATTAAAAATTGCAAAAATATATTGTACATATGCCATGTACATAGTGTACATAACTATTTATTTCCCTTTTGTATATAAATAATAAAAATAAAATAAAATATCTTTTTATTCTATAAATAAATAAAATGTAAAATAGGAATAAAAATGTATAAAAATAACTAATTAAAAAAATCAAAATTAAAAACCCTATATTGTATATATACCTATATATAGCCCTAATATGTAAATACCTTATTTTTATTTTGAAAAATTAATTAAAAATCACCAAAAAATAGAGAAAAATAAAATAAAAATATTTTATGTTTTACGTTTTTGCTAATTCCATCATTTTCTAGCCTAAAATAAAGAAACAAAATTAAAAATGCGTGGCCTCTCCTGATTGGTCCACGGGGGATGTTGACCCCCGGTCAACTCCCCCCGCGGACCTTCTTCTCTCGCGGATCGGGCTGTCGACCCGATTTCTCTGATTTTTCCCCGTCGGATCCGCCTGCCATTCGCGCAAACCCCGGGTCCTAATCCTTCTTCTTGCATCCGAGATCCTCGCCCGGGGGAGTGCATTGGGATCCGCGCTTCACGCTACCCTACCCGATCGATTCTTGCCGGACCCTCCACAGTATATAGCCTGAGCTCCGCCGCATTCTTTTTCCATCTTTGGCTCCCCATTCTTTGTCCCGTGACCTCCACAGCAACCCTCGAGGTGACAGCTCTCGGTTGCCCGTGTCGCAGCGAGGAGGGAGTGGCCGGACCATCGATCCGGCGACATAGCGCCGCCGTGCTCCGCCCAGTGCAGGAGCTCGAGCCTCAGGACTTGACGACCTTCGAGGCCACGACCAGGAGCTACCTCAGCTCCAGCACAGTCTTCCACACCGCCCAGGTAACCTTCTAGCTTTCTTATTTAGCTTAATTTCTAGTTAGCCCCAAATCGTAGCTCCGCCGTATTCCGTTGATTCCGATCATACCGCGTATCCTTTCGATCATCGGAACACCCAGTCACCTTCGCCATTCCTCCACGCACCTTTTCTCCCCTTCGTTCAACCCAGCTCGCACAGGAGCTGGGATTCGAGCTCCACCGTCCGTCGCTCGCCGGAGCTCGCTCACCCCGACGCATCGTTCACCCCCGCACCACCTAACCGGGTCGAGGCATTTTGCCCTCGACCCGCGAAGCTCTTGAGCTATTTTGCAGGACCAGAGGAGGCCATCTGAGGCACCCTCACATCCAGGCTAGGAGCTTCCCTCCGCCGACCTCGCCGGAGCCCCTCCAGGGCTCGGCTGGGCCATCGGAGGCCGCCAACAGCTGCGGAGCGTCATCGCCAACCTTCTCCGATCTTCAGCGGCAGCTGAGGAGGACCATAGCACGCGCACGAGGCCGGCGAAACTTGCCAGCCACCTGTTCTTCCAGGGTCCTCGAGCACCGTCCGATCGCCCTCAACTCCCCAGTTCGCATCGTGACCATCTATTCCAGGAGGACCAGTCACCGTCGATCATCTCGAGGGTCGATCCGGACCGTTAGCGCAGAGAGAGAGGCGCCAGCACCCGAGGTCGTCCGATCTTCCACGTGCCCTCCTCTGAGCCGTCGATCAGGCCCACGTGCGGAAGGAGAGAAGCGCCCGCTGTCCAGGACCGTCAGATCTGCTACGTGGCGCACATCCAGCCGTCGACGTAATAAAGGGGTAAATTACCGTAGGCCCCCTCTTAGTTTATGTTTTTAGATTCAGTCCTGTAAATATTTTGTGCTTTTTATTTACGTTGGGTTATTTGCACATTGGACCTCGTGCTTTATAGTATTTGCATTTATGCCCCTGTATGTGTGAGCCACGTGCTTCGTCACGTGTATATTTGGTGTATTTGCAACATTAGTCCTGTAGTTTTGGTTGTTTGTTAATGAATAGAAACTTTTTGGTAATTGCATATATGCCCCTATGAGTGTTTTATTTGCGCATGTGCGTCTTTTAGTGGGTTATTTGCAACATAGCCCCTGGACTTTTTGGTACGAGTTACCAAAAGGTCCTAGGACTTGTTTTTCTTACCAAAAGGTCCCTGAGTGCCCCAGGCACGCGCCACGCGCGTGACTTGCTGGGAAAATTGCACCTGGACCCCCAGAGCTTCGGGTATTCGCACTTCAGTCCCTGTGCACAGTGCCCCCTTTTGATTTTTGAATAAAATATCAAATCACCTCCAAATTCGATGAAAATTTGACACATGGCTCCTGCCATGTTGTAGAATTTTTGAGAATTTTTGAGGACATTTTTGATTTTATTTGTTATTTTTAAAAATTCAAAAACCTCTTGTTTAGCCACTGTCTAGAATTAAAAATCCCAAAAAAATATAAAAACCCCCTAAAAAATTCTATAAAAATTAGGTATTTTTTCTTTTGTGCTCTTTGATTTTCTAGCCAATTTTGGCTATTTTTCATTGCTTAAAAACCCTAAAAATTCGAAAATACCTAAAAACTCATAAAAATCATAATAATTAATCTAAAAACCCAAAAACAATAATTTTGGTGCTCAAATTTTCCTTATTTTCTCTAGTATACAGGAAAATTACCTCCAGGTCCCTCTGAGATCCTTAGATATTTTATCTTTGGGTTTTGGGCCTGGCTGGACAGTGCCTTGCATTTTCAGTACTGTTTGATTTTTAGAAAATAAAATACACCTCATAAAAATCCCAAAAATTCACCAAAAACATTAAAAAACCTAAAAAACATAAAAACATTTTTGTTTGAATTTTTGTTTGATTTTTGACACATTAAATAAATTGCTAAAGTGTGCTTGTGTTTATTTTCTTTTATTTTCTTCACATTTAAAAAATCCAAAAAAAATATAAAAAGCATTAAAAACCACAAAAAAATACTTGTCTTTTCTTTTATTTTACTTTTACTACTTCGTAGGCCTCTGGCCAACCCGTGCTCCTTGTGTTCGACCCTGGGTGCTATACCAGGTTAATCTCATAGCTGGACCGCCCCTTTTGAGCTTGATTGATTTTACGTGTTTTGAGTGGTCTGATTTTTCTTGATATACTTAGTCTGAGTGATCGAGATCGCAACGACCATTTCTATACCTTTGCCTTAGTCATTTAGACGGTTATCACATATCACGGAATTTAAATATATGTAAAAAAAATAGTCTGGAATTTGTAAAAAAAAATGACATGTGATTGTAAAATACGATATGAGATTGTAAAAAAATACTCGAGATTGCAAAATAGGATCTCTCATTGTAAAAAACTGGGCACGCGCTCCATCTACAGCATCCTCTCTACCAGCACCTCCTCCGCCCTACTCCACGACCCACCTGAAATTTGTAAAAAAATGATATGAGTTTGTAAAATACGATCTGAGATTGTAAAAAAATTACTCGAGATTGTAAAATAGGATCTCTGATTGTAAAAAACTGGGCACACCCTCCATCTTCAGCAACCTCTCTACCCGCACCTCCTCCGCCCTTCTCATCCACGACACACCTCCTCCATGTACGTCCTCCTCCGCCCACACACCTCGATTCACGTGAAACATGACCGCGAATCTCCAGGGCGGGCGTGCCGTGGTGGTCAGAATTGGAAGACGGGTCGCGAGGATCGGCACCAGAGGCTCGTGCTGCGAATCGAAGCGAATCTGCCATTGCTGCGAATCGAATCTCCAGGAAGGGCGTGTGGTGCTGGCGAATAGGGAGACGGGTAGCAGAGAGAGAGGGAGAGGGGGAGAGAGGAGAAATTTGTGGAGATATTTGTTGCATTCTAAATATAGATATGCTAAAATGACCATAATCGATTTTTCAACATTAAAAATATATAGATAACGAGCTATTAATGGTAACCATCAGATTATTTACGGATGGTGAAGATCGCGGGATTTCCTTGCACCAAGGAAATGTGCACCTCATTTGAAATATTTCCTATGTATATATACATATACATACACACACACACACACAAACACGAGGAAAGGGAGCTTATTTTGTGAACTAGGTAACTTACGTACTTCATATTTCTTTTTTTTTTCAATTTTTTTTATTTTTTTGAAAAATACCACCGTGAATTTTCATAATTACATCCCTCTAATATGTCATTCAAATTTCGTCAGAAACAGAGACTCCTATGACCTCCATCCAGACAGTCATTTTTTAACGGTCACAGATTTGCTGTATTTTACCTGTTCTGGATGGAGGCCATAGGAGTCTCTGTTTCTGACGAAATTTGAATGACATATTAGAGGGATATAGTTATGAAACGGTGACATTTTTAAAAAAAAATAAAAAATTGCAAAAATGGAATGTGAAGTAGGTAAGGTTACCTACTTCACAAAGTAGGCTCCCTTTCCTATATATATATGTATGTATGTATGTACATATATATATGTACATATATATATATATATATATATATAGAGAGAGAGAGAGAGAGAGAGAGAGTGGGGGGTGGGGAAGGGATACTACTCCATGGAGTAGGTAACTTACCTACTCCACTTTCTTTTTTTCAAAATTTTTTATTTTTTTTGAAAAATACTTACATGGATATTCATAATTATATCCCTCTAATATGTCATTCAAATTTCGTTAGAAATAGAGACTCATACGGCCTCCATCCAGAACATGAAAAATACATCAAATCTGTGACCGTTAAAAAATGACTGTATGGATGGAGGCCGTAGGAGCCTCTGTTTCTGATGAAATTCGAATGACATATTAAAGGGATATAGTTATGAAAATACATGGAAGCAATTTTCAAAAAAAAATAAAAAAATTTTGAAAAATAAGAAAATGGAGTAGGTAAGTTACCTACTCCATGGAGTAGGATCTTTTTTCTCATATATATATATATAGAGAGAGAGAGAGAGGCTTATCCAATGAGCCCTGTGCCCATTAACGTTTCAATGAGCACTCATTCTGGGCCATACAAGTGTATTAGCAATAACTATATTTCTAATTATAAGCTACCACGTATTTAAAAAAATCCTATATTTCATATTATACAATGTCCTTAAAAATTGGAAGACATTTTGAAAAGAAACGATTCAAATAAATGATTCCATGCGGATGATTAAGGATCCAAACGCTATGATAGTAATAAATATAATTCGGTCAAGTAAATGCTTATTGTGAGATCAGTAATATCAAGACAATGATCAGTAATTTAATTCCAAATAGTTACATAATACAGAATTTAGTAATATGTATAAAATGGTCAAGTAAATGTGTGTTGTGAGATCAGTAATAACATAACAAATGTTAGTAATACCATTGTCTATGTAATGTGCATTGCATTAACAAATAGTTACTTTCTTACTTGAGCAATGCCCATGACTTACTGACCATTACTTTGTTATTATTGATCTCATAGTAGCTATTATTTGAGAATCGTACACATATTACTGAACATATGATATAAGACATAGATATATACATTACTGAACATAAACAATAATTTACTTGATAACTGTATATATATTACTTCATTATCATCTCTAAATTACTGAATTCTGTTCAAAGTAATAAAACATATGGAAATTATTGACCATTTGTTATAGTTTTACTGACTTCACAACTAGCACTTACTTGTCCATTGTGTATATATTACTGAAATCTGCATCATGTAATAAAATGAATGTAAATTACTGATTGTTGTTTGGATATTACTGACTTTACAACAAACACTTACTTGTCCATTGTGTATATATTACTGAATTTTACCCCATATAATAAAATGAATGTAATTACTGACCATTGTTTGGATATTACTAATCGCGCAACAATCATTTACGTGAGTATTGTCTTTAAATTACTGAATTCTATTCAAAGTAATAATACCTATAGAAATTACTGACCATTTGTTATGGTTTTACTGACTTCACAACAAGCACTTACTTAATCATTGTGTATATATTACTGAATTCTACACCATATAATAAAATGAATGTGAATTACTGACCATTGTTTTGGATATTACTGATCTCGCAACAATCATTTACTTGATTATTGTATATATATTATTGACCTGAGCATTTGGATCTCGATTTTCTGCAAGAAATCATCGATTCGAGTAGGTTTGATGGAGGGGATAAAAGTCTCGAATTATTGCATATATATTATTGACCTGAGACCATTAAAACTTGACAGTCTTGATGTAGGAGATAAAAGTCTCGAATTAAGTTGAATTTTGAATGACACCATGGTAGCATATTGTGATCTACATTCCATTAGGTTTCATTTCAGAAAAATAAAAAAAATACAAGAAAAAAGGAGTGGGAGCATGTAAGTTGGCTACAACCAGGGAGTATACTCTCTTTTCCCATATATATATATATATATATATATATATATAGGGGGCCCTTCTAATGAGGTGGGTCTTTCCTGAAATTCAGAAAGCCACTACCAAATTTGTAAATTACGTAACAATTTTGTAAATTTAAACTACATATTGTAAAATACTGACGATTATTCAGTTATGTAAAATATATCATCCATATTGTAACAAACTTTTAATGTCAAATATAGTAATATTTTCATAAATTTTTCATGATATACATATTATATTAATATTTAATATTAAATTTATGGAGTTAGAATGTGTAAAATAAATAGAATAAATGCTTAAATTGACGTGGCTTTCCATGCATCCAGGAAAGGTGCACCTCATTTGAAATATTTCCTATATATATATATATATATATATATATATATATATATATGTTAATGGGGGCAACCAACATGGCTGCCCCGCGCTATTTTCGACGTTTTTTTTTCAAAAAATATCGTAATGTATATTCATCCCTATATCCCTCCTATATGCCATTCGAATTTCGTCAGAAACAGAGACTCCTACGTCCTCCATCCAGAGGTAAAATGATTTTTTAAATCGTCACTATCTCGATGGAGGCCGTAGGAGTCTCTGTTTCTGATGAAATTCGAATGACATATAGGAGGGATATATGGATGAATATTCATGGTGATATTTTTCGAAAAAAATAAAAAAAATACCGAAATAAGGGGACGGGGCAGCCATGTTGGCTTCCCCCAAGGGGGCAGCCACATTAAATCCATATATATATATATATATGAGGAAATGGATACTACTCCATGGAGTAGGTAACTTACCTACTCCACTTTCTTGTTTTCAATTTTTTTATTTTTTTTGAAAAATGCTTCCTTAGATTTGCATAATTATATCCCTCTAATATGTCATTCAAATTTCATTAAAAAACATAGACTCTTACGGCTCCATCCAGAATATGAAAAATATAGCAAATCTGTGACCGTTAAAAAATGACTGTCTGGTTGGAGGCCGTAGGAGTCTCTGTTTCTAACGAAATTTGAATGACATATTAGAGGGATATAGTTATGCAAATCCATGAAAGCATTTTTCAAAAAAAAAATTTGGAAAAAGAAAAAAAATAGAGTAGGTAAATTACCTACTCCATGAAGTATGATCTCTTCTCTCTCTATATATATATATGTTCGTAAATTGCAGGAAAATGTTGATTATTGTATCAGAGAGAGAGAGAGGGAAGAGATCAGAGTGAGATTTTTTTGGGTAAATTACTAAAAAAGCTTCAATTATGGGGTTAACCTTTCAAACCTCCCTTTTTCTCTCTCATGTGGGGTTCACTTTTCCTTTTTTTAATACATTAAATAAATTATTTCTTTTTTTCTATTTCAAAAAAATAATATATTATACCATCGTATCATCTAAAAAATATAAACTACTTAACTTGTACATACTTTTTCAAACTCCAATACAATTACATCACAATAACTACTCACCTTTTCAAATTTCAATACAATCATATCACAACAAACCTACAACAAATTCACCTCCAGTTTAACCCTTTATCCAAACACCAAAATACAAAACCGAGTTACCTCTACCAGTTTAACCCGCCTTAACTCGCATGCCAAACACACCCTTATTTGAAATTTACCCTTCTTATTCGATAGTGGATTACACCTGCAAAATGTTCTTCTTTTATAATCATATCTTTATCTTTATGATGTGATGTGTGATGGAACTATGAATCCTGATGGGAGAAGCGTTTAACATGTTATTATATTTATGATATATTTATGACATTACTAGATAATCTTTTATCATATCGTTACAAATATAGGATGGATGGGTGCTTTTTTAACGCCATATTATAAACTTATGATAGGATGTAAAAGAAACTTTTAGCACGATGTTTTGATATATGATGAGTTGGGATAAGAATTTAATATGATGCTATAAATTTATAACAAGATGGAATAAGTTTTAAGAAGGATGTTGAAAACTCATCAGCGATAATGATTATATCCACGTTGTCTGTTCAGGATTATTATAGGTTTTTGCTAAACTTTTGGGCTTAAAACCGATTTCCTTGTTTTTTTCCGCAAGGGAAATAATTAGAAAACTGAATCATCTGTCCTTTTGCTGTGTCAAAAACAATATTATATAATAGAGTTGCCCTTGCCTTATTTTCAGGTGTTTTTTTTAATTTGTTTTCAAAAATATCACCATGTATATTCATCTATATATCCTTCATATATGTCATTTGAATTTCGTCAGAAACAGTGACTCTTGTGCCTTCCATCTAAAACATGCCGATTACAACAATGTTTATACCAATAACAATTACATGTTCTAGATGAAAGACATAGAAGTCTTTGTTTCCAACGAAATTCGAATGACGTAAATGAGGGATATATAAATAAATATACATAGTAATATTTTCCAAAAAAAATTAAAAAAATACGAAAAAATAATGGCAGCTATGTTGGCTTTTCCTACATTAATACCAATGGAATAGATATAGAGGGACGTGCACGTCCTATGCCCTGTACGGTGAACAATGAATCGTGTGCTGCCAAATCTCGGGAGTAGTAGGCAGACATCTGTTCATCCAACAGACTATATGGGCAAAAACAAGTTGTTTTTACTCTCTTCACGTTTAGAAGCACTTCTGCATTGCATTCAATACTGCAGAATATTTTGACCATCTGTTCACATTTTATTATATTTATCTTCACGTTTTAGTATATGCATATTATCACCATTGTTTTAGTATTAACTTTATTGTAAAAAATAGTAGATTGACCATCTTCCCTCACCAAACTACTTTGCACAGTTGTTTTGTGAATTTTTTCACTATTTTTTTATCAATGTGGTTAACCATGATTTAATCTGACGTGAGAATCTGTAAGCTTTGCTTGATTCGAGAATCATTAAGGTCGAAGCCAAGCGATTTCACTTTGCCTTTCAGATTCTGCAGTGTTTAAGTTTGCTGGTTTACCATCACCACGATTCTCTTGATCACAGCCACACGAAGAATGCAACAAAATAGACTTCAAACAGAAGAAAATAAATCAGGATTGAGATTATTGCGCAATATAATTAACCACAGATAATGTAACGGCCTGCTTTATTTCGGAAAAAATATTCAAATACATTATAATACTATCTTTTTCGCCTTATTAATTGACAAATTAATTGGATTTTATTATTACATTAATATCCCTCAATGGATTGCCTTAAAAATCCCTTCTCACCTCACATTTGTTTGTCTCTCAACGTGAGGCCTAAAGAGGGAGAGGGAGAGAAAGAGAAAGAGAGAGAGAGAGAGAGAGAGAGAGAGAGAGAGAGTTAGTGAAGCGGCTTCACAAGAGATTTGCATTCGTCGTATGAGACGGCGGCATCAAATCGGAAAAGGAGGAGAGCACGGATATGGGGTCGGAAAGAGCCGCGACGATCGAGGCAAAGAGAATCGAGCTTTTGGTGCAAGGTATGTATCGGTTTAGGATTGCGCTTATCAATGATCACATCCGAATTATGATTTTTATGTATGTATCGGCTGTAGGCTATTATGTATATACATTGATTCAATCTCTAATGGACCATTGATTGTAAGTATCGGATTAGGTTTATACGTACCACCAATAATAAATCCGGATTGCGATCTATAAATATGTATGTATCGGTTTAGGATCACGATTTATAAACGTATATGTCGACATAGGATTTGATATAGCAATAAAAGTTGTCTCTGAAATACGATCTCTAAATGTTGGACTTATAGGATTATGCGTACATGTAATGACTTGATTCTTGTATATGGCAAACCCTTGGGATAATGCGATATCTAGAATATGACTCAAGGAGGTATTTTTTTCATTGAATCTTTCAAACAAAAATGTGCATGCATAGAATCTACATTATTTAGTATATATGAGGTATTGGTAGATGAGATCCATCACCACCATCGACAATATGATGGTGGTTGAACATTTACATGGCTTAGTTATATTAAAAAAATGCATACATATACTAATCCATGCATGTACATTAGATCCGAATAATAAGTCACATGTGAAGTACACAGTATAATGTCTGTATGCTTTGATAGGAAAACTCATGCCATCATTTATTCAAATATCAAGTCCATATATTTTTTTATCAATAGTTTGATTAATCTAATGTCATATCTTTAGACAAAGTCAATCATAGTTTTTTTATTTTAATAGATCGGTGATCTCTACCCTAATAGGTTCCAATAGATAATTTACGACGTCTACACCACATGATGTTAGATTTCTGTCAAGCCAAGCTACGCTAAGTGTTGGTGCATACTTACATAATTGTTTAACATAAGAATATATCTAAACACTATTGTACGATTATTATTTTTAGTAATTAGATTCCCATCGTCAAAGAAGGAAGGTTGTCCAAATAAATTAGATGTACTATTATAATATATTTATGATTACCTAATCGGCATCTTCATCTAAGTACGGTATGTACGTGTGCATATGTTATCCGTAATTAATAGGCTTTTTGCAATTCGATATTATCATCCCTTGTAACGGTAATTTCACCTTACTAATATTTTTCTTGTCATATGTAATATGGACCTAATTATCAATCATGTGTTAATGTTAAGAATGTAAATATCCTCCTTAGAATAGAAAGTTATTGTGCATGTCTTAATCAATTAGGGGTAAAAAAAATAGGTGACGAACCTTAATTTTGATTTCATGATTCGAAACAAAATCTTAGTGTGTAACCATTACTTGAATCAATAACAAAACACTAGTAGAAGTGTTGTCAGTGATTTAATCTTAATAAGGAGCTTGATATATTTAATTAAATATGTTAGAGTGAGATAGCACATATTAATTAATGGTTTAGTAGTAATGTTATTAGTTATGGACCTACCTTGTATGTTTTATAACATGAAGAATATTCATGACAAGAAAGGAACCACAAATAATGTTAAACAAGAATAAGACACAGGCTCATAAAGAGTCACAGGAACGACCGCAAGGGGTCGTATTAGCCGCAAGGGGCAACACCGCAAGGGGCGTATGGTTGCAAGGAACCATAGAGGCAGAAGCTAAGTCCTCTACAGTTGTACCTACACTGTCATGTTAATGCCGCAAGGGGCAACGCCGCAAGGGGAGTATGGTTGCAAGGAACCAATGATGCAAAAGCTAAGTCCTCTACAGTTGTAGCTACACTGTCATGGACCACAAGTGCCAGCGGTTGAAAACGTATAACAAGATAAGTACATGAAAGTTATGAAATAAATGGTTTATAACAGTAAACCAGTACAAGTATGCAAGGAAATGATTTATAAAGGTAAATTATTATAAGTTATAAAATAAATGGTTTATAATGGTAAACCATTACAAGTATGCAAAGAAATGATTTGACTAAAGTTAAATCATTATATATTATACAAGAGATGTTTTTAATAAAGTATAAACCTTTACATGTCGCACAAGAATTGGCTTCCGAAAAGTAAACCATCATAGTCATGAGAGCTATTATGCAAAGTGATTTATATGATTTAAGAAGTATGCAAATTGTTAGGTACCTCATGGAATATGCCCCATAAGTTGAAAGATATGAATGTCATACCTACTTATGAATTTATATTTTATACATGCATATCCATGTTTATGAAAGAAGTCGCTTATACATGATAGGGATCGAATTAGATAGGCATGGAAATTATCTAGGAACGGAGTGTTGTAAATACATGAAAATCCAAGTACATGAATTATAACGGATCAAAGATCGTTAGAATACCCAAGCATGAACCCCGATGCATACTGGGCATTAGGCTCATGCAAAAATTATTTTTGTCAATTTCAGGTAAAGAACATGGTGGACTATTTAATCAGGATCGTGCTACAGATTTCTCAGATTCCTGACGTGTACGATACAACTCGTGAAGATTTAAGGATATCTACATGCCTATAGGAACTGTGGAGATGTTGTTTTAAATTCTTAGAGTAGTTTTTGCAAAAAATACCCCAATCGGACTTGTTAATGGAACTCTTTATTGAATGGACTTTTTATGGAATTGGTATTATCTCTGCTCAATGATTGCCATGCATGTTTTCGGTAATGGTTCGGTCGTGCGATCTAATATCGCATGCTTCCGCCGGTCGTCACGACCCGTTCCGTAGTTGTAACACCCATGCCCCAAACATAGTACCACATCTAAAACTCACGAAGTGTGGGTGCGGTTTATAAGTGGTGGGGATTACTACTTCACAACTTGGGCTTAAGCATTTTGGGTGGTTGCCAACGGATCCATGTGGGCCCATACCCAGCAAGTTGTCAGGGTCAGTTTTCCTCGATAACGGATCGGGAACCTAAGCCCGGGACGTTACAAATGGTATCAGAGCCAATTTCTCTCTGATAGTGGAAAGGGCTACCCGAGAGGTGGAGCCACCCCTACAAAGAGTTATGAGGAAATGGCTACCCGGAGCGTGCAGCCGTCACTGTCACTGGGATAAGTGATGGACCATGTCGCAACGAGGACGTTGCGAATATAAGTGGGGGAGGTTGTAACACCCATGCCCCAAACATAGTACCACATCTAAAACTCACGAAGTGTGGGTGTGGTTTATAAGTGGTGGGGATTACTACTTGACAACTTGGGATTAAGCATTTTGGGTGGTTGCCAATAGATTCATGTGGGTCCGTACCCAACAAGTTGTCAGGACCAATTTTCCTCGATAACGGACCGTGGACTTACGCCCGGGACGTTACAGATAAATAATGGAGATTAATTGTTTATTTTTTTCCATGAAACCTGTGGGCATTCAAAGGGTCGCAGATATCAAAGAAGAAAAAACTTCCGTCATTGACGGGAAAGAAGTGAAAAGATGATGAACATGGATGATGATGTAGACGCTCTGGTGAACTCGGTTCAGCATTGCCGGATGCGTGAGGCTGAACTGATCAAATATATCACGACATCCCGACACCGAACCGTAAGCTCCTGCAGCATTTATGTTGGCTCCGAGGAAATCCAGAGCATCCGATAGTGAGAGAGCTTCTTCTCCTATCTCGATGCCCCCCCCCCCCCAAGTATAATGAGTTGCTATTAGTAAGCACTGTCTTCGACAACGGATCTGTCGCTTTCCTTGCTAGCTCCGACACGATTGGTTGTGCCCAGTCACATTCGAGATGAGTACCCCTGCAGAAATTCAAATGATGCGGATCATAGGCGGATAACAACCTATTATAGATTAGCTTAAATATACATATCTAAGATGGCTTAGACATAAAACAAATATATACAACAAAAATTAATCATATCTACAACTATAATGAGTACCCGCATATACCAAAGTGATGTTTCTATCCGTTTTCATCCCTATCTGTGGATATAGTTGCAAATCCCAACAAGTCCTCATTGAGGCTGAATGAGTTGGCTAGGAGGGGAGAGAGACAGAAGCTCGGTGTCGAAGACTAGTTGCATAGCATGTATCCTTGACCAAGGCCTCATCACTCTTGACATCAACACATCCTTGGGGAGACAGAGAATTGATATGGGCATCAGAAGAGAGAAGACACTGAGAGATGCAGGAATTCTCCTCCTCATCGATTGGTTCTTTTGGCTATGGAGGACAGAAACCAGAGAGAAGAGATCGACAGAAAACAGTAATACATTAACGATTTGGGAATCAAGGAGAGAACAAATTGAAATTTGCAAACTTAAATCAAAGATTATGCATCAAACTTAAATTAAATAGCCGCCTACTTTCCTGCTATATTTCCATGTAAATAAGGCACCTGAATCTTAGAACTATTCAAAAGGAAACGATTGCTGTTAATTCCCAAAGCATAATAACTCTCTGATGGAGAAATAATTCAGGAATGATGATATTATATAAACACGCGAATCCTGAGAATATTCGCAAGTTCATGCACCTTGTTAAAAATTCTCATCATACGTTTCTTTATCAACTGCTGTAATCATTATTAAATTTTTTAAAGATAGAAGGATAGTAAATTACACAAATTGTGTTGATATGTAAGAAAGATATCGATATCAGGAGTAGGAGTAGCATAAAGGAATCTTACCACTGAAGATCAAGAAGGGACATCATGCATATGCAATCTGGTTCACCCTTCCTAGCGAGATATATAGTTCTAAGGATAAGCCGCATTTGATCCTCAGCTGTGGGCTGTTCATGCAACAATGCTTAAGAACCGAGGAGCACCGCACCATCAACCCTGACGGGCATGTGAATTGGTGCCCGGTCCTCATCCAAAAAAGCAGAAAGTGAAGACAGGCAGTTGTCACGGAAGCAAGAAACTGTACGCGAGAGTTGCAATCGTAAATCGGAGTGTCTAAGTATCATCCTTGTAGAAAATCAAGCATGCAAAGATGTTAGTTAACGTAGAAACCCTTCACAAAAGAAGGGAAAACCCACGGGGAAGGACATTTGTTGCTCACAGCAACTAAAGTTTTGTCTATTGTCTTTCTTGTCTTTTCAAATGAGAGAGGAATAGATACATGTATGCCCAAGATAAAACAGATACCCTCCCAAGATCCGCTTACCCTTTAACATGGCATTCAACATTCTCCCTTAAGTTGGGCATAGAGATCAAACATGCCCAACTTACCAACACTCTTATCAAACTTGGCTTTTGACAAGAGATCAACAACTTGCTCTTCAGTTTTTAGGTATGGCAGCATCAATTCCTTGTAATCGATTTTTTCTCGGATGAAGTGGCGATCAATCTCAATATGCTTTGTTCTGTCATGCAACATGGTATTGTTGGAAAGACTTATGGCTAACTTATTATCACATAAAAGCTTAATAAGCATATTTAGATCAACCCCAATGCCGGTCAAAATAATCTTGAGCCACAACATCTCTGTGGCACCCATTGCTACAGCTCTATACTCAGCTTCAGTACTTGATCTTGTACAAACAAATTGCCGTTTACTCCTCCAAATCACAAAGTTTCTACCCAGGTACACACAATATCTAGTAGTAGATCTCCTTATATCAACACATCATGTCCAGACAGAATCGGTGTAGCACTCAACCTCTAGCTTACCGTTTCCTGCAAATATAAGTCCTTTTTCAGGACTCCCTTTTATAAAGCACAGAATACGTTCAACAACCTTCATGTGTAAATCAGTGGGAGCATGCATAAATTTACTCATTACATTCACTGTATAAGTAATGTCAGGTCTAGTAAGCGTGAAGTAGATAAGCTTCCCAACCAAGTCTTTGATACCGACATTTAGAATCTCATCAAATTGCTTCCCATAATCTAAGCTCAACTTGTGATTTTCCTCAATCGGTGTATCGGTAGGTTTACATCCTAGTTTTTCGATTTCCTTTAAAAGATTCGGACTATAATTCCTTTGACATATGACGATCCCACCACTAGATCTTGTCATTTCAATGCCTAAGAAGTATTTTAGTTTTTCAAGGTTTTTCAGGTCAAACACCCTTGCAAGTTCACCTTTCAACTGCTCAATCTCCTCTTCATCATCCCCAGTAATAATCATGTCATAAACATAGACAAGAAGCAAATAAATTTTGTTTATTTTCCTCTTGAAAAATATAGTATGGTCTCCATTTCCTTGTTGATATCCCAATATTATCATCACAAATCTAAGCTTCTCAAACAATACTCTAGGTGATTTTTTTAGACCATATAGTGCCTCTTTTAGCTTGCAACACTTTCCTATCCTTTCATACCTCGACGGCATATGCATGTAAACTTCGTTGTGGAGATCTTCATTCAAGAAAGCATCCTTCACGTCCATCTGATTGAGTTTCCATCCCTTAATGACTGCAAGAGAAAGAAGAACACACATCGTATTCATTTTTGCCATAGAGGCAAAAATTTCCAAGTAATCAACACCGTATTTTTGACTTTCCTTCAGTACAAGTCTAGCTTTGCATCTCTCCACTTGACCATTGGGCGGTCAAGCGATCGAGGCTAAGTGATATCAAAGGTCGTTGCAACCTCAACTACCCAAGCTGGGCTCAACAAGAAAAGTAAGACCACAAATAAAATAATTAAGCACGAAAATCAAATGTAGCGGTCTCCGCTACTTATTTAACCTAGTATAGCGACCAAGGTCAAACACAAGGAGCACGAGCGAAGCCTACGAAGTAGTCGAGAAATCAGAAAAGAAAGGGCACTTTTTGGTGATTTTTAATTTGCATTTTTTTATATTTTCTAATAAGAAAATGAATAACAAGATGAAGGAAATCACACTCCAACCATTTTTATTAAGACTCAAAATGCTCAAAAATTCGAAATAAAAATATTTTTATATTTTAAAAATATGTAAGTATTTTTTATGATTCTGTGGGATTTTTTAGATTTTTATATAATTTTCTAAAAATAAACTAAACACAAAACATGAGAACACTGTTCAGCCGTGACCTAAAGGTAAAATTAAAATTCTAAAATTGCCTAAAAGGCCTGGAGGCTATTTTTATGAAAAAACATATAAAAAGACCTAATTACAAAAATTGAAATTGCATTTTTTTTAATTTTCTAGAATTTTTTAAGAATTTTTATAATATTTTTGGTCTTTTATGATTTTTAGGAGTTTTATAAAGGATAATGGAACAAAGATGGTACTGAAATTAAAAGAAATAAAGACAAAGACATGTGAATTTTTATAGAATTTTTATGTGTATTTTTATATTTTTTTGGGATTTTATAAAACAAACAGATACGTTTTTGAGGGTTTTTAATTTTTAGAAAATATCAAATAAAATCAAATTGTGTCACAAAAATTATCAAAAATATTACACAGTTGCAGGAGCTACTGGTAATTTTTAGGGAATTTCTAGAGTAAATTTGATAATTATATGATTTAAAACAAATCACCTAAGTTGTAGGGACCTATTTGCAAATATTCCAAGTTTCCAGACTAAACAATAACATGCATATAAAGTTCAAGGAAATCAATGCAAAAAGATCACGAAACAACGTACATGCTCAATTCACCACTCATAGGGGCATAAATGCAAATACATAAAATATTTCATTCGAAACAGAACCTTCAAAAAGTCCTGGATAGAATATGCAAAAACACCACAAGGCACGTGATCGTGCACATGTATTCTAACCGGGAGGACTAAAGTGCAAATAGTAGAAACATTAGGAACTAATATGCAAATAGACATAACTACAACTTTATTTAACAAACTAGAAAATAAAACATAAAAAGTACGGGGAAGGAAATGTAATATACCCTAGCAGGCACGCGCGGAGTGTGTGTGTGTGGGGGGGGGAATACGTAGTGGCCGCTGGAGGCGCATGAACGTGCGGCTCAGATGTGGAAGGTGTCAGATATGACGCCTCAGGAGCTGTCGAGGATGTGGGGTGCAGATGCGTCAGACGTCAGATCTAATGGCCCGGAAAGCTGCTGCGGTCGGCGGCTCGGATCTGATCTAGAGGTTGATGGCCAATCTGATGGTGCTGAAGTGGTCTGGAAGAATAGGACCGAGGCGAGCTTCACCAGAGCCTAGGGGTGATCCTTAGCTCCGATGATCGATCGAGAGGCTCAGGAATGATCGTGGAGGTCCTCCGCGTCGACTGAACGAGCCCGATGGAGGGGCTAACGGGTGGATGTGCATGATGGCGAAGGTGGCCTGAAGCTACTCCGACGAGCCCTCTGAAGGATGGAACTGGGTATCCCAGCACGCGCGAACACCTGCAAAGGAAGGCTTGACTCGGGGCGAAGCTCCGGTCGAAGGTTATTCAGATGAAAAGGCACAGAAGCGACGTGGGGCGAAGGTCGATCTCCGGCGTAGGTGATAGAGGAGATCAGATCCTTAATCTTGACCTGAGGGACGAGCCTAAGGGGGATCAGGTTGCGATGCAAGGTGGAGCGTGCGTTGGGGGTTTGATCGGAGCGGATGGATGTGGGTAACGAGGCTCCAACCAGCTGGTCGGAGCAGAGGAACGCGCGGCGGCGGTGAATAGAAAGATTAAAGCTAAGCAAGAAATGTGAAGGAAATGAGAGGTACCTAAGGTCTTAGACAAGCTCTAGAGTTTCAGGCGAGGGCGGTCAGGGAGGTAATGGCCTCGACCAAGCTGTGGAAGGTCGGGAGGCTGATCTCGACGGCTCACGTCGGCCACGAGGCTGAGCAGCATGCTCCTCCTCCAAGCTTCGATTCGAAGGGTTCCCTAGACAACTGTCACTCCACCGAAGGTGGATAGAGATGAAGGCAAGCGCGAGGCACGAGCTGCTGCTCCTGAGAGGCAGAGAAGAGGATTTAAAGGGTTCTCAGGAGGCTGGAGGAATTGGGCAAGGGCACGCAACGCTAGGAAGATTCGCGCCTTCCTAGGGATCCGCGAGGGTCTTGGATCTAAGGAAAGGCTACGGGCGAAGAATTGGGGCGAAGGGATGTGTTATCCGATTGGGAAAAATAGGAGAAAACGGTCTGGCAGAGAGGATCCGAGTCTGACCCGGGGGGGGGGGGAGGGAGGAGCCATTGACCAACGGTCAACACTCCAGCCGACCAATCAGAAAATCCGGATGTACAAAATACTTATAAATTAAAAAAATAATAAATGATTTTAAATCAAAAAGTATATAAAATAAAAAATGTTTGTTATTTTTCAAAATATTTTTCTGTGATTTTTATTTATTTTTTTGAAAAATGAATTATTCTTTATACAGTATAGTGTATTACATATATGTATAATATACCTATGTATCTTGTACAATTATTTTTATTTTGTTATTTTTACATAAATACCCTAATTTGTATATTTTATTTATTTACAACATAATTTTTGAAGTATAAAATATTTTTTATTTTATTATTTATTTACATGTATATAATAAATAGGGAATAAGACAAATATACATGTATTTTGTATAAGGGAAAGAGGATTTTATTTTTATTTTTATTTTATTTTTCTGATTTTTATTTTATTATTAGTACTATATACAAGGAGGTAAAAATAATATTTTATCCAAAGATAATTATCTATTTACATAAATAATATGTACAATATAGAGTGGGCCCTATCTCTCTCTACTTGTTTTATTTGGCGATCAGGCCAATGCTTGACCTTCTCTTGGGCTCGGGTCACTCTGTATTTATTCTAAATACCTCCTTCCTTTTTCTTTTTCTTTATTCTTTTATTTTTGCACAAATACATGCTAATTATATAATATTAACAAATGCATGCATAATGCTAACTTATTGTATTTACATTTATTTACATGATGCTTTGACAAGATAATCAGCTAAAATAAAATAATAAAGAGTGATGATCAGGGATTCATTAGCCATATGGCTTGTACTTTATAGTGTACATCCACTTTGAACCAACCATATGCACCCCTTCAGGGATGTCCGCAATGTCCATGTGCAATTCTTTTTAAGCGCTTCCATTTCTTCCATGTCACGAATCCATCGAGGATCATCAAAAGCTTCTACAACATTCATGGGAATCACATGCATAGATAAAGAGGCTGAGTTTGGAGTAACCATTATATATGTTTATAGGGTATCTTGTGTAATCTATGTATCTCAAGAGGACTTTATTTCTCCACGCCTTTGTGCTATTGAATCCCCTTCACATATGATCAAGTCGTCAACCTTCTCATCTTCATCAATGTCACAGACTTCCTTTTCTAGACCATTTTCTAGATCACGGTTAGAATTCCCAGGGGTAGAAGATGAACGTGGGTCATCAAGGGATTGGATAAGATTGGTTTCTCTTCATTGAGCTTGCAATAGAGACCCTTGCTAATCTTTCTTATTATAATTTTTCATGCCAATGAGGAGAACGAAGCTTCCACTCCTCTATCTTAGTGCTAGTCGGAATGGAGTTGCTCAAAAAACTTAAAGAGTCATTAAAAGAATATCCTAGACATTTCATTCATCATTACTTCCATTCTCCCCCCTGAAGGATATGCTCAGAGAAATAAGAGTCATACTCTATAAAGGTGACATCTTTAGTTACGTGTATTTTCCCATCTTTATGATTAAAGCATTTACAACCTTTCTGAATAGGAGAATATCACAGAAAAATATCTTTGATTGCATGAACATCAAGTTTCTTCACATCAGGTTTAGAATTGTGGAATTAGCAAACACACCCAAAGGTCTTCGGAGGAAGAGCAAACTGCTTACCCTCATGCTGAACAAAGAGAACGGAGTTGCCATGTTCGCTCGTCTTGAGGGCATCCTGTTTATAATAAGTGCACTAGTGAGAACAACCTTTCCCCGTAATTATTTAGGAAGGTTTATTTGAAATAAGATTACTCTGCTAACTTCAAGAAGATGCATATTCTTTCATTCTGCAACATCATTTTGTTGAGGAGTATAATTGCAAGAAGTCTCATCAATAGTTCCTCTAGCACTAAACAAATCATGTAATTCTTTACACAAATATTCATGGGCAATGGACATTATCAGACCTAAATCGTTGAATCACTTTCCCATATTGTGTCTCAATAAGAGTGAAAAAATATGTCAAAATGCTACCAACTTCGCCATGATTATGAAGTAAGTAAACAAATGTGCTTCTAAAATAGTCATCAATAACGTAATGAAGTACTTGTAACCATTAATAGTAGGAATGCTAGAGGGACTCCAAACATTAGAGTGAACCAACTCAAAAAGGTCTCTCGTCTTACTCTTAAAGATCGAGTAAGTCTTTCCAATGTGCTTTGCTTTCAAACAAACATGACAAACAACCTCTGCAGAGCTCAAGTCTTTAAATAATAAATGAAACATCTCTTTGAGATAACCAAATGGAAGATGAACAAGACATTCATGCCACTGTATGACTAACTTATGGCAATCTTTCTTATTTTGTCTCTCTTGAATTGTAGTTGTTAATACGGTGATGACACGCCTGAGGGCTCGGGTAAAGGAATCAAGGGTCGTTGCGACCCAAGTCACCAAGCGGTGTCAATCTAGAAAAATAGACCACCAAAATCGGACAAAAATCAAATAAGCTCAAGTAGCGGTCTCGCTATTATATTAACCTGGTATAGCGACCAGGGTCGAACACAAGGAGCACGTAATGGCCTTGCGGCCTATGAAGTAGTCTAAAAAAGAAATAAAATAAAAGACAACTATTTTTGGTGGATTTTTAGTTTTTATTTTTTTTTGAATTTTTAATTTACTTAAGAAAATAAGTAAAGCAACCAAATGGCAACTTCAAACAATTATTTAAGCAACCAAAAATGCTCAGAAAAATCAAACAAAAATATTTTTAAGTTTTATGGGTTTTTTTTACTGTTTTTGTTTAATTTTTGGTATTTTTCTGATTTTTATTGAATTTTATAAAAATCAAACAAAGCAAGAAAACAAGGGTACTGTCCAGTCAGGTGTCAAGGGCCAATTTAAAATGCAAAATGGCCCTATTAACACCTGAAGATAATTTTCATGTATAGTAGAAATCACGAGGAAAATTTAGGCACCATAATTATTATTTTTTGGTATTTCTTTTAATTATTAGAATTTTTATAAGTTTTTAGGGTTTTATAATTTTTATGAGTTTTATATATCCAAAAATGACCAAAATTGGTTAGAAAATCAAACAAGGTAAAATAAACACTACCTAATTTTTTTGTAATTTTAGAAGGTATTTTAATATTTTTTGTGAATTTTCAAGTCAGACAGTAAAGAAAAAGCTTGTTTTTGAATTTTTAAAAATATCAAATGAAATAAAAAATGTCCCCAAAAATTGGAGAAAATTTTACACTATGGCAGGAGCAATATATCCAATTTTCATCATATCTGGAGTTAGTTTGCTATTTTATTAAAAATCAAAACTAAGGTACAGTGCACATGGACCTATCTGCAAATACCACAAAGTTCTGGGCCCCCTGGAAAACAAGGCAAGAAAGTATGGGGCTAAAAGTAAAAAATGTCCCCCGTCCACACACGATACACGTGACTCAGGCCTGGGGGGACCTATCTGTCATTCCTATTTTATAATATGCAATCAGTAACACCTGAAAAATATTGGATTAAAACTGCAAATATACCACTAAAACACGTGGCGAAGCACATGGCCACTATATACAGGGGTATACAAGCAAATAGCAGAAACAGAAGGGTCCTACATGCAAATGTACCAAACTAAAATAACGTTCTAAAATGTTTACAACTCTAAAGACAAATAACTAAAAAGCTAAGGGCCTAAGAAGAAATTACCCCTTATTAACGATCCAAGGGCTGAGCGCGCGCCACGTGGAGATCCAACGGTCCAGAATAGGGGACGCCTCGCTATTGAAACCCTTGGCGCGATCCGACGGCTGTGAAGCTGCCACGTATATGATCCGAGGGTTGGGGAAATATGGTGCTTCTTCGTCCGGATCGAACGGTCTGGATCGACCCTCCTCACGATCGTGCGCTGCTGGCGCTCCTGGAATGGATGGTTCGGATTGAATCTGGAGCTGGAGGACGATCTAACGGTATCTGGAGTTCGAGGAAGAACTGATGGCCGGCGACCTTCGCCGGCTCGCTGAGTGCGCTCCCGGCCTCCTCGCGGGCAGCTGAATATCGGAGGAGCTTCGCCTTGGCCTCCCGCGTCTGTAGGACGCCTCCGATGGAACAACGGAGCTCCGGAGAGCTCGGTCGACTCCGGCGGAGGAGAAGCTCCTGGGCTCGAGTTGGAGGACCTCAGACAGTCCTCGTCGTACCTGCAAAATGGCACTAGAAGACTCCTGGGTTGAGGGCAAAGTGCCTCGACCCCGTTAGCGGTGGTGGAGGTGATCGGTGCGGCGAGATGGTCGAGCTCCGGCGATGCGACGGCGGAGGAACTCGAAACCCCAGCTCCTGTGCGAGCTGGGTTGAATGGATGGGCGGAGAAGATGCCAAAGGGGAAGGCGATCGTGATGGGTGATTCCGATGGTCGGGACGAAGACTAGGGTGGTCGGAATCAAAGGTCGTCGGTGACGACCTGATTTGGGCGAAAATCAAAATTAAAGACAAGGAAAGAAAACTACGGCTACCTGGGCGGATGGGTCGACTGGGCTTGAGCTCAGGGAGCTCTGGGTTGCGGATTTGGAGGTCGGGCCGTGACGCGAAAAATTGGGGAAGTCGGGTCAGGCGTCACGACCCGTGGGAAGTGGTCCACAGGGGGGAGTTGACCGGGGGGTCAACGTCCCCCGTGGACCAATGAGAATCAGCCATTTGGAAAAGATTTGGAAATTCAAAAAGAAATAATAAATTGTCGAATCGTGAAAAACTTAAAACATAAAAAATGTTTATTTTATTTTTTTTCTATTTTTTGGTGATTTTTAATTAATTTTTCGAAATAAAAATAAGGTATTTACACTAGGGTGCTATATATAGGTATATATACAATATAGGATTTTAATTTTTGATTTTTAATTTGTTATTTTTGTACATTTTTATTCCCATTTTATATTTTATTTATTTATAGCATAAAATTAGGAATAAAAGGGTATTTTTATTTTATTTTTATTATTTATACAAGGGTGAAATAAATAGATATATATATATACATGGTATATGTATAATATTATTTTTGGTTTTTAATTTTGTTCTTTTTATTTTGGTTTTTTTGTTTTTTATGGTTTTTATTTTATTTATTTACAACATAGAATATAGAATATATACAAATTTTTAGGGGTTTTAATTTATTTATTCATAGGGCTAAATAAATATAAGTGTAGGTGTATGTACAAGGTGAATATGCACAAGTGACTCTTTTTATTTTCTTTTTAATTTTTCCATTTTTATTTTGATTTTGTATTTACAAATATATACAAATATGTACAAGCCACTTTTATTCAATTTTTAGAGGAAAATATTTTCATTATATTTACAGGTATATTTACACACATGAGCCCATATCTCTCTCTACTTTGGCTTTTATGCGGTCAGGCCCATGCTGAGCCCTCCCTTGGGATCAGATTGCTCAATATTTATTCTAAATATTTCCCTCTTTTTCTTTTTAATCTTTATTCTTTTATTTTTGCACAAAAACATGCTAATTATTACTTTTTATACAATGCATGCTTTTGGTAATTATTTATATTTACAAGTATCTACATGTATTTGCAAAGGTTTTTGTAGCTAAAATATAAGAATAAAGAGGGATGAATGAGCATTCATCACTCCCCTATACTTAACTTTGCTAGTCCCTTAGCAAACACTTATTTGAAAAAGAAGTGAAAAAGAAAGAAAAAGAAAAAGAGGAGAATGCACATGGATCAAGGTTGAATATTAAACTTGCCTTCATTAAATTGAATTATGGTGCTCGATCAGATCTTTGGATTATTAATGTGTCGGAACCTTACTTGGACTTAAGATTAAAACTCAACAGCCTCTAAGTTCCACCAATCTATAATCAAGACTCCTCAACAATCCAGATCAGAACAAGTCATCAAACACAAACCCTGAAGACCATGAATCTTTCCTTGTACTGTGAATGTGAGGTATAAGCTCTCCACCTCATAAATGGCAACTTGACAACCCTCCCCAACAAGGTAACTCTATGACCCCAATCTGGCCACTCTTTCCTCGAGGAGCGGGGTATTCCCTTCTAAGTTCAAGTTTAACCGGCTCAAGAAGAGGAGGAAGAAGAGAATGGACCATGGCCAGTGTAGCCATGTATCCTTGGGAGCTCAACCAGTGTAGCCAAGTCTCCCTACTGCAAGCTACATAAGGTGGGACATGAATCTCAAACTTTCCTTATTGCACTATATACAGACTCCGGTGGGATTATCATTTTCTATCAGACCCACCACTTTTTTTGGAGTTATTTGCATTTTTTTTCAAGTGCATCTATACAACATATACATGTCCAGCATATATACAAGGAGTTTTTCCTCTTGAGCCAGTAGACTATCCCTCTTTTGAAGCATTATCGCAACCCACAACTCCTGTCGTTAAACCTCATGGCAACTAGACCAAGTTGAGACGCACTTCCTTCACTAAAAGAAGAAGAGAGGTTCCGCCTAGAAGTACTACCCTCATATGCTACCCCAAGTCAAGGAAGACTGCCTCCTCACCACCTCATCCGTAGAGAGCTCGGTGCAAAGTGCTGGTGTCCAAGTAAAGCCATTGTCCCTATGAGTCATGTGTGTTTTTTTAAGTGCTCTACTTAGGCTCATCGAGATGACATGTGATCATATCCTAGTGGACTCAAAGAATTAAGTCACAATGGACCTGAAAAGCCTTAACCCTAATCCCTATAAGATTCCTCTTAGAAATTAGGTGGATTAAGATCTTAATCAAGCTCCATTTCCCAATTTAATTCCATGCTAGTTTAAATGTCAACTATAATCCGGAAAAACTATATACATATATACAAAGATGCTATTTACACAATTTTACAAACATGCAAAATTTTTGAAAAATGTTTTGAAATCATGAATGGATGAATGCATGCAATGCAAGTTTTGCAAAAGTATTTACACACATTTACACAAGATTTTTGCAAACCGTTGATTTTCAAAACATTTTAGAAAAATTTTGTACTATATACATAATTTTGATAAGAAAATATTTACACAAACTTTACACAAAAGATTTTTGAAAACATTTTTACAAAAATAATTTGTACACTAGCTATGTATGTGCAATAAAAGAATGTTTATTTACAGGAAAAATTTTTTAATTTTTGTGGTTTTTAAGGGTTTTTAGCCATTTTATTTATTAACACACTCACACAAAGTACGAGTTATGGCTAAAGTATATATGAAATATATACACACCCCCTATACTTAGCTCGAACGATGTCCTCAGAGTCAAGAGCGATGAAGAAGACATAACTCGTGCTTAGTATAGGGAAGTGAAAAGGAAGGCTATATACAAAGACGAATGAATGAATAGAAAGTTCAAGAAGATCTCGGCTTTTCCCCCTATACTTAGGATCAAATAATCCTAAGTATAGCAGGTTGTACACAAAGGGAAAACCGAGTGAAGAATGTACATGGTCTACCCCCCCTATACTTAGGGTAAAATATCCCTAAGTATAGGCAGCAAAACAGGGATAGAAAGTAATCAAAAGAAATACCCGAAGGTCCTACATCCCCCCTATACTTAGAATAAAGTATACCCTAAGTATAGCATAATAAAAGATGACAAGCGGGATGTGGGACTAAAGAATGTGATGATATGGACATCTGGATCTATACAGGTCGGATGAACAATGATAATCAGGCGTGAGATGCAATAGATGTGAGTCAATAGACCACATCTCACGCAAAATGAATCGGGGCAACATCAACGACCCGCGGCTCATGATCTAGAAATGGCTTGAGCCGCTGGCCGTTCACTCGAAAGGTACTCTCAGAAGACAACTCGGATATGTCAATGCTACCGTTGTCGTGTACCTTTCTCACCAAGTAGGGTCCCTTCCATTTGCTCTGTAGCTTCCCTGGAAATAGGCGAAGCCTCGCATCAAACAGCCATACTCTCTGTCCAGGCTAAAAATGTTTGTGGCTGATGTGAGAATCATGCCACTCCTTCACTCTCTCCTTGTAATGCAGGCTGTTTGAGAAGGCGGTATCTTTAAGCTCCTCCAAGGCTGCTAATTCTGCCCTCCTCTGGTCTCCTACACTATCTGGATCAACAAGTATCTCAGTGACTGCCCAAAGTGACCTGTGTCTCAGCTCAACAGGTAAATCACACGGCTTGCCATATACGAGGCGAAAGGGAGATGTGCCCAATGGTGTCTTAAAAGACGTCCTATATGCCCACAAGACCGAGTCCAAAAGCTGTGACCAATCCTTTCGATCAGGGCAGACGACTTTCTGCAATATAGTCTTGATCTCCCTGTTCGACACCTCGGCTAGACCATTCGTCTGTGGGTGGTATGGAGTGGCAACTCGATGGTCTATGCCGAACTCGCTAGCAAGGGCCTTCACCTGGTCGTTGATGAAATGAGACCCCCCATCTGAAATCAATACTCGAGGTACCCCAAACCGCGTGATGATGTGCTTCCTCAACTGTCCTCGCATCAGCGGCTCGAGCAGGGATGGCCTCAACCCAACGACTAACATAGTCAACGGCCAACAGAATGTACTCAAATCCCTGACTCTTAGGGAATGGACCCATGAAATCGATGTCCCATGCATCAAAAACCTCACAGAAGTGAATGGGCTGCATCGGCATCATATCACGCTGTGCACAGGTGCCCATCCTCTGACAGTCAGTAGACCTCTTCACGAACTCATCAGAGTCCTTGAAGAGGGTAGGCCACCACAAGCCGGACTGGAGCACTTTCTGTGCCGTTCTCCTCCCAAAATGATGTCCTCCTGCCTCAAGCTTGTAGCAGTAAGTGAGGACGCTATGGTGCTCCTCCTGAGGAATGCACCTACGCCAGACGCTATCCCCTCCTTCGTGGTAAAGGATGGGATCCTCCCAGTGGTAGGACTTGGCCTTCGCGAGGAAGGTCTCAAGCCTCTGCCTGGGCAACCTTGTGGGACTTTCTTAGCAACAAGAAAGTTCACAATGTTGGCATACCACATGAGTGAGGCGATAGCAAGGATCGCCTCATCTGGGAAGGTCTCACAAATGGGATCAATATGCTCAGACTCATCAGGCTGCTCTAAACGGGAGAGATGATCCGCCACCACATTCTTGACTCCAGTCTTATCCTTGATCTCAACGTCGAACTCCTGGAGTAGAAGGATCCATCTAGTCAGTCTGGCCTTGGCATCCTTCTTTGCCATGAGGTATCGGATGGCGGTGTGATCAGTATACAAGGTCACTCTAGATCCAATAATGTACGATCTGAACTTATCTAGGGCGAACACTACGACTAGCATCTCCTTCTCTGTGATTGTATAATTCCGCTGCACGGAATCCAATGTGCGACTAGCATAGTGGATAGCAAAGGGGACTCCATCCCTCCTCTGTCCCAGCACGACCCCCACGGCAAAATCGGAGGCATCCGTCATGATCTCGAATGGGAGAGACCAATCAGGCGGCTGGAGAACAGGAGCCTCTATGACACACTACTTGAGAGTCTCGAAGGACGAAAGACACTTGTCATCGATAAGGAACTCGGTGTCTTTCGTCAGCAAGGCAGTCAATGGTCGGGCAATCCTACTGAAATCATGAATGAATCGTCGGTAGAAACCGACGTACCCCAGGAATGACCGTAACTGCCTCAAATTGGACGGCGGTGTGAGTTTTCTAATGACATCTACCTTGGCCGGATCAACCTCCATGCCCCTGTTAAAGATGATGTGGCCAAGCACCGTCCCTTGAGTCACCATGAAGTGACTCTTCTCCCAAGATAGCACCAAGTGAACCTCTATACATCGATGGAGTACTCGGTCTAGGCAGTCTAGACAGGAGTCGAATCCGTCGCCATAAACCGAGAAATCATCCATGAAGACCTCCAAGCACTCCCCTACCATGTCCGAAAAGATCGACAACATGCATCTCTGAAATGTCGCAGGGGCATTGCATAGCCTAAATGGCATGCGTCGGAAGGCGTATATGCCGAAGGGACAGGTAAAGGTGGTCTTCTCCTGGTCCTCTGGAGCGATGGCCACCTGGTTGTAGCCTGAGTACCCATCCAGGAAACAGTAGTGGCTCTTCCCTGCCAGTCTCTCAATAATCTGATCAATAAAGGGCAGGGGGAAATGATCCTTCTTGGTGGCCTGGTTGAGTCTCCTGTAGTCAACATAGACCCACCAAGAAGTGGGTACTCGTGTAGCAATCTCCTCTCCAGACTCGCTAATCACTGTAGTAATGCCCGTCTTTTTGGGCACCACATGTAAAGGGCTGACCCACTTGGAGTCGGAGATGGGGTAGATAAAATCGGCGCTCCACCATTTCGAAATTTCCTTCATGACAACCTCTCTCAGATTTGGGTTCAGCCGCTGCTGGAACTCACGCGACGGCTTCGCCTCATCCTCGAGATAGATATGGTGGGAGCACAGGGCCAGACTTATCCCCTGGAGATCTGCTACGCTCCATCCGATTGCCTTGCAGTTCTTTTCAAGAACCCCCATCAAACGGGATTCTTGCTCTCCAGTCAGATCGACGGAGATGATGACTGGGCACATCTCAGGCTCACCCGCAAGGAATCGATACTTCAGCGAAGTAGGGAGCGGCTTCAGCTCTGTATAGCTGGGTGCTGGTGTATCTAGCCTCTGGAAAGTCTGCGTGAACGCTGCCAAATCTGCATGGGAGAACTGAAACTCTCTGTCAATCTCAGAAATTGGAGAAGGCTGCCCTGATGGACTGTCTCTGCTCTGCTCGGCATCTACCTCCTCCTCAGCCGTAGGCTCAGTGGAAATCAGGTCTGGTATGTACTCCTCACAATCTGCCCAATCAGACTCTGACTCCGAGGGATCTGCATCATCTAAGGTGGCATCAACACCACCATCATCACAAAATCTGTGTCGCAGTCGAGAACCGGCTCTGCTACCTCTGAAGTATCCTGGACCAGGAATGTGCTCTCCAAGCTCTCCTCTGTTGTCATCTCCGCATCAGCTGCATCTGAAAATGAGAGGATGGCCTGTGCTGCTGGGTCTGCCCAAACTGCCTCCTCGTCTGTGATCACAAAGTCATAGTCCTGGTGGATGTCTAGCCCGGAATCTGTCAGCTGCTCTGTATCTAAAGTGGTCTCTGAGCCTGA
This sequence comes from Ottelia alismoides, assembly GCA_037367405.1. Lineage (NCBI taxonomy): Eukaryota > Viridiplantae > Streptophyta > Magnoliopsida > Alismatales > Hydrocharitaceae > Ottelia > Ottelia alismoides. The sequence continues at coordinate 28,508 of JAZKJV010001358.1, read as the reverse complement.
TCTGTCTCTAGCTCGGTTGTCCTCGACCGTCTCTATTTGTACACTTTCGCCCTCGACACGAAAGTATACCTTCCCGCTATCATGGTCAGTCACCGCCTTGGCTGTGGCCAAGAACGGACGACCGAGAATGATGGGGGTATCGATCACTGAATCAGGATCTCCATGTCCAACACTACGAAGTCCATGGGGAATTGCAAGCCCTGAATAGTGACGACAACGTCTCGTAACAACCCCTTCGGCCTCTTGACAGATCGATCAGCAAACTGAAGGACTGTCCTGCTCTGTCTAAGAGTGCCCAACTCGAAGCGGTCGAGAAGGGCCGCTGGAAAGAGGTTGATCGACGATCCGCTATCTAATAGAGTACGGTCGAACCTCTACTCTCTAATGTGGCATCTGATATAAGGGGCTCCGGAATCTGGCCTCTTGGCCTGCAGACGGTTCTGGATCGCGAAACAGGTGGCTTTCGTCAGCACATGGATCTCTGAATGGTGGTTCCTCCTCTTCCTCCTGACTGTGGTCCTGTCTCTCAGTGAACGCTGAATAAGGGGGATGTGCTGCAAAGCCTCCTGAAGAGTCGGTTGTATGTGAAACCGATCTATCATTTGCTGGCTGAACTCTTCCTGATCTCTCTTTTTTGGATTTTCTGTTTTCTTCCCCTTCCCCATCTGAAGGGCTCTAGGGAAGGGGATCACGGGGTCCTTCTCAGATGAAGGACTAGGAAAAGGTCTAGACGGCTCGACGGCCGGATCCGCACATACATCACGCACCACAGTGGGACCAGAAAAAACCAAACCTTTTCCTTTATTCACAACAGGGTTCCGAGATACATCATAAGTAGGAAAAACTACAGGTCTCTCAAAATGAACACGGATGGCCTCAGCACCACCATCGGCTGGATCAACTGGAAGACTCGCGGCCTCAGTACCGCGCTCTGGCTCGGCATAGTGGGTGGCCTCAGTACCACCTCCTCAAACTGGTGAACGACGGCCTCAGCACCGCCGGTGGAATCAGCATCCTTGGTGGCATCAGTACCACCGTCATCATCTTTAGCGGCCTCAATACCGCTCTCCTCCTCATCATCAGGCGCTCTGGGTGGATCCTCATGATGTGGCTCAAACGAGGCGCCGCCTGCTGGCATCCTACCGCCCCTAAGTGTGACAAAATCAGTATCAAAAAGATATCCAGTCATATCACCAAATGCATCACCAGGAGTGGTATACTCAGTACAAGCTACCTGCTCAGATTTCCGCTTTAGGCTGTTGGGGTTCGGCTCAATCTGGGCAGGGATGGCGGCCTTCCCTCTCACAATGTCCCGCATCTCCTGGCGGAACTCGTCCATCTCCCGTCGAAAGGTAGCCTGTTGATCGGTGAGAAGGCGTGCTATATCATCCAAGACGGGGCTCTCATGGGAGCCCCACGGGTAGCCTCTTTGGTAATGAGGCTGCTGGAACTGCTGTTGGTGCTGAGAGGGGTATGGGTGATGTTGTTGCTGCTGCTGGTGAGATTGATCTCGCCTCCAAGACTGTCCCTGCTGATAGGGACGAGGACCATACTGTCACTACTGCTGCTGTTGTGGTGGGTACACTGGGGACTGCTACTGCTGCGGCTGGTGATCCCTCTGATGGTCGTACTGACCTCCCTGAACTGATGGCTGCTGCTGGGGCTGAGTACCTCCGGTCCCCCAACGGAATCCGGGATGGTCTCGTCGGATACCGGGCTGGGGGCGATCATACCAAATCCCGTTGACATCCATCAATGGCTCTGTATCGTATTGGAGTGGCGGGAGCACTGCCAGAGGCTGATCCGGCTGGTATACCACCATCTGCAAGTCTGGAGACGGTGGTGACTGGTAGGTGGGCTGAGGCTGCTGGTACGGCTTCGCCTGTACAAGGTGAACCTATCTACACTGCTGGTGTGAGCTGGAGAGCTGGGACGAGCTGCTGCTGCTGCCGGTATCGCCTCACGACTGAAGACGAGGCTGGGAAGCCGTCTGTGCCTCCTGGAGACACATGAGCTAGGTCTTCATGTCGCTCAGAGTGCCATCTGCTCCATCTGAGTGATGCCCTTGCACTGCTTCTTCTCAATCAGCTCCATCCGGTCCAGCTTCTCGCTGATAATCCCCATGTCCGCAGTGGATGACTCTGCCTGTGCTGCTACTACTGCGGACGAACTGGAAGGACCGGCGTCAACCCGTGCTATCCTCTGGTACTGCATGGTCTGTGGCTGCTGCGGTCTGCCCTGAGTATACAACCGGGTCTGGGACATCACCAAGTAGTTCTCGGCCATCTTCTCGTAGATGGCCCAGACCTGGTCGTGATCCTTGGCGAAGTAAGACCCGCCACAAGAAGCGTTCACCAAGCCCTGAAGCTCTGGTGTCAGCCCGCTGAAAAAGCTCTGCACGAGGTTCGGCTTGGAAATGTCGTGGTGCGGGCATCTATCAGTCATCTCTCTGAACCTCTCCCATGCCTCATGGAACTGCTCGTTGTGGAGCATGGAGAAGTTGCTGATCAGGGCTCTCGCGGCATTGGTCCGCCCGAGTGGATAGTATTTATGCAAGTACTCGGTGCGGAGCTGCTCCCAAGTGTAGACAAATTTCCCTAGATGTTTCAGCCAGGTGGCTGCTCTGTCTGCCAAGGAAAAGGGGAAGGCAATCATCCTGATGGTATCCTGGACCACCTGACGGTCGTGGACAGTACTGCAAATCATGAGAAACTCCTGAAGGTGGAGATGGGGCTCCTATGTGGCGAGCCCGTGGAAACGGGGGAGAAGATGCAAGGTGTTCGAGGGGAACTTGAAGTCCCCCACGATGGCTAGTAGCACAACCCAGTGATGCATCAGTGTCGATCCGGGGTTGTGCAACTCCCGCATCTTTCTCGGTGGCTCTCCTGCTCCTGCCGCGGCGGCTCCCACTGCGGCGGCGGCCGCTGCGGCTGCTGCTGCTGCATCATCCAGGACTCTCGGCCCGTCTCTCTGCTGCTCTCACTCTGCTCTCATCTGCTCCATCTCTCTCCTCATATCCAACATAAACGCTCCCTGATCCCTCAACTGCTGTTGCACGGTCTCGAGGGAGGCGATCAGGGTGGAGTTGATCACACCCTGGTCCAAAACAAAGTGCTCGGGCTGTGGACCTCTAGAGCGATCGTCAGAACTGCCGGCCATGGTCTCTGCAAATCAAATGATCCAAACTCAGGTGCCGATAAATCTGCTAATCTCTCCTCTGGCACTGGTCTCTCGGAACCGAAAGAAAGGGGGTCGAGGGGGAACAGGGTGGAATCATACTCGGGTTCGGAGAGCGGGTCTCGGCTCTCGCGAACCAACCTAGATGAACGGGTAGACGCGCCCGAAAGCGGTGCAGCCAGAGGCTGCCTAAGAGATCGTCTGCCCATCATCTTGATGCGGCGAGTAAGGCGGATGAGATCTGGAGAAACTATGATCACAAGCAAACCCAAGTTCACCAACGCAACGCGAGCTGGAGACCGTGAAGGCTCGGTCAATTATCTTGTCAAATTTTATTTTGGTGAACAATCAAGATATCAGAGCGATTACGTGACATGTCGGGATACCCGATACTTTCCCAATCGACTGTCCCACACAGAAGAGTCGGTAATCAGTCGAGAATAGTACCGGAGGGCTCTACCTAGTGTTTGGTTCACTCTCTCGCGTAATCAAACCAAGCAATGAGGGGGTTGCTCTCCCCAAGACAAGTTTTTAAATCAAGTGTCTTTTAGTGATCAATAGTTTTAGCGGTCCCAATTTTATGATTTTTCTTTTTAGGTCTTTTTCAATACAAACAAAGAGGCCTAACGAATTTTTCGGTTCTCCTGGTTATTAAGTCAAAAACAGACGGAGAAGACGAAAAAGCCGATGCGCGATGAAATCAATGATGCATGCAAAGTAAGAAAGGCGTAGCTGACTCCAGCACTCTACATGCAATATGATCCGCGCAGTAATGTAAAGACAGAAAAGAAACTACCTATATGGTGCAGCGGGAAAAGCCGAGTCCTAAGCAGACAACTTCTACACAAAAGAACCGTCTAGCTGGTCACCAGCCTTCGATCCATAGAGTCCGGTCTCGGTCTACCCCTCCTCCTCCCGACAAATCAAGTTCAGGAGCAGCGCTTGGCAGGGCATGCTGCGGCACGTAGGCTCGAAGGAAAATGAATCAGCTATTTTTATTAACCTTTTATTAGTAGGTCCAATTAACGATCTATAGGAACAAGCAATCTATTAGGTGTGTGGATCCTACTCAGTACGACACAGTCAAGCAGAAAGTCCTACTGCTAGGGGCTCGAGAAAAATCGCGTAAAACCGTAAAAGGCAGCGAAATACGAAAAAGCCGCGAAAAAGCCGCGAAAAATCTAAGGATCCCCCGAGCACACAGGTGCTCGGCGAAACAGACCCGAGAAAAGTCTCAGTCCAAGTCCAATTGTCCCTGTGTTATTACAATTCAAATGAATAAAAGTAAAGTCTACTCCTCGCCCACTCAGCTACTCTCTCGCTATCTCCTGCGGCTCCGTGCAGAAGGGAGCCGCCTCCGAATCCCGCGATTGCGCCAGCTTCTCGAAAGTCGCCGCCTCGATCCTCGGGCCCTCACAATAAAGAAGACAAGAGTTACAGACAAGATAAATCAAAGCAACTAAAGACAAGAAACTAAGCAGGGGTATATGTGCAGAAATGGCAATAAAAATAAACAAGGCAAATCAAACAAAAATAAAATAAAAGAAAAGAAAAGAAAAGAAAAGGATAATAAAACAAAAATAAATGGAAAATAAAAAGCCGCGAAAAGCCGCAGACTCAGAAAGAGCCGCGGAAAGCCGTGAAAAAGAAAATGAAATAAAAAGAAAACTAAAACGACTACTAAGCCGTGCTCCCCGACAACGACGCCATTCTGATGACACGCCTGAGGGCTCTGGTAAAGGAATCAAGGGTCGTTACGACCCAAGTCACCAAGCGGTGTCAATCGAGAAAAATAGACCACCAAAATCGGATAAAAATCAAATAAGCTCAAAGTAGCGGTCTCGCTATTATATTAACCTGGTATAGCGACCAGGGTCGAATACAAGGAGCACGTAATGGCCTTGCGGCCTACGAAGTAGTCTAAAAAAAGAAATAAAATAAAAGGCAACTATTTTTAGTGGATTTTTAGTTTTTATAATTTTTTTGGATTTTTAATGGGATTTTATCACTTGTGCCCCTCCGAGATGTTGCAATATCAGTTATGCCCCTATCTTTTTGGTAATATCAGTTGTGCCCCTCAAAAGTTGCTCCGTCATCAGTTGTGCCCTTCCGTCAGATTGACCGTCTATGAGTTGACTTAACCATGGTTTTTTCAAACCTTGGTGCAGTTAAGAGGGGTATTATTGTCCAGTCCTCTTCTTCATCTTCTTCCTCCATTTGTTCTTCTTTTTTTTCTTCACAATTTCTCTCTCTTAGTGACACCTTCATACATCCATGGAATCTCTAAAATTTTTGCATTTTCACGGATATATCATTCATTACGGATCAAACGGCAAATTTTATTGAATTTTTTGATGATTTTTTATGAATCAAATTGTCAAAAATTTATCAAAATTTAACAAAAAAAACTAACTCCAGAGAGCGTGCTGTTCACGGCTCTCGGCTCTCGGCTCTCGTGCCTCGAGAGCGTGCTGTTCACGAGAGCGTAGCACAGTAGAAGAGGTTCCTCATCTCGCCGGGGAGGGGAGGAGGTGCGGGGGGAGGAGGTGCGGCGCCGGGGAGGGGAGGGGAGGAGGTGCGGGGCTGGGTGGGGGTGCCGCCCAGGGGGAGGGCGAGCAGGGGGCAGCGCCGGGGAGGGGAGGAGGTGCGGGGGGAGGAGGTACGACGCCAGGGAGGGGAGGGGGTGCAGGGGAGGAGGTACGGCGCCGGGAGGGGTGGGGGGGAGGTGCGGGGCTGGGTGGGGGTGCCGCCCAGGGGGTGTGGGCGAGCAGGGGGCGGCGCCGGGGAGGGGAGGAGGTGCGGCGTCAGAGAGGGGAGGGGAGGAGGTGCGGAGCTCGGAGGGGGTGCCGCCCAGGGGGAGGGGGAGCAAGGGGCGGCACCGGGGAGGGGAGGAGGTGCGACGTCAAGGAGGGTAGGGGGTGCGGGGGGAGGGCCGGTGGCGGTGGCGGCGGGCTGGGAGGAGGCGCCAGGGAGCTCGGGGCGGAGCTGGGCGGTGTGGGGGGGGGGGGGGGTAGAGAGGGAGGAGGAGGAGGTTGGAGGAGGAGGAAAAGGATGGGGAAGAGGAGGAGGAAGAAGAAGAGGATGAGGAAAAGGGTAAGAAATGACCATATAACCGTTTGAAAAAAAATAATTCCGCTTATGTCCCCAAAGTTAACGTCCGTTTGCACTGTAGATGGATGGTCACTAACCCGAGGGGCACAAGTGATAAAATAGCAAGTTTTGAGGGGCACAACTGATATTACCAAAAAGATAGGGGCATAACTGATATTGCAACATCTCGGAGGGGCACAAGTGATAAAATCCCATTTTTAATTTACTTAAGAAAATAAGAAAAGCAACCAAATGGCAACTTCAAACAATTATTTAAGCAACCAAAAATGCTCAGAAAAATCAAACAAAAATATTTTTAAGTTTTATGGGTTTTTTACTGTTTTTGGTTAATTTTGGTATTTTTCTGATTTTTATTGAATTTTATAAAAATCAAACAAGGCAAGAAAACAAGGGTACTGTCCAGTCAGGTGTCAAGGGCCAATTTAAAATGCAAAATGGCCCTTTAACACCTGAAGGTAATTTTCCTGTATAGTAGAAATCACGAGGAAAATTTAGGCACCAGAATTATTATTTTTTTATTTTTCTTTTAATTATTAGAATTTTTATAGGTTTTTAGGGTTTTATAATTTTTATGAGTTTTATATATTCAAAAATGACCAAAATTGGTCAGAAAATCAAACAAGGTAAAATAAACACTACCTAATTTTTTTGTAATTTTTAGAGGTATTTTAATATGTTTTTATGAATTTTCAAGTCAGACAGTAAAGAAAAATCTTGTTTTTGAATTTTTAAAAATATCAAATGAAATAAAAAATGTCTCCAAAAATTGAAGAAAATTTTACACTATGGTAGGAGCCATGTGCCCAATTTTCATCACATTTGGAGTTAGTTTGCTATTTTATTAAAAATCAAAACTAAGGTACAGTGCACATGGACCTATCTGCAAATACCACAAAGTTCTGGCCCCCCTAAAGAACAAGACAAGAAAGTATGGGGCTAAAAGTGCAAAGTGTCCCCGGCCACGCACGATACACGTGACTCAGGCCTGGAGGGACCTATCTATCATTCCTATTTTATAATATGCAATCAGTAACACCCGAAAAATAATAGATCAAAACTGCAAATATACCACTAAAACACGTGGCGAAGCACGTGGCCACTATACAAAAGGGGTATACAAGCAAATAGCAGAAACATGAGGGTCCTACATGCAAATGTACCAAACTAAAATAACGTTCTAAAATATTTACAGGACTAAAGACAAATAACTAAAAAGCTAAGGGCTTAAGAAGAAATTACCCCTTATTAACGATCCAAGGGCTGAGCACACGCCACGTGGTGATCCAACGGTCCAGAATAGGGGACGCCTCGCTACTGAAACCCTTGGCGCGATCCGACGGCTGTGAAGCTGCCACGTACGTGATCCGACGGTCGGGGAAAGATGGTGCTTCCTCGTCCGGATCGAACGGTCTGGATCGACCCTCCTCACGATCGTGCAGTGCTGGCGCTCCTGGAATGGATGGCTCGGATTGAATCTGGAGCTGGAGGACGATCCAACAGTATCTGGAGGTCAAGGAAGAACTGATGGCCGGCGACCTTCGCCGGCTCGCTGCGTGCGCTCCCGACCTCCTCGCGGGCTGCTGAATATCGGAGGAGCTTCGCCTTGGCCTCCCGCGTCTGTAGGACGCCTCCGATGGAACAACGGAGCTCCGTAGAGCTCGGTCGACTCCGGCGGAGGAGAATCTCCTGGGCTCGAGTTGGAGAACCTCAGACAGTCCTCGTCGTACCTGCATAATGGCACCAGAAGACTCCTGGGTCGAGGGCAAAGTGCCTCGACCCCGTTAGCGGTGTTGGAGGTGATCGGTGCGGCGAGATGGTCGAGCGCCGGCGATGCGACGGCGGAGGAGCTCGAAATCCCAGCTCCTGTGTGAGCTGGGTTGAATGGATGGGCGGAGAAGATGCGCGAGGGGAAGGCGATCGTGATGGGTGATTCCGATGGTTGGGACGAAGACTAGGGTGGTCGGAATCAAAGGTCGTCGGCGACGACCTGATTTGGGCGAAAATCAAAATTAAAGATAAGGAAAGAAAACTACGGCTACCTGGGCGGATGGGTCGACTGGGCTTGAGATCAGGGAGCTCTGGGTTGCGGATTTGGAGGTCGGGTCGTGACGCGAAAAATTGGGGAAGTCGGGTCGGGCGTCACGACCCGTGGGAAGTGGTCCACAGGGGGGAGTTGATCGGGGGTCAACGTCCCCTGTGGACCAATGAGAATCAGCCATTTGGAAAAGATTTGGAAATTCAAAAAGAAATAATAAATGGCTGAATCATGAAAAACTTAAAACATAGAAAATGTTTTGTTTTTTCTATTTTTTGGTGATTTTTAATTAATTTTTCGAAATAAAAATAAGGTATTTACACTAGGGTGCTATATATAGGTATATATACAATATAAGATTTTAATTTTTGATTTTTAATTTGTTATTTTTGTACATTTTTATTCCCATTTTATATTTTATTTATTTATAGCATAAAATTAGGAATAAAAGGGTATTTTTATTTTATTTTTATTATTTATATACAAGGGTGAAATAAATAGATATATATATCTATATACATGGTATATGTACAATGTTATTTTTGGTTTTTAATTTTGTTCTTTTTATTTTGGTTTTTTTGTTTTTATGGTTTTTATTTTATTTATTTACAACATAGAATATATAATATATACAAATTTTTAGGGGGTTTTAATTTATTTATTTATAGGGCTAAATAAATATAAGTGTAGGTGTATGTACAAGGTGAATATGCACAAGGGACTCTTTTTATTTTCTTTTTAATTTTTCCATTTTTATTTTGATTTTGTATTTACAAATATATACAAATATGTACAATCCACTTTTATTCAATTTTTAGAGGAAATATTTTTATTATATTTACAGGTATATTTACACACATGAGCCCCTATCTCTCTCTACTTTGGCTTTTATGCGGTCAGGCCCATGCTGAGCCCTCCCTTGGGATTAGGTTGCTTAATATTTATTCTAAATATTTACCTCTTTTTCTTTTTAATCTTTATTCTTTTATTTTTGCACAAAAACATGCTAATTATTACTTTTTATACAATGCATGCTTTTGGTAATTATGTATATTTACAAGTATCTACATGCATTTGCAAAGGATTTTGTAGCTAAAATATAAGAATAAAGAATGATGAATGAGTATTCATCACACGGCTATCACTTTAATTGGTAGGCGATAGAAACCTTCAGAAACTCCGCCAATCTTTCGTGTCTTTGGATCTTACAGTATACATCGATCAGAAGAGAAAATAAGTTCACAGTTCAATTATTTTGTTATCTTGCTCACTAAAAGGAGATTCAGTGGCATATATGGAACATGAAGTGTATTATGAATAGCAAATCTATCATGAAAGATACACTTCCTTTCCCTATCATTGTAATGAGGCTCATTGCAAAAGAAACATGCCTCCTGTTGGAGGCTAATATGTAAACGCTAAGGAGTTTTAGGTCCCCCATCATGTAGTCAATAGCACCACTATCAATTATTCATTCTGTGTTCTCTTCAGTAAGCAAATCATGATAACCCCTATAAGTGGCAATGATAAGAGCACTAGTATTGCAAGCTTGGTCAAGAGTTCCCTCTCGAATGTTTCTCTTGCTCAGATACAACAACAACACAACAACAACAACAAAGCCTTTTCCCACAATTAAGTAGGGTCGGCTACATGGATTCTTCGCCTCCATTCAGATCTATCTTGAGTCAATCCCGGGCTTATATCCACAAAACTAAGATCCCTTCGTATGGTCTATTTCCAACACTTCTTGGGCTGTCCTCGCCCTCTCTTAGCCGGCTCAACATCCCAACACTCGCATCTCCTAACTGGTGCATCAGCTGATCTTCTTTGCAAATGTCCAAACCATCTTAAGCGATTTTCTCGCATCTTATCCTCGATCGGAGCTACACCAACTTTCTTTCTGATTACATCATTCCGAATCCGATCTTTACGTGTGTGTCCACACATCCACCTTAACATTTTCATTTCTACTACATTCATTCTTTGCACATGTTTATGATTCACAGGCCAACATTCGGATCCATAAAGCATAGCAAGTCTCCCAGCTTCTTTGTAAAACTTTCCTTTAATTTTTAAAGGAATTTTCTTATCACAGAGAACAACAGAGGATCCTCTCAACTTTAGCCAGCCGGCACTTATTCTATTAGTGACATCTCCATCAATTTCCCCATCATGTTGCAGAATAGATCTCAGATATAAGGAATCTCTCTTCTGAATGTTATCGTCACCAATCTTCACCTCGATTCCTTCACCATTGCTTCCATCAGTAAATGGATGGCTTCAATCGTTGAGCTACCTGGCATGAATCCGAATAAATTTTCTTTTACGTTGGAAACTTGCCTCAACCTTCTTTCAATCACACGTTCCCAAATTTTCATAGTGTGACTCATCATCTTGATACCTCTATAATTTGAATAATTTTGAATGTCTCCTTTATTCTTATAAAGAGGAACCACGATACTCCTCCTCCAATCTTCAGGCATTTTCTTGCTTCGCCAAATAACATTGAATAGATTCATAAGCCAAGTCAAACCACGCTCACCTAAAACTCTCCATACTTCTACAGGGATGTCATCCGATCCTACACCTTTCCTGGGTCTCATAACCTTCAAAGCCTCCTCTACTTCCTTTCTTTGTATGAGTCTATAGCTTGCACAATTCAAGTAACTTTCACTACAAGCTAGATCACCCAAAGTGATCTCTTTATTTCCTTCCCCAATGAAAAGTTTATGGAAGTACTGCTCCCACCTAGTCTTTATATCCTTCTGAGTAACAAGCACATGACCTTCCTCGTCCTTAATGCATCTTACTTAAGAAAGGTCTTTGGTCTTTCTTTTCCTTGCTTTGGCCAACCTGAATATATCCTTCTGTCCCTCCTTAGAGTCAAGTTTTTATACAAAACTTCATAAGCTTTTGACTTAGCTTCGCTTACGGCCTTCTTAGCTTCCTTCTTCGCTATTTTGTAGTTTGTGATAGTTTCCTCTGTTTTATCCTTAGACATAGCTTTAAAGCAAGCTCTTTTTATTTTTAGCTTCTCTTGCACCCCTTCACTCCACCACCAAGCCTCTTTTTGACCTGGAGCTCCTCCCTTTGACTCGCCTAGCATCTCTTTGGCTACCTTTCGGATACAAGATGCTACTGCCTCCCACATCTCGTTTGCATTACTGCTACAATACCAAGATAAGTCTTCTAAAACCTTCTCCCTGAAGCTCGCTTGCTTCAGTGGAAGATTCCACCATCTAGTTCTAGTCAAAGCATAAATTTCTTGAATCTAGTCATGAGTAGGCTGGCCGTCTATATTTAGATGTCCTCCAATATCGATTTTCTCCTCCAATTTTGGTTCTCTAATTTGGGTTGGAGTCCCAGAAATATGCATCGCCTTACCATCGTCATTAGATATTTCGTCAAATATCTTGAGAGAATTAACACTAGCAGAATTCATTCGCATTTTATTGAGTACTTGGTGTGCAACCAATGTTCCAACGGCTCCAGCACTTTGAGGCATTTCCTCGAACACCTTGTGCGCAACTTGTATGGCAATCACATTCCCAAAACACAAAACGATAAACTGTAAACCTGCAAAATAGAAGGGCAAAAGTACCCTCTACAAATGGTTGCTCACATGCGATAAGGAACCAATCTCAAGAGTACATCATCACACTGCTCCTTCAACCAAAAGCGGTAGGGTTTGTTGGGTAAAACGGAGCAACTTTACGGGGTTGAGGGAGGAATTAGGATGTTTCAAAGGTCGTAGAGGTAATTTCAAAAGATTATAGGGTCTGCCGGGTAAAAATCCCTTCAATTAATCGGTTTGGACCATTAGGACTAGTCCTCAAAATATGGTCATCATGCAAATCAGAGGGTAGGTGATTGCATTCCGTTGGGTACCTCCGGCTATTGAGAGATGTGCTGGAGCAGATTGGATAATAAAACAATATCTAAATGATAACCACATCGTTACATAGCACTTTTAATCATAATTTAAGCATTCAAACTGTAAGGGTGCGTTTGGTTGGCGGGTTAAGACGGGTTAAACTGGTAGAGGGTAACCCTTTTTTTGGATTTTGGTATTTTGATAGATGGTTAAACTGGGGGTGTGTTAGAAATGAGTTTGGGGTGATATGATTATATTGAAGTTTGAAAAAGTGAGTAGTTATTTGTGATGTGATTGTATTGAAGTTTGAAAAATTGAGTAGAAGTCAAGTGGAGTAGTTTATAATTTTTATATGATATGATGGTATAATATATTATTTTTTGATATGATTGATGATGTAAAATTGATTTATTTAATTTTTTTAAAAAAGAATAAAGTGGGGCCCACGGGGAGAGAGGGGGATATGGGTTAAGGGGGGTAAACTCCCCATAAGTGCACATGTGAACCCTCGGGTAAAAACCATGACTAGCCCTCTACTTGAGCTTTCAATCCGACCAACACTGATCTTTAAACTAAGCTAAGTTGCTTACGTAGGAAGCCCAACCATATTACAACTTGAGTTGGATGTGTATGATTGATTAGGTAAGAGAAATATATCACTTGTAATTCAAAAAGTGATCGATCAATAAAGCAAGATGATTGATAATTTAATAACCGTTAAATGAATGTTGGAATTTAAACTTTGATCGATCAGTCAAAGAAACAAGTCGATAAGAGGTTATGAATTAGAGCAGAATTGTTGATCAACCTAACTTGACTTGTTGAACTGAAAGTAAAAGTAAAAATTAAAAGGCTAAAATGCATGAAAGAAATTCACAAAGGAAAATAAAATCCACGGCATTTTCCTTAATTATATCCAAGGCAAAGGTTTAGAGAATAGGCAAGATTTGCTTATGGGGGTAATAAAAAAAATGGATTTGGTTGAGACATGATGATGGACGTACTCATATCCCACTGACCCATTAGCAGAACTTGTGTAAAATACACATTCTATACCATGTGGTGGATATCCTTCTAGATGGAACTTTAATACCTTGCTTTGCCTACAATAATAATAATATCAACACTTGCCACATCATCTCTTGCACTTGACAAACATTTACTGGTGGGTTTGATTACAGCCACTAAGATTCCAATCAAATCTTCGTGTCCGAATAATTTTCGCAGACTATATTGGTAATTAAAAAGAAATGACCTTTAGCACAGAGCACCAGTGGTCTAGTAGTAGAATAGTACCCTGCCACGGTACAGACCCGGGTTCTATTCCCAGCTGGTGCACATTTTGGATTGTTTTACATCCAACACCACATGTAATCGTCAGTAAATCAATCTATAAACAGTGGCTACATGTCGACCTTGTGATAAAATTGGGAACCCTGCAATCCGCGAGGGGTTCTCAAATTTCATTTTTAATACCTGAGGACATTCTTGTAATACGATGATACGTACAAATACGTATTCCAGCACATGCGCAACTTTTGTTTATGCTTACGGAATAGAAAGAACCTGATGGATACAAGGAACGAAATATGAGCGACAGGAGACCTGCCAGTTCATGACTCTCATAGCACGTTCTATCGTTTCTCAGACGTGCATGCCACAAATAAACACCAATAGCATCTTCAGGAAGATCAACTTCCGCCAGTATATCAGAAAAATAAACCACATAAGCACAGATCTTGTTGCAGTCTCTGAAAACATCAACTATGTGATCTCTAAATCAGACAAAGATTGCCTGCAAACTATTTCTGTGATCTGAATAAGAAGGAAAGCTTTGTCGCATGATGACATCGCTGCCGACGACAAAAGTATCCACGTACGTTACTACCATTCTAACACATGAACTCCGAAATCCTTTTCAATATGCATTTACTCCCATGACAATTCTTCCATCAGAAACAAACGGTATACATTTATATGCGATGAGGCATGAAGGGGAAAAGGAGATCTAGTCATGAAACCAAAACTTGATTTTCCACGTCAAACTACACACCTAACTATCAGTTATCTTCAGCGAATTTAAGGTGCATCCGCTATGCCTTCACCATTTTCCTGCCGTCAATGTTTCCCTCGGATTCGATCTATCTGCCTTCTTCTCGCTCATCTTCAGCCGAAGGCGTACGTCTTCCCATCAATTCCTTCCTGCGACGATTCAATCAAAGAATACGAGGATTCTGTAGAGGTAGACGTAACTGGTGATTGTGTGTGAAATTGTGAATGATGTGGGATTAGATCTGGCACTGTATTTCCTCCGACATTCATACTCGCAACAAGATGTCCATCAGAATTTTAGCATGTACCAGTAAAATTGCAAATCAAATAATGCGAGGCTGAAAATGTTGCATGACGTCGAATCTCGGTATGTCCATGAGCGATATATCAGAGGAATGGTTGTGGCAAAAATAACTCAACCAAAGGCTAATAAGATACTAATTATATTGACGTAATTTTGTTGTGGCATAAAAACTGGGGAGAGCAGCAGAGGTGCTGTAAACTCAAATAATTTTTTTTTGTAATTTAGATTCTAAAATCCAACCTTACAGATTGAATCTTAGCTTAATACTCTATATATCCTCCAAAGTTCGCTTAAATCCGACATTATTTGCTATTTTATCTTAATAGTTCAAGATTTGGATCTTTTTTAAATGGAGTTCAAGTTGCTTAGATCTTGACCGACTGTTTGACCATTAAGATAAAATAACAAATAATGTCGGATTTAAACTAAATTTGAAGGATATATAGAGTATTAACCTAAGATTCAATCTATAAGGTTGGATTTTAGAATCTAAATCACAAAAAAAATTTATTTGGGTTTACAGCACCTCTGCTGCAAAACCTTCTACAGCAGAGGATCCTCTCCCTAAAAACTGATAGTTTTTTATAGAAGGCTAGACAATGTAGTTAGGAAGAGGTGCAACAACTAAATTTCAAGCCAGGACAATGATGATGGCGACGATGATCAAAAAATAGTTGGCTATATTTAAAAATTAAAAAAAAAGAGGGTGTGCATGCACCCATAATAGTGCACACCGTGATATATACTAAAACATCCTATAATCTCTTAATAATACTAAAGCTTGGCTCTTTCATCTCTTTTGACAGTGCTGACACGTGGATGCCCTGACCTCTTCTCATCCTCTTTTGAGTTCACTCCCCACGTGCTCTCTCTCTCTCTCTCGCCTCATGTAACGAACTGTCTTTCTCTCATCCTTTCCCTATATTCCACTGACGCCTACATGTGGCACTCCCAATTCAATCTCTCCACTCTCGCAACTCTCCCTCCTATTTAAATTCACACACGATCTCTCTCTCTCTCTCCTGTATTTGGCAGCACTCCCAATTCATCTCACCACTCCCGCAATTCCCCCTCCTATTTAAATTGATGCACACAAACGATCCCTCTCTCTCTCCCTCACTCTCTCTCCTATATTTGGAGTTCAACAAATCATCTCTCTCTATCATATTTATTTCTCCCTAACCTTTAAATATTGGACCAAAATAAATATGATATTTATTAGGAATATATATATAGGGGTCAATGGCGCTGCCCCATGGGGGCAGCCAACATGGCTGCCCCGTCTCATTTTTGTGAAATTTTTTTATTTTTTGAAAAATATCATCATGTATATTCATCTCTATATCCCTCCTATATGCCATTCGAATTTCGTCAGAAACAGAGACTCCTACGACCTTCATCCAGAAAGGGTCGATTTAAAAAATCATGCGACCGTTAAAAAAATGACGTCTGGATGGAGGCTGTAGGAGTCTCTATTTCTGACGAAATTCGAATGGCGTATAGGAGAGATATAGGGATGAATATATATATGGTGATATTTTTCCAAAAAAATAAAAAAAGTTTTGCAAAAAATGGGGTTGGGCAGCCCCATTTTTCCCATATATATGAAGTTAAACATAATATATTATAAAAGTCGTGAAAATATTTGTCGATAAGAAGATTACCTCAAATAATATATTTAACTATGCACAAAAGATTAAATAAATGAATATATATATATATAGGGCTTATCTAGAGGGCACTATGCCCATTTAGGATTTAATAGGCCCCTAATAACATCCGTCCGATATTGATCGTGAGGTTAAAATAGATTTTCAATTATAATGTTAAATATGGCACCTTTTGGATACCATAACTGCTATCGCGAGAAAGAAGGGCGTTAATTTCTTTTGTATGACGTAATTAGTAATCGATTAATTACCAAAAAAATATTAGGATTTCTTGGTTACGCATACGATGATCAAATACGGCCAATCCCTACTCTTATTCCTCTTTGAAGATCATTTGAAGGTGCTTCAAGATCGAGAATCAGTAAGTTTTTATGTTTTTTACATTACATATACGACTTCCAGCATACGAAAACTGTTACCACATTAAAATTATATGTAAAAATCGCTATATTATTGAAATTACTATCATACTTGAAATTTTAAGATGTAATATTCGATTATTATGTGTTTGCGATGTATTAGAATTATATAAACAAATGCTATTTTTCTTAAGAAGCGAATTTTATTTTATAAAGTTCATCTGAATACTTTTTTAGTCTCAGGAGTTACTACTAGGTACTTTTAATTCCATATTTTTTACGTATACAAATTCCGATTCATATATTACTAAATTTTGATGCAAAGTTATTTAAAATTCAAGTACCGATACTGATAGTAAGAAAAAATGTGGGGGTTGGATTTTGAACAAATAGAATTACTCTTGAAAGCTTTTTAGATTGCTTATCGTTTAATTATGTGTTACAATTACTACTAAATTTCTTATAAACAAATTCGACTATTTTTTTTTACTAATGAGTACGTAAAATTTACTTACAAATAAAAATAAAATACTGATAATTTAAAGAAACTTACTGATGCATATCTCTATTGTTATTTTACATGTAATCATTAAAGATACTGATAAAATAATGAAAGTTACTGATGCCTACTTCAAACTTACTGATACAAGCTTCAAAGTTACTGATGCATTCTTCAGATGTTATATTGAAAATAGTTACTGATAAATAAAATAAACTTACTGATGCATGCTTCAAAGTTACTTATACATGTTCCAAACTTAGATGCATACCTCTATTGTTATTTTACATGTGATCATTAAAGTTACTGATAAAATAATGAAAGTTACTGACGCCTTCTTCAAACTTACTGATACAAGCTTCAAAGTTACTGATGCATTCTTCAAAGATAATATATTAAAAATAGTTACTGATAAATAAAATAAACTTACTGATATATGCTTCAAAGTTACTGATACATGTTCCAAACTTACTAATACATGTGAGAAGCAAGAACTTACTGATTCATGCATCAAATTTACTGTTACATGTTTCATACTTACTGATACCATTGAGTAGCAAGAACTTACTGATACATGCTTCAAAGTTACTTATGGAAAGTGAATAAAATTATAGTTTCATTTTAAAGTTACATGTAGTACATATAAAAGTTACTTATCCTACTTATAATATTACCATCGTGATATTTAAAGCTATATTTACAATAAGTTACTTTTTACCGCCTTATCAAATATCACAAGTTAGGTTAACATTCAAAAAACTTACTTCCAGCGAAAGAATTCGGTTCGCGGCGGAGCAGAGAAGAACTTCTTGACGATTGCATCGCGGGCGGAGCGGGATAAACACGATTAGACACGGTTAGTGATCATTTTACAACCCGAAATCTTACATTGGAATGCTAAGTCAATTCCTATAAGAGTTTTTGAGGAAGTAGACGTATTAGGGTTACGAAAACAAATTCTTTTAAAAATTGAGCACTTGCGGATGAATTCAATAGCTGCAAGCATAGAACCTATTGAGAATGAAGTTATGTATACTGCTGCTTAAAATTACGAATGCTTAAAGATGCTATCGAAGAACCTACCAATGATTCATTCTTACATATGTTGGTATGTAATGTGCTTACATATGTTTAATGATTCATTCTTATAATGTATCATATTTTACTAATGCGGTTGCATTTAAATTTTACCGTTGCTTAATTCTAATGAAGCTTAGAGATGGTTAACAAAGAAATAATGAAGATTTTTCAAATGTTGCTTGAGTTAATTAGTAATTTGCGGCTATTCTTGTTGAAATTACAAACAAAATTATATCAGTAATTGTATTTAGTATTTCGTTTACTACTTTTGCAGATGGATCAAGCAAAAACGTTTGATGTTTAATAAAGGAGACGAATACAACAAAATTTAAAAAAAGCAACAATGGAATCTGCAAGTGGTAATTTTGTTATTTATTATAAAAAAATTTATTCTAATTGAATTATATATTAAGAAGTAACTTTTTGCAGATACTAGCTTTGAGGGTGATAAAACTAATGAAGTTTCCACCGGTAAGCTTGCATATTAACACCCAAATTGGTAATAATGAATGTCAGAACTTATTATTGACAATAAATTTGTGCTATTTAAAAAGAGAATCGGGTTTGACTCTTGATACTATAAAGGATAATGTAAAGATAGAACCAATGCCAGGTAAGCTAAAATCTAATAAGATTGTAAGTTAAGAAAAGACTTTTTTTTAATTGAATAATATTAACTGATTTTATTTTCAATATTGCAGCAAGATATTGTGTCCAACACAGATATTACAAAAAAATGATTTGTAACATATCTTGGTAACAACAAGTTGACTGGGAGGCATAAGGAGTTGATTGATAAATCCGCTTTCTCAAGAATAGTATCGATTACAAAACTTCATATTAATTATCAAGTCTTGGACTTTATTGTTCAAAGATATCAAGGGGATCGGATTTTCAAGTTTGGAGAAAAAGAACTCATATTCTCAGATAATGACATAGGGTTGATTTTAGGATTGCCATCATCCAGATTTCCTATACATCTAAAGGGGTTTTCATTTGAATGGCCAAGTTCATTCGAAGAGCTATTTTGCCAATCAAGCATGTTATTAAATCGTCATAATATTTGTGACATGCTTGATTCTTTAAGAACTCAAGAAGATGATCATTCAAATAAAACGTACATAAGATGTCTAATATCATTAATGTTTTGTACATTTCTATTCCCCGAAACCAACTTCTGCTTCCCAAAGGTCCTACCCAATTACATAGATTCAATTGAAGATACACGTTTCTTCAATTGGTCTAATGCAGTTGGAACTATGATAATGCAACGTTTGGAAGACATAATCGAAAAAATGAGAAAGCGTTCATCATATGATGGGAAAAGCACAGTTGGCTACTTAATTGGATGTGCAGCATGTTTATATGTAAGCTTATTTCATCTCTATCTACTGTTATATTTTTAATAAATATTTAGCAAATAGTTAACTATGTATTTTCAGGCATGGGCTCCGGAGCACTTATTCCCATCACTTGCATTGAACCAAAATCTATTGTCAAGAATTAGAAAATGGTCAACTCCATGCAAAGTTACCATTGAACAATTCATGAACTTTGATGAAGATCATGTACCAAAAATTTAAATACAATTTCATTTGTGATTTTAATTTTAACTATATAATGATATTTCAAATATAGGAAACTTTTACTAGTGACAACCTAATACATTTAATAATGTTACTGCTTGTCATTATGAATATTACTTGCAAGGTTGCTGATTATTAATATGAATATTGATTGGAATACTACTGACAACCTGATACATTTAATAATGTTACTGCTTGTCATTATGAATATTACTTGGAAGGTTGCTGATTATCAATATGAATATTATTTGCAAGCTAAAAATATTTCCTTGCATTAGATTGTTGTCCAGCTAGACTTTAAAGAAAAAGAGATATTCAAGATTGACCCAAATGAATTCATTTTTGATTATGAAACCTTCGTAACCGAGGGTTTCATTTCAACTGCTTATGTATTGTGTGTCATTGTACCACAACCACGACAACTTGATGATTGTTCAATGACCTCACTTTTGAAGACTGCTTAACACCAAAATATACTAGAGTGTAAATGTAAAGAACACAAGAAGAAGATAAATGATTTGGATAATCTCATATCTCAAATGCTCACATCAGAAGAATACAAAAAAATGAAAGATCATTATGAGAATACATTGAAGGATAATGAGAAACTGAAGCTCGAAATCTCTATTCTAAAGCAATGGTTTGAGGAGTTCTTTGCAAAATCAGTTAATGTAAAACAACAAGAGGAGAATACAACAAAGGTTGGTGAACAAGAAAAACAAAACAATATCAAAAAAAACAATGAATCACCATCCTTTGATTTTGGAATTGAGGAAGATTCGGAAGATCGTGACAAAAATAAAACAAATGTTCCAAAGAGGGGTAGAAGCAAGAAGCTTATCACTCCTAGCAGCATGTCAAAAAGGGAGAATAGAAATAAAGGAAGAAAAAACACAAACCATTCCACTTAAGGAGAAAGTAGTAAGGAAAAAAAGAAAGCTTGAAAAAAAAATTTTGAAACAATGATGAGTGTAGAAGATGAAGATGAAATTCAAAAGATTGAAGATAACAAAGAGCAAGCTTTGGAGGTATGAAATCAACCTATCATACTTACAGATACTGTTGCATTTAAATTTTATTAATTTTGTATAATTGAATTGTTGGTAGTTTAATAACTTACAGATGCTATATAATAACTTACTGTTGATTTAAAGATTATTATTTGTGTCAATTAAGAAATTACTGATACTTACATATGCTACACAAGTACTTCCTAATGCTTTAATTTACTGATACTTACAGATGCTTTATAATAACTTACTGTTGATTTTGAGAATGTTACTAGTGTCAGTCAATAATTACTGATGCTTTATGTTACTCATACTTAAAGATGCTTTATAATAACTTACCGTTGATTTTGAGAATATTACTTATGTCAGATAATAACTTACTGATACTTACATATGCTAACTAATAACTTACTGATGCTTTAAGTTACTGATACTTACAAAATCCCTATAATAACTTACTGTTGATTTTGAGAAAATTACTCGTGTCAGTTGATAACTTACTGATACTTACATATGATAAATAAGAACTTACAGATGCTTTAGTTACTTATACTTACAGATGCTTTATAATAACTTACTATTGATTATGAGAATATTACTTGTGTCATTTAATAAATTACTGATACTTAGATATGCTACAAAAGGATTTACTGCTGCTTTAATTTACTGATATTTAAAGATTCTACATAATAACTTACAGTTATTCTAACTAGTAACTTACAGATGCTTTAAGTGAGTGATACTTACAAATGCTATATAATAACTTACAGTTGATTTTGCTACTGATACTTAATAATACTTACAGATGGTACTTAAAGATACTACATGATACTTACTGAAGATTTAAGTAACTGATACTTATAGATGACACATAAGAACTTACTGTTGATCTTTGAAATATTACTTGAGTAATTTTCATACTGACTGATACTTACATATGGTACATAAGAGCTTACTGTTGATTTTGCAAATATTACTTGTGTTATCTAAGATCTTAATGATACTTACATATGCTTAAATAAAACTAATGCTTACATAATCTTGTTGATGCTTTATATGTTTGAAATTTCAATGATGCAATAATATAAATTAATGATAAGGTTATATAAATATGTTTATAGGTTTATAATTTAACTCACATCGATTATGTTGGATATGATGCGATTTCAGAATCAGAGAGAGCAACCATTCACGAATTCTTGAAGGATCATATCGCCAAGTAAGAAGAGATTTACTAAATTTATTAGATAAATTTATTAGATAAATAATTATGATGAGCTTTTTTGAATGATACAACTTAATTTACATTACAGTATGGGAGCAACTTACCATGATCCAGGAGACAACTTTTGC
The DNA here is from genome assembly GCA_037367405.1 of Ottelia alismoides. NCBI lineage: Eukaryota > Viridiplantae > Streptophyta > Magnoliopsida > Alismatales > Hydrocharitaceae > Ottelia > Ottelia alismoides. The sequence continues at coordinate 6,398 of JAZKJV010001358.1, read as the reverse complement.
AATAGAAGACACGTTGAAGACCTACTCTATAACAAAATGGTCATTGATGTCATTTTGGACATGTTCATGGATGTGCTATATAAATCATATCAAGAAAGTGATGTGGAATGCCCTTTTATTTTTGCAAATACGACTCAAATGGTAATAGTACTTAACTATTTTTGGTTTTTAAGTTATATTATATTGCCTAATTATTATTCATTTTAGCAATTATTCCCAAAGACTGTGAAAGAAGCAACTGAAGAAGATTATGAGCCTCTGAACAATTTGTTTTCATGCACGAGAACAATGTTTGATAGTGTAAAGAAGGCTTTTTGTGTAATCCACACCTCCAATCATTGACATCTTCTCGTGGTTGATTTCGATGCCAAAAAATTCATTTCCTACAATTCACTTACTGGGATGAAGAAACATCTCTTGGATGTTAGAAAATGGGTAAATATAAATAAAAAATTTATGAGATACATTTATTTTTGAGTTTTTTTTGTTTCTAACATATTTTTTTTCACAATTTTGTTAGGTTGATTGCATGGTGGAATGCTTCATGCTATTCACCGGAGAACACCTTGAAATGTAGCCAGTAGAGATAGCAAAAGGAATCCCAATGCAACAAAGTGATTCCATTGATTGTGGAGTTTATGTAATGAAATATATGAAATTCATTTGCAAGGGAAAAGAGCCAGTCTTCCGCATCGAAGATATCTCCAAGTTTTGCGCCGAGATAGCCGCTATTCTACTTACAAGTGGGGAGAAGAAAGATTGAAAGAAATGAATTATCTTAAACATGTAATTAGAGAAGATGTATATATGTTACATGTAGTATTCAAAATTTTGAAGTAGCATCTTTCTTTTGTACATGGATATCTTTATGAATGAGAAAATTTTGATGGATATTGATTGTTAATTGTTGAGATTGTTATACGACCTAAAGAACTTACTTGTGTTAAGTTCAGAGATTGTTTATGATGTATAAAGAAATACTAGAGAAACCATGCGTTGTTACCAGTAGAAATCAAGAGTTAATTTCAGCTTGATTTCTTACATATTGTATTAATGATGTTACTGTTTATCAACATAAAGTTACTTCTCTTAATACTATTGTTACTTATAAAACTTCGCGTAAATGATACTCCTTCTATTACAATAAATACTAACTATTATAGGAAAGTTATTAATATTTAACGTTAATGCGTTAATATTCAAATCATTGCATGTAGTTACGAATCCTTATATACTTATTACTTGTCACACTATGATAATTTAAAATATTTGTATAATTTACTGATGCTTACAATAGCTACATATAAAGAGTTTTGTTACAACTATATTGCTTCATACTTACTGATAGATCAAATTAAATTACTGATAACTATAATAAACTTACTCTTTATTTCTGTTAACTATGGAATATACTATAACATAAAAAATATTTCATTTGAAAGTATTACAAGTTAAAATTTGTTTCATTACACCTTAAAATAACAAATTTTCTAAATCCTATTAACGATTACTTACAGATGCTTACAATAGCTACATATAATATGCTTTAAGTTACTAATACTTACAGATGATACATAATAACTTACTATTGATTTTGAGAATATTACTTATGTAATTTTATAACTTACTGATAGTTACATGTGCTACATAATAACTTACTGATGCTTTAAGTTATTGATACTTACAGTTTATACTTACAGATGCTACGTAATAACATACAGTTGATTTTGCTACAGATAATTATTGATACTTACAGATGCTACTTTCATATACTAAATGATACTTACTAATGCGTTAAACAACTGATACTTACAGATGCTACATTAGAACTTACTGTTGATTTTGAGAATATTACTTGTGTCATTTAATAACTTACTGATAGTTACAATTGATACATAATAAGTTAGTGATGCTTTAAGTTAATGATACTTACAGTTTATACTTAGAGATGCTACGTAATAACATACTGTTGATTTTGCTACTGATACTTACTGATACTTACAGATGCTACTTTCGTCTACTACATGACACTTACTGATGCGTTAAGTTACTGATACTTACAGATGCTACATAAAAACTTACTGTTGATTTTGAGAATATTTCTTGTGTCATTATATAACTTACTGATACTTACATATACTACATAAGAACTTACTGTTGATTTTGCAAATATTTCTTGAGTCAGCTAAGATCTTACTGATACAAATGCTTACATAATCTTGTTGATGCTTAAGATGTTCGAAATTACAATGATGCAGTGAAGAACGTGAATAAAAAAGTTAAAAAAATTACAATTGAAAAGAACTTACAAATTACATAACATTAAACATAACAATATCATTCTAATTGAATAAAAAATGATCAAAAACACACAACTTCAGCCTAGATGAATAGTACACAATTTACAAAAATTACAAAAAAGGAAACAATATGAAAAAAAATGGAATTCTTCTATAAATTGAATTGGGGTATGGCAGAATATGCTTCAGTCTTCTCATTCCTTTGAATATCAACCTACTTCAAACCTTTCGAATATCAGCTGCATTGAATATGTATCCACCTGTATAATGGAAAAAATATAGATAATGTTAACATAATGTTAATATAATGGAAATACAATATGAATCATATCAATTAATGAATTTCTCTTACCATCAAGCATTATTTGCAGATTTTGAAGGGCAATTCCTTGAATCATGTCCAGCATTGACTTTATGGCATAATTTGCATTGTCTACCCTTTGACGAATTCTCTTCACTAATTGATTTCAATCTATTAGTGCTTCCCTTTGGTCTACCACTTTTTCCAGACCCTTTTGGTTTTGCTACATTGGGATCTTTTACAACAAATACTGTCTTATCACTTTTTTCATTACCCTCGTGGACATCTTCAACATTAACAATCATCCTTTTGCTCTTAATAGCTTTTACTCCTTCAGAAGCATCTATAAGGACCTTCTTAATGTAATCGTATACTTCTTTGTTGCCATCAGCTTCGCTGATAAGTTCATTTGCCAATACCCTTAATTGACTATTGTCGTCTTGTACTGTTCTCTTCATATAAAGTGGATAATAGCCATTTCTCTTGATATCTTTCTTCTATCTATTAAATAAAAGAGAGGAATGAACCTCTAACGCATCAGTATGTTTTAAAACACTAATAATGTGTCTACAAGGAATACCCATTGATTCCATTTTCATACAATCACATTTGAATTTATTGTAACAAGAATGAAAAGTAACCCTGTTAAAATCTTCAATCTTCCCAATAGAATATACTCTAAATTGTATAACGTCATCAACTAAAGGAAATGGAATCACATTTAGTTCAATACCTTCCGAAAGCTCTATCTTAACCATGTAAAACAAAGTCTTTGTGAAATGCTCAGAAAATTGTTTTTCAATGCTCCACTGCGTAGTCAACTTGGGAATTTTATTCTCATTGTCATTGCCCATCATATTAGCATGCTCTCTCATTCTTTCAACTGCGGTTTGAAATCTGATCATGAACTCATATAAACTATTCAGCTGATTGACATGGTTAATCAAGAAAGAATTCATGCTCCCGCTCCTCTGTGTTGTATTCATCTCAGCAAAAAAGATATCTTCTCATGTAAATAGGCACCCACTTTCTCCGGATACGATACATAACATTAATCCATCTATTTTTTTCTAAATTACATTCTGAAACTATTCTGTCCTACTCAGCTTCAAAATCTTCTTCACTTTTTGCACCCCAAATAATCTTATTCAATGAAGGAATTGCTATATCAGCTTTTTTGGTTAAACCAATCCTCTTCTTCATGTTAGCTGTAACGTGCCAACCACAATATCTATGCTTGATAGTGGGAAAAATTTCTCTTATAGCAGCATTAATGGATGGGCACTGATCAATAATAATTGACTTGGGAGCGACATTAACAGCCATCAGAAAATTTTTGAAAAGCCATACAAGAGAATCCTTTATCTCATTCATTAAGAATGCATTGCAGAAGAATACAGTCTTGTTATGGTTGTTAACCCCACAAAAAGAAGCAAAAATGAGCTTATACTTGTTCGTATCGTATGTTGTATCAAATGTAACTGCATCTCCAAACAATTTATAATCTTCCATAGAATAAGAATCTATCTACATGCAATGAGTTAAACACGAATCCTCGTCTTGCTTGTATACATAAAAAAAATCAGGTGTAATACTTTTGTAATATTCAAGATGTTCCAACAACATAACAGCATCATGACCTTCAATTTCTTTCTTCTGATCACGCTTCAGATTGTATATATCTTTAGCTATAGAACCAATACGTTCATCAGATCCACTTTGTTTGTCCAAAAATGCAATTTATTTTGTCGTAGGGATGTTAACTTGAGACATAGAAGATAGTAAATTCTTTGTGGCCTTAGTTATTCTCCTATTCGGTCTTAAGTACTTCTTCTTACTTGAAGAAACAAGTTTATGGTTATGTTCCTCAACAAATGAGACTACATCCCACTGTTTTGATATCTGATTTAAGTTCACACACAACTTTGCCTTACAACCACAACGGTTTATTCCACATCTTCTACTCTCGCTGTCTATTCCCTCTAGATTAGCTTCTACGTCAACCAATGTCAGGCTCGATGATATCTTCCTTTTTTTGGAATTTTGAACATACTGTCCTTCCTTCCAACAAATAAATTTTTTGAAAGAAAGATTCCTAACTTTGTTTTTCCGATCAAAACAATATTTGGTGCTACTCCTTCTAATATTAAAGCCAAGTTCAGTGGCATATTTCTCATAAAACTATTCACATTCCTTTAGGTTTGAGAATGAAAGACCCTCGCGAGGAATAATAGCAGGATCTACGGCTGATATAGGGGAATCTTCATCATTTAAATCTTTAAAGCTTTCATATTCATCATTGACTAAAGGAATAAAAATAAAGAAAGTATCCGTAGAAATTGAAGACACACCTATAACTTCATCAAAGTTACTAAACTTGTAAAAATTAAGTACTAATAAATAAGAACTTACTGATGCTTTAAGTTAATAATACTTACACTTGATTCTTAGAGGTGCTATGTAATAACATACTATTGATTTTTATAGTGATACTTACTGATACTTACAGATGCTATTACATATTCACAAAATTTACAAAATCCTATTCACGAAAACTTGAACTTATTACATATCCTTTAATACTTATTACCTGTAACACTATCAAAATATATGCAAAAATTTACTGATGCTTACAATAGATACATATAATGAGTTTTGTTACAACTATATTGCTTCATACTTACTGATACATCAATAGAAGTTACTGATAACTATATTAGTATTACTCTTTATTTATGTTAACTATGAAAGTATTACAATTTAAGATTTGTTTCATTACACCTTAAATTAACAAATTTACTAAATCCTATTCACGATTACTTACAGAGGCTTACAATAGCTACATATAATGTGGTTTAAGTTACTGATACTTGCAGATGATACATAAGAACTTACTGTTGCTTTTGACAATATTACTTTTGCCAGTTAATAACTTACTGATACTTACATATGCTACTGATGATGCCGCAAAATCGGCCCTTTAAGAGTGCGAAATTAGCACTTTGAGTTGTCGTAGCAGTCAGGCCAATTCAGGCTCATCAAAAAGATCATCTCATTTAAACATGTATATGATAGATCAAAATGAGATGATCTTAATTTTTTTACTTGGCAAGAAACCAAGGTCGAACTCAGGGACACGAGCCTTTCTCTAATTAATCGGATTTCTATTTATTTAACTAAGCGTTGAGTTAGAGCACATATAGGTCAAATCATGCAGACACGACTCAACAATGCATTAAAAATAAACGTGCATTTTTTTAATTATTTTTTTATCATGCACATAAATACAGAGAAATGCAATGCAAATATACCCTAAGTCAGAGTAAAGATGATGAGCAAATTAAAGGGTTCAATTTCAGATTTGCTTAAAAAGTCAAGTTTGATTGATAATGTGAGCAAGGCATAAATTAATAATAAGGGACACATTGCGAATAAAATAATACATCAGAATTCATGTATCCAAAACTGAGAATTACATATGCCATTAGAACCTTCGGTGGACCAACGGAATCCTGGGTGATCACGACGAATCCCAGGCTGCTGGGGGTACCGGTCGTACCATATTCCGTTGACTTCCATCAACGTCTCCTGCTCGAAGGGTGGAGGTGGTAATGCTGCCAATGGCTGATCCGGCTGATAGACCACCATCTGAGTGTCCTGAGATGGTGGTTGCTGTGAATAATGTGGCAACTGCTGAACCGACACCTCCTGAACATGGTGAACTTGGCGGTATGCTGGAGGTGGTGGGGTAGAACGGCGACCTCTGGAGTCAGCCAGTGACCTAGGAGGCTGATGTA